>CM060904.1:647389077-648014077 GCA_030737815.1 Allium fistulosum
CATATTTTACCATATGTATTCAAATCACTTGTCCATTTTAAATGTCCAAATTAACTTATCACGGTTTAATGGTTTAATAAGCACCTACTTTATAAATTTACATACTTGACAAAGCATATAATCAAGGGTGTAACTTTTAGAGTTAATGTCTATTTTTTTTACTAATAGTAAGCAATATTAACATGTGATTTAGTAAGCAATATTATCACTTATTAATTTCGATAATTAACTTCATTCAAAGTGAGATTAACTCACTTTTATTACCAAATATTCTTCCTACCAACATTCATTTCAAACAACACATCACTATCATTTACTATTTCATCAAAACCTCAATAAAACCCATCCTCTACCTTGCTAAACCATACGTCCAAGACCTCCATCCCTCTTTAAGCTCACAGCCACCATCACCGAGTTCATGTCCAACCTCCTTCATCTCTCACATACTCACAACACTTAGGCATTTCCACCTCCCATGTAATGACCGCCTTTCTTGCACCGAAATATGAGCCATTATGGGTAGAAGAAAAGGAAAGATAAGAAGAAACTACATAAACGCGGTATCTCATCACGAATCAAAACAACATATAATAGATAACATAGGATATTACATAGTCATTCCCATATAATACATCAGAGTCATTACATTACAACTTCAACTGGATAGTTATAACTACCTATCCATCACAAAATACATAGATCATACATAAATACACAGCAGAATAAGATAACAATTAGCTAACGGTGAAGCTACCTACTCCAGCTCCTTTAAAATGTTTCTGTAAGAAACTTAGGTAACTTGGCTACTTATACAAATTTGAGTACCCAAGAGTTTTAGGAAGAAAAAAAACTCCATGTCAGACATGGATCTGCTGTGAGTAAACTCAAACAAATTAAACCTTACTTATATAAAACATTTTGAGAATCAAAGGTATCTTGTAAGACCAAGCCGCACATAAACACGGATGGGTTTTACCTTACGATGACCAAAACACTTTATATAGAAATCCAATGACATTTTCATAATGTCTAGGGTTTTCAAGTAAAATAGAACATAGCTGAAATGCTTGCATCTCACATTTCAATATATTTGAGCCAAACTAAATTCGTACGGCACTTATTGGAGAATGGATTCCATACAATGGCTGGGCTACTGTGGTATAGCCCGTCATGGTGAATCTCTAGAAAAAATAACATCGAGGACCTCGCCCGGATCCCCTACCAACACAAGAGCAGCTTACCCCTTGCTGGATAATACCTAATAAGATCACCCCTGGGTTGGGGTCAATAACCGTACCAAAGCATACATGAGTTGATAGTAGGGACTCTAGACCTTACCCTAATAGGAGTGACCCACTTAGCCTTGCCGCATCTCACCTATTTTTGTCATTCCCGGTTGATGAGGCATGGGGCTATGTTTACCTTTATTATAGCATTGCCACTTGTAATGCTAGCATTGCCTTCCAGATGTTGACACAGTGTCAGCACTCATCCATACAAGTTGTTCAGGAGATGAACGAACCGAAGGCACTGTCTCCACTACACCCTTTGGGAATCACCCTCAGGGTTAGTAGCAAATAGCCTTTGCACTTCGAAGTCTTCATCTTGGACCCAGCCTTTATTATTTCCAATTCGAACGTTTACGTTAGTTCGAAGTGGTTTTGGAATTAATATTTGATCTCGGTCTCTCCAAACCAACGTTTAATAATTTTAAAGCGTCAAGTTGTTTATAGTAGTCTATCCTAATAGTGGAATGGTAAATAAAGCCAAAGATTTAATTAGTAATTAAGAAAATTAAAGTAACCTAAAATAAACGGTAAGATAAATTTCCAAATCTTTTCGCACACATGAAAATAAAGTTTCCCAAATTTTAAAATCTAAGCTATATATATTATGCATATAGTTGATAACGTGTTCCATTATCTCCTTCATCCTATTTCTTTTTAAGCATTTACTCCTTTTCCTACTTTGTAAGTATTTTTATCATATTGATACCTTAATTATTTTTTCCTTTTTACGTTTAATCTACAATACATTTAGAATTTAGTATTACTTGCTAATATTTTGTCATGCCACGGACTATATTACATTAAAATTTACAAGTAGTTGGATTTATAGATTAGATACATATAAGTAGGGCTGTCAATGGGTCGGGTCGGGTCGGGTTCGGGTCGGGTCAAGTCGGGTTCGGGTTGATTTTAAATGGGTCGGGTCAACCCGTTTATTAAACGGGTCAGAAAAAGCTCAACCCGAACCCGACCCGTTTATAAACGGGTTGACCCGACCCGACCCGTGTAACCCGATTATAAACGGGTCGGGTCGGGTCGTAAATGGGTCGGGTCAACCCGTATAAGGGTTAAACGGGTCGTAAACGGGTCATAAACGGGTCGGGTCAACCCGTATAAGGTATAATTGGGTCGTAAACGGGTCAGAACGGGTCGTAAACGGGTCGGGTCAACCCGTATAAGGTACAAACGGGTCATAAACGGGTCGGGTCGGGTCGTAAACGGGTCGGGTCAACCTATATAAGTATAAACGGGTTGTTAACGGGTCAATTTCGGGTTAGCGGGTCAACCCGAAACCCACCCGTTTATAAACGGGTCAAATTCGGGTAGACCCGAAAATGACCCGCCAAATTAATGGGTCGGGTTAACCCGCTAATTTTCGTGCGGGTTTCGGGTCGTGTAGGAAATTGACAGCCCTACATATAAGCACATATATTTTGATGTATTCGATTGGTTTATATTGCATTATAGTGGCAATCGTATTAATTGATCATAAAGTAGTTTACATAATCATTAAAAAAAATTGTCAAATTCAGGACAAAAATGCCTTTATATTTCTAAAATTTTACATTCAAAGTTCTTATAAACAATTTAAGTTGAAAATATGGACTCACTTCAAGCTATTTCTAGTATGAGTTTAATCATTTAAATTTTTTATATTTTTAAGTTAAACTTAGAGTTTTACCTTAAAAATAGATTTTGATACAAGGTTTAAATTTTATACATGTTAGTTAATAGAAATTATCCATATTACATAAGGGAATTGTTGAAGGGTGAAATTGTTTGGTCAAGGAGAATTTTTTAAGGAAAAAATTGATACATTAGTTCTCCCCTTACAAAAAAAATTAATTACCGAATTCTCCTTTTCGAAATCTTCCTTTATTCTTTTTTCTTTTTTTTATACCATGAATTCGAATGATATTATTTTTTAGTTCTCTAATTTGAAGATTTTCAATCTCTATTTTCTTAGTCTCCTTCAAAATCCCCACCAAAAACGATGTTATGGATATTTATTGAAGATTCTAATGATATCTTTGAATTAGTTCTAAGAACTTACTGTTTTAACTATGTTTCAAAATAAGATATCAAATTATATAGATTTTGCAAATTATTTTTTATGGTCCAAACAAAATCAATATCAATAATATGCATGTATCTTTAGTCAAAATGTCATAAATAAATTTTTAACTAAAGATAGAAAATATGAAGATCTCTCTAATCTTGTTTAACTTTCTAATTTTACAATGAATTTTTTTCAATGAGGAAGATATGTTTATTATTTATTAGAAGATTAGGGGAAGGAGAAATAATATGTGCGTCTTTCTACCGTTGTGTTTCTTTTCAACAAGTAATCTGTACGTCTTTTCAACAAGCTAACCCTATTTCGAAAAAAAAAATTACGGTCGTCCTTTCCTCCTCCGCCAATAATGCCTAACCCTAATTTGAAGTCATCCGACGATCGACGTTTCCTCCATAGACTTGCCTGATGCTTGCCCACCGTTCCGTCGCCTATTGGATTTGCTGTCGTTTGATCTCGCTTGGTCGACGACGACTGTGGGGTTTTTCCATCTACAGCCGTACGCTTTGTGTGATTGCTTCAAAGCTTCCACTTCTGCCATTAGGTAATCTCCTATGCCAACTTTCCCTCCTCTCCATTCTATTTCTTATCCTGGCAGAAAATTGTGGCCCCTTGAGTATTAACAAGATTTTATTATTCTGAGAAGCACCGTTGCTAACTTGCTATTAACAATGGAAAATGCTTTGAGTTTATGTTAGTGTACCATGCGGAATGTGGTCCGGTATGATGGCAATAAAAGTTCTTATTGGTGTTTCAAATAATACAAAATTAATGATAGCATCAGCAAGCAGCTATTAGTGATGGACAGTGATATTCATAGAAAATAAATCCTAAAGATTCATTTGTTGGTATTAATTAAATATATCCCTACGTTACTCATTTATGCTTCCAAAGATTTTATACTGACGAATGTTGTTCTAGAGTTAGAATGGCTAAATCATATAAGTCCTCATGACATGATAAGGTACAAATGTTATATTCAAATTTATAACAAACTAGGGTCTTTGTGTTTCATACATTTACATAAGAAGTTTGTTATTCAACTTTATAACAAACTGGCTTCTTAACCATTTACAAAGGTTGCAAACAAAGTGTATTAATAGTTTTAAGTTTCTGAAACTCATAAACTTATCATATGTAACAATGTCAACATAGATAATGCATATCGTTTTCAAAATCTATTTCACATATTTGCACAGTTATTTCACTATTGTACAAATGAACTATGAAAATATTTTGGAGAATATAATTCTCACAGTATTTTGGTTAGCTCACAAACTACATCACGATGCAGAGGATATTGAAGATGAAGTTGGAAGGTTACCAACATCATGTTGCATAAATGTTGGAGGGGCAGGCTATAATGGGCCGATTTTAAGTTAGAAGGTACTGTAGCAATCATTGATTGGTGTAAACTTCCATATTTTCATACATACATTTTCATATAGATATTTTTAATATGAATATACCCTTTTCCATATGTTATTTTGGTCGCTTTCTATTACCTACAACAAAACTGCTTTCTATTACCTACAACAAAACTGTGATGCTACACTTTTTCATCCATAACTTGAATAGTTTACTTCATATTATCATTTTCCAATGACTATCGAGAGATGACCCTTTTTTCCCATATTCTTCTTAGTTGTTTGTAGAGTGAATAGCAGAAGGAAGGTGAGAGAAAAAGTTAACACATAACTTATCAATAGATCTGAGTATAAATGATCAGTTACTTGATTATGCATTTTCAGAATAGAAGTGCCTTAATTAAACTTGATATATACAACATTTAACCTTCATATATCCTACTACTTGAAATGGTTGGAAACTTATCACACTTTTGACACGGTATAGGCACTGATATTTTTTGCATAAGCATCCTCTAATCTATAGAAAAAGAACACTTTTACTTATTTCGGATTGTGTAGCTCTAACACCATAATGGTATAGAATTGATTATGTAATTCGGCTTATATTTTTGTAATATTGAAAAAGAAATGAACATATCATTTTGGTATAGAGTATGTAGTGATATTACATCATACCAACTACAATTTTTGGTTCATTAATTGAATAAATGTTTTATCTCTTCAAAATTATATTATCCAAATGTTATCTTTATATTACAGTATACTGCAAGTGAATGGTCTTGTATTTTCAGGTATAAACTACTCACATATTTGTTAACGTTAAAATATGAACGATAACACCCGGTGTGTGTAATAAGATCGTGAAAGCACCACCCGTGTGACGGGAACAGAAATCAAGCGGAAAAAAGCAGAAATGCAGTAAAAGACAGCAATTTTATAGTGGTTCGGCTTGAGATTTAGCCTACATCCACTTTGAATCTCTTTATTAATGAATTTGGTTACAAATCGATACAAATTTCTTCAGGAAAACAGTACAATTCGATCACAAGAAACAATCTTGACTACTAGCTCAATCTTCGATGGTGAAACTCGATGAATCCATGTCGGATGTAAGGAATTTCTCTCGAAGCTTGTTGTAGTGTCTCGAATGCTTGAAGGATCCTTGATTGCTGAATGAATGGAGAGTTCGACGGAGTAACAGCGCTGTAGAAATGATTTGCCAAAAGTCCTCTCAATGTTGGAAGTGATGGGGTATTTATAAGAGCTGATTTCTGGGCAGGAATTTTGCCTAAGTCTTAGGTCGCGTACGACCTTAGTTAAGTCGTAGGTCGCGAGCGACCTAAGCTAGGTCGCTGCCTCCTCGCGGCTTCAGAAGTTAACTGGTAAAGCTGTACTGGGCTCCATTTGATCAAGTAGTAGGTCGCACGCGAGTTAAAGAATAGCTATGGGATCTCTAGGTCGTAGGTCGCTGAACATGCTTTATCAGTTAGGTCGCTAACCTCTTTAGGTCGTCAAGTCCCTTAGGTCGCTAACTACCTTAGGTTGTTAAGTCCTTTAGGTCGCTAGCTACCTTAGGTCGTTGAGTTCCATAGGTCGCAAGCTTCTTATGCTGTTAGGTCGCGAAGTCCTCCTGGATCTTAGGTCGCAAGCCTTCCTGAAACCTTAGGTCGCAAACTTCTCCCAAGTCCTTAGTTCGCGAGCTTCTTATGCTGTTAGGTCGCGAAGTCCTCCTGGATCTTAGGTCGCAAGCCTTCCTGAAACCTTAGGTCGCAAAGTCTTCCTGGATCTTAGGTCGCAAGCCTTCCTGAAACCTTAGGTCGCAAACTTCCTGAAACCTTAGGTCGCAAAGTCTTCCTGGATCTTAGGTCGCAAGCCTTCCCGAAACCTTAGGTCGCAAAGTCTTCTGTTCTTAGGTCGCTAAGTTTTAGGTCGCTGAGATAAAAGGATTAACATTTGCCCCTCGAGGCATATGACTATGCCATAGGTCATATGCTTCGATTCACCCTTACTAAGTCGCAAACGACCTAGAACTTTACGCGCCTGTTCGCCTCCCATTCTCAACTTCATATAAATTGGTTAGGTCGCACCTTCTCCCCTACCCTACTGTTTTGAACCTCCATCGCCATTAGCAGTTTTTCAAGCTTCCAGAGACAAATTGGACCCAATCAGCCAACGATTCCTCCTCACCAATCATAATTCGTAAGTGGATCGGCTTTTATTCATCCATAATCATCACTCGATCACGAATCGCTGTTACCTGTCCCAAGCTTAATTTTGTGCATTGTGCTTTCTGAACAGTTGTTTCCAATAACTTTTGCTTATCAATTGACGCGCCGTGGCGATTCATGATCGTATGAAAGCCTTTTACTACGGATCTGTAGGGTTTGCAATTGATTTGCTGGTTAATTAGTGGTGTGTTGAGGTAGAACGAAGGGGAAGATCAATTCTTCTGGTTTGGCGGTATTGGGTTATCGGATTCAATGTGACATTGCTTGGAGAGGAAGTCACCAGCCTACCAGATTTGAACGACCTAGGAGTTAGGTTGCGTGGGGAAGCTTAGCGACTTAAGCTTTTTGCGATCTGACAACATTTGCGACCTAGAGAGTTCTCAACCTTAAACAATTGTGCACGACCTAGGACTTAGAGAAAATTGCCCCACCTTAATCCATTCAGTTGCAACGTGCGACCTACAGAAATCCTGACTCATGATAGGTCGCTGAACGACCTAATACTTAGACAATTTTTTACAGCTCTGAACTTTTTAGCCTGAACAACTTAGCATAGGAACGCTGCAACTTGTGTTAGGTCGTAAGCGACCTAGCACTTAGAATTTTTTGAGCAGGACTTGACTGATTTTCTGGACTTGAATTATTTTGGGCTTTGCACTTCTTCTCGGATTGCCTCAACTTTAATGCTAATAACCTGTTTAGAGGCGACATTCACAGAAAAATGGGACGAATATATTGCTATTGATTGCCCACATCAAACAACAGATTAGTTGACAAAGAATATCAAACTTAAATGAACTTCGTAAATGAAATGCTGTGAACTAACAAATCTAAGTGAAGTATTAAAGCAAAATTGAAGTGATCAACCAAAGCTGATTTATTTGCATCAACACAACACTATTCTTGGACTTAAGATATTAAGCCCTGAAACTTTATAATTGACAAGTATCAATTAGTTTAGTTTCATTTACATTTGCTCGTTATTGTATTAGTTTTGCACAACACTTCACTCTTTTTAGGAAACGTGCACCTTAATATTTGATCGTCCAGTTCCTTGTGTAGAATGGAATCTCAACAGGAAGACTTGGAAATAGCCGGAGAAGCTTTTCCAATTGCTACTCCACTAAACGATCCTCCGGAAAGGACTCCTACTACTCTAAGTCATAAAGTCTTCTGACAACTGTGCATCCAATTTGGCATTGCCGAAGCAGATGCTTTACTTCCTGGGTCAAGCGACACTGCTGATAGGCCGCCTCTTGGCTTTGTTGCTGTGAACCGACAGATGTGTTCAAGTGGAGCCATTCCTCCATTTAACGACTGTCTTCGGGAACTCCTCCTTCGGCTAACTATTTCTCCCTTTCAACTACACCCTAACGGATACTCCATCCTGCTGGGATTGTGCGTGCTTTTCAGGAGAACGTTGAACCGTTTTCCCTCTTTTGATGAAATTCGCTTCTTGTGTACATTTGCAAAGAACAAAGACCATCCTTCTATCATACTTGTGAGGAGTGCCAGGAATCGCAAACTAATTCTGGACTTGCCTGAAAGTGCCCATGGATTCTTGACTCAATTCTTTTATGTTCGCTGTCCTCCGGGATTTTATGCTATTTGGAGAGTCGAAAGTAAGATTACTTTTTACCGATTCATTTTCTAGATTTTTCATAATTCGAACCATCAAATGCTTAATTCCATTCTTTCTTCGTGCAGCACTTCCTTCTCTTCTTCGAGATACCAGCCGTAAGTCGATTTTAGATACTTTGAGTGCTGTTGACATTGAAGAGAGGAGCGCCAAATTCTTGCTGAAAGATGAATTTCTGCACCAGTTTGGCCTTTTACATCCTTCTAGATCGACTCAGATTCATGAAATTTCTAGTTCTGATGCGAAAACGTTAGTTGCTTCAGATTCTCAAGCAGAGGCCTCGAATGCCCCAGCTTCTGTAGAAGAAACTGCATCAGAAGCACCCGTCGTGGAGGCTGCTTTGATAAAATGTTCTGCATCTACCGATGTTGTAGGGTCAATTAACAAACCGGCACTTGCCCCAATTATTGAGGAGGAAGAAAATCCTCGAATTTCTGAAAAATCAATTGATACAGAGGTTGAAAAAGAGAAGTCTGCTGAACACCTGGGTGATGACACCTTTGATGGCTTGAGCGATATCATGATAACTTCTCAAGAGCTTTTTGGGGATAACAATCCAAAAGCAACTTCTCCCGTTGTCGAGGCGACTTCCACCTTTAAACAAACCCGGACGCCTACTACGCCAGTCGTCTCTGTTTCCACACTAAAGCGTGGTCTGTAGTTTGACGCATGTAGCTTGCACGCCACACACACTTAGGATTTTTCAGCACTTATAAACATTTACCCTCTTTCTCCTGGAAATTTCTAAACTTTACTCTTTTTTTTGCTTTCAGGTTCTCCAATGGGACGTACAGGTTCATATTATGACTCATTCAAGTACCGTGGAGGCCGCGGCTCTTATGACTTTAGGAAGTACCTTGATACCCCAAAAGAAACAGATGAAGAGAGGGCTCGAAGGAAAGCCCAGGAGAAGCGGGATTACGATCAGCGGCAAAGAAGGAAAGATGCCGAGCGATATGACTCTTCGCATAGAAGTGACTACTCTCATAGGCGGAAGTCTTACGATGATAAGGGAAAAACTCAGATTGCCGACGAACCAAGCAAACGATCTAAACCGATTGACGCGTCTGAAATTTCTGAAAAGACTGACGCTCCCATTCCTTCCGATATTCTGGCCAGCTCTCCTCCTCTGAAGAAATCTGACATTCAGACTATCATTAACAGACCGCAATATCAAGTCAAGGACGGCCCCCCAACACTTCAGAGCCGTTTCCCGAATTGGTGCCTAAAAGGGGTGCGCTTTGACTTGGACTTAGTTCCGATTGATAAGCAAGACATGCTTAGCAGTCTTGACGCAGTCAGGCTTAATATCGAGAGGATGTCGCAGTGGCAGAAGCTTGTCGATGAACTCCAAAGGGTTAATCGTGCAAACCTTGAGGCGATGCTGACTATGGAAAACGACAAGGCGGAGTGGGACAAAATTTGCAAACAGCATAATGTCGAGATGACAAATATTGCTGATGGTTATGCAAAACTTGAGTCCGAGGTTAAAAAACTTAAGGAAGATCTTGCCTCTTCTTCTGCATCTCATACTCAAAAAGAAGAAGTCTTTCAAAAACAAGTGCGGGATGCACATGCTGCACAGAGAGATGTCGAAATGAAGCTTGCCGCTGAACAGCATATTACTGAGAAATACCGCACAGAAAACACCGATCTACGGGAAAAAGTCACCTCCCAGAACGTAGAGATTGAGTTACTAAAGTCTCGACTTACTAAAGCTGAGGCAGAGCGTGATGAGGCTACCGCTGGCCGGGTTGCTGCCATTGCCGAAAAGGAAGCGGCTGAGCAATCACATGAGGCTACGAAAGCAGACATCAGCTCTACCTTATTCGACTTTTATTTACACAGCGTTCTGGGTCGTGGGAGCCTCTCTTTTCTTGGTCCCGATTATGAAATTACATTGGCTGAAGTGTGGGAAGTCGCAATGGATATGCTTGGTGGGGCCGGCTATGATGAGTTGGAACTTGAGGAGCGCTATCTCAATGATGAGGCTCGTGCCGCTCTTGTTAAGGGGAAGGAGCAACTTGCTAAAGTACGAGCTGAGACAACGGGAGAAGAGCCTCCAAAAGAAGAAGCTCCTTTAACTGCCCCCGTTCATACTTCCACTTCGGCCGACGTTAATATTATGGATTCCAGCTCTCATTCTTTACATCTAGCTAAAGTTGCCCAAGAAACTGCAACTACTCCTACTGAAGATGAGGCACTGGATGATATTGAAGCTGAGAAGTTTGAAGTTGATCTTGCAAAGCCAACTCCTCCAGGTACTTTTGGCGTCGTCTCGGGTCCAATGAACCAGTCATTTGACTTAGCCGAATTCGATGACCTTCTTACCTGTTACTTAAACTTTGGTGAACCGATGCCTTCTTTATTTTCGGGGGATGTTGATTTTAACTTCTTTTCTTCTACAGCGGAGGCACCAAGCACTGCACAAGCTTTCACTCCTTCGGTTGTCGTTCCTCCGTCTTCCCAAATTACTCCTCCTTCTGCTTCCCAACCGGGATCACAGGCAGAGAAAATCGAAGCTCTTCAAGGCTTGGATGATCCGGTTGCTTCTCAGGAGCAGAAGGCGGAGGATTTTGAAGACATTGAGAAGACCCCGGAGCGGTCTCTTGATGACGATACGAAGCTTTCAACATTGCTTGCTACTCCGGGGAGCGAGTCTTCTTCAAAGAGGAAGGGGAAGCATGCTGTAAGGAAGAAGAAGAAGACTTCCACTGAAGAGGAAGCAGTAGTTGATCTGGCCATACCGCTTTCTCCTTCTGCCCCTACCCGTTCACAACGACTTCAAAAGATAATCATTAGGCCGGGAAAGGGCTCCAAAGGTGGTGAGAAGAAGGAATAATCAAGCTGGATTTTCTACTTATTATTTTTGTTCTTTGCATGTATTGACCGGGGATTGTGCGGGTACCGGTCCCCGCTTTTGCTTATTCGAGATATCTGCATATGTAAAGAATTTTCATAGTACTAAATAAAACAATTATTTTACTTGTACGAACTCTTGTGTATGTGAGAATGCATTTGTTTTTTATTTTTAGTGTAGAACAAACGATTCTTTTCACTTGTACAAACTTTTTGTTTGTGTTTAAGAATGCACTTATTCCACAGCTTTTTCGCGTGATATTGTTATGTGCTTGTGGTATGTTGCTTGAATACTGCTTTTTATTGTTGTAGCCGTATCATATGATATTGCCCCTATACCACAAGTGCATTACAATATCTTTCGCTTTTAGCGAGACCTGTACTCTTATTTTCCATAGAATAACCATTCCGTCTTTGAGGGAATGATTATTCTACTTAAACGGAGCGTGTCTCATTTTCGAATAAGTTTTCACGCTTCAACCTTCGGAGATGTTTACTTCATGTTTTTGAGAAGTGAATTCTCCTACGCGGTAAAGCGAATCTCAGAAGAAGATATTACTTAGCACTTCGATTTCTGGGGAAGAGTTTTTTTAAGATGAACAAGTAGGTCTTCCTTAAGAACCGAAGTGTGCCTCTAAGGAGGGCTTTATTTTGGTATTCTTGAGGAGTAGCATGTGGACTTCGAAGAGCAGCATTATGCTTTGTGGAATATTGTCGTGCCCCCGGAGAGGTCTTGTGCTTCTGAAGAAGTCTTGATTTTGGTCTCCGAAGAGAAGCAATTTTTGTATTTCTACTCGGGTGAAGTGGGTCTCCGAAGAGAAGCATTTTGCACTTTTACCCTGGTGAAATATGCCTCCGAAAAGGGCTTTTGCCTCCGAAGATGGCTTGTGCCTCCGAAGAGGGCTTGTGCCTCCGAAGTGGGCTTGTGCCTCCGAAGAGGGCTTGTGCCTCCGAAGATGGCTTGTGCCTCCGAAGAGGGCTTGTGCCTCCGAAGAGGGCTTGTGCCTCCGAAGAGGGCTTGTGATTGCCTGGAAGTTACTTTCTCGTGGTCAGAGGGGTCTACGGGGCGAACGCAAGTTGCTTGATTGGATGTTTGCTTGCACAAACGATCGCAATTAACTAACAAGGTGCCCCTTTGGTAGTCCCACCGATCTTTTTGATTGAGTAAAGCACTCCCATTTATTGGCGAGCCTCGTTAGAGGGCTTTGGTTGGTTGGTGTGCCAGGTAGGTTGCGTCTCAGGGGCGAGTGGATCCACGGGACGGACATACGCTATCTGATCGGATGCATCACGACCAGTTAGCGAGGGTCTTGTTCCTTCCGATTGGGAAGGCGTCCCTTTAGTGGATCTCCTGGCCTTCCTGTTGAGAGGCATACCTCCCTTTGTCTGCTTCTCTGTTTGCTTGGGAATTTTCTCTCATCATCTGCCCATTAGCGATCTCTTATCATCGTTTCCAAGCACGTCTTTTTTCCTTTTGCGAGTAAATTGCTTCATCCGAAGGAGTGTACTTCACTGTTGAATGACTTCACGAGACAAACGCGAGTTATCTAGTTGGATGCCCGTTCATAATGACAATCTCAACTAATGAACAAAGGTTTGTCCCAGTGAAGTCGCCAACTTTTTATGTGAAGTTTTCCTTGCATAGGATTTGAGTTTGGAATTTTTGTTGCTTGGTTTTTGTGCAATAGCTGATTTATAGAGGTCGCTTAGCTTTGTGATGAGCAAGCCTTGTTATAATGTCCTGCAATTTTGAATCGATATTTTAGTGATACATTTAAAGTATTTACATATCGAAATAAAACAGGCATTATGAAATAGTAAAGAACACAAGATTTATAGTGGTTCGGCCAAGAATCGGGCCTACGTCCACTTTATAGCTTTTATTCATTTACACTGATTTACAATGTTTCACAATACAACTGATACATTCATCATCATTTTACAATTTTGAGCAGAGCTCTTTTCAAGTAAAATAAGGGCGCAAATGGTTGCTGTTCCAGGCCCTTGGAATTGGATCTCCTTCAACAGTTATGAGTTTGAAAGTGCCATCAAGAAGTTTAGTGCCTATGACATATGGCCCTTCCCAGTTTGGCCCAAACACACCAGTTGCTGTCATGATCCTTTTCAAAACCAAGTCTCCGATTTCAAAGCTGCGTTGGCGAACTTTGGAGTTGAAATGCCTGGCTATTCTCTGCTGATGAGCTGAAACTCTGAGCCTAGCTTCCTCTCTTTTCTCATCAAGAAAATCAAGCGCTTCAAGTTGCAGTTTTTCATTTTCGGTTTCATTGAAATGAACTCTTCTATGTGAAGGAACCTCTACTTCTACTGGAATCATTGCCTCAGATCCGTATGCCAGTGAAAATGGAGTGTGCCCAGTCGCAGTTTTGTGAGTAGTTCTGTACGCCCATAGTGCTAATGGAAGCTTATCAACCCAACCACCTTTTGCTTTTTCAAGTTGCTTTTTGATAGTTGACTTGACGATCTTGTTAACTGCTTCCACTTGCCCATTTGCCTGCGGATGAGCCACTGCTGAGAAGCTTTTTCGAATTCTGAACCGTTTGCAAAAATCCTGGAATTCTTCACTCTCAAATTGAGTTCCTTTGTCGGTGATTATCTTCTGTGGCACACCATATCTGCAAATGATATTCTTCGTTACAAAATTTATCATCTTTTTAGAAGTGATGGTGGCCAAAGGTTCAGCTTCGGCCCATTTGGTGAAATAGTCAACGGCGACAATAGCATATTTAATTCCTGATTTAGCGATCGGTAATGGTCCAATTAGGTCTATTCCCCAAATGGCAAATGGCCATGGGCTGACCATTTGTGTGAGTTCGGTGGAAGGTGCTCTTGGGATTTTTGCAAATCTTTGGCATTTGTCACACTTCCTGGAGTAAGCTGCAGCATCTCGATTAATATCCGGCCAGAAATACCAATATCGGAGAATTTTCTTTGCAAGTGTTTGACCACCTGAATGGTCTCCACATTCTCCTCCGTGCACCTCTACTAAGATTGTCTTGGCTTCTTCTTTAGTTACACATCGGAGTAGTGGGATTGAAAATCCCTGCCTATATAATTGGCCATCTTGAATTATATACCTTGACGCTTTTCTCAATAATTTTCGACGTTCCTTAGAACTTTCTGGCAGGGAACCACTGAGTAAGTATTCTTTGATTGGAGTCATCCATGATTCATGCTCTTGAGACGTAGTCATAATCCAATCAATATCCATTTCTGGCAGCGAACCGTTTGCTGATGTAGTAAACCGGACGTTGTATTTTCATATCTTCTCGTACGAGTGCTGCACTCAAAGCATGGGATGAAATTGCCAGATAGATGAAGAGGTCTTCACCATCACTAGGCTTGGAAAGGACCGGAGGAGTTCTCATATGATGAATCAGTTGATCGAAAGCATTTTGACATTCAGGAGTCCATTCGAAATTTTTCTTTCCTTTCTTTAGAGCATCAAAGAAGGGAATGCATTTGTCTGTGGCCTTGGAAATGAAGCGACTAAGAGCGGCAACCTTTCCATTGAGACTTTGCAGTTCTTTCTTTGTTCTAGGGGCTTTAACTTCTCTTAGAGCTGTGATTTGAGCCGGATTGGCCTCGATTCCCCTAGCGCTCACGATGAAACCCAGGAATTTCCCAGACTCTACTCCGAATGAACATTTCAATGGATCGAGCTTCATTCCGTACTTCCGAAGAATTGAGAACATTTCTGCCAAGTGATCCATGTGGTCTACTGCTTTCTTTGACTTTACTAACATATCATCAACATAGACTTCCATCGTTTTGCCAATCTGAGGCTTGAACATAGCGTTGACAAGTCTTTGGTATGTTGCCCCTGCATTCTTTAACCCGAATGGCATGACTTTGTAACAGTAGAGTTCCACATCTATAATAAAGCTTGTGTCCTCCTGATCTGGTTCATTCATCATAATCTGATTGTATCCGGAATAGGCATCCATAAAAGATAACAACTCATGTCCAACCGTCCCGTCTACTAGTTGATCGATTCTAGGCAACGGAAAGCAGTCTTTGGGGCAAGCTTTGTTCAGATCTGAGAAATCAATGCATACTCTCCACTTTCCATTTGCCTTCTTAACCAGTACAGGATTTGAAACCCAATTTGGATAAATGGATTCTTTGATGAAATTATTCTCTAAGAGGCGATCTACTTCTTCCTTTAAAGCTGCTGACCTTTCTGGACCTTGAGTTCTTCT
The DNA here is from genome assembly GCA_030737815.1 of Allium fistulosum. Classification (NCBI taxonomy): domain Eukaryota; kingdom Viridiplantae; phylum Streptophyta; class Magnoliopsida; order Asparagales; family Amaryllidaceae; genus Allium; species Allium fistulosum. The sequence goes on from CM060904.1 coordinate 647,404,757, forward strand.
TTTCTGTTTCACTGGTGTGAATTTCGGATCGACATTCAGAGTGTGAACAGCAATTGTTGGAGAGATTCCGCACATATCAGCATGACACCAAGCGAACACGTCCAGATTTGCTTTTAGAAATGATATCAGTGTATTTTAAACTGTTGTATTTAGTTGCGAACCCACATTAAGTACTTTATTTGGGTCTTTTGAGTCGACAGGTATTGGTACCGTAACTTCTGCGGGCACCACTCTATTCTCCTCTGCACTGGATTTTCTGGGGTCCATTTCTCGCCTTGCACCACTATGCTCACCAGTGCAGGGGCCACCCTGTATTTGCTATAAGGTTGGGTTTTTGATGCGGAGGGGAGCTGCCGCATCTTTACCCATTTCTCTCTTTCTGGCTTCTCGAAGCTCTATGAGATAACATTCGCGTCCAGCATTTTGATCTCCCTTGATGACACCAACACCATTTTCTGTAGGAAACTTCATAGTTAGGCACCACGGGGCCAAAATGGCCTTGAATTCAGCTAGAGTCGGCCTGCCTAGGAAAGCATTGTAGGCAGAAAATCCATCAACAATCACAAAGGTTTGTTTTCGAGCTACCCTTTTCTGCCCTTCACCAAGTTCCACGAACAAATCGACAGTTCCGATTGGTTGCTGTGGTTCCCCAGTGAAACCAACGATCTTTTGTGATGAAGCCTGAACGTCGGTCATTGGGATCTTCATCTGGTCAAATGTTTTCTTGAAGAGTATATTGCAGGAAGCACCGCAATCAATGAGTACTCGTCTTACTATTGCTGGCCCAATTCCTGCAGAGATAACTAAGGGATCTATGGTGGGAGCTTCAATACCAATAGAATCCCTAGCCTTGAACAAAATATCATTATCTGAAATCTTTTGCTGTTTCAGGGGTGCAGCATTTTCTACAGCAAAAACATCTTCCTCTGCCGGGATATACTTTAAAGCATGAGCATATCGTTCCATCTCACCCCAGCTTCTGCCTGCTGGGTGTGGGCCCCCTGAAATGACGTTGATAACGGGCCTCTCAGATTCTTGTGCCGCAGTACCTTTACTTGAGCCTGACGGTTGATTAGAGGGTTGTTGCCTCTGAGTAGACGAAGATGGATCACTTCTGTTTTTCTTGACATATTGTTGCAGCTTGTTTTCTCTCAATAATTCTTCAATTAAGCTCTTTAAGTGACGACAGTCTTTGGTATCATGACCGGGTTGGTTGTGAAAACGACAGAACTTTCCATTTCTCATAGCGCCCTTTCCCGGTTTTATCTCAGCCGGTTTGGGATAATCCACAACATCTTTGGTGGCGAAGAAGATATTTTCCAGAGTGTCGGTCAATGGAGTGAAATCTGAGGGTTTGAAGAAGCGAGGTTTCTTTGTATCCTTTTGTTTCTTCCCCTCGTGATTTTCCCTTTTCTGACCTCCAGAATCTTTCTTTTCCGAAGCGGCAGTATTATTTTCCACCTTTGCTGCCACCGCCTTCATTGATGCTGGAAGATTTTCCAAGCGTATGAATTCATCAGCTTTCTTGTAGAATTTCTCGAGAGAATTTGGCTCTTTCATCTTCAGCCATTTTCCAAATTCGCTCGATTTGTCGATAGCACGCATCAAATAGGTCAAGATCATCCGTGGCTCTGCGTTATCAACTTCTGCCAGAGCTATATTGAAACGGTTCAGGAATGATTTAATAGGTTCTCCCGGATTCTGTTCAAGACTGGATAATGACATTATGTCCTTTGCCTTTGAAGCGTATAGCCTGAATTGCTCTTTGAACTTTCTAGTCAGATCGGAAAACTGATCTACTGATCGGACAGGAAGTTTGGTGAACCAGAGAAGTGCCACTCCTTCCAAATATACTGGGAAATACCGGCACTTGATTTCATCAGTTGCTCTCGCACCGGTCATGTGCCAGTCATACTTATACAAGAATTGGTTTGGATCACTTGTTCCCCGATAAGCAGGAATGGTGGGGGGAACAAATTTTCTAGGAAATTCAGCCTTTAGAATCTTCTCGGTAAACGGAGTCTTGCTTGGCGCGAACCCCCATTCACTCTCATCTTCACCACTCTGCATGCTCTCTTTCATTATTTGCTTGATCATGCCAGAAAGATATTCCTCATTGTTCAAAGATTTTGCGGAATAGACTTCTGCCATTTTCTCAGATGTTTGCCCGGGCAGATTTTCGTGGAAAATTGGCGATGGTCTAGATCCTTCAGCTCGGAGGGGTGCCCCTTCAGCAGCACCTGATCCCCCCTGAGGAATATTCCTCCCTTCGGAGTTGCGAAGAGCATCAGCGGTGTTTTCTTCATTACCTACTGGTCTTTGGTTGGCACCAAGCAGAGCATTCAGCTTTTCCATCATCAGATTGTTTTGAGTCTCAATCTGTTGGTATAGTCCGGATACAGCAGCGTCTAGCTCCTCTCGCGTCACCCCGACGCTTGGAGCTGCTGCACTTGGTGAAGCAGAGGTGGCGGTATCATCATGAACATTTTCAGATCTGACAACCTTTCGTTTCCTTCCAGGAGCCATTATGTCTGATAGACTTCTGGTTTTGTAGGAAATCTTTTCAACAAACTTGTGTGAAGCAATGATGGATGGTAGCCTGAGTTGGGTTCTCAGTGAAAGCACCAAAATGTTAACGTTAAAATATGAACGATAACACCCGGTGTGTGTAATAAGATCGTGAAAGCACCACACGTGTGACGGGAACAGAAATCAAGCGGAAAAAAGCAGAAATGCAGTAAAAGACAGCAATTTTATAGTGGTACGGCTTGAGATTTAGCCTACATCCACTTTGAATCTCTTTATTAATGAATTTGGTTACAAATCGATACAAATCTCTTCAGGAAACAGTACAATTCGATCACAAGAAACAATCTTGACTACTAGCTCAATCTTCGATGGTGAAACTCGATGAATCCATGTCGGATGTAAGGAATTTCTCTCGAAGCTTGTTGTAGTGTCTCGAATGCTTGAAGGATCCTTGATTGCTGAATGAATGGAGAGTTCGACGGAGTAACAGCGCTGTAGAAATGATTTGCCAAAAGTCCTCTCAATGTTGGAAGTGATGGGGTATTTATAAGAGCTGGTTTCTGGGCAGGAATTTTGCCTAAGTCTTAGGTCGCGTACGACCTTAGTTAAGTCGTAGGTCGCGAGCGACCTAAGCTAGGTCGCTGCCTCCTCGCGGCTTCAGAAGTTAACTGGTAAAGCTGTACTGGGCTCCATTTTATCAAGTAGTAGGTCGCACGCGAGTTAAAGAATAGCTGTGGGAGCTCTAGGTCGTAGGTCGCTGAACATGCTTTATCAGTTAGGTCGCTAACCTCTTTAGGTCGTCAAGTCCCTTAGGTCGCTAACTACCTTAGGTTGTTAAGTCCTTTAGATCGCTAGCTACCTTAGGTCGTTGAGTTCCATAGGTCGCAAGCTTCTTATGTTGTTAGGTCGCGAAGTCCTCCTGGATCTTAGGTCCCAAGCCTTCCTGAAACCTTAGGTCGCAAACTTCTCCCAAGTCCTTAGGTCGCGAGCTTCTTATGCTGTTAGGTCGCGAAGTCCTCCTGGATCTTAGGTAGCAAGCCTTCCTGAAACCTTAGGTCGCAAAGTCTTCCTGGATCTTAGGTCGCAAGCCTTCCTGAAACCTTAGGTCGCAAACTTCCTGAAACCTTAGGTCGCAAAGTCTTCCTGGATCTTAGGTCGCAAGCCTTCCCGAAACCTTAGGTCGCAAAGTCTTCTGTTCTTAGGTCGCTAAGTTTTAGGTCGCTGAGATAAAAGGATTAACAATATTCATCTTCAAAAAAATATATCAAGATAGATGAATGTTCTCATCTTAATGCTACAAACATCTGAATCCATCAGTTCAAAAATAATTAATCAATGAAAATCATTAGAAAAAAATTGATACAATTGAAGATGACCCTTTAAATGTTAACCAGGAAAATTTCAAAGGTAATCCCTAAATGATAATTTACCAAAAGGTCATGTTAAAATTAACAATTAAGAATTTTATAAAATTTGATTCATTTAAATTTTGTTGCATTTATAATATACTGAAAAACATAAGCTAGCTAAAATCTTATGAGATTTATTGCCTTTTGAGGGACCGCCTTTTGATATCAATTAGAGAATGTAATCATGTGTGATTGAAGTCGTTTAAAGTTCAAATCATTTGAGAGTAAAATAATATGGAAACCAATTTGTGCTTTGGATATGAATAATTGATAATGGAATAGGTCTAATAAAACCAATCCAAAATTTACTAAAATCGATGAAGAAAAATTATTAGGTTCGTTCAAGAGAAAACTAACAAAGTAAATTGAAATATGTGGTTTTGATGTGTACGTATTGGTAGAAGAGTAATCTTCTTTTCATTATCCTTATGGCTAATAGAATTATAAGCCTTCCTTGTAATTATAGTTAGTTGGACCGGAAACCCCATTTATAAAGATTCATAATTAACCTCTCTTTATTCATTTTATCTAAATTAGGAATTCATCCAATGATTCCATGGTAAATTACAAAAATATCTTAAAAGAACATGCAATTAAATGTAGCGTTTTAGTTAATTGGAAGAAATTTCAAGAAATCGGGTAGAAAACAAGTTAATCACACAATTATGGAGGAAGTGGAAATTAGTCACAAGGGCCTCTTTAGCAGGTAGAATTAGTTTCTAGGACACACAACTGAAATAATTACTTTCAAGGACAAAACGCAAAATAATTAGTTTCTAAGGCCTAAAAACCTATGAAATTATGTTCTTGAAAGTAATTGGACTGCTGACTTTGTCCTTGAAAGTAATTATTCTGCTGACTTTGGCCTTGAAAGTAATTTCTTTGAATGTGTGTCATAGAAACTAATTGGACTGCAAAGTTTGTCCTTCTGGTGAAATGTCCTGGAAGTGGAAAGTAGGTTTCCAAATTGCATTATTCAAGCATTGTAAATACAAGTAAATACTCGGTATTTTAATTGCCCTACAAGAAATGAAAAAATATTTAAAATAGGCAGATAATCTAAATATTTGCATAGTTATTTCACTGTTGTACAAACGAACTATGAAAATATTTTTGTAAATATAATTCTACAGTATTTTGGTTAGCTCACATGCTACATTACGATGCAGAGGATATTGAAGATGAAGTTGGAAGGTTACCGACATCATGTTGCATAAATGTTGGAGGGGCGAGGCTATAATGGGCCGATTTTAAGTTAGAAGGTACTGTGACAATCGTTGATCGGTGTAAACTTCCATATTTGCATACATACATTTTCACATAGATATTTTTAACTTGAATATATCCTTTTCCATTTGTTATTTTGATCGCTTTCTATTACCTACAACAAAACTGTGATGCTACACTTTGTCATCCATAACTTGAATATTTTACTTCATAGTATCATTTTCCTATGACTATCGAGAGATGATCCTTTTTCCCATATTCTACTTGGTTGTTTGTAGAGTGAATAGTAGAAGGAAGGTGAGAGAAAAAGTTAACACACAACTTATCAATAGATTTGAGTATAAATGATCAGTTACTTGATTATGCATTTTCAGAATAGAATTGCCTTAATTAAAGTTCTTGATATTTACAACATTTAACCTTCATGTATCCTACTACTTGAAATGGTTAAAAACTTATCACACTTTTGACACAGCGTGGGCACTAATAATTTTTGCATAAGCAACTTCCAATATATAGAAAAAGAACACTTTTACTTATTTCGGATTGTGTAGCTCTAACACCATAAAGGTATAGATTTGAGTATGTAATTCGGCTTATATTTTTGTAATATGATGTATGTAAATAAATCTTTTTGTTAGGTTGTTGAAGTCGTTGAAAAAGTTTTCGTTTTTAATGGTGAAATGCTTAATTATGGTGAATAATCAGCTATTTCCAAGAAAAATATCTTAGTTAATGAAAGTTAAACAGATTTAAATAAAAAGTTGAATAGCGTTTTATGGAATTGGTAGATGTCTTTAAAGTTAGAGATATCAAAAGAATAAAGTATCTTTCCTAAAAGAAGAAGTATCTTGACCTTAAGTTAGTGACCTACGATTAGACCCAATTAGTACTAAGAATAAAGTATGATGACTTGTACTTTATTGGGTTGATAAAGTTGGCCCTAGATGTATGAGTTAGAATATTGGATGAACCTACAAGAATTACAAAGACCTTGACAGTGTAGCATTAGTTCTGTAAATGTATATTGTTTCTACGATGTAATTCAATTCATTATTTTTAGATTTGAGACAGGTGAATGGAGATGATCGACTGGCATAATAGCGAAATAAATTTGCAATTCGTGTTCATCTCCTTGGCGAATCTAATAAAAGTGGAGATTTTAATGGGATATGTAATGATTTGGAGCAAGAGCAGATCAGAATAAGCAAGGCTGTATGAGACTATAAGGACGACATTAAAAGAAATATTAATGTAAGAGTTTACATTAACCATGTACTTAGATCGTTTGGGGAATTGGAACATGAAGTCATACTGAGTAGAAACACACAGAAAAGGGGAGACGATAGAAATGTAGCAAACTATGTTTTATGGAAACACTGATATACCGCATACATTAGTGTTTCCAAAAAACAGAGTCTGTTACATTTCTATCGACATCCTCTTTTCTGTTTGTTTCTAATCAGTATGACTTCATGTTCCAAATCAACAAACAATCTAACTCCAAATCATTCCACATCCCATTAAAATCTCCACTTATATTTGATTTTCCAAGAGATGAACACGAACATGGTTAAATATTAGGGATTTGCTAATTGATTTCACTATTATACATGTCGATCATCACCATTTACCTAACTTAGATCTGGAAATAATGAAATAAATTCGATCGTAGAAACGATATACATTTATAGAACTGATGATATAACCATCAAGGTCTCAGTAATTTGCAGAATAACCTATGGCTATTGCACCATTAATTCTTATATGTTCATCCAACGTTCTAATCTCATAACATCCTTGGGCCATCATTTTAGTCCCAATTAAGTACAAGTCATTATACTTTATTTTTAATACTAATTGGGTCCTATCTTAAGTCGCCAACATAAGGTGAAGATACTTCTCCTTTTTGGAAAGATACTTAGTCCTTTCAATTTCTCCAACTTTAAAAGACATCTATCAATTCCATAAAAACCTGTTCTATCCTTTTATGGAAATTCCGTAGAAACAATATACATTTATAGAACTGATGCTATAACCATCAAGGTCTTAGTAATTTGCAGAATAACCTATGGCTATTGCACCATTAATTCTTATATGTTCATCCAACGTTCTAATCTCATAACATCCTAGGGCCATCATTTTAGTCCCAATTAAGTACAAGTCATTATACTTTATTTTTAATACTAATTGGGTCCTATCTTAAGTCACCAACATAAGGTGAAGATACTTCTCCATTTTGGAAAGATACTTAGTCCTTTCAATTTCTCCAACTTTAAAAGACATCTATCAATTCCATAAAAACCTGTTCTATCCTTTTATGGAAATTTGTTTAAGTTTCATCAACTAGGATAGCTTTCTTGGAGATAGCCGAATATTCATCATCATTAAGCATTTCTCCATTACAATTCAAAACCTTTTCAACGACTTCAACAACCTAACAGAAAGATTTATTTATATATACCAAGTTACAAAATATAAGCTGAATTATAAAGCCGTTCATTAAAAATTTTTATTCATATTTTGTTATCAAAAATGATATAACGATAAAGTTTAAAGATGAAAGAGCATTTAAAGATCTCACATCGAGAAAGCAATAAATAGCTCTCTTTTTGTTTAGCTAATGTTGCCTACATATTTCATTTGCATGTTGGATACCTAATATGCAATACCTGTTAACATCAATACATTTTTGGATGATATTGACAAATCTTAATATCAAAGATGTTATAACATTCATATTCGTTATATGTTGATCAAATACCAGTATGTGGTATTCGAACTTTTGACACCCCTAGCTATTAACATAAATGACTTTTAAAAATGTAAAAAAATGCATCAATCAATACCATGTAGCCTATTTTATATTATGAAAAGTTTAGTGAATTTTCTTACTGGTGTATCAAATAATCTAGCATATTTGATAAGAGCATCAATATCGGTAGTAATTTCATAATAGCAATTTCATATTGTAGTAGAAAAACAAATTGATCATATTTATTTAGAATGCTATTAATATGTTTCGAACAAGCTGTCCTATATACAACATGATTTATCTAAATTATATATCTTAATATGCATGATAAACTAATTATCAACATTGACTAATATGTATCATTACATATCTTTGGATATTTTCAATGTAGAAAAATAACTTTCAATGTAGAAAAATAATTTTCATAATTCTCTTTGGATTTTTTTAGAAGCTTAGTAGAGGAGAGCAGTCGAGTCATTTGAGACATTATACCATTGAATTGAAGGGGTGGATACGTAGAAATAGTATATTATGTGTTCCTTTCATTATGGATTTTGCATACATTTTGGACACGTCTTAAGGCGAGGTTTAGGACGCGCCTTGAAAGCACTAACTGTAATCGTATTTAAATATCTGAATTACTTAAGTATTTGTGTCTAAGGTTTTGTGTGATTAAATATGATTTTATAATCTCGTTAAAAACTTTTTAATAAATAAGTAATGGTAGAAAACTTATTTTTGGATTTTGTTTATAAAAATATACACTTTAGATAAATGTGTAAAATATAACCTGAAAACGTTATGTTAAAATTAACTTTTTATTCAATACAAGTTGTGTAAATATTTTGCAACTTGAATAGTTATCGTATGAATAAGAATTAAACATCTCTCTTATATTAACAAAATGTTAATTAAACTAAGTATTTAATTAAGGGAACATTTGGTACAAAAGGACCCATAAATCAGGGCACAAATCAAGAAAAGCATGCGTGCCTTCGGGTGTGGCCTTACATGTTTGAGTATTCTTTGCTTCATGGTTGAGGAGGGGTTTTTACAAACTTTTCCACCCATTTCCTAAGCCTACATAAGCACATACATAGCCACTTCATTTTCTACAACAAATTCATTTTGCTAAACATAGGTCTTCACTCTCTTTTTTCCATTTTCAATGGCCTTAGGCCGTCTGTGCTTTGTTTGGGGGAAAATGGCTTAAGCCGTGGATTTTAAAGTGAAGGAGGAGGTGGAAGGCCTTAGGGCCATGAGTATGAGGGAGACGGAGGAGGTTGGATGTGAACTAGGTGATGGTGGAGATGGCCGTGAGCTTAAGGAGGGATGGAGTTCTTGGATGTATGGTGTAGGAAGGTAGAGGACAGGTTTTGTTGATATTTTGATGAAGTGATAAATGATAGTGAAGTGTTATTTGAAATGAATGTTGGTAGGTAGAAAATTTGAAGATAAAAGTGAGTTGATCTCAGTTCTAATGAAGTCAATTATTTAAATTAATAAGCGATAATATTGCTTGATAATTGCTTGCTAAATCACATGTTAATATTGCTTGCTATTAGTAAAGATCATGGTTTGTGGTATCGGACGGCTCCCCGAAATTTCAGAGATACCTTACCGGTACCGGTGGTGAGCGAGTCGAAATCGATCGAATAAATCGGTTTCGGTAATGATGTAAAAAAAAAAGACAACCAAGATCGCAGCGAACCAAAATCAACCAAGATCCAAACAAAAACAAAAAATCAACTCACTGTAGAAACAAAAAACGAAAAATCAACAAAAACAAAACAGAAAATTGAAAATCGAAATCAAAAGAACATACCTGAGCAAGATCGACCTCGATTGTAGCTTTCGAACTCATCTTCAGCTTTCGAGCAAAATAGAATGAGCAATTATTCGATTTGTCTCCAGCCCTAATTTTGGTCGATATGAATTTGAGCGGTATATTGTATTTGAGACAGTGCGCTAGAATAATTTGACCTAGAGACAGTGCGCCAGAATTATTTGCCCTAGATCTGTTTAAGTTATGCTGGGCCTGGGCTATGTTGGGCCGAAATTATATAATTTTGGCTTAATGTTGTATTATTAAGTTAAATTTGGTACAAGTTTGGCTGGTAGAGTTAATGTGGCATTATTTTAAATTCAATTTGAAGTTGTTTAATTTAATTTAATATATGATTATTAAGTTTAATTTGATTAGGATTTGGTAGAATTTGTTGTTAAGTTCAATTTATATTTTATTTACAAAGACTCTTATTACACTTTCATTAAGAAACCATTAAAACCCAAAATGGGGTCCGAAATCGAAACAAAAACCGAAACTTTCGAAATTTCCGAAATCATCCGAAACTAATAAAATTTCAAAGGACCGAAACCGAGTTCTCAAACCTTGGTAAAGATAATAGACATTAACTACTCGAAGTTACACCCTTGATTATATGCTTTGTTAAGTATGTAAATTAATAAAGTAGTTGCTTATTGAATCATTGAATTGTGATAAGTTAATTTGGACATTTAAAATGAACAAGTGATATGAACACATATGTTAAAATATGTTGTAATTAATATGGTTTGAAATTGGAAGTCATATGTGTATAAAATGAAACGACGCTAAATATGGAATTGAATACGCAATTGTCTGTATAGCAATAGTCGCTGTAAACATACTTTGAAATCCCTTAGCTTTAAATTGTGAAAAATGGTGATTTAATAACATATTTTAATATAACTTGTTTCTTAAAAGTAAAGAATATGTTTTGAAAAGATATAGGAAACATAAAACAATGTTAAGAAAGATTGAAGTAAAATAGTCGTTGTAACGACATTTTTAAATAACTTGTTTTTGGAAAACAACGTTTATTTTTGTAGAAACATTCTTAGGGTTTTCTTTACTTTTTTAGCAAGTTATAATATATTATTCTTATTGGGAAAGTTCTGAAGCTTAAATCATTTGAGGATTAATGAGGATTTTAGTTTCTACCAGTTTATCTTTTGTCACCTTTATGTTAAAGTTAAACAAAAAACAACTTGACATTCCCTTTTTTCATACAAAAAAATTGATTCAGTTATGCTGCTATAATCTGTGGCTTAAAGTATAACCAGCAATGCTAAGTTATCTGATGCAACCTACCTAGACAACGAAATAAACCATTTTCAACTACTATTGTCAACGAAAATCAAATATAACAATTTTGCTGAGCATCATTTTCATGCAGGGTGTCTTACGGAAAGAGACGTATTGCCAGCTTTGGAAAATGATCAGATCTACTACAATGATTACTCCACGTACAAATATGCAACATTCGTGGCAAGTAAACAACATAAAGGTGAACAACTCAACCCACAACTTCATATTTTCAAAAATGCTATATTTACTTCATAACCATATATAGAAACTTTGTCTGCTATGCAAGTGTGTATGTAGGGAATGGTATGTATAGCGCTTTGTTTACCTAAAATGTTATGGTTTTGAGTGTAGCATACCTACATATATATTGACATCCAACATTTAGTTTAACTAGATTAATGAACACATTGAGAATGCAGCCATAATAGTATCCAAACGAGGTGTTCGTTTGAATCTAAACCTCCATATGGTTCCATTATTAAGTAGTTGTTTTTGTTGGCCATTATGCAAGATTATAAATGTAGTAAGCTATGTATTCAGTCATTTCTAACAAGTACCCACAAAGATATATTGAGGCCAATTTGAGTAAGTTGAGAAGAAGGTCAGAACTCCTTAAATATAAGAAATGAAGGAAGCTATAAAATAATAATTACCTGCGTAGTTCTTCTTTCATCTCAAAACACAAACAACTCGGTATACACATTAATGTTAACCCAACTATCATAAAGCATATTCAAGCAAAGGACTCTAACAAGACATTTCGAGCAAAATTTGGTCATTCAAAAAACTATATGCTAAACTACAACACTGATAGTTGGCATCAAAAAATAAAGTGCTTTTGTCATAATTTTTTTACAACAGTCAACCATTTGTCGTGAAGATGAACAACCTAATAATTGATTCTCTCGAAAGTATAGGTCATTATCGATTTAACTAAAGAAGGGCCACTTCTAACAATTGACACCAAGAGCTTAGAAAATTTAATGACCACTTTTAACTTTTAGCAGTGTTATCAAAGCCCTCGCCTAGGCGCGCTTAGGCTCCAAAAAGCCCTAGGCTCCAAGCTGGGGCTTTTTTGACTTCTGAGGCGCCATGGATGCATTGAGGCGTCGGAAAAGCCCCAAGACGCTGGCTTTTGAGGCGCTGTAAAAGCGCGCCTTGGGCTGCTTTGTTGGAGAATTTTTTTTGGGTCCAATATGAGCCCATACCAAGGTTTTAAATCTCGGATTTCGGTCACGTCTCGTCTCAAAGAATTTAGATAGCTTATCTCGTATCGGGTGAGATCTCGAACGAGATGAGTGCATCTCGGTCGTCCATCTCGGATTTACATCTCGGTTTCTAAAATTCATTTCGGAGTTATCTCGGAGTATATGTCATGTCGAAAATTAGTTTTCATACACCTAAATTAATAATACTAATCACTACCTTAAGGAAAACACTATGCACTTACCTTGAATATATCACACGCTTATCATTAGTAATTTAGTATGGAAAAATATCACTTGTATCATGTAAAATAAACAAATAACTAGATTTCATGAATAATGTTCAATATAATATCATATGAGATAAAGTAGACAAGAAACAAACCATAACATATGCACCTTTACTTTGTTTGATCATTCACTTAACTTTCCTACACAATATAATGTCTCATTTCTACCTTTTATGATTTATAGTGCTGCAAGGGAAATCTTAATTTTATAACTTCAAATACAAAAGTCTACAGTTAGAATTAAGATATTCTATGTTTGATTATAGTATTTAATTATTAGCAAACAAAATCTCATTAAGCAACTAATAGCATAGATATTTCAAACAAGCGTAGAAAATAACATACATAGTACAAACAATTTCAAACATTTAGTAATATTATAAGAAAAGCAAAAAAAATGATGTACGAATGAACATGTAATCATCAAATGAAATTAATAGATGAAAGAGAATTCCTTTATTGCTTAAAAATAAGCCTTGAGGAAAAAAATTATAGCAGCAAAGACTAAATGAAATCAAATTGGGAATCCATTTAGAACATAAAGTTAAATAAGTGAAGCCCAAAATTTATAGCCGCAAAAAAAATAGGGTTAGGAAAAAAACTCAAGAAAGTGTCGAAAAAAGAAAAATGAAATCGGATGTAAATTAATTTGGATCAGAAACCTAAATGAAAATCATAAAGTGAAATACTTACCATAATCAATGTAGATTTTATCATCTTCTTACACTCGTCACTGCCGTAAAATAAGAGACGAAGATTAAATGAGATTTATATATTCTTACACTCGTCACTGCCGTAAAATAAGAGACGAAGATTAAATGAGATTTATATAAGAAATAAGGGTTAAAAAAAGTACAATTAAGAAGGCTTAAATTAAGGTAAAGGATGAGCTAGCCCAATACGGAAAAAGAGTTGATTTTTTCCAAAATTCAAAAATTCGGCCGATATCTCGCTGTTAAATCTCGTCCGAGATACCGGACGAGATACTCTAATCTCGTCCGAGATTTGGGTCAGACGAGATTCAAACGAAATTAGTTGTTTCGAATCGCCCAGGCTTGAAAACGAGATCTCGGCCGAGATGAGCGAGATTTAAAACCTTGGCCCATACACATAACTTCCCTTCAATTTATCCGCATCCACTTAAATCAACCTGCTCAAAAACAAATTCGTGCTCAGCCCCAACTCAAAATCAAATCGATCAAACTAAAATACGTAACCTAGTTCGAACTTCGAGAGCCGTCCAGACTGCTCGCCGCCTCATGCTCGAGGCTCCCAAAAAAGCCCTAGGCTCCAGCTTGGCGCTTTTTTGCGCCTTAGCGCCTTAACTACCTTGACTTTTAGTTCAGAGGTACTAAGCATGAAATTTGAACCAATGATTCATCAATATGTTTAGGATCCCTTTATCATTTTATATACATGTTAAAGATTTTATCTTATTCATCATCAAGAATTAAGGATGCATACTTTGTTTTCTGCCCAAGGTATCACACTTTGGGATCAGTATATAAGTGCTATACTCAAAATCACACTATTGGTTTAGTCGTCAAGTGTAGTAGGTGTACCTACTATATATTTTCATGTTAGTTTCATGATTTATGAGTTAAATTTTGTGATAGGCTCTCTTAATGTTTGACTTCAAAAAATTATTCGGGTGTTTTGCAATCTCATAATCTACATCTAATATAATTTTGTAGTTATAAATAATTAGAACTTTCCTTTTTAATTTAAGAAATCTTATATTATATGCAGTGGAATGGTAAAGGATGGACATTAATAATATAATAATCCTTTAAAACCCACACACTTAAGCTGGGTAATAGTTTTCCTAGGGATCTTAGATCCAAGAATTTTCTTCATTGCATAATATTCTTTTAGTATCATTTTGGAGATGTCATCATAGATCTTAAACAATAGTCATATCGCTGCCTACCGCATTGATATATTTTCTGTATTCGGAAGCATATATCTTTGCTCGATTGGAATATAATTTCATGTAGTTCAACTGAACATTGACATAGTATCAAATCAAGCTTATGAACTTTTCCATGATGCTTCAAATTACATTCATCTATGGGAAGCAGTCTACAAGCTAGTATAAATCATATCAAGATATGACCAAGTATTATATAGAATAGGTTCTCTTGCAGACACGAAGCGTGATGACTTTTGTTAGGTTTTGTATGCCAACTTTTCTCACTAAGTTAGATTTAGTTTGCTACAGTTACATATATTTAGGTAAATTTTACTATATGCAAAAACAAAAACCATTCACAACAAAAGAAATTTGTGGTTCAACAAAATATCTTTGCACAAATATTGATTTAAATGAATTTTAATTTTACTTCTATCAATAGTTGAATCATATTTTCCTGGTGCATATATATAGCTGAATTTTTGCATCATGACTGTATAGTTGGTGTTAAATCCAATACTACTTATTCTCCAACTATTTACATATGAATTCTACCTTATTTCTTTTTAGAAACATGTTGGTATTAGATCTATAATACCGATTAACACATTGCTCGTTAAATTTCATGAACTTCTTCCATTTACCGAATCTACTTTCTACCAAGTTACACAACGACCAACGGATTATGTATATTCAAGTTCTGGTGCCTCCAGTTCAGCTGACTTCATCCAACTCTTTTTATTTTTAAGCTTTCAAATGTTTACAACTATGTCTACATTCAAACGTATAATTATGCACTTGGTAGTTGGTATAGGAGAAATTAGTTGGTTTGGATGCAGCAAGAGGGCAATGAGATAATAAAGAGTATATTAGATCATTCATTTGTTTGCAAATTATATTTTTGCATGAAACATTCAATATAAACATTTAAAGGCAATTTTACATTACTTCAACTTATTAGTTGAAGTTTAATTTCTACCGGGACATGAGTAGTTCAGTAATAGCTTACAGTCCTGAAAAATTCTTCTACAAGCATGATAATGAAAATAAATAAACTGCATCTTATAGCATATTGATTCATATCCATTTCTAATGATTACTAGGATGTATATCTTTATGTTTTCAGCGTTTGGATTATATGGGGAGTACCAAATTTTATTCAGCTGATGTTATATCATTATTAATCACAAATTGGGTTTTGCAAATAGTTGGCGCCACATTTGACATTTTGAAATGGTCATAAACATTTTTCTATTACAAAAATTGGCACCTTGTGATTATCATAAATATTTACATCAGATTAATTCTATTACTGACTAAATTTTATTTATTTGACTTTTTTTAATTAACTGAATTTTCTATCCCTAACTGTTTTGAAAAATTCCGGCATCTGCTTCTGCACTGAAAATTTGCGGTCAAGGCTAATGAAGTATAGCATCACCGTTATGCTGCAGCCACATTTGATAGGCTAAAGAAGTAGGTACAGTTCTGCTTTAGCATTTGTGCTATTTATATTCCTACAAACTAGGTTGTACTTCTTTGTCATACTGCTTTTGTTTGAACTAATTTGTCTTTTTTGGTTCATTTGCTTTGTTGCAATAATTGAGAAATTATAAAGGGGACTAAGGTGAAAAAATCACCACTAATCATTTGTTGTTGTACATATTTTGCAATACTTTGTCAGTCTACATTATTATCTGCATTATTTTCAAAAATTTCTATGCGAGTTTTTGACAAAATGCAATCTTGACAATGGATAATAATTATTAACGTTTCTTTATTATAGCTGCTTATGCAGTTTCTAGAATACACATGCCCAAAAAATTAAATTCTAGAAATTACGGGGTTGAACGGGGATAAAACACAACAAATAAAATGGTGAAAACTTTGTTAAATAGCTTATTCCGTAAAAGAATGAGATTTGAATAAAAGTATGAGAATTCTGCTACTTGGGCTTCATTTATGATAAAGGCGCCCTTAAATGTAACATGTAGGTTGTGATAGTAATTTCTTCTTTTACAAGTCCATACTACTAACGAAAGATTGAATAGTTATATTCAAGGATCCTACATTGCATGGACAAGATGAAACTGCGGTATAACCTTCTATTTAAATATATAGAATTTATATTTAGTTCTTTGGAACGACTCATCCTCAGCACACATAGACGATACATTTTTGGCCTAAGAAAATATGAAGAAATACATGCCATGTTCTTTTTCATGAAAGTAGTTATAATTAATATATCACCCTAAAAATTAGTTGATGTACACTTATTTATTTTCTTTCTTGCTTATTGTCCATTAGTACATGTTTTTCATTACTATATCGATTTTTTTGAACTTCATAGCATGGTCGATTTTGTGACTGATAATAGTACTCCAAATTTGGGAAGATCATTATGTTTGATACGTGCTTGATGAAATGACTGTAAAAAGAATGAGTGTTTTGCTGTTTCAAGAATGATGCATTCATTCGCATGTAGGAAGTTAGAAATGCTAAAGCTTAATAATAATATAGGCCGAAAACACATCGTCTATACCTTGTATTAGTAATACTGTTTGCCAATTTATTTCACAGAAGCTTCGATACAACGCATATTGACACTAGAGTCAATTATATTTATGTTGTGTAGTTGAGAAGGAGGTCAGAACTCCTTAAATGTAAGAAATGAAGGAAGCTATAAAATAATAATTACTTGCATTCTTCTTTCATCTCAACATTCAAACAACTAAGTATACGTATTAATGTTAACCCAACTATAATTAAAGCAATATTCAAGCAAAGGACTGTAACAGGACATTGTGAGCAAAATTTGGTCATTCAAAAGCTATATGCTAAATTACAACGATGATAGTCAGCGTCAAAATATAAAGTCCTTTTGTCATAATTTTTTTACAACAGTCAACCATTTGTCGTGAAGCTGAACAACCTAATTATTGATTCTCTCGTAAGTGTAGGTCATTATCGATTTAACTAAAGAAGGGCCACTTCTAACAATTGACATCAAAAGCTTCGAAAATTTGGTGACCACTTTTAACTTTCAGTTCAGAGGCACTAAGCATGAAATTTGAATTAATGATTCATCAATATGTGCAGGACCCCTTAATCATTTTATATGCATGTTCAAGATTTTATGTTATTCATCACCAAAAATAAGGATGCATACTCCCTTTTCTACTCAAGATGTCACACTTTGGGATCAGTATATAAGTGCAGTACTCAAAAGCATACTATTGGTTTAGTCGTCAAGTGTAGTAGGTGTACCTAATATATATTTTCATGTTAGTTTCATGATTTATGAGTTAAATTTTGTGATAGGCTCTCTTAATGTTTGACATCAAAAAATTATTCTGTTGTTTTGCAATCTTATAATCTACGGCTAAAATAATTTTGTTGTTACAAATAATTAGAATTTTCCTTTTTAACTTAAGAAATCTTATATTATATATATGTAGTGGAATGGTAATAGATGGACATTAATAATATAATAATCCATTAAAAACCAGACACTTAAGCTGGGTAGTAGTTTTCCTAGGGATCTCAGATCCAAGATTTTTCTTCACTACGTAATATTCTTTCGGTATCATTTTGGAGATGTCATCATAGATCTTAAACAATAGTCATATCGCTGCCTACTGCGTTGATATATTTTCTATATTCGGAAGCATATATCTTTGCTCGGCTGGAATATAATTTCATGTAGTTCAATAGAATATTGACATAGTATCAAATCAAGATTATGAACTTTTCCATAATGCTTCAAATTACATTCATCTATGGGAATCATTCTACAAGCCAGCATAAATCAGATCAAGATATAACCAAGTATTATATAGAATAGGTTCTCTTGCAGACATGAAGCGTGATGACTTCTGTTAGGTTTTGTATGCCAACTTTGCTCACTAAGTTACATTTAGTTGGCTACAGTTACATATATTTAGGTAAATTTTACTATATGCTAAAACAAAAACCATTTACAACAAAAGAAATTTGTGGTTCAACAAAATATCTTTGCACAAATATTGATTTAAATGAATTTTAATTTTACTTCTATCAATAGTTGAGTCATATTTTCACGGTGCACATATATATATATATATATATATATATATATATATATATATATATATATGTGTGTGTGTGTGTGTGTGTGTGTGTAAAGCTGAATTTTCATTCCAAGACTTTATAGTTGGCGTTAAATCCAATACTACTTATTCTCCAACTATTTGCATATGAAATCTACCTTATTTCTTTTTAGAAACATGTTGGTATTAGATCAAGTTATACCTCTTTTGCAAACTGTGAATTTGTAAATAAAAAAATCAAAATGTATTGATGTTATCAGATATTGCATATTAAGTACCCAAAATGCAAATGAAAATATGTGGATAACGTTAGCTAACATATAGAGAACAATTTGAGAAGAAAATTTGATAATTGCATTCTCGATATGAGATCTTGAAATGCTCTTTCATCTTTAAACTTTATCGTTTTATTATTTTTGATATAAAAAATACATGGAATAATTTTTTTAATGACCAACTATATAATTCGGCTTATATTTTTTGTAACATGATGTATATAAATAAATCTTTCTGCTAAGTTGTTAAAGTCGTTGATTTTTTTTCTTTTTTGATCGTGAAATGCATAATTATGGCGAATAATCAGCAATCTCCAAGAAAACTATAATAGTTAATGAAAGTTAAACAGATTTAAATAAAAGAGTGAATAGCTTTTAATGGAATTGGTAGATGTTTTTAAAGTTAGAGAAATTGAAAAAATAAAGTATCTTTCCGAAAAGGGGAGGTGTCTTGACCTTAAGTTGGTGACTTACGATTGAACCTAGTTAGTGCCAAGAATAAAGTATGGTGACTTACTTTATTGGGTTTATAAAGATGGTCCTAGAGTTGTATGAGGTCAAAATGTCTGATGAACCTACTTGAATTAAAGGTACAATAGCAATAAGTTATTCCGCAAATTACAAACGCCTTGACAGTGATGTCATTAGTTCTATAAATGTATATTGTTTCTATTATGCAATTCAATTCATTATTTTTAGATTTGAGCCAGGTGAATCGAGATGATCGACCGACATAATAGCGAAATAAATTCTCAAATTGAACATGTACCAATTCCATAAAAATCAGTTTTACCCTTTTATTGAAATATGTTTAACTTTCATTAACTAAGATAACTTTCTTGAGGATAGCTAAATATTCACCATCATTAAGCATTTCACCATTAAAAACAAAACATTTTCAACAACTTCAACAACCTAACAGAAAGATTTAGTTATATATACCAAGTTACAAAATATAAGCTGAAATAAAAGTTGTTCATTAAAAAATTTATTCCCTATTTTGATATCAAAAATAATAAAAGGATAAAGTCTAAAGATGAAAGAGCATTTCAAGATCTCATATTGAGAAAGCAATAAATAGTTCTCTTTTTGTTAGCTAATGTCATCTGCATATTTCATTTGCATGTTGGGCACTTATTATGCAATATCTGCTATCATCGATACATTTTTATCGACAGATCAAAATATCAAAGATGATGTAACATCTATATTCTTTATATGTTGATCAAGTACTAATATGTGGTATTCGAACTATTGACACTCCTAGCTATTAACATAAATGATTTTTAAAAAAAGTAAAATAGTGCACCGATCAATACCATGTAGCCTATTGTATATTATGAAAGGTTAAGTAGTGAATTTTCTTACTACTGTATTGAATGGTCTAACATATTTGGTAAGAGCATCAATAACAGTAGTAATTTCATAATAGCGATTTCGTACGGTAGTAGAAAAACAAATTAATCACATTTATTTAGAATGCTATTAATATGTTTTGAATAAGCTTTCCCATATGCAACGTGGTTTATCAAAATTATATATTTTAATATGCATGATGAACTAATTATCAACATTTACTAATATGTATTATTACATATCACTGGATATTTTCAATGTAGAAAAATAATTTTCATAATTTTCTTCGGATTTTTTTAGAAGCTTAGTAGAGTAGAGCAGTTGAGTCCTTTGAGGTGTTATATTGAAGGGGTGATTACGGAGAGATGGTAGATTAGGTGTTCCTCTCATTATGGATTTTGCATACATTTTCAACACGTCTTAAGCCAGGACGCACCTTGAGCACCTTGAAAACGCTAATTGTAAAGACCCAGAATTTCGAACACTTCGTATTTAAATATCCGAGTTATTTAAATATTTGTGTCTAAGGTTTTATGCGGTTAAATATGATTTTATAACCTTGTTAAACAATTTTTAATTAATAACTAATGATAGAAAACTTATTTTTGAATTTTTTTTACGAAAATATACACTCTGGATAAATGCTGAAAATGTGACCGGAAAACGTTTCGTTAAAAATCAACTTTTTATTCAACACAAATGTAAATATTTTGCAACTTGAATATTTATCACATGTACACATTAAGAAGAATTAAACATCTCTCTTATATTAACAAAAAGTTAATTAAAATAATTATTTAATTAAGGGAATATTTGGTATAAAAAGGGGTCCCTAAATCAAGGCACAAATCAAGGGTATGACCTTACATGCTTGAGTAATTATTTCTTCATGGTTGAGGAGGAGTTTTAAAAACTTTTCTTCCCATTTCCTGAGCCTATATAAGCATATACATAGCCACTTCATTTTCTACAACAAATTCATTTACTAAACATAGGTCTTACACTCTCTTTTTTCCACTTTCAGTGGTCATAAGCCCTGTGTGCTTTGGGTGAGCGAAAATGGCTTAGGCCATGGGTTTTAAAGTGAAGTGGGAGGTGGAAATGCCTTAGGGTCATGAGTATGAGGAAGATGGAGGAGGTTGGACGTGAACTAGATGATGGTGGAGGTAGCCGTGAGCTTAAAGAGTGATGGAGGTCTTGAACGTATGGTTTAGGAAGGTAGAGGAAGGATTTTGTTGATGTTTTGATGAAGTGATAAATGATAGTGAAGTGCTGTTTGAAATGAATGTTGGTAGGAAGAATATTTGGTGATAAAAGTGAGTTAATCTCAGTTCTAATGAAGTTAATTATCTAAATTAGTAGATGATAATATTGCTTTCTATTAGTAAAGATAATAGACATTAACTACTTGAAGTTACATGCTTGATTATATGCTTTGTTAAGTAGTTGCTTATTGAATCATTGAATTGTGATAAGTTAATTTGGACATTTAAAATGCACAAGTGATTTGAACACATATGTTAAAATATGTTGTAATTAATATGGTTTGAAATTGGAAGGCATATAAGCGTACAAAATGAAATGACACTAAATATGGAATTGAATACGGAATTGTCCGTATAGCGATAGTCACTATAAACGTACTTTGAAATCCTTTAAATTTAAATTATAAAAAATGGTGATTTAGTAACATATTTTAATAAAACTTGTTTTGGTTGATTTATAAACTTATATAAGTGTTTTGAAAAGTAAAAAATATGTTTTGGAAAGATATAGAAAATATAAAACAAAGTTAAGAAAGATTGAAGTAAAATAGTCGTATAACGACATTTTTAGATAACTTGTTTTTGGAAAACAACGTTTATTTTTTTAGAAACATTCTTAGGGTTTTCTTTACCTTTTCAGCAAGCTAATAATATATTATTTTTATTGGAAAATTTTTGACGCTTAAATCATTTGATAGCTAGTTGAACGAAAGGGCAAAATTATAGCAAAATAGTCGCTATATGAGCACTTCTGTAAAATACCCGTTCAGAAATTTCTCTAAAATAATGAAAATATATTCTTTGGCATTTTTCTTCATGGATTTCAAGTACCCAAACTATACTAACTATTTTAAAAAGAATGGATCTAAAGTCAATTGTTTAGGTATTGAAAACTAGACACAAAGTTGTGGCAAATTCACCTTAGAAGAACAGCTTAAATTATCTGTTTTGGAAATAGATAACTGCATTGATTGTTTATGACTCAGCCAAACCACAAAATAGAACTCAAACTGACCCAATTGACAAGGGTTCGACCCATTTACAAGCCCAAAACAGGACACAACATTTAACAGTACATTATATACAACACACAACCATCAATAGACTGAAAATGACATGTATCAGTTGTGCATGCACACAACATGCACACACTGATACATCTCAGTAACTCTCACACATGGCCATGACTTCAACCACTGGAGCACCTAACACCTTCCTGCTATATCCAGTCACCTACTCCGACGGTCCCAGGGCGAACTCTGGTGAACTTGGCCGGAAGTCCTGCATGTACCCATTTCTTGAAGGCAGGCAGCAGACTCTCTTCTCTTTCCAGTCGTTGAGCAACAGCCATTTCCTTCAAGAACCCTTGCAATCAAAGCTTAATTGTTACATGATTCTTCAAGGCAGCTTAAGCACGATTCCGCAACGAAGGTCGATTCCTCAACCAAGGTCGATTCCTCAACGAAGCTGAAGCGTGATTTCAACTTCGTGAACTTGACTTTAGGTTTACAGTTTTTGTTTTTAGCTGGCCATACACTGGCTCCGCCCTTATACATATGTATATTGTTAGAAAATTATTAATATTGTAAGTATTTTAGTTTATTGTTGTTCTTTTTTGTTTGTTTAATTATTTGATGGTTGTTTTAATTGTTACCGTTCTAAATTATGCAAAGAAAATCTTATTTGTGGAAATAATGGTCTGATGTTTGACTGTGTTGTCAATGATCATGGCTTCGAACACAAAGCACATCAAGTAAAAACACTTTATTTCAACTATGAAGTTCATAATAATTGGTTACTGAAAAATCTTAAGAAGCTACAATGTTCTGTGTTCCGTGTTTTGATTTCTATGGCTGGTGGACATATGGAAACAAAATGAATCGGGAACAGGAGATTTTGAGCTCCTGTTCAAATATTGTGATCTACTACAATTTAAATTAAGCTTATTTTGTCCTATCTCAAGAATGAATTCAACGAGAATATAGAAAATGACTGGAACAATTAAGACTCTTATTGCATAACTAATTATACCATAATATTCCAATATAGTAAATCTAATGAGATATTAGACTATTAGTAAGGAATATATCATTTAAGGCACAATTCGATCATTTTCTTTTGAATGATTATTTTGTAGGTTTCCTTTCATTTTATTTGTTGATGGAACTTGATTTAATCTTGGTTTAGTGATTTTTCTTATTCTGCAAATTCTTAAAACGGCAAAAAATAATTGTAGATCTGAACGCATTCATGTTTTGATAAAGTTGGCAATTATCTATACTTTTATGATTTTCAGTTAGTGCATGAATCGTGATTTAGATGTTGTCTTTTTTGTCATAATTTGCTGTCATGCATGATGTATCTAATGTAATGGTGATTTATATACGATATTCTTTTGAATTTATTTATTAACACCACTATAGCTATAAATAAAATGATACGTTGCTATTGCATACTCATGATTAATGGTATTGAAAACTAACTTTTTGGATATGGATTAATATAATTCTCACTAAGAGTGCGCTACTAAATAAACAGAAGACGTGTAGCTTTTTGGAAAAAGTTAACATTCACCGACATCCACAAGTTTTCCATGTCATCAACCAATGAACCTGGAATAAAATATTTTATATTTGAGTGGAATGTTTTATAATAGAAATGATCATTTTGTATTTCACCAACACAAGGTTCGTTCTTGCATATGGGTTTTGTCATTTTAAACACTTTAGTTTGGGTAAACAGAAAAAAAAAGAATCATTATATAAATCTAGCAGTTCGAACGAATGTGTGAACCTTTGTCAACATGCAGTTACGTAAAGTTTGATGTACAATACTGACATTATACTTTTACATTTGCATTTGGCAATATCATTCAATCTTTTCATTTAGATAGAAAACATTTTGAACTTTTGCTTACTTTAATCAATTGTCAAGTAAATTGTAAAGTTGTCAGGTAAATTGAAACCTGGTTGTTGACTGTACTGCATCATATATAACCAATGTACATGGGCCATACTACTGTGTAGGTGGTGCAGATAAATCATCTAGTCGTGACATATCAGATGCTCATTACAAAGCGTATTTATGTGATGGAATCAGCATCAGCTGCACAAATGGCGAGGTTATGCCTGATCAGGTAATTATGATTAACATAAACATGTCAGTGTTCCTTGCATCTGTATTTGGTTTTACATATGTGACATACTGTATCAAAAATAAATCTTACTTGTTCTGCAGCTAGAGTAGCAGTAAAAAAATTCCTACACCAATAATGCCTATATCCATTTTGCTGCACATAAACTATAGTAGCTAACTGTTGCATTCTCATGGTAGTAATGAGAGTCAATAACATGTCTAGCTTCTTAGTTTTTCTTCAAATTATTTGCTCAAGTAAACCTTAGTGTATTTCAATGCAGCTACTTCGGTGAGTATAAAATTCAGATGCAACATCCAAATGTATTGATGAAGCTTGGGGCATCATACTCAGAGTTGATACTCAAGTTAGAAAGGTTGTAAAAGTTGTGGATGGTATTCCTCGGTACAAGTTTGGATTCATTGACGGCAATGTGTTGCCGTCTGAGTAAACAAAAACGGTCAGTTGACTAGTATGCTTTTTTTTCCTTTATAATGTTTTACATTTGTTGACTGCATCAATTACAAGAAATCATAACCACAACTGAATGTTGGACATGAATTTATGTAGGAGCTGTACTCTATGCAATGTCCAACATACTGCAAATAACGAAGATGGATGGAACACAGTTCGCCAATTCACCAGGTTCGCATGTTCACAACATCCCTATAAAATCATTATTAAATGCAGTTGTATTAATATAGCCCTCTTTTTTTTCAGTGGAAAAACAGTGGTACTCTCTCTATGGTTTGTGGGAAAGAATAGTTGGTGGAAAAACAGTGGTACCCTTGTTGTTACATTGACATCAGTGTCTATTTTTGATAAGCAGATGTGTAACCCATTTCAGATTGCATAAATTAGAGCAAAATTTTTTGCACTGCAGGTTCGTTCACTTATGACTCGAGTAAAGCAATAAAGATGTATTCAAATATCAAAATTCCAGTAATTGACGAATATTTTGAAAGGAACAAATTTTTTCTGTTTTAATATGAAATTTATACAGTCTTCAAAAACTAATTATGTGTTTTTACTCATTTTCCAGTTTCAAATTTTAGTATATCAGTGGTAAAACATTAATTCTGCTAAGCAATAATGCATCTGGTCATGTATCTACAAATGTTGAAACAATTCAGTCAAGCATCTCACATCTAATGTAAGAGCCTAGTGACGCAGCGGATATTCACAAAATGGATACAACGATGAAAGTAGAAATCGATGGATTGAAAAATACCGAAAGCCCAAATCCGTTGATCTCAAAGATACCGGATTCTAGCTATCTCCAACACGTTGATCGCGTACGATACCGTGTTAAAAGAACTATGATTCTTCGAACGTTGATCTCGCGCACGGGATACCGTGAATCGGCTTCAAATCCGTTGATTCGAGCGCACTCGAATACCGAAGATGGAGAAAGGAGCTCACACTCAATTTCCAATTTCAAAGTGGCACAAAGCACACAAACAAAGTTTTATTCAAAATCAACTGCTCTTACAAATGACACTGTTTGTACCAAAATTGGGCACAACACTCTTCGGGAGTTGTTTGAAGAGATAAAATGAAGATTATAAATGTAAAACAGAGGTTATCTAACAAAAACTCCAACAAACAGAAATGTAAAGTACACAGACAAGCAATTTAGATTGGTTCGGCGTATAGCCTACGTCCACTATGAAGTTTTGATGATTTTATTGATTCTCTTTCAATGATTACAAGCGGTTACAACAATGAACAGCGGATTACAGATTAGAATTCGAAATTGACAGCAAAAGTAGGATGCAAATCTCAATCCGGCAGAGTCTGGACGCTTCAGAGAAAAAAGATCCTTTTTCTGTTGATTCTGGGGCTCTATTTATAGGCGTAGGAAGATCAAATCTCGCTCAAACTCCGGGAGAATTGGTCTGGCACGTGAGTGGACCCATTCGACTATTTCCAGAAAGTTTCAAGTCGATCTGTGATCGATACGAAGTCAGTTCGTATCGATCAAGATTACCTCCAATTGAGCTCAAATTTGGTGGACACGATCCTCAGCATGTATGCGAGCTTCCCTTAAAATTTCATTGAATTTGGATCAGTAGATCACGAGATATGGTCGATACGAACTGAGATTCCTCATAGGCTGTCTGGTTCGAATCCATGAATTCGACTCCCTCTGTTCGCTTCGCTGGCTGCACGTGTTCTTGAAGTGAGGTGGCGTGCGCGCTTCGTCTCGATCCGGTCTTTGCGCCGCATTGACTGCTTCGACTCCAGGCATCTCGCCTTGTTTACTTCGATGGACGACACGTCACCCTAGTTGGTTGACCCGTTGGATGTGAACAAGTCATGGGTCGCGGGTTCGAAGCAAGGCTCTCTAGTGGATACGAAGCGTAGCGCCTAGATGGACACGAAGTATAGCGCCTTGATGGATACGAAGCGTAGCGCCTCGATGGATACGAAGCAGATGTTGGCTGAAGGATACGAAGTGCTTCAATTGCTGATGTGTGCGAAGTCCATCGATACGAGCTCGATGGATACGAAGGAAATCGAGTCGAACCTGGGTATCTCGTTGGATTCGAGGCTGATTGGTGCGAACCTTGATCGATTCGAACCAGGGCTTCGGTGATGGATACGAAACTGCCTAGAGTGATGGATACGAAATTATCTAGGGTGATGGATACGAAATGATCTAGGGTGATGGATACGAAATGGACACTCCTGATGGATACGAAAACATGCTTTTCCCTCCAACTTGTATCCATCACATCTTGAGCATATGAACTCGGATTGACTTGAAACTTGGGACGTTGGCTTCCTTCACTTTCCCAGTCATGTCCTATCAATTGTAGCTTGATCCGGACTCGGACAGAATTCAGCGACACCTATGACAAGCGATATTTGGAATCCAATCAACTCCTTGGTGTCCTGGCCTTGCCAAAAGGCAGGATAACATTTGCCCCCCAAAGCATGTCTTGTGAAAACATGATGTGCTTTGTAAAACCACAAGTTCATGGATCGTTGTCCGTTTAGCCGGATATTGAATGTTGCACCGGTCCCTTCTTGCATCGATCTGAGATTTGAGATCAAACAGCAATTCGTGGTCTCTCCTGATTATCCTCTTGTATCGATTCCCTCATGAATCGATGCAGGAAGTCGGAAAGTACTTTTACGCATCGATGCATGCTGAACTGATCGATACGAATAATTACTCGTATCGATGGATTCTGATAGATACGAAAATCGCGTTCGTATCGACAGACCTGCTCTGTCGTGAATCGATGGCTCATTTCACGACAGAGTGATACCCTAACCGTAAACAACATATTGCAAACGGTTACTGATTCTCCGTGGTTTTCTTTTCAGGTACGATGTCTGGGCAAGGTTCTGTGCTTGGTAGTTTGCGCAACAAGCGCCGTTATCACGAGTCACGCAAGAGAGAGGGTGAGAGGGATTACGACTCCGGACATTCTGGTCAGGAGAGGTTTGATAGAGACAGGGGGTACGTTCACCGATCCCGATCTCGCTCTCCTCCTCCCAGGACCTCTGCACCTCCTACGGTAGCAGTTGTTCGTCCTCCCAAAACTTCACGGTCTATGCCACCTTCTCAAGCTTCGAGGTCCGATCCTCCGCGCAGGACTGAAATAGCCACCTCCTCGGCTACTGTACTGGTCCCGACTGAAGCGTCTAGTGAAGGAGCGCTTAAATTGGCACAGATGAGGAAGGAATTTCCCGACATCTGTTTTGATGGTTATGTCTTCCCTCCGCACTTGAAGAGAATCCCGCCAACCGCTGAAACCACTATTCATGATTATGTTGCGGACATCTTTTTCCAGTACAGGGAATGGGGACGGGCCGCGAGGAAAGCGTCCAAAGTGGCATTCGATCGGGGCGTCACTATTGAGAAGCTCGAGAAGGAGTTGGGTCACAACGACCGAATCATAAAAGCGCTCAACTCGGAGGCTGAGTCTTCCCGTAAATTCGGAATGGAGGCTCTAAAGAAGGTTGATGAAGTAAACGCTGCCATGACTAGGATGAAGCAAGAGCATTATACCGCCATCGAGGACATGGGTCATAGGAACACCACCATCACCGCCGAGAGGGATGATGCTCTCAAGGAGCTTAATGAGCTGAAATCAAAGTTTTCCGAGATGGCGAAGGAAAAAGACGCAGCTAATGTCTCTGCGCAGGAGGCCTGTGATCAGGCAGTGACGCTCCGAAAGGAGAAAGAAGCGGCTATGCAACAAGCTCACGAAGCTGAGGCTGGGGTTGAGGAGAAGGTACGGCAGGCGGAGGCCAGGATTGAGGCCGAGGTGGAAGAGCTACTCGTCACGTACAACGCCAATGTGCTAAGGCACCGAGATTTGACATGGCTTGACGATTACCCCACGCATCTCTATAACGCCTGGAACTTACTGGTTGATGAGAAGAAGTCTGGGCACCCTGATGAAGCCTTTGACGAGTTCGAGCTGGAGAACCGCATTCTTAATGATGACGAAAAGAAGGTTCTTCATGACTCCATGATTTCCCACGATAAGGAGAGGCTTGGTGCCCAGACTCAGGAAGTCGGAGAAAGTTCTAGTGCAGAGCACCATGTTATGAGTTCTGAGATAGTCGTGTCATCTCAATCTGAGCCAACTCCGATGATCGACTCGCAGCACATCCCGGCATATGATCCAGACCGACCACATCTATCTCCTGTTAAGGAACATCCTTCCGAAGTTGTTCAGGCGACCTCGAACCCAACCGAGGAAGGTACTCTGAACTTACTTCTTGTATATTTGGATTGAAGAGTTTGTGTTGAGGTGTTGCTAATGACATGTCCTTTTTCTTTGGTCAGTGACAGAAGTTGCACCAGCCGCGCCTCTTAGCGCCCAAGAACCAGGCCAAGCGCCAGAAGTCATCATTTCTGAGGCAACTTCTGTCGCAGCAATTGCACCGGTCGGAGTAACGCAGGGGAGCTCACTTTCTTTCGAAGAACAGATGATAAACGAGCTCCTCGGCCGTCAGAGTGATCCTTTTGCGGACCTGCCGTTTGGCCTGGGTGGATTCTTGTCTACTTCCAACACTTCTACTCAGACTATCACAACCCATAGCGAGGCCAGAGCACAACGGGAAGCGGCGATGTTGGCCGAGATTAATGCCGAGATGGCGGCCGCGGCGCACGGCGGCGATGTAGATGGCGGAGCAGCGGGACGGTGCCCTACGCCTCTTATGATTGTGTCTCCTGGGGGCACGCTTATTGATACTAGTGTATCTGCCCCTCCTCCGGCCGCGGATTCTATTCCTCCAACTCCTCCCGCGGGAAGCATCCCCATAGAGTCCAGCTCGGATGAGGACGTCGACATTATGCCTTCACCCGAGGGGAGCCTGCCTAAGGAGAAAGGTTCCAAGCGAAAGGGTACAGGTGGTTCCAGTAGCTCCTCGAGGAAGAAGAAGTTGAGGAAGCAGAAGGATTAGACATTCCTTTCATAGGCAGTTAGGGACTTTTGTTATTTTTTCTGTTTTTCCCTTTTGTAGGCCGTGTTTAGATGCGGGTTCGGCCCCTGCTAGTAGGAATATTTTGGAAAAAACTCATGTATGGACCATTGTTTTTGAGTTAGTTGAAATAAAATTTTGTTTTCTAGTTTCAGCTCATGTCCCTTTCTATGCTTGAATATTGCAGTGTTCGGACTTTGGTCCAGTGTACTTGCATTATCTTATTGTTTCAAGAATAGCTCATTTTACTTGTTAAGTATGGAAATCTCGGACTTGAGTTGTGATAGGAGATCGCATCGGAGCTGAGCATCGCGTAGTTTCGGGTAATGACTAACATTCGCCTCTGCCCCCAGTTCCAGGGTTAAGTTGTGATGATCAGCTTGCGATTGCATCAAGCGAGGACCGAGTGGTCGAACTACACTTGTTCTCTTATGAATTGTTTCGTCCACACTCCAGGGATATATGTCATCTCGTAAGCGGTTGTTCGCACTCTGGGAACACACTGATGTTTGCACTCCGCTTCGCACTCTGGGAGCACGGAGTTGGTCGTTTATACTCCGCTTCGCACTCCGGGAACACGGAGTTGATTGATGTTTATACTCCGGGAACACGGAGTTGATTGATGTTTATACTCCGTCTCGCACTCTGGGAATACGGAGTTGGATGTTTATACTCCGCTTCGCACTCTGGGAATGCGGAGTTGGATGTTTATACTCCGCTTCGCACTCTGGGAACACGAAGTTCGATGTTTATACTCCGTCTCGCACTCTGGGAATACGGAGTTATATGTTTATACTCCGCTTCGCATTCTAAGAACACGGAGTTAGATGTTTATACTCTGTCTCGCACTCTGGGAATACGGAGTTAGATGTTTATACTCCGCTTCGCACTCTGGGAACACGGAGTTAAATGTTTATACTCCGCTTCGCACTCTGGGAATACGGAGTTGAAGGTTTATACTCCGCTTCGCACTCTGGGAATACGGAGTCGACTGTTTATACTCCGCTTCGCACTCTGGGAACACGGAGTTAATTGCAGGATTGTCGTGTGTCAACCCTATCAATATCGCTGTCATGGCTTGTCCCCGAGCTCGGGTTTCACCTAGTGAGTGGCCGGTCGTATCACAGCCACTCTCCATTTGAATAAGTCCCATTGCATGATGGGATTTAGCTCTTCGTGCATCGTGATGTTGTATATCGTACTTAATGAATCACAGCTCTGGCTCGAAGAAGTGGCATTTTATTGATGAAATAAGAAAATGCGGCAAAGTCAGTTGCCTTATTACAAAATTCAAATTTCGAAATGCAGAAACAAATTGCTAAATAGAATGAAATAAATAAAGCCTGTCATATGTAATAGCGGCGGAGACTTTCGCTGTTCCAAGCCCTTGGTAAATCGAGACCGTCAACAGTCGACAGCTTGAATGTACCATCTCCGAGCTTTCGTGTAATTACATACGGTCCTCCCCTGTTCGGTTTCATGTGTGAAGGAACTGGGTAGATTCTCTTGAGCACGAGGTCGCCGAGTTCAAAGGTTCGATGTCGAACTTTGGTGTTGTACAGCCGGGCGACCCGACTTCGATGTGCGGCTGCTCTCAAATCAGCCTCTTCCCGTTTTTCATCCAATAGATCCAAAGATTCGGCCGGGAGTATAGCGTTCGTTTTTGGATCATAATAAGTCACGCGATGAGAGAGCACTTCCGTCTCGACCAGAATAACGGCCTCTGAGCCATAAGATA
This sequence comes from Allium fistulosum, assembly GCA_030737815.1. NCBI lineage: Eukaryota > Viridiplantae > Streptophyta > Magnoliopsida > Asparagales > Amaryllidaceae > Allium > Allium fistulosum. Next base: position 647,436,517 of record CM060904.1, read on the forward strand.
GGGAAAACGGAGTGTGTCCGGTCGCGGGTTTATGGGTCGTTCGGTACGCCCATAACGCCATAGGAAGTTCATCGACCCACTTGCCCCCAGCCTTCTCCAATCGTTTCTTCAGGATCGATTTTATAACTTTATTGACAGCTTCAACCTGTCCATTCGCTTGGGGGTGTGCGACAGCCGAGAACTTTTTGCGGATATGAAACCGTTGACAGAAATTCTTGAATTCCGCACTCTCGAATTGGGCTCCGTTATCAGTGATGATAGTATGCGGGAGTCCAAATCGACAGATGATGTTGCGAACCACGAAATTTATCACTTTCTTTGTCGTAATGGTTGCAAGGGCTTCGGCCTCAGCCCACTTTGTGAAGTAGTCAACGGCGACGATGGCGTATTTCGCACCGCCTTTTGCTAAAGGTAAAGCACCGATGATGTCGATGCCCCACATTGCGAATGGCCAGGGACTGACCATTTGGGTTATTTCAGTAGGCGGAGCTCTCGGAATTCGGGCATGTATCTGGCATTTATCGCACTTCCGGGCATAGCTTGCCGCATCTCGGTTCACTGTCGGCCAGTAGTACCCATATCGGAGTATCTTCTTAGCGAGAGCTTGTCCTCCGGTATGATCGCCACACTCTCCTTCGTGCACGTCATGTAACACTCGTTTGATTTCCTCGTGGGCGATACACCTGAGGAGAGGAACGGAATAACCTCTCCTGTACATGACTCCGTTTTGGCTGACGAACCGCGAAGCTTTTCGCTGAATTTGTCTCTTCTCATTTCTAGGTTCAGGCAGCGCCCCATTCTCAATGTAATTCCGATACGGAGTCATCCAAGATTCTCTACTGGGAGCGGTTTCAAACACAGAGTTCATTTCTATCCGATCGATGCTCGGGGAGGCCAAAGTTTCAACGGGGACAAGTCCCATTTGCTACGCTTCACCTGTGCTAGCTAACTTTGCCAGTGAATCGGCTTTTTGATTGTGCTCCCGAGGCACATAATAGATGGCATAATAATCAAACTGGTTTAGTATCTCCTGAACTCGAGCCAAGTAAGCGGCTAGTCTTCGGTCTCTTGCCTGATATTCTCCTCGTACTTGACATACTACTAATTGTGAATCGCAATAAATTTCCACAGCGATAATCCTCAAGTCTCTGGCAAGTCTTAAGCCAGTTAGGAGGGCTTCATATTCGGCTTCATTATTAGTTGCACGAAAGTCGAATTTAAGAGCATAACATATGGATCGGCCCTCGGGAGTCTCAAGTACAACCCCAGCTCCCGAACACCGGTCATTTGATGCACCATCAGTATACAGCTTCCAGATGTATTCGGGAGATTTACTAGTCTCGGGCAAGTCTTCTAGAACGGTGAATTCAGCTATGAAATCTGCCAGGACTTGTCCTTGAATGGCTCTCCGCGGAGCGTATGCGATATCAAATTGGCTTAGCTCAATGTTCCACTTGAGTAACCTACCGGACGTCTCAGGCCGCGTGAGGACCTTTCGTAACGGCTGGTCGGTGTACACAGTAAGCGGATGAGCTTGGAAGTATGGACGGAGCTTCCTTGAGGCAATGACCAAGCAATAGGCCAGTTTCTCCAGTCTCGGATAATTTCTTTCAGCTCCTGTTAGCCGCTTACTAACATAGTAGACCGGGTTTTGCACTTTGTCTTCTTCCCGAACTAGAGCAGCACTGATCGCATGTTCTGATACTGCCAGGTAGAGATATAGTTGCTCGTGGTCAACCGGTTTTGATAAGATCGGAGGTGTGGAGAGATGTTGAACTAATGATCGGAACGCGCCTTCACACTCCGTGGTCCATTCAAAGTTCCGTTTGCCCTTCCGGATCAGGTCGAAGAAAGGAATGCACTTATCGGTGGACTTTGAAATGAACCTGCTCAATGCTGCGACCTTCCCGTTAAGACTCTGGACTTGCTTTATAGTTCTAGGGGTTTGCAAATTTCTAATAGCCCAGATCTTCTCAGGATTCGCCTCTATTCCTCGAGCGTTGACGATGAACCCAAGGAATTTTCCGGATGCAACGCCAAAGTGACACTTGAGTGGGTTGAGCTTCATCCCGTACTCCCGGAGGATGCTGAACATCGAATTCAAATCTCTGACGTGATCTGTGGAGAATCGGGACTTCACCAGCATGTCATCCACGTAAACCTCCATGGTCTTCCCGATCTGATCAGCAAACATTCGGTTGACTAAGCGTTGGTATGTTGCTCCAGCGTTCTTTAAACCAAACGGCATGACTTTGTAACAATAGAGTCCCAGATCGGTCATGAAGCTGGTATGTTCCTGATTAGGTAAACGCATGGGTATTTGGTTGTAGCCGGAATAAGCGTCCATAAAGGATAGTAGTTCATGTCCGGCCGTTGAATCCACGAGCTGATCGATTCGCGGAAGTGGGAAGCTATCTTTTGGACAGGCCTTGTTTAGGTCAGAGTAAACAACGCAGGTTCTCCACTTCCCGTTTGGTTTCCGAACTAGTACAGGGTTGGACACCCATTCTGGATACAAAGCATCTCGAATGAACCCGTTCGATTGTAGTTTATCAACTTCCTCCTTAAGGGCGGCAAATCTCTCTGGATCCATACCGCGCCTTTTCTGCTTTACTGGGACATGTCGCGGATCTATATTCAGGGAGTGACTTGCGATGCTCGGCGAGATCCCGCACATGTCAGAGTGTGTCCAGGCGAAGACATCGAGATTCGCCCGAAGAAATTCGACCAATTCCTGCTGTGTTTGCTTGTTTAGTTGAGACCCAACTTTCAGCATCTTCGAATCATCATCCTCACTGATTGGGACGTCCACAGTCAGTTCGGCTGGAGAAGCTTGGCTCTCCGTAGATTCGTCTTTATCCTCGTTGTCCCTGGGGTCCAGGTCTTTCAGGAATTGGTCGTGGTGCCCGGGCCGAGGCCCAGGCATCAATTGTCAATTATCGATAGAACGGACGCAGAGAGATTCCTCTACGCCCTTTCCCTTCTCTTTACGTTGCGCCCCGCGCAGCTCAGCAACATAACAGGCCCTTCCCGTGGCCTGATCTCCTTGAACAACTCCAATCCCATGATCAGTGGGGAACTTCAAAGTCAGACACCATGGGGCGATGGCCGCCCTGAACTCGGCTAGGGCTGGTCGACCCAGAAACGCATTATATGGTGAATCAATTTCTAGCACAACAAATTGTAACATTCGGACCCTCCGGCGTTCTCCAACGCCTAACTCGACTGGGATTTCAGTTATTCCGATGGGTATCGTGGCACTTCCGTTGAAACCATGGATTCTGGATAAACAGGGTTTCAAATCCTTTGTCTCCATCTTCATTAGATCGTAAGCCCGTTTAAGCAAGATATTCACAGAGCTCCCACTGTCAACCAGGATCCTCTTCATCCAAGCAGGACCTACCTGGGCAGATATGACTAGTGGGTCGATTGTAGGGGCTTCGACTTTATCGGCATCTCGGCTCCTGAACACGATATCATCAGATATTATCTTTTGTTGCTTCGCCGGGGTTCCGTCCTCGCAATTACTATAACACTCGAAGTCCGCATGCCTTATAGAACTAGCATACGACTCCATTTCCCCCCAGCTTCTGTCTGCCGGATGGGGACCACCACTTATTGTGTTGATAACTAATCTCCCGCCCGCACGGGCGGGTTCCTCCTCTCTTTCCTGATTTTGAGAACGATTTTGATTCGAGATGCCCGCTCTGCCAGACTGCGATGCCCGTACAAACTGATCTAGCTTCCTCTCTCTAATCAGCTTCTCGATGAGGTCCTGTAAGTGCCGACACTCATTGGTATTGTGCCCATATCTTTCATGGAACCTACAGAATTTCCCTGTCTGAACCTACCTCTCCGACGAGGGTTTCGGAGCATGCTTCTTATACTGTACAGTGTTACAAGTCTGTAAGTATACGTTTTCCAATGACGTGTTTAGCGGCGTATAACTGTCAAACATCTAAGCTCTACGTCGTGGACCTCGGTTCTCGTCTCTCTTCTTATTCTGGCCATTATTTCCGCTCTGTTGGGTTTGCTTGTTTTGTATATTCAGTTGAACTTTCCCGGAACTCTCGCCGGACTGTTTAACTGCCACATTGCTCTGTATTCCCTCAATGCTGGGCCTCGCATCATCCTGCTTCCTAGACTGTTTTGCGTCCTCCTGCCGCAGGAATTGAGCGGCCTTGGAGTAAACACGGTCCAACGATGCGGGCGGTTTTCCAGCTAGCCAGTTTCTGAATTCAGAATCAGGATCAATCCCCTTGGTCAGAGCCATCAAGATTGAATTATCGTTAGGATTGGTGATCTCGACGCATGCTGCGTGGAACCTCTCCAGGTAACGCCTGAGCGTTTCTCCAGGAGCTTGAGTGACGCTGGACAGGGTGTTGACGTCTTTTGGCCTAGCAACATGCATACGGAATTGCTCCACAAACCTCTTGGCCAATTGATCGAACGAAGAAATTGATCTAGGTGGTAGGCGTGTAAACCACATTGTCGCGATTCCCCCCAGAGAGATGGGGAAACTCCGACACTTCACTGCATCGTCGGCCCTTGCAGCGCTCATCGACCATTCATATTTCAGAATATGCTGGTTGGGGTCACTATACCCTTCATACATCGGGAGAGTCGGCATTCTGAATCGCCTAGGGGGTTCAGCATGTAACACATCGTCTGTGAAAGGGGTATGACTACGGGAAATCCCCCAATCATCATTAGTGAGCCCCTGACTCTCGCGGATCATCTGACGTATCATGGTTGATATATCCAACACGGGCAAGTTCTGAGCTTGATGAGCTAAGGCGTGGTCGGGTTCCACGGTGCGAGTTTGGATCGGGCGCTGTCGACGATCCATATCTCGCCTCCTTGGCTCAGCATCTTCTGGGACATAAGGTTCAGGAGTATTTCCACGCTGTTGATTGATCGGCTCTGATTGATTTCGGGTATCAACCCTTGTTTCTACTGCGGCGGTTGTGGCGCGGTTATCCGTGGTGTACTGTGGGGCAGTAGTGTGCTGTGGGGCAGTACCTCCTCGTGTTGAGGGACCCGTTTGGAAGCTGGCCGATGGTCCTACCCTCAGTTTCCCAACAGTTAAGGCGGGCTGATATTCAGCAGCTTGAGCGTGACTCCCCTCTAGCCGAGGACGAGTAGTTCGGTGGTGATAATCAGATGAAGCTGAGCTTTCGGTAGACGCTCTGGAGGCATCATCTCTCCTGGACCTTCTGTGCCCCCGGCGGTTTAGCTGGTTGGTCAGCTCGATATTGGCGCGCAACTGTTCCGCCAACTGCTGACGGCTTTGGGTCAGCTCCTGGAGCAATACTTGAAACTCCTGTCGGGTGACTAGCCCCGTTGAGTCCGAGTGAGTGGTATTGTCTTGATTGGAAGAAGGCGGCTGTGTGGGATTCTGCCTATCTCGGCCTTCTTGCTCTGCAGCGGTAGCGCCAGTTCTTGTGCTGACCATTCTCGGTGGTGGAGTCCTCTCCTAGATTTTGAGCAAATCTGAATAGAATGGAAGGATTTCGGACTTGATATCTGGATCTTCCTCTTGGATTTGTGCAATCCGGTATCGACGGCAGATCCAATGAGCGGGAGAAAAAACTGGTTCTCTCAATGAAAGCACCAAAGTGTTTGTACCAAAAATGGGCACAACACTCTTTGGGAGTTGTTTGAAGAGATAAAATGAAGATTGTAAATGTAAAACAGAGGTTATCTAACAAAAACTCCAACAAACAGAAATGTAAAATGCACAGACAAGCAATTTAGAGTGGTTCGGCGTATAGCCTACGTCCACTATGAAGTTTTGATGATTTTATTGATTCTCTTTCAATGATTACAAGCGGTTACAACTATGAACAGTGGATTACAGATTAGAATTCGAAATTGACAGCAAAAGTAGGATGCAAGTCTCAATCCGGCAGAGTCTGGACGCTTCAGAGAAAAAAGATCCTTTTTCTGTTGATTCCGGGGCTCTATTTATAGGCGTAGGAAACTCAAATCTCGCTCAAACTCCGGGAGAATTGGTCTGGCACGTGAGTGGACCCATTCGACTATTTCCAGAAAGTTTCAAGTCGATCTGTGGTCGATACAAAGTCAGTTCGTATCGATCAAGATTACCTCCAATTGAGCTCAAACTTGGTAGACACGATCCTCAGCATGTATGCGAGCTTCCCTTAAAATTTCATTGAATTTGGATCAGTAGATCATGAGATATGGTCGATACGAACTGAGATTCCTCATAGGCTGTCTGGTTCGAATCCATGAATTCGACTCCATCTGTTCGCTTCGCTGGCTGCACGTGCTCTTGAAGTGAGGTGGCGCGCGCGCTTCGTCTCGATCCGGTCTTTGCGCCGCATTGACTGCTTCGACTCCAGGCATCTCGCCTTGTTTACTTCGATGGACGACACGTCACCCTAGTTGGTTGACCCGTTGGATGTGAACAAGTCATGGGTCGCGGGTTCGAAGCAAGGCTCTCTAGTGGATACGAAGCGTAGCGCCTAGATGGACACGAAGTGTAGCGCCTCGATGGATACGTAGCGTAGCGCCTCGATGGATACGAAGCAGATTGTTGGCTGAAGGATACGAAGTGCTTCAATTGCTGATGTGTGCGAAGTCCATCGATACGAGCTCGATGGATACGAAGGAAATCGAGTCGAACCTGGGTATCTCGATGGATTCAAGGCTGATTGGTGCGAACCTTGATCGATTCGAACCAGGGCTTCGGTGATGGATACGAAATTGCCTAGAGTGATGGATACGAAATTATCTGGGGTGATGGATACGAAATGGACACTTCTGATGGATACGAAAACATGCTTTTCCCTCCAACTTGTATCCATCACATCTTGAGCATATGAACTCGGATTGACTTGAAACTTGGGACGTTGGCTTCCTTCGCTTTCCCAGTCATGTCCTATCAATTGTAGCTTGATCCGGACTCGGACAGAATTCAGCGACATCCATGACAAGCGATATTTGGAATCCAATCAACTCCTTGGTGTCCTGGCCTTGCCAAAAGGCAGGATAACATTTGCCCCCCAAAGCATGTCTTGTGAAAACATGATGTGCTTTGTAACACCACAAGTTCGTGGATCGTTGTCCGTTTAGCCGGATATTGAGCGTTGCACCGGTCCCTTCTTGCATCGATCTGAGATTTGAGATGAAACAGCAATTCGTGGTCTCTCCTGATTATCCTCTTGTATCGATTCCCTCATGAATCGATGCAGGAAGTCGGAAAGTACTTTTATGCATCGATGCATGCCGAACTGATCGATACGAATAATTGCTCGTATCGATGAATTCTGATAGATACGAAAATCGCGTTCGTATCGACAGACCTGCTCTGTCGTGAATCGATGGCTCATAATTTGGATGTTTCGAAACGATGGTGTCTGGTGAACATTTCACCTCGATGAATGTACAGCTTGATGGATTCGAAGAGAGCGTTTGCACCGATCCATCGTATTCAAGTGGCTTTCCTATACGCTACGAACCGATGAAGTCTGATGGACTCGAAACGAGCGTGCGTATCGATGGATCCTGTTGTCGATTTGGCTTCGAAGGAGGCAGAGTTCCTAGGATTCGAAACTGGTATTCGCATCGTCCCTTGGATTCGAAATCGGCATTCGTTGGACTGGTTGTGACCGGTCAAAACGACTGGGAGACGAAACGGCCCAATCTTCCTTTACCCTTCATATAAATACCTGGGACTTAGCCCATTCTCACTTTTTTACCTTCTACTTTTTACTGTCACTCCCTGTTCTGTTTTTCTACCTTCGTATCGATAGACTAAGAGATACAACTACGAGCTTTCGAATCGAACCAAACCTTCGATCCCTTGTGTGTAATCGCAAAAAATCAGGTAATTAATGGATAGAATCGCATAAATAATGACGAAACTCGAGATCTCAATCGTTCTTCTTGCTTCCACGGCCAGTTGTGATGAATCTGAGATCTGGACGAGAAAAAATGAGATTGGGGGATAGAGTGTGGCCATGGAGTTGAGATCCTTTTGGGGAAGAAGGAGCCACAAAGGAAATCAATGTTACCCCATTTCGTATCGGCCTGGATCGGGAGTGTTCAAATCGATATGGACTGCTCACGTTCGCATCGATGTGGAGACGAAAGCGGTGATAGACGCGAAGCCATTGTTTTCAGATCGATGCGAATTTGGTAGACCTGATCGACGCGAATTGGCTCGCCTTCGATCGATACGACATGTATCGATTCGAATTCGATCGCTACGAAGCGTCTTCACCTCAGCCTGATCGATACGAACGCATCAGCCTGAACTTGATCGGTACGAAGCACTCTCCCTCCAACCCGATCGATACAAAACATTCCTACCCCAAGACGATCGATACGAATGCATCGATTCGAACGTGGCCAGGCTGAACGGCATGATCCCCCTGAACTGATACGAAAACAAAGTGCAGCGATCGATTCACGAACTAAATCTTGACGAACTTAGAGAATTTCTGAATATTTGAACACTTGATTCCGACGAGCTTCTGCCTTGCATAATTGAACTTGATCACAGAACTGCATATTTGACTGACTTTCGAAGCTCGTCGATGGAACTGCTATTTAACAGAAAAAGCATAACGATCTCCTTAATTTTGAACCGATCGTTAGTATCTGGACGGCGCGGTTGTGACGGTCAGCGATGACGGTCATGCCCAGTCTGACTCTCAGAGTTTTGTTGTTCATACACTTAAGCTCTTCTCGTTGAAATTTATCTGTTCAAGTTATGCACAACACCTGCACTGCACAACACATTCATGCACTTTACACTGGGGAATGCACGAGCTTTTTATCATCTAATGATGGTTTCTCATGAGTTAGCTAGTTATGGAACCGTCAAGTTCGCAGCAGTAAGAAACTCAGAACCTTATCCCTCCCAGACTTGAGATTCCGAACATCGAGGCCGAAGCTATTGGTCCAGCTCCGGATGAGTTGCCCGATGCGTCCTTCATTAATAGTCCGCCTGACTCTGTCCCGTCCAACATCTCTGAAGATATGCTAGGGAGAATATGTTTGAGGCATGGCTTATCGTTGGACGACGTGATGTTGTCTGGACCGGACGACAGACCACACAATCCTCCGGAGGGGTATACTGCCTTTAATCGACATGCATGTGCGGCTGGTACACTCCCTCCGTTCAATGATTACATAAGAGAAGTGTTGGCTTACTTGGACATCGCTCCGTCTCAACTGCATCCAAACGGATATGCTTCACTCAATGGCTTGTTCATCGCATTTATGGAATACCTTTACCGACCTCCCCGCCCGACCGAGATAAGATACCTCTTCAACTTCAAAAGTCGAACTGACAGTCCATCTTTTACATTCTTGGAGTCTGTGAGAAACTGCCAAGTTGTCACGGGGTCGTGGACTAGGCTGAGCTACTTCAAGTCTGAGTGGTTTAATGTCCGATGTCCACCGGGGTTTGCCAGAAGATGGCTGTTTAGACGTAAGCATTGTCTTTTTCCCAAGTAATTGACGGGGCAATTTTTTGAACGAAACTGAACTCATATCTTCTATTCTCTTTCTTTCAGCGATAATCCAGCGACCTAAAGGCGGCTACTATAAAGAGATAGTTCGTGTCCTTCAAGAAGTCCCTAGCGAAGAAAGTAATATCGAGTTGCTACTGACGGACCAGAACCTTAGAGTTCTTGGGTTGATCGGGCGGAGGCAGAGCATAAGGCTCGATGGCGCATTAAAGACCGTCTCCAGAGAAAAGGTCAAGCGGAAGAAACCCAGGGTTGTGATAATTGAAGAACCCGACTCTGAAAGGACTCATACCGACGAGGAACCATTGGTCGGACCCGCTAATGCAACCCCGGATTCCGATGCCAAGAGGAAAGGCAAAGCAGTGCCCTCAAAACAGCCTAAGTCCGGGAGACGGAAGTCTGTGGTTTTACACAGTCCTTTGCCAGGAGTTAGAATTATGGAAGCACCCTCCCTGCAAGCTGAAAATCAATTCGAAGGGCCTGCTGACCCTCCAATCCCGGACATCGAGCCTGAGCAACACGACGTTGAATCGGGTGGACCGCGACATATCGTCGATGTCAGCGAGTCTCTTCCTGCCAGTGCGATTGACACTTCTGGTTGGTCCGGGGGGTTACACATTCACACACTCTTCACGGCACAACACATTTTCCTAACCGTAAACAACATATTGCAAACGGTTACTGATTCTTCGTGGTTTTCTTTTCAGGTACGATGTCTGGGCAAGGTTCTGTGCTTGGTAGTTTGCGCAACAAGCGCCGTTATCATGAGCCACGCAGGAGAGAGGGTGAGAGGGATTACGACTCCGGACATTCTGGTCAGGAGAGGTCTGATAGAGACAGGGGGTACGTTCACCGATCCCGATCTCGCTCTCCTCCTCCCAGGACCTCTGCACCTCCTACGGTAGCAGTTGTTCGTCCTCCTGAAACTTCACGGCCTAGGCCACCTTCTCAAGTTTCGAGGTCCGATCCTCTGCGCAGGACTGAAATAGCCACCTCCTCGGCTACTGTATTGGTCCCGACTGAAGCGTCTAGTGAAGGAGCGCTTAAATTCGCACAGATGAGGAAGGAATTTCCCGACATCTGTTTTGATGGTTATGTCTTCCCTCCGCACTTGAAGAGAATTCCGCCAACCACTGAAACCACTATCCATGATTATGTTGCGGACATCTTTTTCCAGTACAGGGAATGGGGACGGGCCGCGAGGAAGGCGTCCAAAGTGGCATTCGATCGGGGCGTCACTATTGAGAAGCTCGAGAAGGAGTTGGGTCACAATGACCGAATCATAAAATCACTCAACTCGGAGGTTGAGTCTTCCCGTAAATCTGAAATGGAGGCTCTAAAGAAGGTTGATGAAGTAAACGCTGCCATGACCAGGATGAAGCAAGAGCATTATACCGCCATCGAGGACATGGGTCATAGGAACACCACCATCACCGCCGAGAGGGATGATGCTCTCAAGGAGCTTAATGAGCTGAAATCAAAGTTTTCCGAGATGGCGAAGGAAAAAGACGCAGCTAATGTCTCTGCGCAGGAGGCCTGTGATCAGGCAGTGACGCTCCGAAAGGAGAAAGAAGCGGCTATGCAACAAGCTCACGAAGCTGAGGCTGGGGTTGACGAGAAGGTACGGCAGGCGGAGGCCAGGATTGAGGCCGAGGTGGAAGAGCTACTCGTCACTTATAACGCCAATGTGCTAAGGCATCGAGATTTGACATGGCTCGATGATTACCCCACGCATCTCTACAACGCTTGGAACTTACTGGTTGATGAGGAGAAGTCTGGACACCCTGATGAAGCCCTCGATGAATTCGAGCTGGAGAACCGCATCCTCAATGATGACGAAAAGAGGGTTCTCCATGACTCCATGATTTCCCACGATAAGGAGAGGCTTGGTGCCCAGACTCAGGAAGTCGGAGAAAGTTCTGGGGCAGAGCACCATGTTATGAGTTCTGAGATAGTCGTGTCATCTCAATCTGAGCCAACTCCGATGATCGACTCGTAGCACATCCCGGCATATGATCCAGACCGACCACATCTATCTCCTATTAAGGAACATCCTTCCGAAGTTGTTCAGGCGACCTCGAGCCAAACCGAGGAAGGTACTCTGAACTAACTTCTTGTATATTTGGATTGAAGAGTTTGTGTTGAGGTGTTGCTAATGACATGTCCTTTTTCTTTGGTCAGTGACAGAAGTTGCACCAGCCGTGCCTCTTAGCGCCCAAGAATCAGGCCAAGCGCCAGAAGCCATCATTTCTGAGGCGACTTCCGTCGCAGCAATGGCACCAGTCGGAGTAACGCAGGGGAGCTCACTTTCTTTCGATGAACAGATGATAAACGAGCTCCTCGGCCGTCAGAGTGATCCTTTTGCGGACCTGCCGTTTGGCCTGGGTGGATTCTTGTCTACTTCCGACACTTCTACTCAGACTATCACAACCCATAGCGAGGCCAGAGCACAACGGGAAGCGGCGATGTTGGCCGAGATTAACGCCGAGATGGCGGCCGCGGCGCACGGCGGCGATGTAGATGGCGGAGTAGCGGGACGGTGCCCTACTCCTCTTATGATTGTGTCTCCTGGGGGCACGCTTATTGATACTAATGTACCAGTCCCTCCTCCGGCTGCGGAGTCTGTTCCTCCAACTCCTCCTGTGGGAAGCATTCCCATAGGGTCCAGCTCGGATGAGGACGTCGACATTATGCCTTCACCCGAGGGGAGCCTGCCTAAGGAGAAAGGTTCCAAGCGAAAGGGTACTGGTGGTTCCAGTAGCTCCTCAAGGAAGAAGAAGTTGAGGAAGCAGAAGGATTAGACATTCCTTTCATAGGCAGTTAGGGACTTTTGTTATTTTCTCTGTTTTTCCCTTTTGTAGGCCGTGTTTAGATGCGGGTTCGGCCCCTGCTAGTAGGAATATTTTGGAAAAAACTCATGTATGAACCATTGTTTTTGAGTTAGTTGAAATAAAATTTTGTTTTCTAGTTTCAGCTCATGTCCCTTTCTATGCTTGAATATTGTAGTGTTCGGACTTTGGTCCAGTGTACTTGCATTATCTTATTGTTTCAAGAATAGCTCATTTTACTTGTTAAGTATGGAAATCTCGAACTTGAGTTGTGATAGGAGATCGCATCGGAGCTGAGCATCGCGTAGTTTCGGGTAATGACTAACATTCGCCTCTGCCCCCAGTTCCAGGGTTAAGTTGTGATGATCAGCTTGCGATTGCATCAAGCGAGGACCGAGTGGTCGAACTACACTTGTTCTCTTATGAATTGTTTCGTCCACACTCCGGGGATATGTGTCATCTCTTAAGCGGTTGTTCGCACTCTGGGAACACGGAGTTGACTGATGTTTGCACTCCGTCTCGCACTCTGGGAGCACGGAGTTGGTCGTTTATACTCCGCTTCGCACTCTGGGAACACGGAGTTAGTTGTTTATACTCCGTTTCGCACTCCGGGAACACGGAGTTGATTGATGTTTATACTCCGTCTCGCACTCTGGGAATACGGAGTTGGATGTTTATACTCCGCTTCGCACTCTGGGAATGCGGAGTTGGATGTTTATACTCCGCTTCGCACTCTAGGAACACGGAGTTAGATGTTTATACTCCGTCTCGCACTCTGGGAATACGGAGTTAGATGTTTATACTTCATCTCGCACTCTGGGAATACGAAGTTAGATGTTTATACTCTGCTTCGCACTCTGGGAACACGGAGTTAGATGTTTATACTCCGTCTCGCACTCTGGGAATACGGAGTTAGATGTTTATACTCCGCTTCGCACTCTGGGAACACGGAGTTAGATGTTTTTACTCCGCTTCGCACTCTGGGAATACGGAGTTGAAGGTTTATACTCCGCTTCGCACTCTGGGAATACGGAGTCGACTGTTTATACTCCTCTTCGCACTTTGGGAACACGGAGTTAATTGCAGGATTGTCGTGTGTCAACCCTATAAATATCGGTGTCATGGCTTGTCCCCGAGCTCGGGTTTCACCTAGTGAGTGGCCGGTCGTATCACAGCCACTCTCCATTTGAATAAGTCCCATTGCATGATGGGATTTAGCTCTTCGTGCATCGTGATGTTGTATATCGTACTTAATGAATCACAGCTCTGGCTCGAAGAAGTGGCATTTTATTGCTGAAATAAGAAAATGCGGCAAAGTCAGTTGCCTTATTACAAAATTCAAATTTCGAAATGCAGAAACAAATTGCTAAATAGAATGAAATAAATAAAGCCTGTCATATGTAATAGTGGCGGAGACTTTCGATGTTCCAAGCCCTTGGAAAATCGAGACCGTCAACAGTCGACAGCTTGAATGTACCATCTCCGAGCTTTCGTGTAATTACATACGGTCCTCCCCAGTTCGGTTTCATGTGTAAAGGAACTGGGTAGATTCTCTTGAGCACGAGGTCGCCGAGTTCAAAGGTTCGAGGTCGAACTTTGGTGTTGTACAGCCGGGCGACCCGACTTCGATGTGCGGCTGCTATCAAATCATCCTCTTCCCGTTTTTCATCCAATAGATCCAAAGATTCGGCCAGGAGTATATCGTTTGTTTTTGGATCATAATAAGTCACGCGATGAGAGAGCACTTCTGTCTCGACCGGAATAACGGCCTCTGAGCCATAAGATAGGGAAAACGGAGTGTGTCCGGTCGCGGTTTTGTGGGTCATTCGATAGGCCCATAACGCCATAGGAAGTTCATCGACCCACTTGCCCCCAGCCTTCTCCAATCGTTTCTTCAGGATCGATTTTATAACTTTATTGACAGCTTCAACCTGTCCATTCGCTTGGGGGTGTGCGACAGCCGAGAACTTTTTGCGGATATGAAACCGTTGATAGAAATTCTTGAATTCCGCACTCTCGAATTGGGCTCCGTTATCAGTGATGATAGTATGCGGGAGTCCAAATCGACAGATGATGTTGCGAACCACGAAATTTATCACTTTCTTTGTCGTAATGGTTGCAAGGGCTTCGGCCTCAGCCCACTTTGTGAAGTAGTCAACAGCGACGATGGCGTATTTCGCACCGCCTTTTGCTAAAGGTAAAGCGCCGATGATGTCGATGCCCCACATTGCGAATGGCCAGGGACTGACCATTTGGGTTATTTCAGTAGGCGGAGCTCTCGGAATTCGGGCATGTATCTGGCATTTATCGCACTTCCGGGCATAGTTTGCCGCATCTCGGTTCACTGTCGGCCAGTAGTACCCATGTCGGAGTATCTTCTTAGCGAGAGCTTGTCCTTCGGTATGATCGCCACACTCTCCTTCGTGCACGTCATGTAACACTCGTTTGATTTCCTCGTGGGCGATACACCTAAGGAGAGGAACGGAATAACCTCTCCTGTACATGACTCCGTTTTGGATGACGAACCGCGAAGCTTTTCGCTGAATTTGTCTCTTCTCATTTCTAGGTTCAGGCAGCGCCCCATTCTCAATGTAATTCCGATACGGAGTCATCCAAGATTCTCTACTAGGAGTGGTTTCAAACACAGAGTTCATTTATATCCGATCGATGCTCGGGGAGGCCAAAGTTTCAACGGGGACAAGTCCCATTTGCTGCGCTTCACCTGTGCTAGCGAACTTTGCCAGTGAGTCGGCTTTCTGATTGTGCTCCCGAGGCACATAATAGATGGCATAATAATCAAACTGGTTTAGTATCTCCTGAACTCGAGCCAAGTAAGCAGCCAGTCTTCGGTCTCTTGCCTGATATTCTCCTCGTACTTGACATACTACTAATTGTGAATCGCAATAAATTTCCACAGCGATAATCCTCAAGTCTCTGGCAAGTCTTAAGCCAGTTAGGAGGGCTTCATATTCGGCTTCATTATTAGTTGCACGAAAGTCGAATATAAGAGCATAACATATGGATCGGCCCTCGGGAGTCTCAAGTACAACCCCAGCGCCCGAACACCGGTCATTTGATGCACCATCAGTATACAGCTTCCAGATGTATTCGGGAGATTCACTAGTCTCGGGCAAGTCTTCTGGAACGGTGAATTCAGCTATGAAATCTGCCAGGACTTGGCCTTGAATGGCTCTCCGCGGAGCGTATGCGATATCAAATTGGCTTAGCTCAATGTTCCACTTGAGTAACCTACCGGACGTCTCAGGCCGCGTTAGGACCTGTCGTAACAGCTGGTCGGTGTACACAGTAAGCGGATGAGCTTGGAAGTAAGGACGTTGCTTTCTTGAGACAATGACCAAGCAATAGGCCAGTTTCTCCAGTCTCGGATAATTTCTTTCAGCTCCTGTTAGCCGCTTACTAACATAGTAGACCGGGTTTTGCACTTTGTCTTCTTCCCGAACTAGAGCAGCACTGATCGCATGTTCTGATACTGCCAGGTAGAGATATAGTTGCTCGTGGTCAACCGGTTTTGATAAGATCGGAGGTATGGAGAGATGTTGAACTAATGATCGGAACGCGCCTTCACACTCCGTGGTCCATTCAAAGTTCCGTTTGCCCTTCCGGATCAGGTCGAAGAAAGGAATGCACTTATCGGTGGACTTTGAAATGAACCTGCTCAATGCTGCGACCTTCCCGTTAAGACTCTGGACTTGCTTTATAGTTCTAGGGGTTTGCAAATTTCTAATAGCCCAGATCTTCTCAGGATTCGCCTCTATTCCTCGAGCGTTGATGATGAACCCAAGGAATTTTCCGGATGCAACGCCAAAGTGACACTTGAGTGGGTTGAGCTTCATCCTGTACTCCCGGAGGATGCTGAACATCGAATTCAAATCTCTGACGTGATCTGTGGAGAATCGGGACTTCACCAGCATGTCATCCACGTAAACCTCCATGGTCTTCCCGATCTGATCAGCGAACATTCGGTTGACTAAGCGTTGGTATGTTGCTCCAGCGTTCTTTAAACCAAACGGCATGACTTTGTAACAATAGAGTCCTAGATCGGTCACGAAGCTGGTATGTTCCTGATCAGGTAAATGCATGGGTATTTGGTTGTAGCTGGAATAAGCGTCCATAAAGGATAGTAGTTCATGTCCGGCCGTTGAATCCACGAGCTGATCGACTCGCGGAAGTGGGAAGCTATCTTTTGGACAGGCCTTGTTTAGGTCAGAGTAAACAACGCAGGTTCTCCACTTCCCGTTTGGTTTCCGAACTAGTACAGGGTTGGACACCCATTCTGGATACAAAGCATCTCGAATGAACCCGTTCGATTGTAGTTTATCAACTTCCTCCTTAAGGGCGGCAGATCTCTCTGGATCCATACCGCGCCTTTTCTGCTTTACTGGGACATGTCGCGGATCTATATTCAGGGAGTGACTTGCGATGCTCGGCGAGATCCCGCACATGTCAGAGTGTGTCCAAGCGAAGACATCGAGATTCGCCCGAAGAAATTCAACCAATTCCTGCTGTGTCTGCTTGTTTAGTTGAGACCCAACTTTCAGCATCTTCGAATCATCATCCTCACTGATTGGGACGTCCACAGTCAGTTCGGCTGGAGAAGCTTGGCTCTCTGTAGATTCGTCTTTATCCTCGTTGTCCCTGGGGTCCAGGTCTTTCAGGAATTGGTCGTGGTGCCCGGGCCGAGGCCCAGGCATCAATTGTCAATTATCGATAGAACGGACGCAGAGAGATTCCTCTACGCCCTTTCCCTTCTCTTTACGTTGCGCCCCACGCAGCTCAGCAACATAACAGGCCCTTCCCGTGGCCTGATCTCCTTGAACAACTCCAATCCCATGATCAGTGGGGAACTTCAAAGTCAGACACCATGGGGCGATGGCCGCCCTGAACTCGGCTAGGGCTGGTCGACCCAGAAACGCATTATATGGCGAATCAATTTCTAGCACAACAAATTGTAACATTCGGACCCTCCGGCGTTCTCCAACGCCTAACTCGACTGGGAGTTCAGTTATTCCGATGGGTATCGTGGCACTTCCGTTGAAACCATGGATTCTGGATAAACAGGGTTTCAAATCCTTTGTCTCCATCTTCATTAGATCGTAAGCCCGTTTAAGCAAGATATTCACAGAGCTCCCACTGTCAACCAAGATCCTCTTCATCCAAGCAGGACCTACCTGGGCAAATATGACTAGTGGGTCGATTGTAGGGGCTTCGACTTTATCGGCGTCTCGGCTCCTGAATGCGATATCATCGGATATTATCTTTTGTTGCTTCGTCGGGGTTCCGTCCTCGCAATTACTATAACACTCGAAGTCCGCATGCCTGATAGAACTAGCATACGACTCCATTTCCTCCCAGCTTCTGTCTGCCGGATGGGGACCACCACTTATTGTGTTGATAACTAATCTCCCGCCCGCACGGGCGGGTTCCTCCTCTCTTTCCTG
This sequence comes from Allium fistulosum, assembly GCA_030737815.1. Lineage (NCBI taxonomy): Eukaryota > Viridiplantae > Streptophyta > Magnoliopsida > Asparagales > Amaryllidaceae > Allium > Allium fistulosum. Next base: position 647,454,307 of record CM060904.1, read on the forward strand.
ATTTTGAGAACGATTTTGATTCGAGGGGCCCGCTCCGCCAGACTGCGGCGCCCGTACAAACTGATCTAGCTTCCTCTCTCTAATCAGCTTCTCGATGAGGTCTTGTAAGTGCCGACACTCATTGGTATTGTGCCCATAGCTTTCATGGAACCTACAGAATTTCCCTGTCTAAACCTGCCTATCCGATGAGGGCTTCGGAGCAGGTTTCTTATACTGTACAGTGTTACAAGTCTGTAAGTATATGTTTTCCAATGACGTGTTTAGCGGCGTATAACTGTCAAACATCCTAGCTCTACGTCGTGGACCTCGGTTCTTGTCTCTCTTCTTATTCTGGCCATTGTTTCCTCTCTGCTGGGTTTGCTTGTTTTGTATATTCAGTTGAACTTTCCCGGAACTCTCGCCGGACTATTTAACTGCCACATTGCTCTGTATTCCCTCAATGCTGGGCCTCGCATCGTCCTGCTTCTTAGACTGTTTTGCGTCCTCTTGCCGCAAGAATTGTGCGGCCTTGGAGTAAAAATGGTCCAACGATGCAGGTGGTTTTCCAGCTAGCCAGTTTCCGAATTCAAAATAAGGATCAATCCCCTTGGTCAGAGCCATCAAGATTGAATTATCGTTAGGATTGGTGATCTCGACGCATGCTGCGTGGAACCTCTCCAGGTAACGCCTGAGCGTTTCTCCAGGAGCTTGTGTGACCCTGGACAGGGTGTTGACGTCTTTTGGCCTAGCAACATGCATACGGAATTGCTCCACAAACCTCTTGGCCAATTGATCGAACGAAGAAATTGATCTAGGTGGTAGGCGTGTAAACCACATTGTCGCGATTCCCCACAGAGAGATGGGGAAACTTCGACACTTCACTGCATCGTCGGCCCTTGCAGCGCTCATTGACCATTCATATTTCAGAATATGCTGGTTGGGGTCACTATTTCCTTCATACATCAGGAGAGTCGGCATTTTGAATCGCCTAGGGGGTTCAGCATGTAACACTTCGTCTGTGAAAGGGGTATGACTACGGGAAATCCCCCAATCATCATTAGTGAGCCCCTGACTCTTGCGGATCATCTGACGTATCATGGTTGATATATCCGACACGGGCAGGTTCTGAGCTTGATGAGCTAAGACGTGGTCGGGTTCCACGGTGCGAGTTTGGATCGGGCGCTGTCGACGGTCCATATCTCGCCTCCTTGGCTCAGCATCTTCTGGGACATAAGGTTCAGGAGTATGTCCACGCTGTTGACTGATCGGCTCTGATTGATTTCGGGTATCAACCCTTGTTTCTGCTGCGGCGGTTGTGGCGCGGTTATCCGTGGTGTACTGTGGGGCAGTAGTGTGCTGTGGGGCAGTACCTCCTCGTGTTGAGGGACCCGTTTGGAAGCTGGCCGATGGTCCTACCCTCAGTTGCCCAACAGTTAAGGCGGGCTGATATTCAGCAGCTTGAGCGCGACTCCCCTCTAGCCGAGGACGAGTAGTTCGGTGGTGATAATCAGATGAAGCTGAGCTTTCGGTAGACGCTCTGGAGGCATCATCTCTCCTGGACCTTCTGTGCCCCCGGCGGTTTAGCTGGTTGGTCAGCTCGATATTGGCGCGCAACTGTTCCGCCAACTGCTGACGGCTTTGGGTCAGCTCCTGGAGCAATACTTGAAACTCCTGTCGGGTGACTAGCCCCGTTGAGTCCGAGTGAGTGGTATTGTCTTGATTGGAAGAAGGCGGCTGTGTGGGATTCTGCATATCACGGCCTTCTTGCTCTGCAGCGGTAGCGCCAGTTCTTGTGCTGACCATTCTCGGTGGTGGAGTCCTCTCCTAGATTTTGAGCAAATCTGAATAGAATGGAAGGATTCCGGACTGGATATCTGGATCTTCCTCTTGGATTTGTGCAATCCGGTATCGACGGCAGATCCAATGAGCGGGAGAAAAAACTGATTCTCTCAATGAAAGCACCTAAGTGTTTGTACCAAAAATGGGCACAACACTCTTCGGGAGTTGTTTGAAGAGATAAAATGAAGATTGTAAATGTAAAACAGAGGTTATCTAACAAAAACTCCAACAAACAGAAATGTAAAATGCACAGACAAGCAATTAAGAGTGGTTCGGCGTATAGCCTACGTCCACTATGAAGTTTTGATGATTTTATTGATTCTCTTTCAATTATTACAAGCGGTTACAACTATGAACAGTGGATTACAGATTAGAATTCGAAATTGACAGCAAAAGTAGGATGCAAGTCTCAATCCGGCAGAGTCTGGACGCTTCAGAGAAAAAAGATCCTTTTTTTGTTGATTCTGGGGCTCTATTTATAGGCGTAGGAAGCTCAAACTCCGGGAGAATTGGTCTGGCACGTGAGTGGACCCATTCGACTATTTCCAGAAAGTTTCAAGTCGATCTATGATCGATACGAAGTCAGTTCGTATCGATCAAGATTACCTCCAATTGAGCTCAAACTTGGTGGACACGATCCTTAGCATGTATGCGAGCTTCCCTTAAAATTTCATTGAATTTGGATCAGTAGATCACGAGATATGGTCGATACGAACTGAGATTCCTCATAGGCTGTCTGGTTCGAATCCATGAATTCGACTCCATCTGTTCGCTTCGCTGGCTGCACGTGCTCTTGAAGTGAGGCGGCGCGCGTGCTTCGTCTCGATCCGGTCTTTGCGCCGCATTGACTGCTTCGACTCCAGGCATCTCGCCTTGTTTACTTCGATGGACGACACGTCACCCTAGTTGGTTGACCCGTTGGATGTGAACAAGTCATGGGTCGCGGGTTCGAAGCAAGGCTCTCTAGTGGATACGAAGCGTAGCGCCTAGATGGACACGAAGTGTAGCGCCTCGATGGATACGTAGCGTAGCGCCTCGATGGATACGAAGCAGATTGTTGGCTGAAGGATACGAAGTGCTTCAATTGCTGATGTGTACGAAGTCCATCAATACGAGCTCGATGGATACGAAGGAAATCGAGTCGAACCTGGGTATCTCGATGGATTCAAGGCTGATTGGTGCGAACCTTGATCGATTCGAACCAGGGCTTCGGTGATGGATACGAAATTGCCTAGAGTGATGGATACGAAATTATCTGGGGTGATGGATACGAAATGGACACTTCTGATGGATACGAAAACATGCTTTTCCCTCCAACTTGTATCCATCACATCTTGAGCATATGAACTCGGATTGACTTGAAACTTGGGACGTTGGCTTCCTTCGCTTTCCTAGTCATGTCCTATCAATTGTAGCTTGATACGGACTCGGACAGAATTCAGCGACATCCATGACAAGCGATATTTGGAATCCAATCAACTCCTTGGTGTCCTGGCCTTGCCAAAAGGCAGGATAACAGACACAACCCCTATATTTATAGGCAATTTACAACACCACACTTACACGACCTTCAAACACGCGACCTACGACCTTACATAGGTCATTAACGACCTAACACTGCACGACTCAACACAGGTCTCACGCGACCTAATATAGAAACGACTTAACGAATACAACACGAGCGACTTACAATTACAACGACCTAACATATTACAACAACACAGCAGAACGACTTAATAGTATCTACAACATAACGACTTAACCTTCAACGACCTAACTTCTGGAGCGATTTAAGAAAATCAGCGGCGACCTAAAATTCAGTAGCTGCATAAGAAGAGACGCGGCATAAGGTCGAGCGACCTAACTTCAAATGCGACCTAAAGGATAGCATAGCTTCAGTAATCTTGCGGCATACGAACCAGCGACCTAACATAGGTCGTAACTCGTTTCCGCGACCTAACATAGGTCGTAACTCGTCAAAATCGAAATTCGAAAGGTCGGAGTGACCTAATGAAATGCGCGCTGGTTTGTTTATCTCGCTTGGTTGCTTGCATGCCTTAACGCTGAATCCATTAACTCGCGAGCGACCTTCACTAGGTCGTGAGCGACCTAAGGTCCTTGAACGACTCAAATCTAATGAGTTGGTAGATTGCGGTGCATCATCCTCCCCCGGTTGGCAAGAATTCGACCTCGAATTTGTACCTTCCTCTTCCACAACAAGTTCATCCCCATGATACGGAATCAAGTATTTGACGTTAAAAACGTCTGCAGTGTGAATATGATCTGGCAACCTTAACTGATATGCATTATCATTGATCTTCTTCAAGATCTTTACTGGACCAATCTTTCGCGCTTTCAATTTATTGTACGTTCCCACTGGAAAACGATCTTTTGTTAACACGGCGTAAACCAAATCACCTTCTCTGCAGTTCACACTCCTTCGCTTTTTATCTGCCAGTTGTTTATACTTCTCATTTGATGCAAGCAATCGTTCATGAACAGTTCTGTGGCACTCCTGCAACTCAGTCACAAAATCACAAGCTCGCTTAACAACTCCCTTCTGATATGGCACGGTCGTCAAATCTAACGGTCCCTTCGGAATTGCTGAATATACAACTTGAAATGGACTGAATCCAGTACTTCGATTAACAGCGTGATTATGTGCAAACTCTGCCTGACATAATTTCATATCCCAGCCCTTCAAATTATCTTTTACAAGACATCTTAACAAGTTTTCCAAAGATCTATTCACCACTTCCGTTTTCCCATCTGTTTGCGGATGATAGGCGCTACTAAAATTCTGCTTCGTTCCAACCATCTTCCACAGACTCAATCAAAAATGACGTAGAAATCGCGTATCCCGGTCAGAAACAATGGATTCAGGTAGCCCATGTAGTCGATACACTTCCTTAAAGAATAACTGAGCAATACAGACTGCATCGGCGGTCTTTTTACAAGCTATGAAATGTGCCATCTTGGAAAATCTATCCACCACCACATATATGGAATCATTCCCACGTTGAGTTCTCGGCAAACCCAAAACAAAATCCATGCTAATATCAACCCATAGTCTAGTAGGCACGGGCAATGGCATATATAACCCCGCATTCGTCGCTGTCCCTTTGGAAACTTGACAAATATGACATCTCTTCACAAATCTTTCAACTTCTTTCCTCATAGAAGGCCAAAAATATGATTGCGAAATCACCTGCAATGTACCATCTCTTCCCACATGACCCTCTTCATGAAATTCTTTCACAATCTTCATTCGCAGACTGCTCTCCGATATACACAATCTGTTTCCCTTGAATAGAAAGCCATCAACCAACACAAACTCATCCGTCTTCTCCTTTTCAACTTCACCCATAACCTTAGCAAAGTAAGGATCATCAACAAATAATTCTGGCAACACATCAAACCCTGTCACTTCAATCTTCATTGTAGTCAACAAATGATTCCTCCTGCTCAATGCATCTTCCACGCGATTCGTAATTCCCGACTTATGTTTCACAACAAATGTAAATTGCTACAGGTATGCAATCCACGATGCATGCCTAGCTGAAATTTTCTCCTACCCTTGTAGATGTTTCAAAGCCTCATGATCAGTATATAACACAAACTCCTTGTGAAACAAGTAATGTCTCCAGTGTTTCACGGCTTGCACAATAGCATAAAATTCCACATCATATGTATTATATCTCATCTTGGCTCCCTAAAGGTTCTCACTGAAATATGCAATTGGTCGGCCTCTCTGACTCAACACCCCTCCAATTCCAACCTTAGATGCATCAGTATGTAACTCAAACAACAACTGAAAATCCGGCAATACTAGAATTGGTGCTGTCGTCAAAAGTTACTTGATCCACTCAAAAGCAAATCCTACTTCCTCTGACCATGAAAATTGCTTCCCCTTCATACAATCAGTAACTGGTGTCATCACGCTACTGAAGTGTGGAATAAATCTTCGGTAGAATGATGCTAAACCATGAAAACTTTTAACTTCTGTTATCGTCCTGGGTTGTCGCCAATTTCTGATTGCTTCAACTTTATTCTGATCCACCTGTATACCTCCTTCTGATATAACATATCCCAAAAATAAAACACTATGCGTCATGAATACACATTTCTTCATTGCAGCATAAAATTGTTTCTGTCGCAGTATCATCAACACTTCTCTCAGATGATGCAAGTGTTCTTTTGGGCTTCCACTGTATATCAGTATATCATCAAAATACACCACCACGAACTTCCCAATAAATGGTCTAAAGATCTTATTCATCACCCGCATAAATGTACTAGGTGCATTCGAAAGACCAAACGGCATGACCAGCCATTCATACAACCCCTCCCGTGTCTTGAACGCTGTTTTCCATTCATCCCCTGGTCTTATACGAATTTGATGATAGCCACTCTTCAGATCAATCTTCGAAAAGATAATAGCCCCGCTCAACTGATCTAACAAATCATGAAGCCTCGACATCGGAAATCTGTATCTGACAGTTATTTTGTTGAGTGCCCTACTATCCGTACACATCCTCCACGAACCATCCTTCTTCGGCACTAACAATGCTGGTACAGCACAAGGACTTAAGCTCTCTTGTATGCGCCCTTGTTCAAGCAATTCTTCCACCTGCCTTCTCAACTCCTCATGTTCCTTTGGACTCATCCTGTAATGTGGTTTATGTGGTAACACTGCTCCTGGAACAAGATCTATTTGGTGTTGTATGTCCCTCAATGGTGGCAACTCCGTTGGCAGCTCTTCAGGAAATACATCGTCAAATTCTCCCAGCACTGGCTTTACTTCTTCAGGAATTTCAACCACTTCATTACTTTCACGTCCAATCAACAAAAATACTTCAGGCTCCTCTTCTACTTCCTTAACAAACTCCTTCAAAGATAGCAAAGTTTTAAGTTCTTCAATCTCCTCCAACTTGCTTTCTTCTTGTTGTCGCTTCTTGGGAACTAAAGTGATTTTTGTGCCTTCGAACATGAAACTATAGCTGTTGGTACGTCCATCATGTTGCACAGCTCTATCATACTGTCATGGTCTCCCCAACAACAAATGGCATACATCCATATCCACAACATCACACCAAATTTCATCTTTGTATTTCTTCCCAATCGAAAAATTAACACAAGCTCTTCGTCCAACCTTCACCTCCCCACCTTTCCTCAACCAAGCTAACTTGTAAGGTTTCGGATGCTTCTCAGTCTTTAATGCCAACTTCTTCATAGCCTCGGTAGAAATGATGTTATCACAGCTGCCCGCATCAACAACAAACTTGCAAACCTTCCCCAGAATAGTGCATGTTGACTGAAAAATGTTGCTCCTCAACCAGCTAGAATCATCCTCTTGTTTTGGTGTTAAACAAGACCTCCTCATCATTAAATTACAACCCTCATCTCCTGACATCTCTTCTTCCTCCTCAACATGTGGTGAATTAGAACATTCCGCTTCTACATCCTCAGCCTCAGCTACCATCACTCTCTTCTTTGGCTTCAGACATTCATTGCTTTTGTGACCAAACTCCTGACAATTGAAGCATTTGATACCACTATTGACCTTGGTCTTAGCAACTTCACTAACAACTGGTTTTGCAACAGCCTTGGAAGCATTCGCATTGCTACTAGCCCCTTTCATTTGATTGTTGGAATTTGTAAACACACCACCACCTCTCCTACCTTGCTTCTCCCAAGCTAGAGCTTTTTGATGTGCTTCAGCAACAGATCTGAGATCAAACATATTCACCATATCTTGAATCTGCATTCTCAATCCTCCAACAAATCTAGCGGTCAACTGTTCCTCCGTCTCCATGATGTCATTCCTCGCAATCAATTGATAAAATTCAGCCGCATAATCATTCACTGACTTTGTTCCCTGTCTCAGATTCTGCAATCGTTGATACATAAGAGATTGATAATTATACGGCAAGAATGTAGCCTTCATTAACTTCTTCATCTTCTCCCATGTAGCAATCTTTGACTTCCCCATTCTCTCCCGTGTAAGTTTAGTTTGTTGCCACCACGCCATAGCTCTTCCTCTTAAACGAGTAGCAATCAACTTAACTCTTCGATGCTCAGGAACTTCCTTAAAGTCAAAAATTTCTTCAACATTAGATAACCAATCCAAAAATTCCTCAGCTTACATACCACGCTTGAATTCTGGAATTTCAGTTTTCATCCCTAACTCCCATCGTCGATCATCTTCAACATCCCGATATGCATTTTGTACTTGGTCTCGATCTCGATAATGAACACTACATCTATCACCATCTTCATCAAATTCAAATGTATTTCGATAACGATCTCGACCATCCACATCTCTATGATCATGCATATCCCTTCTACTTTGTCTTTCAACATCACGATATGGCTCATAATCATACTCCCGTGGAGTTCTTCTCTCTTCACTTCTATGCTCATGATGTTCTCGTCTCAATGAAACTGAAGATTCTCTTCTTTCTCGGTAAGATTGCGGCGACACCCTCCTTGCTTCCGTAACCGATGGCGAAACTCTGTTTCCTCCATGGTTCGAGACTGGCGACCTTCTCCTTTGACCTTGATTCATGTCAATCATCAGTTTCTCTAACTTCCCAATGCCTTCATCAAATTTCTCATTGATACGTTGTTCCATTTGCTCAGCTTCTTCTCTTCTATAAAACGCTTCAACATTCTGATGGCGATTAGCTCTTCTTGGAGGCATTGTCAAAACAAACAACAATCTTCACAAATCCAACACTTAAACTTCAGCCTTGACTTACTTTGAACAAAACAATGCACGGCTTCAACTTCAAATTGAACTTCACACTTCAACTTAGCTCGGCTCAACTCTCGGCCTTGAACAACAAAGTGATGCACGGCCTTCTATACTTCAATACAAACTCTTCTCCTTGGCTCCAAGACTCGGCTTAGCTATGATTGGCTAAGTCTAGCTATGATACCAAACTGACGCAGCGGATATTCACGAAATGGATACAACGATGAAAGTAGAAATCGATGGATTGAAAAATACCGAATTCCCAAATCCATTGATCTCAAAGATACCGGATTCTAGGTATCTCCAACATGTTGATCGCACACGATACCGTGTTAAAAGATCTACGATTCTTCGAACGTTGATCTCGCGCACGAGATACCGTGAATCGGCTTCAAATCCTTTGATTTGAGCGCACTCGAATACCGAAGATGGAGAAAGGAGCTCACACTCAACTTCCAATTTCAAAGTGGCACAAAGCACACAAACAAAGTTTTATTCAAAATCAACTGCTCTTACAAATGACACAACCCCTATATTTGTAGGCAATTTACAACACCACACTTACACGACCTTCAAACACGCGACCTACGACCTTACATAGGTCGTTAACGATCTAACACTGCACGACTCAACACAGGTCTCATGCGACCTAATACAGAAACGACTTAACGAATACAACACGAGCGACTTACAATTACAACGACCTAACATATTACAACAACACAGCAGAACGACTTAATAGTATTTACAACATAACGACTTAACCTTCAACGACCTATTTAAGAAAATCAGCAGCGACCTAAAATTCAGTAGCTGCATAAGAAGAGACGCGGCATAAGGTCGAGCGACCTAACTTCAGATGCGACCTAAAGAATAGCATAGCTTCAGTAATCTTGCGGCATACGAATCAGTGACCTAACATAGGTCGTAAGTCGTTTCCGCGACCTAACATAGGTCGTAACTCGTCAAAATCGAAATTCGAAAGGTCGGAGTGACCTAATGAAATGCGCGCTGGTTTGTTTATCTCGCTTGGTTGCTTGCATGCCTTAACGCTGAATCCATTAACTCGCGAGTGACCTTCACTAGGTCGTGAGCGACCTAAGGTCTTTGAACGACTCAAATCTAATGAGTTGGTAGATTGCGCTGCATCACATAGAAATGCTAACTGTCGGGTACGTGTAATTTTTTTTCATAAGAACTGTTTTATCTCATTTTATATCCTTTTAGCATCTATTACAACTCATATACAACATGTTTTAAACTGCTTTTTTACAAGAAATACAGCCTATCAGTTTGTTCATTTTGACATTGACCCAGTGTTAGGTGGACGGTTGGTTTGTTTGGTTCTTTTCACTCTTTAAAGAGCATCAATAAACTGAATTCAGCTTTATCCATAAAAAAATAAAAATAGAAATAGTTAAAGAAATTTGTATGAAGAAATTTATTGATATTTAGTTTTGGTTCAACTTTGTGAAATTTCTTTACAGGAAATTTGTTGTGAATTAAATTCATGCCATATGAGTTTTACAAAGAATAGTGTATAAGAAATTTGTTGTGAACTGATTTCTTATATTGTTTAGATTCTAAATCCAAAATAACTTAATATACTTTACTTGCTAGCTGGCTCTAAAGTCATCAGATCTATATCCAGCTTAAGTTTTGATTTTGGTTCATTTTTGGTGTGTTATTATGATACCGGTTATAAAACGCAATAATTCATTTTTTGAGGTGTTTGATTTGGATATCAACTATGAAGTGTAATATTTTACAATGAAAATTATATCAATCTATACATAAATCATAGAGGAGTTTATATGTTAAGCATGAATTAGTTTTAATATTAGATTTTGATAATAAATCATAGAACCGACAAGTTAGAACTTCATCTACATGGGAGTGTTTTTTTAATCCTTACTAATACGGGTTGTCTTGACTTTGAACACATACATGATACATGCATTCATGGAATTACGACATTCTTTGAAAGCTCCATGAATTGTTATTGCATATACTGTTTGCTATAGCAACAACAAGATGCTCAGTCTCTGAATGCAAATTATGTTTGAAAGTCTTATACTATCATGTTATGCAGATGTGCACGAAATTGCAAATGCCGCTGCTCCAGAGAACAATCCACAATACAGAACTTTTTATGTGGGCAACCTTGCTCCTGAGGTATGCAAACCATTTCTCATATATATGCACACATGTGCATCATACATGCACACAAGCTTAAACGTTTTTGTTTAAGAAATCTCAATCTTTTTCGCTATGCAGGTTATATAAGTTGATCTTCACAAGCATTTCTACAATCTTGGTGTTGGAGCTATTGAAGAGGTTCAAATAATAAGAGAAAAGGGAGTTGGTTTCATTAGATACAGTAACCATTCAGAAGCTGCATTAGCTATTCAAATGGGTAATTCTAGCCTGCTTTGTGGAAAGGTAATAAAGGTAATTTGTTTGTCCTCCATCCATAATTACTTTCAACTCACATATACATCGTACCATTTATTGCTTCAAATGATAAACTGTTCAGATTAGTATGTAACATTTCTGATTGGGGTATACTGTATAACTATGAGAGCATATTCAAAACTATACTAATTTAAAACTTAGCTTTTAATTCAAAGAACCAAGATTAAGTATATGGACAAGATTAGAGAAGCACATCAAATTGTGTTGTTGAAATAATAACTCTCTGTTGAATAATAAAGAGCTCGCTCCCCATCCCTTGACCATCCCATTTCCTTTTTCCAATCTTATTTTGATTTCCTAGGTTTCATTATTATAAATTTTAGTCTCCTACATGATGTAATTGAAAAAAAGGTCAGCTTTAGAAGCAAGGTTTGACATCTTACTTTCGGTTTCGGTAGTTTGTAATTTTAGGAATTTTGATCTATTTTACAAATTTTGGAACTTACAATATTGATATTAAAACGAAGATTGAGACGTGGACGCTAGGGGACAATACCAACTTTTGCTAACTATACAGAAACTTGATCTTATAATGAAACTGGAAGAACAATTTCATCTGTAACTTTAAGAAAATGAATATGGGTCTTTAGAGTTTATAAAAGCAAGTATATTTATAGAGAATCGCTATTCCTCTTAAACTAAAATTTATGATGTACTAATATTCGAACTATAAAAAGATACCGGTATAACAATTTAAATGCACTACTCCATGCAAACTTGAGCCATTGATTAGTATTCAAGATCATTTTATGAATTAAACTAAAATACTGTAATTGCATGGTGAAAACTAAACATCAAATGCAACATTAATGTACGTAGCAAAAAACAAAATCGTATGTGCCTTGGCGAAACTGATTTATTTTTCCTTTTTATATAAGCTACACGAGAAATTATACAAATAATATCACATGAGAAGACCATCAAACATAGGTTCCATCAGCTCATAAATTTCTTTTTAAGTATAGATCAAATCTCAGTAAACAAATGTAAAGTAGACGGTTAAGTTCATTCCCATACATCTCATGCAGCTATAGTGTGCAAGATACTACGAAAATTGGACAGATAAAAAGCATAGGTTTATTTCAGAAAGCAATGATAAAATCGTTTTGTGTTGCACATATTAAAATAACATATCGCAATAATGTTTAAAAAATTCGATGTGGATAGGAATAGAGCTTCAGGTCTATAAATTTGATAGGTTTGACCTGAATTTTTTTACATCATTGTTCACTGAATAGAGTAGTCATTACACCCAATGAATGTTATTTGATTTCAGGTGTTAATGTTTCATTTTCCATTACATAAAAGTGCCTATCTGGCTTGTGAAAGCATTTTAAGTGCTAAACCTGTAACCTTTATCATTTCTCTCTGTCATTGTTTCCTTTGTGTCTTTTCTTTTGCAGTTTCACCTTAATCAAACCGACCGTTAGGGAGGTTTGCTTACTGTCACTGGCCAAGATCAAATTCTTTGAAGTCCAATAAACATTTCCTCTTTCCCGAAAATGTTTACCCCATTTCCTTCTCTAAACATTCCCGATTGGTTGATAATTAGTTCGGAACTTGGCTTCCACTAAACACGCATCTTATTTTGCAAAATCTAGATTTTTCTTCAAAAATTATGTCATTGTTTATCATTGTTTACAAATCTCTCCATTTTGAGTTACTTTCCCAGATCCGAATTTTTTCTTGGTTTTGAGTTCCTTCTCTCACATCATATTTCTACCATTATGGCTTGCCATTCATTTGTGATGCCATGTCAAATGCTTTACCCTGCAGTGTTCTCGCATCGTCCTCTGCCAACTAGATTGTCGCTAGCCTTCTTCGATTTAGCCTCTCAGCTCTAGCACATTTTGTGAATCGATTCGTATTATCTGAGAAACTAAGTTGTGAGTAAATTTGATTTTATTGCTTGATGCTTGATTTATGTTTACTCCTTAATTTTAATTTCTCTTCGGTTGCTTTTTTATGTTAAATTTATTACTGATGTGAACTTGAAATTCAGAATTGCAGTTTGATTTGATCATTTGAGTTTTACAGCCTTTCCGTACCTGCTCTTTTATGTCGAATTTTCTCTTTCAATCAACATTTTGATTTCTTAAATTATTTTGAATTGATTGTAAAACTATAACTTAAATTTTGGAAAAAGAATCAACTATTCAACTTATATTAAACTTATCAAACTCACATTTTCTTGTCCCAAACTTATGTATCTTTTGAAATATTTTGACCATGAGCCACATATATAGATCGTTGATTATGAACCAAAAGTAAAGACAAGGAAAACATTTGTGATTAAAAACATTTGATTATGAGGGTAGCAATGAAAATGATGTTAAAGATTATCTACCTTTGACTTAAACGATTGCAAATGGCTTAAACTCCTTATTTCATTTTGCACTCATGATCCTTAATTTGGTGAATTTTATGCTGTTTTGATGGCCACATGAATGTGTAATTTACTGATATGAATATTGCATTTAGAAACCAGAGGGTGTATCTTCCAAAATAGTTGATAACAATAAAGATTGCATTTAACTAGAAGAATGGTTGAGATTATATTTTTCATCTCTTTTATCTATTATTGTTTGTAGCTACCGTTTAATGTTTTATTTTCTAATCCAGTTTGTACACCCTTTGTTCATTATTCATATATATTTAGCTGAAGCTGAAGTTGTTTAGAGCATTTATTCTGCCAAGGCATCCAGTAGGACATTGAACTTCAATTCAACCTTCTCTCAAGAATATTGGGTATGGATGTACTGTATGACAAAGCAAACTACTTTAATTGGTGAGACTTTTCTTTTTGAAGTTTACAGCGTAATTTGTTGGCTCTTATTTAACATGTAGTTGTTCAAATCATCATGTCTATTGTCTAATATGTTTAAATTAGAAATAGTGAATGCACAAGTAATGTTACTTAGATTTGAGTAACAAAAGAAAATAGGATGTGCATAAAGTAATAATTTGGCCTTATCAAGTGATAATTATGGTTCATTTTTGAAATGGATTTGTTGTGTTTTGCATATGTGTTGATGGGATATTTAGGATAATCATCATGTTTTCAGTTTGATTTGTGGATCTTTCTTTTTGGAGTTTTCATCCTCTTCTTTTAAAACTCCTGTAACAAACTAATAAGATTGTTGCATTCATTGCATAGTATTGTTTGACATTATTTTTGTACCCAATTTTTTGTATCTGTGCATTATATTACTGTTTGTTATATCATTGTTATTAATGTTTATTATTATATACCATTATTATCCATATCGTATCCATTAATTTATTCATTTTACATCAATTATACATACTTTTTTTGCCAGTATCTTCATTTTAAATTTATGCTTCATCAAGGTCCTTTATTAATTATATTAATTGAACATGGAAATCTTTCGACACTAATTCAAGTTACATCCTGTATTTACTTGGATTTCAAATTCAATCGTTAATTGTTCTCTTCATTACAATTCTTTACTATATTTTGTTTGTAATAATTTAAATAATTTTTGTTCAACGTATTATCATTATGCTCTCTAGATTGTAATTACGGAAAAATAACAATAAATGTATTTTTTTAGAAGTACACAATTAAACGGTCGGTTTCTACACCGTTGTACGGTTGTATGCTAGTTGTATACAGTTGCAGTGTTGGAACTATACTAATAGTACATGAATAGTACATTAACATTAGAACAAAGTATATGTGTAGTAGTAATAAATAGAAAATGCAAGTAACAACCGTTGCAGCAAACCATGTAGAACGCAGCTATTACAATAAACAGTTATTACCGCTGTTTAATAGATTAAATGAAACAAATTAATGGTTGGAATTTTGCTATTTCTATTTTTTTGGGTCATATTTAATTTTTTGAACCTCCATTAATAGAAATAGTAAAAGTACTTAGTGCCAAAGAAAAACTCAGTAATGATTTAATTTATCATAAAATTCCTTTCTTCTGTTGGAATTTGAAGAAAAATTGGGTACTGTAACTTGATTTTGCCTTAAGAGTGAATTATTGGCATGAAATTTGAGTTGCAAAATTATGTCATAAAATTTGGACAAGTAACAGATACTGGTATTGTGACGACCCGGAATTTCGAGCAATAACAATTTAATAATTTATATTAAATATTTAAATTGTTTTGGATATATCTTTGATTTATAAGGCTTAAATAAATACTTTTCTTTTAATAAATATCGAATTGGTGAATTTATCTTTTAAAAATAAATGAATTATTTTCTATTTATAATGAATATATATTGGTATATATTGTAGATAGGAAAAATTTGTTTTAAATTTAACTAATAAATTATGTTTTCAAATTTCTTTTTGTGATTTGGGAATTTTGATTTATTTAATATTAATCTTTTCAAAGCTATTAAATAAATAAATATATAGGATAAATGTTTAAATAGTTTTAAAACTTGTTCTAGCTTTAGTTTAAATTTAAATTTAATTAACAAAGAGATTTGTTTAATTTTCTTTTAAAGTATAGCTTGTTAAAATTTTAGTTTAAAAATGTATATAAGTTTAAATTCAATTTTGGTCAAATGATACTTTAGTATATGTTATAAAATAAGTAGTTTAAATAAAAAGATAAATTCTTTTGTTTAATTTTTTTTATTTGATAAATGAGTTTTTATAATATTAATAAATATAAAATATACATAAGTAAATTTCATAGCTTTGTAAATAATAAAACAAATACACTAAATAATCAAACAACACATTAGAATAACATTTCATTTATACAACATCATCAAACAAGAAATCTGCTTAGGGAAGTGAGCAAAGGAAATTAACAATCACTTACATTCCTTTATCAAACTAGTAGCATATGTTGCATAGCACATAAGAAGATTGGTCAGCTTCAAATAAAAATCTGCTAAGTCAAAAATAATAAACTGGTTAGAAAATAAACTTGCATAGGGTAAGTGTGAAGACAGATGGTTTGAGTATGATAACCATGCAGTCTTTAGTACAACAAAAATCAAAATGAAAAGGGTTTGTAGGCTGTAAAGTAACTTGTTAGAAAAGCTTGTTTAAGATAAGTATGTAAAACAAGTGGCTCGAATATGATATGGATATGCAGTCTTGAGTATAACTAAGTCTAGGTAGATATGTAGGCTGGTAAGAAGAAAATGAGCTAAGATAAGAATCAAAAGCAAAGTAAAATGTATTATGTATGTAGCTTGTAAACTAAGACTCAGGCAAGTATAAAATAATAAGATAAGTGTAAAATAAAAACATAAGGTACAATGTCATTAAATGCTTGCTAAGACAATATCTTTTCTAGCACATAAAAATGTGATCTCGGCCACCAAAATATAAAAAAATATCTGAGAATTTGTACATTTTGTACACTGTTTTGCAAAAGAAGAAATAATACCTTGTTTCATATATATCAACCTGGAAGCTACTACTTTCCCCTACCAGTTTTCATTTTTCATTCGAACCAAGTAAAAACTAAAATAAAAACTTCATCACAAACCTAAGCAAACATACAACATCAAGCAACTCAACAAGACAGAGAGTTCAGTTAGCAAATTCAAAACAAGTTTAAAATGGCAGGCTGTTCAACATAAGATGATGCCCTGTTCTCCTCTGTTTATTGGTGAGTAACTTCACATTTCAAACCATAAATGTTAACTATCAGTTGCAGGTAGATAACTAGAATGAATATGCTTTTAAATGTTTGGTTTGTGATGATTCCTCTGTGTGTATGTGCAAATACATAAGTATTGCTATGAATCTGTTTTGCCTGTGTTTGTTTAAAACTAAGATTTTGATAAAAAGGTCTTTACCACTTGATTTAATCCCAGTTAGGATTTGAGTTGTAAACAAAAGTGGTTAGTTTGGTTATGGTTTAAGTAGTAAAAATTTATTAAAGTGGAAACAAACTGTATTTGCCTCTGGAAATCAAGTAAACAACATCCAACTTCAAATAAGTTTAAAAATAAATTTATTGTTTTAAGAATTCAGGAGTATACGGTGAAACTACATAGAAAAACAAGATTTTTAAAACAAGATTTATAATTTTTAAAGAAGGAGGTGAAGGGCAGTTTTGGGTTGACTGTTTTAAGTGTTTTGGGTTGCCGTGGTCGATCTCGTCGTCTAGAGTTGTCGAGTTTTCGTCTAGGGGTAGAGGGGTGGCCAGTGGTTCATGGAAAAATGGTGCGGTGGTGGTTCGTCAACGGTGGAGGCGACGGCGTCGAAATTCTTTTCGTAAACCTAGTTTTGCATGGCTTTTGTTTTTCGTCTCGTTCGAACTCATGGGTGGACCGAGTGTAGCGTGCGTTTGTGGTTGGGTAGAGGAGAGGTAGACGAGGCTGTAGCCAGTAGTGGTGGTCCTCCGGTGGTCGGAAATCGGGGGAAGGCAAACTTCCAGGCTTTGAAGTTGGGTGTTGTTTGCGTTCCAGGTTTAGTTTGAAACTCGAATTCAAATTCGAGTTTGGTTGGAGCTATCTGTCGATCGAGTTGGGGTAGTGGAATGGTTTGGATGTGGGACGATCATCACTGATGATCGAAGGTGACTGGGGCGACGTGCACGTGCACGGTGGAGCGTTTCCTGGTGAGGCTGTTTTTTTTTTGGTTTCGATCTAGTGTTGGGGAAACTCGGGATTTACTCGAGTAAAGTTATGTTTTGTTCGTGCCTTTTTTTGTTTTTCTCGAAGTAAAATATAGGGGGCACGAGTAGTCTTGTTTTCAAGTGTAACCTGTACCAGTTTTAAGTGTTGGTTTAAAATTTGAAACCAAGTTATCTGAATCTTAAAAATATGTAATTCCAGATTTTTGAAGAAATAAAGTTTTAAATTTAAATAATTTAAAATAAGTTTAAGTATTTTGAATTAAAGGGAATTTGATTTAAATCCCTTCCTAGCAAAATATTGCTTTAAGTTATAATTTAAAGTTTTTAAAAGTTAGTTTAAAGTGATTTAAAGTTAAGTTAGTGTTAGTTTAAACTTGGAGTTTAAAAATGAAGTTCAAAGAAATAATGAAATTGTTAACCCCCTTTTCGACTCACGACCTAGCAGTATGCTGAGTTAAGGTGTTTGACGACTTAAGAAAGTATGCCGAGTTAAGGTGCTTGCCGACCTAAGAAAGAAGACGACCTAACAACTCAACAGGCTCCGACCTAAGGAAAGCTCTGACCCAACAGTTGCCGATCTAACTACTGAGAAGAGCTGCCGAGTTAAGAAGGATGCCGAGCTATGAAAAGCTGCGACCTAAGAATGTCACAACCTAACTCGTTGAAGTGATCCAGCAACCTACGCCTTAAGGAAGTCGCGACCTAAGGAAGTCGCGACCTAAAGAAGTCCGCGACCTAAGAGGCTCTGCGACCTAAGGAGCATTGCGATCTAACAATGTTGCGACCTAAAAGCTCTCCGAGTTATGTAGTGCTCCGAGTTAAGAAGTGTCGCGAGTTAAGGATCTATAAGATAAGGGATTGACTTAAGACAGCTGTGGAAGACCTACGACTTATACTAAGTCGCGCATGATCTCTTGAGTCGTCACCGACTTATCACTTAGAAAAAACCACGTACTTCATCGCTGCATTTGGTAAGTCGCGAATAGACTACTTATCTTAGGTCGCTCGCGACCTAAGACCTAGCTTAGGTCGTACGCGACCTAGGACTTAACAAATGGTCGACTTAAGATTGCGAGTTAACTCTGCTACGCCCTAATCCTATTCCTTAACTCGTCACCGACCTACCCTAAGTCGGCTACGACCTAAAGACTTAGAGAAATTTCCTGAGTCGAGATCAGCTCCTATAAATACCCCGCCACTTCCAACATGAAGGGGACTTTTTTGGCCATTCATTTCTCCAAGCGCCGTTACGCTGTCGAAGCCTCCTCCCATTCAGCAATCAAAGATCTTCAAGCATTCGAGACACTACAACGATCTTCGAGAAGAGCTCCTAACATCCAACGCGGATTCGTCGAGTTTCATCATTAAAGATCGAGCTAGTAGTCAAGAATGATTTCATGATCAAATTGTATTGTATTTAGAGGGATATTGTATCGAATTGTAATCAAATCAGCAATAAAAGACTGTAAAGTGGATGTAGGCTCAATTACGGGCCGAACCACTATAAATCTGTTGTTCATTTACTGTTATTTCTGCTATTTTCAGCTCATATTCTGTTCCCGTACCAATGGGTGGTGCTTTCACGATTCTATTACACACACCGGGTGTTAGCGTTCACTTTTTACCGTTAACATTTTGGTGCTTTCACTGAGAACCCAACTCAGGCGATCATCCACCGTTGCTTCGCAAAGATTCATAAAAAGAACCTCTCTTAAAAACCAGATCCTAAATAATGGCTCCTGGAAGAAGAGGTAGACCTATCAGATCCGGAAATGCTCACGAAGGAACTTCCGCTTCCCCAATAACAGATCAAGCAACTCCAACCGTCGGAGTCACCAGGGCTGAATTGGATGACGCAGTTTCTGGATTATACCAACAAATTGAAACTCAAAACGCTTTGGTGATGGATAGATTAACTGCTTTGCTCGGGGCAAATCGTCAACCAGAAAACCGTCGAACTACTCTTTCTGAAATGCCACCTTTCCAAGCTGATGGTTCTATGCCGCAACCAACTTGTCATGAGCAGATGCCCGGGCAAAATTCCGAGGGAAGAACTAATACTTGCCCGGAGGTGTCTTTGAACAATAAGGAGTACCTGTCTGAAATGGTTGGCCGCATCATGAAAGAGAGCATGCAAAGGGAAGAGGATGAGGCTGACTGGGGATTTGCGCCAAGCAGAACTCCGTTTACTGAAAGGATCCTAAGAGCGGAGTTTCCAAGGAAATTTGCACCTCCTACTATCCAAGCCTATAGGGGAACCAGTGACCCTAATCATTTCCTCTACAAGTACGATTGGCATATGACTGGTGCAAGGGCATCAGACGAGATCAAGTGTCGATACTTTCCGGTATACCTAGAAAGTGTGGCTTTACTTTGGTTCACAAAACTTCCAGTTCGGTCTGTAGATAAATTCTCCGACTTAACGCAAAAGTTTAAAGAACAGTTCAGATTGTATGCTTCAAAAGCTAAGGATATAATGTCATTGTCCAACCTTGAACAAGCGCCCGGAGAATCAATCAAATCTTTCTTGAGTCGTTTCAATATAGCTTTGGCCGAGGTAGAAAATGCGGAACCACGCATGATCCTGACCTATTTGATGAGAGCCATTGATAAATCGAGTGAATTTGGGATATGGTTAAAGATGAAAGAACCAAACTCACTTGATAAATTTTATAAAAAGGCCGATGAGTTCATTCGCCTTGAAAGCCTTTCTGCGACATCGAAAGTGGTTACTGCCCAGACTAATAATGACAATGTCCCACCTAAGTAAAGAGAATCTGAAAGTCAGAAAAGGGAGAATGAAGGAGGAAAAAGCCAGGGAAATGAAAAGAAACCTCGCCGCTTTAATCCTTCGGACTTTACTCCTTTAACTGATACACCAAGAAATATCTTTTTTGCAACAAAGGACGTTGTCAGGTATCCTAAGCCGCCGGAGATGACGAGAGGGGCAAAGCGTAATGGAAAATTCTGCCAATTTCACAATCAACCTGGCCATGACACTGACCAATGTCGCGAATTAAAGAAGGTGATTGAAGAATTGCTAGAGCAGGGTAAACTCCAACAATACGTTAAGAGAAGCGGAGCCGATCCAACCTCATCCACTCGGGATCAACAACACTCCACCCATCAATCCGATTCTCACAACAACACTTCAGTGCAAAATTCAGAAAAGCTTGTCATTAATGCTATCACGGGGGGACCATACCTAGCAAGCAGAAGTTGGGATGACTACTAATCACTCACAAAACTGCGACTGGGGCATCTCTCGCTTTCTCTGACATGAAAATCCAAAAGCTATGAATCAAGCACAAATGGAAATCCAGCTTGGAGATTCTGAAACAACAATAACTAGCATTCATTTTTACTTAACAGCATTGCTTGAATTTGTAAAGATAATGATAGATGTGTAACTTCTGCATTGTAAACCGCTGAGAAATCAGCGTGACTCAATAATGAAAAACTATGCATTGTGTTTTCTGTTATAAAATGCCTGTTATATTTCGATGTGTAAATACTCTAAATGTATTGCTAAAATATCGATCTAATACTGCAGGTCATTAAAGCAAAGCTCACCCATCGCAAAGCTAAGCGAGCCTTACAAATCATTTAGCAAATTTCAAGCAACAAAAATTTCAAACTTGAATCCCATACAAGAGGAACTTCACATAAAAAGTTGACGGCTCCACTGGGTCAAGCCCTCGTTAACTGGTTGCGATCGTTGATGTAAAAAAGGCATCCAACCAAATAACTTGCGTTTACTCTGTGGAGACATTCAACAGTGAAGTCTACTTCTTCGGATAAAGCAATTTACTTGCAAAAGAAAGGAACACGCGCTTGGAAACGATGATAAAAGATCGCAGATTGGCGGATGATGATACAACATGAGCGGGCAAACATGGAAGCATCCAAAGGAAGGTATGCCTCTCAACAGGAAAGCAGGTAGATCCACTAAAGGGATACCTTCCCGAGCAGAAGGAATAAGACCCTCGCTGGCTGATTGTGATGCATCCGATCAGGCAGCTTGTGTCCATCCCATGGATCTACTTGCCCCTAAGACGCAACCTTCCTGGCACACCAACCAACTGATGCTCCTTCCCAAGGGTCAACAAAGCCCTCTAACGAGGCACGCCAATAAATGGAGAGCTTTCCTCAATCAAAAAGATCGGTGGGACTACCAAAAAGGGGCACCTTGTTAATCGATTGCGATCGTTTGTACAAACAAACATCCAATCGAACGACTTACGCTTGTCCCGTGGACCCCTCCGACCATGAGAAAGTAACTTCCAGGCAATCACAAGCCCTCTTCGGAGGCACAAGCCCTCTTCGGAGGCACAAGCCCTCTTCGGAGGCACAAGCCCTCTTCGGAGGCACAAGCCATCTTCGGAGGCAAAAGCCCTTTTCGGAGGCACATTTCACCCGTGTAGAAGTGCAAAATGCTTCTCTTCGGAGACCCACTTCACCAGAGATGAAATTCCAAAACTGCTTCTCTTCGGAGACCAAAACTGCTTCTCTTCAGAGACCAAAACTGCTTCTCTTCGGAGACCAAAACTGCTTCTCTTCTGAGACCAAAAATGCTTCTCTTCGGAGACCAAAATCGCTTCTCTTCGGAGACCAAAAGACCTCTTCAGAGGCGTACTTCACCTTGCTTGAAGTACCAAAAATAAACCCTTTACTGGGGCACAAAAATCAAAACCTTCTTCAGAAGTTCATTTCACTATGCAGGAAAATTCACTTTCAAACAAATAAAAGTGATCATTCCCAGAAGTTGAAATGTTCTTCAGGAAGAAAAAGAAAATAAAGATTTCTCCAAAGACAAGATATACTCTATTAAAAGCAGAATAATTCTTCCCTGAAAAAGTGGAAAGTTATTCTCTAAAATAAGAGTATCGGTCTTGTGAAATCAAGAAATATTACAATATACTTGTGGTATGGGGGCAACACTATACAATTCAGTTACATTAATAAAAGTAATATACAAGCAACATACCACAAGTTCATTGCAATATCACGTAATAAAGATGTGGAGTAAATGCATTCTTGAAACACAGACAAAAAATTTGTACAAGTGAAAAGAATCGTTTACTCTATACTTCAAATGAAAAACAGATGTATTCCTACATACACAAGGATTTGTACAAGAAAAATATCTATTTATTTCAACACTATGAGAAATTTTCACATTGTACAGGTTACAAAAAGAAGCGGAGACCGGTATCCGCACAATCCCCGGTCAATACAAAAAGCAGAAAATGCAAAATCAAACTCATTTCCCCTTCTTCCCACCCTTGGAACTTTTACCCGGCCTGGTAATTAGCTTCGTAGGCCGCATCGGAGAAGAAGGAGAAAGAGACTCAGCCGGATCAATCTCTGCCTCATCTCCAGCAGCAGGAGAACTCTTCTTTCCTTTCTTCGAAACCACACGTTTCCCCTTCTTCTTGGAAGAAGATTCACTCCCCGGAGCAAGAAATGTAGAAAGCTTTGTGTCGTAATCGAAAGACCGCTCCGGGGTCTTCTCGCTATCTTCCAGATCTTCTGCTTTCTGTTCCTCGGAAGCAGATGGTTCGTCCAAACCTTGAAGGGCTGCTATCGGTTCTTCCTGTGAACCGGGTTGAGAAGCTGGAAGAGGAGTAACTTGAGAAGAAGGAATGGCAGCTGAAGAAGGAAGAATTGGTGCAGTTTCCGGCGTGACTACTGCATAATAAAAAAAATCAAAATTAGTATTCTTCGAGAAAAAAGAAGACCGTGAATCGTCAAGGTTACCTGGAGAAGCCGGTTTGGCAAGATCAATCTCAAATTCCCGAGCCTGAAAGTCCTTCATTGCCTCCTCTTCTGTAGGAGTGGTCACAACTGGAGGTGAAGGATGAGAGCTGGAATCCATAATGTTTGCATCAGCCGAAGTGGAAGCATGAACAGGAGCAGTTAAAAGAGCTTCCTCTTTTGAGAGTTCTTCTCCCAATGATTCAGCCCGTGCCCTAGCAAGCTGCTCCTTCCCTCTAACCAGAGCGGCGCGAGCCTCATCATCAAGATAGCGAGCCTCAAATTTTGCTTCATCATAGCCGGCACCTTTAAACATATCAAGTGCGGCTTCCCACACTTCAGCCAGAGTGATTTCATAATCTGGACCCAGAAAAGCAAGGCTCCCACGACCCAGAACGCAGTGTAAATAAAAGTCGAATAAGGTAGAACTGATGTTTGCTTTCGTTGCCTCATGTGATTGCTCAGCCGCTTCTTTGTCGGCAACGGCAGCGACCCTACCAGTAATAGCCTCATCACGAGCCGTCTCAGCTTTAGCAAGTCGAGACTTTAGTAACTCAATCTCCATGTTCTGGGAGGTGACCTTTTCCCGCAGTTTGGCGTTTTCTGTGCGGTACTTCTCATTAACGTGCTTTTCGGCGGCAAGCTTCATTTCTACATCTCTTTGTGCAGCGTGTGCGTCCCGCACTTGCTTCTGAAAGACTTCTTCTTTTTGAGTATATGATGCAGAAGAAGAAGCGAGATTTTCCTTAAGCTGCTTAACTTCAGACGCAAGCTTTGCATTGTCGTCTGCAATACTCGTCATTTCCACGTCATGCTGCTTACGCCATTTGTCCCATTCTGCTTTATCATTCTCCATCGTCATCATCGCCTCAAGGTTAAGATGATTGACCCTTTGAAGTTCATCAACCAACTTCTGCCATCCAGACATTCTTTCAATATCAAGCTTGACAGCGTCGACATTTCTCAGCATTGCCTGCTTATCAATGGGAACCAAATCTAAGTCAAAGCGGACTCCTCTTAGACACCAATTCGGAAATCGGCTCTGAAGCGTTGGAGGGCCGTCTTTAACTTGATATTGTGGCCTGTTAATGATGGTTTGAATGTCAGTTTCCTTTAGAGGAGGAGAACCGGCCGGAATGTCGGAAGAAATGGGAGCGTTGGTCTTTTCAGAAATAGCAGACGCGTCACTTGGCTTAGACCGTTTGCTCGATTCATCAGTAATTTGAGTCTTCCCTTTGTCATCATAAGATTTTCGCTTATGAGAATCGTAAGTTTTGTAAGAAGAATCGTATCGATCAGCATCTCTTCTTCTCTGCCGCTGCTCATAATCCCATTTTTCTTGAGCCTTCCTTTGGGCCCGTTCCTCATCTGTCTCTCTCTGGTCACCAAGATATTTCCTGAAGTCATAGGATCCACGGCCTCCATGGCGCTGAAATGAGTCATAATATGAGCCGGAGCGTCCCATCGGAGAATCTGAAAACAGGAAAGAAGTAAAGTTTAGAAATTTCCAGAAAGAAAAAGTAAATGCTTATAAGTGCAGAAAAATCCTAAGTGTGTGCGGCGTGCGAACTACGCGCGTCAAACTACAAACCACGCTTCAGTGCAGGAACGGAGACGACAGGTGTCGAAGGCGTCGAGATCTGTTTCAAAGAGGAAGTCGCTTCAATGACAGGAGAGTTTGCCTTTGGAATATTATCCTTGAAAAGCTCTTGAGAAGTAATCATAATGTCACTCAAGCCATCAAAGGTGTCATCGCCCAAGTGTTCGGCAGATTTCTCCTTCTCAACTTCCACATCAGTTGATTTTTCAGAAGCTCGAAGATTCTCTTCTTCCTCAATAATTGGGGGAAGTGCCGACTTGCCAGCTAACCCTACAAAATCAGTGGATCCAGAACACTTTATCAAAGCAGCATCCATGGCAAGTGTTTTTGATGCAGCTTCTTCCGCAGAAACTGGGGCATTTGACGCCTCTGCTTGAGAACCCGAAGCAGCCGACATTTCTGCATCAGAGCTAGGAATTTCATGAATTCGAGTCGACCTGGAAGGGTGTAGAAGCCCAAATTGGTGCAAAAGCTCATCATCTAATAGAAACTGGATACTCCTCTCCTCCATAGGCACCGCCATAAGCCTCTCGAAAGTCACTTTGTGACTGAGATTTTTAGAAGGAGGAGGAAGTGCTGAAAAGGAAAAAAGAGCGAAGTTAGCTCTTGATAATCCGAACTTCGGTAAGTTTGAAGGAACATAAGAGACAAATGCAAGTGATCTTACTCCCTATTCTCCAGATAGCATAAAACCCAGGAGGACAGCGGACATAAAAGAACGGGCTCAGGAAACTGTGAACACTTTCAGGGAGACCAGTGATCAACTTACGATTCCTCGCACTCCTTACGACTATGATGGAGGGATGATCTTTATTCTTGGCAAAGGTACAAAGATAGCGAATTTCTCCGAAGGTAGGAAAGCGGCCCAGCGTTCTCCTAAAAAGCACGCATAGTCCCAGCAAGATGGCGTAGCCATTGGGATGTAACTGAAAGGGGGAGATAGATAGTTGGAGAAGAAGTTCTCGAATGCAGTCATTGAATGGGGGGATAGCTCCGCTCAAGCACATTTGGCGTTTAACTGCAACGAAGCCACGGGGCGGCCTGTCAGCAGTATCATTTGTTTCGGGAAGCAAAGCGTCAGCTTCAGCAATGCCAAACTGGGTGCATAGTTGACGAAAGGCTTTATGGCTCAAGGTAGTAGGAGTCCTCTCTGGAGGATCGTTCAGCGGGATAGCAACTGGAAATACATCTTCAGCTTGCTCTGTTCCTTCTTGTGGAGAAGACATTCTACACAATCAGCTGAATGTTCAAATGTGAAGGTGCACGTTCCCTAAAAGTGTGAAGTGTTGTGCAAAAACTAATGAAAATAAAAGACAAGCATAACTGGAATTAAATTAGTTGACAATCAATCGATTACAGAATTTCAGAACTTGTCAATGATCAAGTGCAGTGTTAATACAGACAAGTCAGTTTCATTTGACTACTATGATTTTGTTTTAATACCTCACTTGAATTGGTTATTGTACAGCATCTCATTCATATTCATTTAATTTAACTTTCTCTTTACCAACTAATCTGTCATTCGATATGGGCAGTCAGTGACAGTATATTCGACCCAGTATTCTGTGAATGTTGTTTTAAGCAGGATTGTTAGTTTGCAAAATTGAAGCGATCCGTAAAAAGAAATACATGCAACATGGTTTATAGTTCAACAGTTCATAGTCGAGGCAAAGTTTAAAAGTCATCTGCTTAGTTTGCTGAAAACCCAAGTATTAACTCGGTGACGACTTAAGAGATTCCCTATGGGTCTGGGTCGGCAGTCCCCGAGTCTTAGGTCGAATAAAGAAGCAAAAAATTAGTTCGAGGCAACCAGAAATTCTCTAAGTCCTAACTCGGCTGCGACCTAAAGCCTTGTTGTGAAAAATAAGTCGTTGAAATTATTCCAAGTTCTAGGTCGGTCACGACCTAATGCAAGAAGCTGTGTGATAAGTTAAGTCGGGCTGCGTGCAAAAGGTCTCAAGTCAGAACGACATGAATGTCTAAGTCCTAGCTCGGCCACGACCTAAGGCTTATGTCGGCGAATAGTTAAGTCGCAAGAAAACTGGGCTGCTGAGATAGTTAGGTCGTATGAATGCTTTGAGTCGTCTCAAGCTACTTCTCCTCCACTATAAATTTCACCTCCTTCCACCAATCAACTCGAAATTCACCGTTCCCTTCATATCACCAAGTCGCTGGAACAACAATTCAACACATCTCCGATCTGTCATAAACCTGACCTACTGTCATGCGTTCGTAAATCACATCAACAACTAGTGACGATTAAAAATTGATCACAGCACGATTAAAAGTGAAGCGCGACGTATGATTCCGATTCGGGGCTCGGAGGTTAGAATTCATGGTTCAAAGGCGAACGTGAAGTGAAAAAGGATCGAAAACGCTTACGCAATTGGATAGCAAGGGTGAATCGCTGGGTGGTGGACTTGAATTTGTATTCGAAATTGAAGAACTTTGTTAATGGCGGCACAGGAAGTTGGAACAGATGAAGGAAGAGAAGGGACGGCTTAAGCTATTTACTCACTGGGGCAGTGAAAGACGAATCGACACATGATGTACGACTTAAGACTTACGTTAAGTCGCCTCCGACCTAACCAAAGAGTTAAGAGAATCGAAGCATACGACCTATGGTTTAGGCATATACTTCGAGGGGCAAATGTTAACCCCCTTTTCGACTCACGACCTAGCAGTATGCCGAGTTAAGGTGTTTGACGACTTAAGAAAGTATGCCGAGTTAAGGTGCTTGCCGACCTAAGAAAGAAGACGACCTAACAACTCAACAGGCTCCGACCTAAGGAAAGCTCTGACCCAACAGTTGCCGATCTAACTACTGAGAAGAGCTGCCGAGTTAAGAAGGATGCCGAGCTATGAAAAGCTGCGACCTAAGAATGTCACAACCTAACTCGTTGAAGTGATCCAGCAACCTACGCCTTAAGGAAGTCGCGACCTAAGGAAGTCGCGACCTAAAGAAGTCCGCGACCTAAGAGGCTCTGCGACCTAAGGAGCATTGCAATCTAACAATGTTGCGACCTAAAAGCTCTCCGAGTTATGTAGTGCTCCGAGTTAAGAAGTGTCGCGAGTTAAGGATCTATAAGATAAGGGATTGACTTAAGACAGCTGTGGAAGACCTACGACTTATACTAAGTCGCGCATGATCTCTTGAGTCGTCACCGACTTATCACTTAGAAAAAACCACGTACTTCATCGCTGCATTTGGTAAGTCGCGAATAGACTACTTATCTTAGGTCGCTCGCGACCTAAGACCTAGCTTAGGTCGTACGCGACCTAGGACTTAACAAATGGTCGACTTAAGATTGCGAGTTAACTCTGCTACGCCCTAATCCTATTCCTTAACTCGTCACCGACCTACCCTAAGTCGGCTACGACCTAAAGACTTAGAGAAATTTCCTGAGTCGAGATCAGCTCCTATAAATACCCCGCCACTTCCAACATGAAGGGGACTTTTTTGGCCATTCATTTCTCCAAGCGCCGTTACGCCGTCGAAGCCTCCTCCCATTCAGCAATCAAAGATCTTCAAGCATTCGAGACACTACAACGATCTTCGAGAAGAGCTCCTAACATCCAACGCGGATTCGTCGAGTTTCATCATTAAAGATTGAGCTAGTAGTCAAGAATGATTTCATGATCAAATTGTATTGTATTTAGAGGGATATTGTATCGAATTGTAATCAAATCAGCAATAAAAGACTGTAAAGTGGATGTAGGCTCAATTACGGGCCGAACCACTATAAATCTGTTGTTCATTTACTGTTATTTCTGCTATTTTCAGCTCATATTCTGTTCCCGTACCAACGGGTGGTGCTTTCACGATTCTATTACACACACCGGGTGTTAGCGTTCACTTTTTACCGTTAACAGAAATAAATGTTTCAAATATATTGAAGTGAAAATTTAAATAAATGGAAATGGGTTTTCTTTAAGCAATAAAGATTAAAGGTTTAATTTCAATAACCATTAGAATAATTGGAATGATAATTGTTAATTTGTACTGACTAAATTAGTAATTATAAGATTAAATGTATTAATTAAAGTAAATAATGAGTTAAGAAATTAATATGTAATTAAGAATCATAGATTTGACTTTAATTAAATAAATAAATGGTTAATTGAGCTTATAATTAACAATGAGGAAATTGTAAGTTATTGTTTTAGAAGGGAATTAAATAAATGTTAATGAAGGTCATTAACTAGATTTTTTATAATTAATTAATATAATTGATTTTTAAATAGTTAATTAGATTAATTTATTTGATAATCAACATTGTAAATGTTTAAGTGTAATTACTTAATGGGAATTAAGTAAGAAATTAATTACTCACTTTAGTAATTAAGTAATTGATTAATTTGAGTTAATTAATTTAGTTTAATTAATTTGGATTAATCGCTTGATAATTGGGAGATATAATTACTTAGGAAAGTAATTGATGAATAATTACGGGATGTAATTAATTGGATGATGATTTGTTAATAGAAGTAATTTGAGTATAATTACTTGAAATTAATCAAGGGATTAATTAAGTCTGTTATTGGGAGTAAGTAATTAAGGGCAGTTAATTACTGTATGTTATTAATCAAGGTGATTAATATATGTAATTTGAAGATAGTTTTTCTTAATAAAAATTAAGAAATAAAATAACTAATTAAAAGTTAATTACTTGATGTAATTAAATTAAATAGAAATGTAATTAGAAATCATTAATTATTATAATTAAAGCTGGAATTTAGAATGGTTTTATTTGGAAATAATTAATAAATGAAGAGATTTATTAATGTAATTAATTAAGTAATATAATTAATTTTGTCTAATTAATAAATGAAGTAATGAAAGGTTAATTCCTATATTTGGTTAAAGATAAATAATTTGTAAAAATAATTTAAGGATAATTACTTAAATGTAATTAAAGATAATTAATCAGGGAAGATTAATTTGAAAAGAATAATGGGATTATGGTTAATTAATTGATTGATAATTAATTAATAGTAATATAAGAAAGTTTAATAATGGTGAAGTAATTAATTTAATTTACTTTAAATTAATTAAAGATAAGGTAATTAATTTAATTCATTTTAAATTAATTATAAATAGTATGATTATTAATCTTTGTTTATATATGATTGGATGATATGGATTTACCTCTGATGTGAGATAAATAATGCTATATGATATGGATGCTTTGGTTGCTGTGTGATGATAATATAGATTATCTGTTTATGATGATATGTGCATTATCTATCTGTGATATTATGAATTATCTATCTGTGTTGATATAGATAATAAATTGAATTGTTTTAACATTAAAACAACTTGGACCTAAAAGATGGCGATTTGGATTTCGATGAGACTGGGATCGGATCTATCCATATTTGGGGGTCCGAAAACCACATCGATCCAAATTAACGATAGGTCGTGAACCTCAAGTGAAGACGAAGATTCAGAATGCAAGGGTTATCGTCGTTAACTCTGAGGATGTTTCCAAAATGAGTGTTACGAGATAATGCCTTCGGTTTCGTTCGAACCCGGAACGAACTTGTATGGATTGAATGCTTTCAGCACATCGTCAGGAGGACGATGAGCATTCTAAGTGATGAGTTCTATTAAGGTAATTGTGACCTCAAGCCTCATCAACCGGGAATGGCTAAAACAGGGGATGTGCAGCAAGGCTTCGTGGGTTGCACCCACTTGAGAGCGAGATTTTCCCCTGTCTAGATGTCCCTTTATATTCGGCTGTGTGGGCAGTTGTGGCCACAACTGCTGGGGTTGTTTCGTTCGGAACTGTTCAGTAAGGAATGGTTCCGGCCTTGTGTTGCAGGGAACTTAGGGTGGGTTCTCGGTACGCTGATCTAGGCCAGGTACTGTGACGGGCGGTACCCCAGTAGCCCTGCCATTGTATGGAATCCAATCTCCAATAAGCGCCGTACGTTTTGATTGTGCCCAACTATGTTGGAATGTGAGATGTAAGCATTTCAGCTATTTCTGTATTTTACTTGAAAACCCTAGACACTATTATAATATCACTGGATTTCCTATCAAATGTTTTAGTTAGCGTAACGTAAAAACTTTTCCATGTTTATGTGTGGGAAGTCTTACGTGATACCTTTTGTTTTCAAAGGCTTTTCAAAGTTAAGCAACTTTAACCTGTTACTCATACCAAACCCATGTCTGACCCGGAGTTTATTTCTGTTTTTCCTAAACTCTCGGGTACCCAAATTTTTACGGGTAGCCAAGGGATTCAGGTTTAGCTTTGACGATTTGTGGAGGAGCAATGGAGTAGGAGGCTTCAGCGATATAGATATATAGTTTTCCGCTGTGTTGTATCTCTGTGTTGTATTGAGATGTATCGAGTTGTATTAACTAGACAGGTGTTTATAACTGTCTAGTATGTGATGTATATTCTGTGTAACTCTAATTGATGTTGTATATTATGTATTCTCTTATGTGATATATTATATTTATTCGTTCCGCTGTTGAGATTCTGGTGTTGTTTCTTCTTTCTTCTTTATCTTTTCTATTTCTCACCCCTTTCTTTCTTAAGAATGATGCAACTTTCCGGTAGTAGGAAGTTGTGTCGTTTCACTTGGTATCAGAGCATAGGTTGAGTGAATACCTTAGCTCTGGAGTGGTGTCTATCTTGAGAGAGCGTATTTGTAATTTTGATATATATATATATATATATATATATTTATTTATTTCTACCTATTTGTTGGGTTATCTATTCGGGTTTTCCAATATAAGTTATAAAGGTAGATAAGGTAGTAGTGTGTAACATGACTACCAATGTTTGGAAGTGTATCTGCCGAGACTGTAGACCTAATACTGTCTCGTGTGAATTTTTGTTGTGGTGTAAGGATTTCACCAAATCTCTGGAGGAATCTGTTAAGGTCGAAGTCCATCTTTGAGTAGAGTTTGGATCTATCGGTTGGATGGAAGCTAGTGATGGTATCTTGATATCTCAGGAATTAGTAGCTATGTGATGAGACACAGTGACTATGGATGTCTCCGAAGATGTTTCTTTGGAACAAGTATAAGGAAGTGCGTCTACATCGGTGTATAGGCCGAGTTCAGCTGGGTGTTTGTGTTTGGCTTGGAGGCCTGAGTTTCTCGAGGAGTTTGGATTAGGAAGTCTTGTCGTCAGTGGCAGCATCGCAGTCCAGATTGTTCTGTGTGTAGGCAAGGAGGTCATCTGTCAGCAGTTTTCTAGAGGTGAAGTTCAGAAGCAGCAGTTTGGATCCATTTCTTCGGTGGATTGACTGGTTAAGCATAGGCTGTTCTGATTGGTAAATAGAGAGCAGTTTTTCTTTGGATATTAAATTGAGTTGATCGCAAAAGTGGCTTGCGATAGTTGAGTGTTCTCTTGGTTTGTCAGAGATCTTTCGGTATTTCTGAGTTTTCTCTCTATGGATCTGTTGAACCATATTTCTGAGATGTGTCGTTAAGTTTGTGTTTGTGTGTATCATCATCATTTTCATCTACTCAGATCAGAGTTGTGCAGCGGAAGCAGTTTGGGAGTGCATCTGTTTTTCTTTTCCGGATAGGGGAAATTGTTTTCTACTGATGATAGTAGAGGCTGTGTTCTTGGATTGATTGTGAGTGGATCATTGTGATGAGTTGTTTTGGGGCATCAGCGAAGGTTGAGCTCATCAGTAGGGATGTAGACAGCCCAGGATCGTCAGATGAGTTTTGTGGATAAGAGACAGAAGCATTTGGATTTCGAAGACGGAGATTTGATTTTGAGTAAGTTTTCTCCAGTCAAAGGAGCTGTATAGATTGGGTAAGATTGGGAAGCCAGCTCCGAGATATCTTGGATCTTTTCTGGGTTTGTGAGAATTAGTGTTTGGTCTTTTGGAGTGAATTATCAGTTTGGATAACTGGAATTCGATGTGTTTCACATATCTCTAAGGGAGTACGTGTAAGATCTATCTCTGGTAGTAGAGCCAGCTATTCTGGGAGATTGGATGTTGAGTCAGACTTGTCTATAGTCTGATATCTTGTCTAGTTTGGTAGATCTAGATGAGTAGGAGCTCTATAGTTCAGTGGTATAGTTTTGTTTGGATTCTGTAGAGCGAGTGTCCCGGTACTTATACTGGGGAAACTCGAGAGAATCTTATCCAGAATTTTATCTGGATAGATAGATTTGTTTGATTAGATGATTTGGTTGATATGATTGTTAGCATATGATTGATATCTACTTGTGTTTTAAAATTAAAATCTTAAATAGATTATTAAATTACCTTTGTTTTAAATTTCGGGGACGAAATTCTTTTTAAGGTGGGAGGAATGTGACGACCCGGAATTTCGAGCAATAACAATTTAATAATTTATATTAAATATTTAAATTGTTTTGGATATATCTTTGATTTATAAGGCTTAAATAAATACTTTTCTTTTAATAAATATCGAATTGGTGAATTTATCTTTTAAAAATAAATGAATTATTTTCTATTTATAATGAATATATATTGGTATATATTGTAGATAGGAAAACTTTGTTTTAAATTTAACTAATAAATTATGTTTTCAAATTTCTTTTAGTGATTTGGGAATTTTGATTTATTTAATAATAATCTTTTCAAAGCTATTAAATAAATAAATATATAGGATAAATGTTTAAATAGTTTTAAAACTTGTTCTAGCTTTAGTTTAAATTTAATTTTAATTAACAAAGAGATTTGTTTAATTTTCTTTTAAAGTATAGCTTGTTAAAATTTTAGTTTAAAAATGTATATAAGTTTAAATTCAATTTTGGTCAAATGATACTTTAGTATATGTTATAAAATAAGTAGTTTAAATAAAAAGATAAATTCTTTTGTTTAATTTTTTTAATTTGATAAATGAGTTTTTATAATATTAATAAATATAAAATATACATAAGTAAATTTCATAGCTTTGTAAATAATAAAACAAATACACTAAATAATCAAACAACACATTAGAATAACATTTCATTTATACAACATCATCAAACAAGAAATCTGCTTAGGGAAGTGAGCAAAGGAAATTAACAATCACTTACATTCCTTTATCAAACTAGTAGCATATGTTGCATAGCACATAAGAAGATTGGTCAGCTTCAAATAAAAATCTGCTAACTCAAAAATAATAAACTGGTTAGAAAATAAACTTGCATAGGGTAAGTGTGAAGACAGATGGTTCGAGTATGATAACCATGCAGTCTTTAGTACAACAAAAATCAAAATGAAAAGGGTTTGTAGGCTGTAAAGTAACTTGTTAGAAAAGCTTGTTTAAGATAAGTATGTAAAACAAGTGGCTCGAATATGATATGGATATGCAGTTTTGAGTATAACTAAGTCTAGGTAGATATGTAGGCTGGTAAGAAGAAAATGAGCTAAGATAAGATCAAAAGCAAAGTAAAATGTATTATGTATGTAGCTTGTAAACTAAGACTCAGGCAAGTATAAAATAATAAGATAAGTGTAAAATAAAAACATAAGGTACAATGTCATTAAATGCTTGCTAAGACAATATCTTTTCTAGCACATAAAAATGTGATCTCGGCCACCAAAATATAAAAAAAATCTCTGAGAATTTGTACATTTTGTACACTGTTTTGCAAAAGAAGAAATAATACCCTGTTTCATATATATCAACCTGGAAGCTACTACTTTCCCCTACCATTTTTCATTTTTCATTCGAACCAAGTAAAAACTAAAATAAAAACTTCATTACAAACCTAAGCAAACATACAACATCAAGCAACTCAACAAGACAGAGAGTTCAGTTAGCAAATTCAAAACAAGTTTAAAATGGCAGGCTGTTCAACATAAGATGATGCTCTGTTCTCCTCTGTTTATTGGTGAGTAACTTCACATTTCAAACCATAAATGTTAACTATCAGTTGCAGGTAGATAACTAGAATGAATATGCTTTTAAATGTTTGGTTTGTGATGATTCCTCTGTGTGTATATGCAAATACATAAGTATTGCTATGAATCTGTTTTGCCTGTGTTTGTTTAAAACTAAGATTTTGATAAAAATGTCTTTACCACTTGATTTAATCCCAGTTAGGATTTGAGTTGTAAACAAAAGTGGTTAGTTTGGTTATGGTTTAAGTAGTAAAAATTTATTAAAGTGGAAACAAACTGTAATTGCCTCTGGAAATCAAGTAAACAACATCCAACTTCAAATAAGTTTAAAAATAAATTTATTGTTTTAAGAATTCAGGAGTATACGGTGAAACTACATAGAAAAACAAGATTTTTAAAACAAGATTTATAATTTTTAAAGAAGGAGGTGAAGAGCAGTTTTGGGTTGACTGTTTTAAGTGTTTTGGGTTGCCGTGGTCGATCTCGTCATCTAGAGTTGTCGAATTTTCGTCTGGGGGTAGAGGGGTGGCCAGTGGTTCATGGAAAAATGGTGCGGTGGTGGTTCGTCAACGGTGGAGGCGACGGCGTCGAAATTCTTTTCGTAAACCTAGTTTTGCGTGGCTTTTGTTTTTCGTCTCGTTCGAACTCATGGGTGGACCGAGTGTAGCGTGCGTTTGTGGTTGGGTAGAGGAGAGGTAGACGAGGCTGTGGCCAGTAGTGGTAGTCCTCCGATGGTCGGAAATCGGAGGAAGGCGAACTTTCAGGCTTTGAAGTTGGGTGTTGTTTGCGTTCCAGGTTTAGTTTGAAACTCGAATTCAAATTCGAGTTGGGTTGGAGCTATCTGTCGATCGAGTTGGGGTAGTGGAATGGTTTGGATGTGGGATGATCATCACTGATGATCGAAGGTGATTGGGGCGACGTGCACGTGCACGGTGGAGCGTTTCCTGGTGAGGCTGTTTTTTTTGTTTCGATCTAGTGTTGGGGAAACTCGGGATTTACTCGAGTAAAGTTATGTTTTGCTCGTGCCTTTTTTTGTTTTTCTCGAAGTAAAATATAGGGGGCACGAGTAGTCTTGTTTTCAAGTGTAACCTGTACCAGTTTTAAGTGTTGGTTTAAAATATGAAACCAAGTTATCTGAATCTTAAAAATATGTAATTCCAGATTTTTGAAGAAATAAAGTTTTAAATTTAAATAATTTAAAATAAGTTTAAGTATTTTGAATTAAAGGGAATTTGATTTAAATCCCTTCCTAGCAAAATATTGCTTTAAGTTATAATTTAAAGTTTTTAAAAGTTAGTTTAAAGTGATTTAAAGTTAAGTTAGTGTTAGTTTAAACTTGGAGTTTAAAAATGAAGTTCAAAGAAATAATGAAATAAATGTTTCAAATATATTGAAGTGAAAGTTTAAATAAATGGAAATGGGTTTTCTTTAAGCAATAAAGATTAAAGGTTTAATTTCAATAACCATTAGAATAATTGGAATGATAATTGTTAATTTGTACTGACTAAATTAGTAATTATAAGATTAAATGTATTAATTAAAGTAAATAATGAGTTAAGAAATTAATATGTAATTAAGAATCATAGATTTGACTTTAATTAAATAAATAAATGGTTAATTGAGCTTATAATTAAAAATGAGGAAATTGTAAGTTATTGTTTTAGAAGGGAATTAAATAAATGTTAATGAAGGTCATTAACTAGATTTTTTATAATTAATTAATATAATTGATTTTTAAATAGTTAATTAGATTAATTTATTTGATAATCAACATTGTAAATGTTTAACTGTAATTACTTAATGGGAATTAAGTAAGAAATTAATTACTCACTTTAGTAATTAAGTAATTGATTAATTTGAGTTAATTAATTTAGTTTAATTAATTTGGATTAATCGCTTGATAATTGGGAGATATAATTACTTAGGAAAGTAATTGATGAAAAATTACGGGATGTAATTAATTGGATGATGATTTGTTAATAGAAGTAATTTGAGTATAATTACTTGAAATTAATCAAGGGATTAATTAAGTCTGTTATTGGGAGTAAGTAATTAAGGGCAGTTAATTACTGTATGTTATTAATCAAGGTGATTAATATATGTAATTTGAAGATAGTTTTTCTTAATAAAAAATAAGAAATAAAATAACTAATTAAAAGTTAATTACTTGATGTAATTAAATTAAATAGAAATGTAATTAGAAATCATTAATTATTATAATTAATGCTGGAATTTAGAATGGTTTTATTTGGAAATAATTAATAAATGAAGAGATTTATTAATTTAATTAATTAAGTAATATAATTAATTTTGGCTAATTAATAAATGAAGTAATGAAAGGTTAATTCCTATATTTGGTTAAAGATAAATAATTTGTAAAAATAATTTAAGGATAATTACTTAAATGTAATTAAAGATAATTAATCAGGGATGATTAATTTGAAAAGAATAATGGGATGATGGTTAATTAATTGATTGATAATTAATTAATAGTAATATAAGCAAGTTTAATAATGGTGAAGTAATTAATTTAATTTACTTTAAATTAATTAAAGATAAGGTAATTAATTTAATTCATTTTAAATTAATTATAAATAGTATGATTATTAATCTTTGTTTATATATGATTGGATGATATGGATTTACCTCTGATGTGAGATAAATAATGCTATATGATATGGATGCTTTGGTTGCTGTGTGATGATAATATAGATTATCTGTTTATGATGATATGTGCATTATCTATCTGTGATATTATGAATTATCTATCTGTGTTGATATAGATAATAAATTGAATTGTTTTAACATTAAAACAACTTGGACCTAAAAGATGGCGATTTGGATTTCGATGAGACCGGGATCGGATCTATCCATATTTGGGGGTCCGAAAACCACATCGATCCAAATTAACGATAGGTCGTGAACCTCAAGTGAAGACGAAGATTGTAACAACCCGAGGTTTCACATTAATTAATTTCGTCAGTAAACGATTAATCTGTGGGATAATTGATGTTAAGTGTTTTAATCAGTGTAAATCCTTTTACAATTCATTAAGGGTTTGTGGGCTTTGAATCCTGGCCCAAGTTTTGGGTTGCTGTGATAATTTAATAAGGCCAGTACTCGTTTTCTTTTCCATCGATTCATTTTTCGCTAACCCTAATTAAATCAAACGAAAGAAAAATAAATGGCGGATGCTTCGCTCCTTTCGTACGCCTCCCCAGAATTAGGGCTTTTGATCTCGAAGGCGCTGACTTTGATTCGCTCCAGCGAAGGTTGGACTCGTTGCTTCTCTCGATCAATTACAGAGGTGAGTAATTATAGTTACTCACATCTAATTCAGTTTTGGTGATTCCTCTGAGTTTGTTGACTTCGTGTAATCTGATGGGCACGGATTTGATTTATTTCGTGAAAATTACGGCTTGTTCGATCTTGACTTTGAACAGTTCATTTTCGTTCTTATTACCTTCGATGTGATATTGTCTTGGTTCATTGTCATATTGCTGGAGTGACTTCGACATTGACTTTTGTAGTAGGTTCCTTACTTTTCAATTGTTACTTTGAGTTTGAACTGCTACCTTGAATTCTATAACATGTTTTACTTCGGCCTTGCCACTGTTTCGAATTGTGAGTTAATTGATTTTCTGAATTTCGTGGCAGTGGGTTTTGATATTCGTTGTGACAGTGTTTATATTATGGTTTGTAGCCATCCTGTATTGCTTGATTTAAAACTCTGGTAATTTCATTTTGAAATTGGAATTGATAAAAAGTAAATTTGTAAATGTAAAATGGGATTCGACATTGTCGTGTTGGCTTTATTTGAACTACCTGTATCACCGCTTATACTGGTGCTTCTTCATTTTGATTTAGACATGTATGTATATTTATATGTGTGCATACCTGCGTTTTCGATGTTGGTATCGCATGCCTCCTTAACTGTGTTCACAGTGTTGTTCCTTGTACTCGAATTGAACTGTGGTTTCACAGTGTCGAGTTGTACACATATGTGTATTTTTGTGTTCATTTGTTTCTTGATCATTTTTATACTACAGTTTGGTCGTACTGATCATTCTTGTATACATACTGGAGAAATTTCACTGATTCGAAATATGCCCTGTCTAGTTCAATGGATCTGCATTTTTGATTTTTGACTTTGTCATTGTTGTGACTTCGGCCTTTATGTCTCTGACATGTTTACTGTCACCTGACTTCGATTGGTTAAACCTGTTGGCTTCTCTATTGTAGGTTTAACCCGATGCTTGAAATGCAGTTTTATCATCATGTTTCCTCGATGCCTTTCACTTCAACTTACTGTTGTACCATGATTCGTGAACTTGCCTTAAGTATATTTTGGAGTTAGTTTACATGAGGATAATTAGTTGTTTTTGTTTGACGCTTCACTGCTGTCTGCATTTGGATAACTCATGGCTTGATTGAGTTGTTGCCATCTGTTGGCATCAACTTCTTCATGTCTACATTTTTATAATCTGGTGGTTGTTGACCCAGTGGGCTTCTGCCACACACACTTGGATACTTGGGTTTATCTGAGCAGTGTGCATTTTGTCACTTGTGCTCTGGTCTTTGAATTTGAATATGTTGCATTCACCATAGCTTGACTGTCCAGACCTTTTCATTCGTTCCCTGTCTAGACTCTGACCATCTTTGTTGTCACCTGACTTCGTCTTTTGGGGTGTCACTGCGGTATTATATTATATATGTTGCCATTTTGTACATCCAGGTGCTTGAGGCTTGTTATATTCTTGGTCGAATTCATTTCTGAGTTGGATATAATTTGTCTCTCTGATCTATTTGTTGAGTTTATACACTTTTGTTGTATGGTCAGTGGTGCACTTGGTTACTTCTGACATGTTCATCCCTGTCTGGAGTAGCTTCTGCATTGTTTCATTTGGCATTTCATCTTGAACCACGTCTGCAGCACTGAACTTAGTCTCAGTGGTGTATTTACCTTATGTTCATTATAAGCTCGAGTGGTGTGCTGTAGCCTTGGTCATTGCTGTCCTGACCTGCATACTTGTTGATCTTGAGTCTGGCCCTTAATTCATCTCTGCAGTGGCGAGGCAGTGCACGCGTACGTGTGCACTGCAGCCACCAAGAAATCGCCAGTTTTGAATTGATCTTTTATGCTGTATTGGCGAGGCCGTACACGCGTGCGTGTACGGCAGCCAATCAAATCTTCGATGATCTTAAAGTGACAATTTCAATTGTTTTAAATTGATTTAGTCGATTTGATAAATTGTTATTTATCTCTGTTGATGATTTAAATCTGTTGATTTATTGTTTAACACTGTTAAGTGTTATATTTTCGTTATCCGATTTCTTTGTTTAAAGAATCGGATAGACGGGAATTATTGTGACTGTCGTCTATTTAAATTATTACTGCCTATATGCACTAATAAACTGGTTTGAATTAGACTGACCTGGGTATTATTTTCTTTTGAATGTAATACTCGGGTCAGACCCGAGTTATTTCAGGTTGTAGATTTTCTTCTTTGAGTTGCTGTTCAGGATTTGAAGACTTTTCACATCCTCTGAAGTTGTCAGTGTCATTTTGTAGCAGTCGTGTCAGTGTATAGAACAATATGTATTCATGTATATTAGTTGATAATGTACTTGTATATATAACTTCTAGAGTCGACAGTTGTAGTTGTATCATATGTATTGTGTCAATTATGTATCAACTGACATCAGTTATATATATATGAGACTTTTGTTTTTATCTGTGTTCCGCATTTATATTATCTGTGTTATTGTTATATCTAATGTCCTAAACTATTATGAACTATCGTAGTTTGTTTTATACTGATAATTGGATATGTCGATGGGAGTAAATAAATGATAGATGAAAAATAAAAAGTATGTACCACTCCTACCGAGATAACCAATATTAGTGTAAGGCCAATTACGGATGGTCGCTCCTATCCAGCCTTATTCTTCGTAATAATAGACAGTATTTCTTTTAATACTCTTTGTTATTATGAGCATAGAGGTGTGGCGTCACAGTTGGTATCAGAGCTTGGGGTTTATGGACATAATATAAAACATAACTTGGATGGAACATATGTTACAACTATTGGTCGATGTTTTATTTGTGATTTGAGTCAAAACTAAAGTTTTGAAATTTGGATGAAGTTTTTAAATATCATTATTTGAAAATAATAGTGAAATTGTGTTCTGATGATTTGATTGATTTGTGTTCTGTTTATCAGAGTGCGCAACGGAAACAGTGAAACTGTCTTCGCTGAGTACAACTGATAATCTTTTTGATTTAAAAATCAAAATACGAAATTAATATGAATTTCATTTGTTGTTTACATAGCTGTAATTATTTTATTTCTTTGAGAACTTCGAATCCGAATTGAGGATTCGAAGAAATTGCAGATATGTGATTTTTGTTGAAATTTCCGCTGGCTTTCTTTTGTATTAATCATCTATTGATTAGATTTTTGCTGTTTTGGATTATCTTCATTGAAGATACATTTGAATGATTTCTTTGTTCATTCTGTAGTACGTGCAAAAATTTGAATTGCACGTTACTGCATTTATTTACGTTGAACCGATGCTTGGTTATGAGACGTATTTTGTTGCCGTTATTTTTGTAACGGGATTTTTACACTAATGCTAGATTTTTGAAGCACGGTGTTTTGTTGACAATTTTAATGAATGAAAATTCACTGATGTCACATTTAGATGTGAATTATTTTGATGAGATATTTGATGTTTTAAAATTACTGTTGCTTTGACTTCAGTAACAGTCAAACTTTTAAAAGTGGATTTTCAAGCGGGTATACCGCAATGCTGATTTGTAACCGTTTTTACGGTATTTTGAGAAGTACAATTTCCTTATCGAAATTGTTACTAATATTGTTGTTTTAATCACGTGATTGGAAAATCATTTTAAAATGAAAAATTGTTTTATAAAATTTTAGCAGTTTGCGTTTTCAAAAGAATGAGAAAGCGACTTAAACGATTCAGCAAAATCGAGGATTATGACCCCTTTCTTTTACTGTTTCGCTTAACTCCGGACTTGTTCAGTTGAGAATGCGAATTGTTATTTTTACAAAATAAATAAAATTGTTTTCAAAAATTTTACAGTTTGCGATTTCAAAAGAATGAGGAAGCGATTTAAACGTTTCAGCAAAATCGAGGACTATGACCCCTTTCTTTTACTGATTCGCTTAATTCCGGACTTGTCCGTTTGAGAATGTAAAGTGTATTTTTATAAAATACACAATTTTGCACTTTCAAGGAAACGATGAAGTGATTTAAACGATTTAGCAAAAGTGCGGAGTATGGAACCACACTTTTACTATTTCGGTTAATTCCGGAATCGTTAATTGAATATCTGTTGTTTTGATGATTCTACACTTTCAAGGAAACGATGAAGAGAATTAAACAATTTAGTAAAACTCGTGGTTATGGGACATGTGCGTTTACTATTTTGGTTAATTCCGGACTCGTTAATTGAAATATTTGATGCTTTCGTGTGCTTTCGAGCCACTATGATGGACCTTCGGGTCATATGATGAACCTTCGGGTCATATGATGGACCTTCGGGTCAAATACCAGTACTAGACCTTCGGGTCACTCTGCGGACCTTCGGGTCAATCTGATGGGCGCCAAAATTATGTTGAGTACTTGGTAGGCTTCGGCCATATGAGATGCACGTGCG
The DNA here is from genome assembly GCA_030737815.1 of Allium fistulosum. Lineage (NCBI taxonomy): Eukaryota > Viridiplantae > Streptophyta > Magnoliopsida > Asparagales > Amaryllidaceae > Allium > Allium fistulosum. Next base: position 647,496,826 of record CM060904.1, read on the forward strand.
GCGAATTAAAAACTCGCCATCTGATGGGATCGATCCAAACTTTAATGTTGATTTTCTAGTCTTCTTAATTGATTTCTAGATATTTGTTGTTTCCAATTATCTGCAGGTAATTGGATATTTGTTGATATGAGTTCTGATTATCGTTTTTGATAATCGGATATTTGTTGTTTCTAATTATCGCTTGTGATAATTAGATATTTGTTGATATGAGTTCTGATTATCGTTTTTGATAATCGGATATTTGTTGTTTCTAATTATCGCTTGTGATAATTAGATATTTGTTGATATGAGTTCTGATTATCGTTTTTGATAATCGGATATTTGTTGTTTCTAATTATCGCTTGTGATAATTGGATAATTGTTGATATGAGTTCTGATTATCGTTTTTGATAATCGGATATTTGTTGATTTAATTATCGCTTTTGATAATTAAATATTTTCTGATTTGAGATTTAATTATCGCTCTAGATAATTAAATATTTGTTGATTTGAGATTTAATTATCGTCTTTGATAATTAAATATTTGCTGATTTGAGATTTAATTATCGTCTTTGATAATTAAATATTTGTTGATTTTAGATTTAATTATCGCTGTTAGATAATTAAATATTTGATGATTTGAGATTTAATTATCGTCTTTGATAATTAAATATTTGTTGATTTAATTATCGTCTTTGATAATTTAATATTTGCTGATTTGAGATTTAATTATCGTCTTTGATAATTAAATATGTGTTGATTTTAGATTTAATTATCGCTGTTAGATAATTAAATATTTGATGATTTGAGATTTAATTATCGTCTTTGATAATTAAATATTTGTTGATTTAATTATCGTCTTTGATAATTAAATATTTGCTGATTTGAGATTTAATTATCGTCTTTGATAATTAAATATTTGTTGATTTTAGATTTAATTATCGCTGTTAGATAATTAAATATTTGATGATTCGAGATTTAATTATCGCTTCAGATAATTAAATATTTGTCGATTTAATTATCGTCTTTGATAATTAAATATTTGCGATTTGAAAATTCAATTATCGTTTTTGATGATTGAATATTTGCGACTTTTGAGATTTGAGCTTCGTCTTTTTCTCTGGCGATTCAGGTGAGTAATTTGATTTACTCACATTCAATTCGTGCTCTGTATGGGATTTCTGCTCTGTTTTTCCTTCTCTTTTAGTTGCTGGAACTTGATTGTTCTTGCTTTTGTTAGTCGTCTGATTTTGATCCCTGATTCCCACGAGGTTGATTCTTTTGATTTGAAGCAGTCGAACCTTTCGATTTCTTATCTGATACTTCCCAGCTGACACTTGCTTTGCTTATACATTCGACATTGCCATGCTCTTTTGGTTGTTACCTTTTATCCATTTATTCCCTATGATTGCGTGGACGCAATTTTTATAAGGAGGGGAGTCTGTAACAACCCGAGGTTTCACATTAATTAATTTCGTCAGTAAACGATTAATCTGTGGGATAATTGATGTTAAGTGTTTTAATCAGTGTAAATCCTTTTACAATTCATTAAGGGTTTGTGGGCTTTGAATCCTGGCCCAAGTTTTGGGTTGCTGTGATAATTTAATAAGGCCAGTACTCGTTTTCTTTTCCATCGATTCATTTTTCGCTAACCCTAATTAAATCAAACGAAAGAAAAATAAATGGCGGATGCTTCGCTCCTTTCGTACGCCTCCCCAGAATTAGGGCTTTTGATCTTGAAGGCGCTGACTTTGATTCGCTCCAGCGAAGGTTGGACTCGTTGCTTCTCTCGATCAATTACAGAGGTGAGTAATTATAGTTACTCACATCTAATTCAGTTTTGGTGATTCCTCTGAGTTTGTTGACTTCGTGTAATCTGATGGGCACGGATTTGATTTATTTCGTGAAAATTACGGCTTGTTCGATCTTGACTTTGAACAGTTCATTTTCGTTCTTATTACCTTCGATGTGATATTGTCTTGGTTCATTGTCATATTGCTGGAGTGACTTCGACATTGACTTTTGTAGTAGGTTCCTTACTTTTCAATTGTTACTTTGAGTTTGAACTGCTACCTTGAATTCTATAACATGTTTTACTTCGGCCTTGCCACTGTTTCGAATTGTGAGTTAATTGATTTTCTGAATTTCGTGGCAGTGGGTTTTGATATTCGTTGTGACAGTGTTTATATTATGGTTTGTAGCCATCCTGTATTGCTTGATTTAAAACTCTGGTAATTTCATTTTGAAATTGGAATTGATAAAAAGTAAATTTGTAAATGTAAAATGGGATTCGACATTGTCGTGTTGGCTTTATTTGAACTACCTGTATCACCGCTTATACTGGTGCTTCTTCATTTTGATTTAGACATGTATGTATATTTATATGTGTGCATACCTGCGTTTTCGATGTTGGTATCGCATGCCTCCTTAACTGTGTTCACAGTGTTGTTCCTTGTACTCGAATTGAACTGTGGTTTCACAGTGTCGAGTTGTACACATATGTGTATTTTTGTGTTCATTTGTTTCTTGATCATTTTTATACTACAGTTTGGTCGTACTGATCATTCTTGTATACATACTGGAGAAATTTCACTGATTCGAAATATGCCCTGTCTAGTTCAATGGATCTGCATTTTTGATTTTTGACTTTGTCATTGTTGTGACTTCGGCCTTTATGTCTCTGACATGTTTACTGTCACCTGACTTCGATTGGTTAAACCTGTTGGCTTCTCTATTGTAGGTTTAACCCGATGCTTGAAATGCAGTTTTATCACCATGTTGCCTCGATGCCTTTCACTTCAACTTACTGTTGTACCATGATTCGTGAACTTGCCTTAAGTATATTTTGGAGTTAGTTTACATGAGGATAATTAGTTGTTTTTGTTTGACGCTTCACTGCTGTCTGCATTTGGATAACTCATGGCTTGATTGAGTTGTTGCCATCTGTTGGCATCAACTTCTTCATGTCTACATTTTTATAATCTGGTGGTTGTTGACCCAGTGGGCTTCTGCCACACACACTTGGATACTTGGGTTTATCTGAGCAGTGTGCATTTTGTCACTTGTGCTCTGGTCTTTGAATTTGAATATGTTGCATTCACCATAGCTTGACTGTCCAGACCTTTTCATTCGTTCCCTGTCTAGACTCTGACCATCTTTGTTGTCACCTGACTTCGTCTTTTGGGGTGTCACTGCGGTATTATATTATATATGTTGCCATTTTGTACATCCAGGTGCTTGAGGCTTGTTATATTCTTGGTCGAATTCATTTCTGAGTTGGATATAATTTGTCTCTCTGATCTATTTGTTGAGTTTATACACTTTTGTTGTATGGTCAGTGGTGCACTTGGTTACTTCTGACATGTTCATCCCTGTCTGGAGTAGCTTCTGCATTGTTTCATTTGGCATTTCATCTTGAACCACGTCTGCAGCACTGAACTTAGTCTCAGTGGTGTATTTACCTTATGTTCATTATAAGCTCGAGTGGTGTGTTGTAGCCTTGGTCATTGCTGTCCTGACCTGCATACTTGTTGATCTTGAGTCTGGCCCTTAATTCATCTCTGCAGTGGCGAGGCAGTGCACGCGTACGTGTGCACTGCAGCCACCAAGAAATCGACAGTTTTGAATTGATCTTTTATGCTGTATTGGCGAGGCCGTACACGCGTGCGTGTACGGCAGCCAATCAAATCTTCGATGATCTTAAAGTGACAATTTCAATTGTTTTAAATTGATTTAGTCGATTTGATAAATTGTTATTTATCTCCGTTGATGATTTAAATCTGCTGATTTATTGTTTAACACTGTTAAGTGTTATATTTTCGTTATCCGATTTCTTTGTTTAAAGAATCGGATAGACGGGAATTATTGTGACTGTCGTCTATTTAAATTATTACTGCCTATATGCACTAATAAACTGGTTTGAATTAGACTGACCTGGGTATTATTTTCTTTTGAATGTAATACTCGGGTCAGACCCGAGTTATTTCAGGTTGTAGATTTTCTTCTTTGAGTTTCTGTTCAGGATTTGAAGACTTTTCACATCCTCTGAAGTTGTCAGTGTCATTTTGTAGCAGTCGTGTCAGTGTATAGAACGATATGTATTCATGTATATTAGTTGATAATGTACTTGTATATATAACTTCTAGAGTCGACAGTTATAGTTGTATCATATGTATTGTGTCAATTATGTATCAACTGACATCAGTTATATATATATGAGACTTTTGTTTTTATCTGTGTTCCGCATTTATATTATCTGTGTTATTGTTATATCTAATGTCCAAAACTATTATGAACTATCGTAGTTTGTTTTATACTGATAATTGGATATGTCGATGGGAGTAAATAAATGATAGATGAAAAATAAAAAGTATGTACCACTCCTACCGAGATAACCAATATTAGTGTAAGGCCAATTACGAATGGTCGCTCCTATCCAGCCTTATTCTTCGTAATAATAGACAGTATTTCTTTTAATACTCTTTGTTATTATGAGCATAGAGGTGGGGCGTCACAAAGATTCAGAATGCAAGGGTTATCGTCGTTAACTCTGAGGATGTTTCCAAAATGAGTGTTACGAGATAATGCCTTCGGTTTCGTTCGAACCCGGAACGAACTTGTATGGATTGAATGCTTTCAGCACATCGTCAGGAGGACGATGAGCATTCTAAGTGATGAGTTCTATTAAGGTAATCGTGACCTCAAGCCTCATCAACCGGGAATGGCTAAAACAGGGGATGTGCAGCAAGGCTTCGTGGGTTGCACCCACTTGAGAGCGAGATTTTCCCCTGTCTAGATGTCCCTTTATATTCGGCTGTGTGGGCAGTTGTGGCCACAACTGCTGGGGTTGTTTCGTTCGGAACTGTTCAGTAAGGAATGGTTCCGGCCTTGTGTTGCAGGGAATTTAGGGTGGGTTCTCGGTACGCTGATCTAGGCCAGGTACTGTGACGGGCGGTACCCCAGTAGCCCTGCCATTGTATGGAATCCAATCTCCAATAAGCGCCGTACGTTTTGATTGTGCCCAACTATGTTGGAATGTGAGATGTAAGCATTTCAGCTATTTCTGTATTTTACTTGAAAACCCTAGACACTATTATAATATCACTGGATTTCCTATCAAATGTTTTGGTTAGCGTAAGGTAAAAACTTTTCCATGTTTATGTGTGGGAAGTCTTACGTGATACCTTTTGTTTTCAAAGGCTTTTCAAAGTTAAGCAACTTTAACCTGTTACTCATACCAGACCCATGTCTGACCCGGAGTTTATTTCTGTTTTTCCTAAACTCTCGGGTACCCAAATTTTTACGGGTAGCCAAGGGATTCAGGTTTAGCTTTGATGATTTGTGGAGGAGCAATGGAGTAGGAGGCTTCAGCGATATAGATATATAGTTTTCCGCTGTGTTGTATCTCTGTGTTGTATTGAGATGTATCGAGTTGTATTAACTAGATAGGTGTTTATAACTGTCTAGTATGTGATGTATATTCTGTGTAACTCTGATTGATGTTGTATATTATGTATTCTCTTATGTGATATATTATATTTATTCGTTCCGCTGTTGAGATTCTGGTGTTGTTTCTTCTTTCTTCTTTATCTTTTCTATTTCTCACCCCTTTCTTTCTTAAGAATGATGCAACTTTCCGATAGTAGGAAGTTGGGTCGTTTCAGGTATATGGTGTAAAAGTACACGTATCAGTTTGATTGTGCATATTAATGTTACCATAATAATTACTTGTCCGATAAAGCATAAATATGCCAAATTAATCATTATTTTATTGTGCATAAATATGTGGGAATAGCTGGTAAAATAAAATTGAAACGAAGTACTTTTCCTCATTAACAAATATTTATATGCCATACGGAACTTATACAAGAAAGTTAGTTAAAACAAGATAATAGAGGTAGTAAATATCACAAGGAAAAGGGAGAATGAGAAAAGTATGGATCATACAAAATCAAAGGAAGCGAGATTTCTAGGAAAAAGATATAGTGAAATCTAAATAAAAAAGAAGGCTAGTTATAATGATATACAATCTTTATTAATAATTGGAATAGAGCTGTGGTCCGACCGTAAAGTTTCAAAAATACTCTTATATACAAACAAGAGATCAGCAGTTCGGATCCCGATCAAAGCCAAAATTACATCTATTTCTATATGAACATTTTGATACATAAATTATAGTGGAAATTAGCCAAAAGGACCTCTTTAGCTAGTGCAATTAGTTTCTAGGATGCACAACTGAAATAATTATTTTTAAGGACAAAATGCAAAATAATTAGTTTCTAAGGTCTAAAAACCTATGAATTATGTCCTTGAAAATAATTGGACTGCTGACTTTGTCCTTAAAAGTAATTATTCTGCTGATTTTGGCCTTAAAATTTATTTCTATAGATGTGTGTCCTAGAAACTAATTGGACTGCAAAGTTTGTCCTTCTAGTGAAATGCCCCTAAATTATATCACAACGTCAAATTCTAGTTCCAACATAATTTTTACAATGTTTTTCTTTATGATTTTGAACTTTACTTATCAAATATATATAAATAATTAACGTTTTATGATTTTATATCATTATGGAAGGGGTTTTTTAAATGCACGTGCATTGCACATGTCAAAAAAATCTTGTATTCAATAAATGTGGTACATATGATATAGGATTTAAACTGCAGGAGACTTATTTCTTGATCTCTTTCCTTGATTATCCATTACATAATTTTCTCAAAAGGAAGAGGGTTACTTGCATGTTCGAATTGAATGCTGCAATGGTGTAAATCGTAGCAATAAGGTTATTTTTTACAATTTTGAAGTTTCAATGAAATATTTAATTTTGAAAAACACTGATCGTTTAAACATTATTTCCTTATTTCTTTAAAAAAACAAAGATATTAGTATAGTTTTTTGCGAACGTATGTTAAAGTTAAAATATATGTTAAAGTTAAAATATATGAATTTGGTACTTCCGCAGTAGCTCTGTCATAGCTGTATTAATATCCAAAGAAATTGTAACAACCCGTAAATTTTAATGATTTTTATATCGTAATTAACTAAATTTTTCGTGAAAAATAAATAATAAATTTTTGAAATGAAAATTAGATAGTTGGAATACGTCTATATAAACATAGCAAATGGTAAATTTTTATTGAAAAATATAAAAGTTAGTTTTTTTGTGTAATTTTCAATTTCAATTTAAATCAGTTGAAATTAGATGGAAATAAAATATTTTCGAAATATGAATATTTTTATATAAGGAAAATGTAAAACATTTTCTGAGTGAGACGTTGTTAATCGTTTCGCCAAACTTGGAATGCTATTGCCCGTTTATCTTATTTCGGCGATTTAGCAGTAGTTTGGTAGCGAATATCGACTTTTGATAAAATGGTCGTATCGCTGATATCTGTGTACCATTCTGATCGTCTTTTCGTGCCGATCTCCGCAATATATTCATCCCTGTATTTCGGCGTCCGGTATGCATTGAAATCTACGAAGCAATTTACCGTATCGATACCCATTCTGAAGCCTTTGGTTTTCGTGTGTCCTTCCATTATCCACCGTGTAAAATAAATAGCCACTAGTCATAAATAATTTTCAGAATTCAGCGTTATGGCATCGCTATTCCCTATTCCTATATATTATTTTCTGGTTACGTTCATTCTTTTGGTTATTTGCTTTGTCCTTTCATTTCTGTCTGTTTAAAATATAATATATCAGCTATGTTCTTATCTGCTTTTGGAACTGCTCATCTTCCATGTTCACGTGAGCCTACTAGTTTCTCTACCGCCCTCCTTCTCTTTTCTCTTCTTCTTATGCTTGCTTTTCAAAAAAGAAAATAAAAATATACAAAGTCATATTTGTTGAAAACAAGTTATATATACATATACATATACATATACATATATATATATAGTTTGGCAATCTACTATCTCCTTTTCAAAAACCTGCTCCTCTTGTTTCTTCACCACTCACGTGAGCATCACACGCGGCCGCAAATCACTCACCCATCCCCGTCGATGCTCTGGCAGAGCACCTCCCATGTGAACAGTGCTTCGCCTTGACCCTCAGTTCAATCGTCGGCCACTAAGCATACTTGACCGTGCCTTCCCCTACGACCCAAGCACCATTACAACCCCACCGACTGTCCAAATGCTGCCTCTGCCGAGATCATTTGTAACGACCCGGATATTTTAACTACTTTTATAACGTAATTAACTAAATTTTTCGTGAAAAATAAATAATAAATTTTTGAAATGAAAATTTGATATTTGGTATGCGTCTATTTAAAATAGCAAATGGTAAATTTTTATTGGAAAATATGAAAGTTAGTTCGGTTCTGAAATTTTCAGTTTCAATTTAAAATTAGTTAAAACTGATGGAAATAAAATATTTTCGAAATCTGAATATTTTTATATAATAAAAAATGTAAATCATTTTCTAAGTGAGTCGTCGTATTCCGTTTTGTCAAATTTGGACTTCTCTAGCCTCGTTTATCTTATTTTCGGCGTTTTAGCAGCATTTTCGGTACCGAATATCGACTTTTGATAGGATGATCGTATAGCTGATATCTATGTACCGTTCTGATCTTCTCATTGTTTTGATCTCCACAGTATATTCATTTGTGTGTTTCGGAGTCCGATACTCGATGGAATCTGCGAAAAAGGGTAACCGTATCGGTGCCCGTTTTGTGCCTTTTGGGTTCTTGTGTCCATTCAATTTCCACCGTATAATCCGAATAGCCACTTGCTTTAAATGTTCATAGAAATTTACCACTTGACTTTTGCCATTCCCAATATTCAATAAAATTTGCTGGTTTATGATGCAGCCAAGGAAGCGAATTCGATAAATCGAATTCATCCAGGATCTCACACGATTAGCGGAAATAATCGGTGTATCGATGATAAATTGGTGAATTTAAGAATACCCAAATACCCAAATCCGTTGATCACGAAGATACCGGATTCTAGCAATCTTCGACACGTTGATCGCGCACGATGCCGTGAGAGAAGACCTACAATTCTTCGAACGTTGATCAAGCGCACTTGATTCCGTGAATTGGCTTCAACAATCGTTGATTCGAGCGCACTTGAATGCCGAAGGTGGAGATAGGAGATAACACTCAACTACCAATTTTTAGTGGAGGCAAGAAGCACCAACCAAATTTTATTTTAAAATTCAACCCCTTGAAATGATACAACTCACCCGCTATTTATAGGAGTTTACGACTCAACACACGTTACAACGCTTCACACGACTTAAGAAAAATACATCACAACAATACAAACGACTTACAAAAATATCAACATTCAATGACACAACGACTTAAGAAATACAGACGACTTAACAACTTTAACGACCTAAGAAAATAACGACCTAACAATAAACGATTTAACAAACAACGACTTAACAAACAAACGATATAACACTTGGCAGAGCGACTTAACAACTGCAGCATCCAGGCATCCAGGAGCGATGTAAGAACTTCAGCGACTCAAGATAGATCGTTCGCGACTTAAGAATTTCAGCGACCTAATGAAGTTCGCGACTTACTGGGAATTTGCTCGCGACCTACTGGAAGTTGAAACTTGCTCGCGACCTACTGGAAGAAGCGGCATAACACTTCGCGACCTAACTGGTGCATCGCGACATAAGAAATCTCATTCGCGACCTTCGCTGGAACGACTTAACTGGAGGAATTCGCGACTTAGGGCTTGCGACATAAGAATCTTGATCATTCGCGACCTTCGTTCGCGACCTACTGGAGGCGACTCAAGGCGATATCGTTCGCGACCTAGGTGGAAGCTATGTCGTTTGCGACCTCGCTGATTGCTACGTAGTTCGCGACCTAGGTGGCGGCACGATTCAGGGACACGATTTCGGTGGGATAAACGACCTAAGGTAAGTCGCTTATCTCGCGTATCTCGCGCTGCATCAGTTTCAAATTCATTTTTGGTTCGTTCATTTATTTTTATTTTTCGGTTTATTCACATCTGCATTTGTGAAATAAATATATCGTAACATTTTTTTATATATGTTTGTACGGTAACCTTTCCCCTTCCTACCTCTTCAATATATTTGTTGATTTGTTTTCTAGCTGTCGTCCCTTCCACTCTCATTCGTTTCTTTTCTTTATGTTCTCTATATTTAAAATAATAATTTATAAAACAAGTTATGGTTTTGTATATCAGTGAAACCTTCTTCCATTTTGCTTTACCATTTGTGTTTCCCACAGCAAGCGTCTCTCTCGGCCTGCTCTTGCCTATCCACCTCCACGTGTCTACCCATGAAACCGCGCCAATTTCCTTTCCATGCAAACCTCCAGTAGTCCGCTACTACAGCCAGCGCATATCCCCCTTCCAGCAACAGCGACCATCCGCCACACTAGTGCTCCCATAGCCGCCGAACGATAGCCTCACCATCCACCTGAGCGGTCTCCAGCCTAGTCGAACCCTCCACCAGAACAATTGTCCAGCCTCCTTCCCTCCCCAAGTACCACGTCAGCCTCTGAGGCACATGGTAGTGGCCACACCTTCCTCTACTTCCAGTCATCCACCCTCTGACCGTTTCTTCCTCCCATCGCCACTGCCCAGTCGTCGTTCCACCTTCAGCCTCCATTCCGACCAAACACAGCAGTCCCACCCCACATCCATCGCCTATATCCACCAACGCAAGCACAGCTTCTCCACACTATTCGCCGTCTGACTTTCCACCTTCGTTTCCGCCTCCCATTTCCTCTCATCTGCGACCTCATCGCATCAAATTCCCTCATCTCCACTCCTTTTCACCAACCGAGCACAACACCTATCTCCATTTCCATCACCACTTGACAACACCGAACCCACTCGACAGCCCCGCCTTCACGCCTTCCACACAGCAACCGCCACCACTATCAAACCCGTCCCTAGACTCCACCAGGCAGCAGCATCGACAACCCTAACCACTGCCACCTCCCTCCTCGTGATAACCGTGCATTGCTTCTGTAAGTTTAATATAAGCTTGTTTTCTCTCACCCTGTGCAGTTAAAGCGCTCAGTGGATTCAATGCGGTAGAGGTGCAAAAAGTCATAGCGGGGATGTAGCGAAGGTATAGCGGGATATATCGAATTACTCTAAAATAGCATATAAATCCCATACTTGTTGTTTTTACAAATATATAGATAGTAATTATGTGAAAAATTAACATTCAATTGAATTATAATTAATACAAAAATAATTTTAAATAAAAATATGTGCAAATGTACTGTAAATGAACGTAAAACTGTTATATAACTTAATTTAATTTAGTAGAATATTAGAGTATTATCATTTTTAAACATATATAAAAAATTCAATGAAATTAATTAATTTCATAATTTTTATAGTGTATAAATATCATTTTTCAATCCAATTTTTTATAGAAGATATAGCGGAAATAGCGGAATATAGCGAAAATAACGGGATATAGCGGAAATAGCGGGGATTAAAGCAGAAAGGCTATATGTTGGGGATATATGGAAAAATCGTAGCGGTAGGAATCCACTATAAGATATATCGGAGTTATAGCGGGGATATAGCGAGGCATTAACTGCACAGCTCTCACCTAAATTCCTTTGTTTTAGCCTGTGCATTGCTTTTGTAAGTTTATATAAAAACTTTCGTAAACTTTGTTTGAATATTTTTACCTGCTTTCGTAATATTAGCAAAATTATTTATATTCTATGTTTAAAGTATTTACACATATAATTTAAATTTTCATTCATTGTTTAAGTATTGTTTAAAAATATAACATGTATGTATACTTTGATTTTGAGATGTACATAAATTTTTAAATTATAATTTTGTATATGTTGTACATAATCTGTGATATATATAAGTTTGTGCACATAATGGTATGTTAGTTTACGTTATTTGTATAAAATATTAGTTTATATATGATGTTTATAATATATGTTATATAAATTATATGAGAGGTTCGCTTATATATGTAAGTTATATAACTTATATATATAAATGTTTGTATTAGAGAATTTGCTTGTTCAATTTCCTCTATTACATGTTACATATATTGATTTTAAGTAAAATAGAATATATTTATTTTGACTTTAAATTGCGTACTTTAAAATATATATATATATATATATATATATATATTCTGTTTGAGTTGTATACATATTAGATTTTATATTTTAATATGAGTAAAACTTAGATTTTTAAAATTTATATATATTTGTCTCCATCGATTATCGAATTCTAACCTAGCCTTACTTTGTTCGTAGACTTCGTATTCATCGTGCTTTGCTTTTGGTTTCGCCGCTGTCCAAAATTGATCACAGCAGTTGGTTGCTTTGATTTTTGCTTATCCGTGTGCTTGTCCTGTTTCTCTAGCTTCGAAAGGTGAGCAATCACTCACGATTAACATTCTTATATTTAATAAATTTAATTCGCATGAAATGATGATTGAAATATGCTGTTAAATTTGAATTGTTAAATTATTTAATTGTTAAATATGATATGCCATTATCTGCCATTGTTTACTTATGATATATGACACCATAACATGTTGTATATATTATATTTAAATTGTTACTGATGATATATGCATGTTGTTGATATATTATATTATTAGTGGAAATTAGGGAGGCATCCCTATCATACTTTCATATTGTAAAGCGGGTCCCTGTCAAAGTTTCATTGTAAAGCGGGTCCCTGTTTTCTTAAAACGAAGAAAAATTATTGCTGAAATGTCAGCAACTTTTATAAATAAGTGCTGATATTTCAACAACTATCTGTGTCAAAGTTTTATTGTAAAAACAAAGAAAAATTATTGCTGAAATGTCAGCAACTTTTATAAATAAGTGCTGATATTTCAGCAACTATCTGTGTCAAAGTTTTATTGTAAAAACAAAGAAAAATTATTGCTGAAATGTCAGCAACTTTTATAAATAAGTGCTGATATTTCAGCAACTTTCATAAAATGTGTTCACAGTGTACATAAATGTTGCTGAAATATCAGCAACTTTTATAAATAAGTGTTGATATTTCAGCAACTTTCATACACTATGTTCACAGTGTACAGAAATGTTGCGGAAATGTCAGCAACTTTTATAAAATGTTGCATCATGCTCTGCAATAATCGTGAATAAAAAACAGGGACCTAATTTACACTGAAATTGAGTGAAGGACTTTTCGTGAATTTTGAAACTTAATAAGGAACTGTGCCAAAAGTACCCATATTATTATCATATTTGTTCTCACTCTGCAAGTTCCCTTTGTTTAGAATTCCCTATGGGTTGAAATGATACATACCCGAATGATCTATAGATTAGGGGAAAATCGTTATGGGTTGAAATGATAAACCCAAGCGATTTTCATTTTATTTTAAATTTTGGGATTGTGGAGAAATGATATACACCCGTAAATAATAAATTATTGCGGATTGAAATGATAAATATCTGTATCACTTGACCATCGGATAGAAAATTATATACGGACACCGTTGGTCTATTTTGAAAAAAAAATGATTGCCAAAGTTTGGAAGGAAATATATGGATTTTATTAAATATTGAATTTTTTATTTATAATATAAAGAATTTATTTTAATATATGTGTAAAATTTAGATTTTTAAATTTATACGTTTTGGAAATTTTAAATTTATAAGTTAGTCTTAAAAATATAATTTGTAAGATTTTTCTTATAATTTCATTATTTTAAAATATATAAAATAAGATTTAGTACAAAATACATTTAATAATAAAATTTAATTTAATTGGTTTATAATATTTTTAAGTATTTATTTGAATTTATATTAATATTTTAAGAATAGATGTTTTATAACTTTAATAATAAAGGTTGGGATGATAAATTAATGTTGACTTGGAATTTAAATTGGTTAATAATTGAATTTAAATAAGAATTAATTTGAACTTATTGATTTTGAGATTTTGAAAGATATGATTGATAACTTGATTTGATAAAAAGTGATTAAATGAATATTCTCAATTTTAAATAAGATTACGACTGAATATTTAATATAAATTTAAATTTATAAATTGAGATTTTATTTAATTGTTATTAAAATGAGTAAGTGAATATATTTTTTTCCAATTTGAATTAAATTAAAGTTAAATGTTGAAATCTAAATGAAACTTATATTGAAAATGTTTGAATATTTAAGCTTTGAATCTTATTGGAATTGAAGAGGTAGTTCAAACCCGCATTTGAAATCGATAGAAATTGAAATGGTTTATTAAGAATTTGAATTGAATGTTTAACCTTTTAAATTGAAAGTGTTGAACAAGGATTGGTTTAAATTGAATTTTGGAATTTAAGTTGATTTGAATCGATTTGTGAAATTGGATGAAACAATTCTAATTTGGAAACTATTCAGTATAATCTCTTTAAATAAATATAAACTATTTTTAATTTACAACTATTTTAATATCTAAAATAATTTAATATATAAACTATTTTGACTTATAACTATTATAATATATATACTATTTTCAATATCTAAACTGTTTAAGTTGGAAGTGTTGTGATTTCAAAAGTGTTATGATTCCAAAAGTGTTATGATTTTGAAAGTGTTATAATTTTGAAAGTGTTACGATTCTGGAAATGAATATTATTTAAAGTGAATAATGATATCGAATTGATATTATTCTTAAATGAATATGATATTTTGATATGAAGTCTGAACTATTTGAAATGAAATGACCACGGTGTGAAATAAGCGTTTGGTTGTTAAAGAGACCGATATCGGATATTATCATACTGTTTGCCAATATCGAAAACTACTTTAACAACTATGTACGTGGTGGAGATTCCAGAGCAAACTAGGATAGTTTGGCGACGATCCTGTACGAGGTATTAATGTAGCCCTGACTCCCGTGAGTCAGCTCGATGTAGCTAAAACAGGAGCCATGCCGAGCCAAGTGAGGTCATTCCTCCTATCAGACACATTTCTTCGATACCATTCTATTACTTTGTGATTTGATTTGGTGCACCTTTTGATTAGGGAGTGTGTCTCGAGGTGGGCGGTAGTAGCTGCTATGCGTGATCACCAGTCCGGATCCGCAAACGGTATATCTACCCTGGCATTGCCTCGCGTGCCTTGTCACATGCCTTATCGCGCTTCTACGAGTTTGGTTTGTACCATACCTATGGAGTGCCCACTGATAGCCCTTTAGTTTACGGAGGAATTACAATACTGTATAGACTATGGGAATATATAAAAATGTGTTAAGGGGGATATGGGTAACGCCTTAACGCTATTTTAATACTTTACTTTACTGATAGGCATAGTATAATAGCGTATATTACTACATAGTAAATAGTTCCGCGGATCCTTAGAGAATGGGAATTCCAAACATCATTTAAGTTACTGATATAGGAATGTTAATCCTGACTCAAGTGTTTTTTGTTTTGCTTTATGCTCAGGTCAGACTGAGTGTCACAGCATTTGAAACTCACCTTTGGAGATTGGAGCTTTGTTTGAAGATCTATCAATCCAGCTTTCAGTTATTTCAGTTTATTCTAGTCATTTATGTCTAGACTCGTCAGTTGCTTATATATTAGAGATTTATTTTTATTTGAGATTCTGTTCATTTTGTTTCAGACTCTGATGTTTTATAGTAGCTTCATGAACTACTATTTATCTATTCCGCTGCTTATTACTGTATTACTCTGTGTCTGTGATTGATTTATTTACTGTATATGCTAAGTTTTGCCAAATATAAATTAAAAATCTATTGTTTTGAGCAATTCAAGTCTAACATGTGCGGATGCGAATGGTTTGAAATATCGGGTCGTTACAAGTGGTATCAGAGCTCTGGTTTAGGCAAAACTTAGCATATGGAGTAAAATTAATTACAGAATCATCTTCGTTCGAGCTTGAAATTCTTCGTTAGGATCCTATTGAGATTTCTTTGGAATTTTGGCACTATTCCTTTGTTCTGAATTTTGGAATTAACTTCCATATTTTCCACTGAAAATTTTCTATTTGCTATGTTTAAATAGACGCATACCAAATATCAAATTTCACTGTCAAATTTAATTGTTTAATTCCAAGCAAAAAATTTGGTTAATTATGTTATTTAAACCGTTAAAATTTACGGGTCGTTACAACGCCTTGATCGGGGTTCGAAAGAAATATCTAGTTATTTTGGGAATTATATATATATGTGTGTGTGTGTGTCTATATATATATATATTACCTTTATTTCAAATCAGCTACAAAAACATTCACTCTGCCCACATACTTACCATCAACCACCCTAACCTAACCTATGTTTGTAACCATCATCTCTTTTAAATTACACTCCCTCCTTCGTTTTGTATGTAGAAGAAAGAAGAAAGAAAATATATAACAAACGTTCATTTATCTTTTGAACTATGCTTTATCCAACGACCACCGTGATATCGCGCCACCACAGGCTGATATGGGCTTCTATGCCTGAAGGGAAGGTGTGCGCGACATGAAGGCGAGTGTGATGAACGGTGGAGATCGAAAATGGGGGCATGTGGTGGCAGCTAGGGGTGGTTGAACGTGGGATCTTGGGTGGGGAATTCCGGCACCCCTGATCATCGAGAGACTATGGGACCAAAAGGAGAAGTGTGGTGGACGTCGAGACTAAATACTGGTGGATTTTGGTGGCGCAACTTGGCTTGAGGCGGCGGCAAATGGAGGTTGAATGGAAAATGTCTTTTGGATTTTCGGTGTGGTAGAGGCTTCATTCAATCCGAAGGTGGCGGCATAAGGAAGCTCGAGGGCGAAGCTTCTCATGAGCGAAACGTGGTGGGGCCAGGTTGTACGAGATGATGGCAAGATGCGTTGAATGGAGCAGCAATTATATGGAGGTCGTGTTCGTATAGTTGAAGAAGAAGATGAGGAATAGTAGTAGGTCGGGTTTTCGTTGTAGGCTAGGTAATGTAATTTAATTGAAAATTAAGTAATATAATTTGTTTAAATAAATTCAATTGCTTATAAATACCATAACTCGCTCATTCTAGGTCGGATTCGAACAAAACTTTTTACGTTGGGTTGCGTTCATAATTGCTTATAAATACCATAACTCACTCATTTTAGGTGGAGATCTGTTGGGGTGTCTGCATTATGTTTGGTAATGGGCGCACACATTGAAAAGAAGAATAGTCCCACATCGTGAAAAATAATGGAGGCGGAGTGGTATATATATGAGTTTGGTCGCATGTAACAACAAGAGATTTCTTTTGTTAAAAGGTGTTGGCTAAACTCATATGTTACCATCACGTAGAGATGTGCGAACCGGATTTCAACAGTCTAAAATATAATCGATATGCATCAATTAACATATATATAACTGTAGCATCTTTGCATGTAATAAAAATGTGATGGTAACAAAGATTTAAAATATGTTTGTTTAACCATTATTTTAACCATAATATTTATATTTACAAATAAATATATCGATATAATGCGTTATAGGTGATATAATAAAACGATGTTTGTACCCAAGCTTCATCACAATTAATAGTTCAAAATTACCAAAATCAATAATAATATAATGATTTTATATTTTTTTATAGATTATTACATAGATGATTTATATGTGCAAATAATTGTTATGCATATGCAAATATGAATGGACTAATATTTTAAATCCTGAAAATTAATTGAGTTAAATATTACAGCCGTTGTACATATGTTTGACATAGTCTAAAAGGTGATTGGTTAAAGGGGCTAAAATAAAATATACCATGTATATGTCTTTTACGTCAAAATTAAGCTATCAATAGAGATTAATTACATAATTTTAGCCGGTCCAATATGGAAAATTGGGGGTCGAATGTGTTTGTAACATGTTGGAAATGAATGGATATTTGATATATATGGTATAAACTTATAGCCAATTATTAAATACACTTTTTTTTTACTTATTTGCACAATTTTCTCCTGTCATACGAGGGTAAGAGGAAAGGTCAAATATGGCTGTCAATGAGTACCCGAAAAATTCGAAATCTCTCTCTATCCATGTTAAGAATATGAACAATTATCTGATATTCGATAATTATCCCCTTAGTTTTTATCAGGATAATAGTTAATTTTTTTTGTGTATTTTAGCACATAAAATGATTGTTGGTTACTATTTTATTTAGGTAAAAAGTTTAATATGTGTACTTTTGCTTCTTAAAATTATATTTCTTAGCATATATTTTATTGTTTATATTTTTTGTACTGAAATGAATTTATAAAGTATCAAAATTTTCTATTTATCTTTTTAGATTTATTAGTCGTGAATTGATCAAAGAATTTTCGATAAATATCCAATATCCGTTTGCAGCCGCGGATGTGGATATCCAAAAATGATTTCAGACATGAATACAGATATAACACTATTTGAATCCGCATTCGGCCATTTACAGGCCAATGGTCGAATGGTGACTAGTGAGAAGTGAATGGAGATAAATGTATTTAACTATAGAGATAAAATGCAATGCCACTAAATTAGTCATAGGTCAAAAGTCCAACTCATATTTATCTTTACGTTAAAAATGCTGAATCGTCGACTTTTTTTTATAGTTTTATTGAAAAAGAAATGAACATATCATTTTGGTATAGAGTATGTAGTGACATTACATCATACCAAATACAAATTCTGGTTCATTAATAGAATAAATGTTTTCTCTCCAAATTTATATTATCCAAATGTTATCTTCATATTACAATACATTGCAAGTGAATGTTCTTGTATTTTCAGGTGTAAACTACTCATATATTCATCTTAAAAAAAATCAAGATAGATGAATGTTTTCATCTTAATGCTACAAACATCTAAATCCATCAGTTCAGAATTAATTTATCAATGAAAATCATTAGAGAAAAATAGATACAATTGGAGATGATCCAACTAAGAAAATTTCAAAGGTAATCCTTAAATGATAATTTACCAAAAGATCATCTTAAAATTAACAATTAAGAATTTTATAAAATTTGATTCATTTAAATTATGTTGCACTTATAATATACCGAAAAACATAAGCTAGCTAAAATCTTATAAGATTTATTGCCTTTCGAGGGACCGCCTTTTGATATCAATTAGAGAATGTAATCATGCGTAACTGAAGTTGTTTAAAGTTCAAATCATATGAGTGTAAAATAATATGGAAACCAATTTATAAAGATTCTTAATTAATCTCTCTTTATTCCTTTTATCTAAATTAGGAATTCATCTAATGATTCCTTAATAAATTACAAAAATACCTTAAAAGAACATGCAATTAAATGTAGCGTTCTAGTTAATTAGAAGTAATTTCAAGAAATCTGGTAAAAAACAAGTTAATCACATAATTATTGAAAGTACGTTTCCAAATTGCATTATTCAAGCATTGTAAATACAAGTTAATACTCGGTATGTTAATCGCCCCACAAGAAATGAAAAAATATTTAAAATAGGCAAATAATCTAAATATCTTTAAAAACAAATAGCTAATAGACAAAGATTTAGCAATTCAAAGTGAAAATTAAGAAATCCAAATATACATTATTTATCTAAAAATTATGATAAATAGTTGTTTTCCAAATTAGTCTATCCTAACATTGGAATTGTAAATGAAGCCAAAGATTTAATTAGTAATTAAGAAAATTAAAGTAACCTAAAATAAATGGTAAGAAAATTTTCCAAATCTTTTCGCACACATGGAAATAAAGTTTCCCAAATTTAAAAATCTAAGCTATATATATTATGCATATAGTTGATATTGTATTTCATTTATCTCCTTCATCCTATTTCTCTTTAAGCATTTACTCTTCCTCCTACTTTGTAAGTATTTTTATTTTTATCTTACCCATGCCTTAATTTTTTTTTTCCTTTTTACGTTTAATCTTCAACACATTTAGAATTTCATGTTACTTGCTAATATTTTGTCATGCCATGGACTATATTACATTCAAATTTACAAGTAGTTGGCTTTATAGATTAGATACATATAAGCACATATATTTTGATATATTTGATTGTAGTTTATGTTGCATTACCAAGAGTGAAAATCGTATTAATTGATCATAAAGTAGTTTACATAATCATTAAAAAAACATTGTGAAATTTAGGATAAAAATGCCTTTATATTTTTAAAATTTGAAATTCAAAGTTATTATAAACAATTTAAGTTGAAAATATGGACTCGCTTCAAGCTATTTCAAGTATGAGTTTGAATCATTTAAAATTTTCATATTTTTAAGTTAAGCTTAGAGTTTTATCTTAAAAACAGATTTTGATACAAGGTTTAAATTTTATACATGTTAGTTAATAGAAATTATCCATATTACATAAGGGAATTGTTGAAGGGTGAAATTGTTTGGCTAAGGGAAACCAAAAGAAAAAAGTGTCAAAAAGAATTTTTTAAGGAAAAAATTGATACATCAGTTCTTCCCTTACAATTTTATTTTTAATTAAAATCATCCTTTTTTTTTCTTTTTTCAATACCATGAATTCGAATGATGTTATTTTTTAGTTCTCTAATTTGAAGATTTTCAATCTCTATTTTCTTAGTCTCCTTCAAATTCCCACCATAAACGATGTTATAGATATTTATTTTTTCATTGTATTGAAGATTCTAATGATATCTTTGAATTAGTTCTAAGAACTTAATGTTTTAACTATGTTTCAAAAATAAGGTATCAAGTTATATAGATTTTGCAAATTATTTTTTATGGTCCAAACAAAAATAACATCAATAATATGCATGTATCTTTAGTCAAAGTGTCATAAATAAATTTTTAACTAGAGATAGCAAATATGAAGATCTCTCTAATCTTGTTTACCCTTCTAATTTTACAATGAACTTTTTCAACGAGGAAGGTATGTTTATTAGAAGATGAGAGGAAGGGGAAATAATTGGGTATTTATGGAATAACTGACTATAACCTATCCTTACTATGATTGCTAAGTTCGGTTTCTATAACTCAAAACTCTCTTCAATTTCGTACAGAAATTTTAATCTCAACGGTTGCAAACTTTTGTTTTTCTTTTCGGTGCGGGTATGTGCATCTTTCTCATCTTTTTGTTTCTTTTCAACGAGTAATTTATATGCTTTTCAATAACTTAACCCTATTTTGAAAAAAGATTAATGGTCGTCCTTTCCTCCTCCCCCAATAATGTCTAACCCTAATTTGAAGTCATCTAACAACCGACGTTTCTTCCATAGACTTACCTGACGCTTTGCCACCGTGCCGTCGCCTATTGGATTTGCTATCGTTTGACCTCGCTTCGTCGGCGACGACTGTGGCGCTTTTCCGTTTACAGCCGTACGTTTTTGGTGATTGCTTCAAAGCTTCCTCTTCTGCCATTAGGTAATCTCCTAAGCCAACTTTCCCTCCTCTCCATTCTGTTTCCTATCTTGGCAGATAATTGTGGCCCCTTGATTATTAACACGATTTTTTTATTCTTAGATGCACCGTTGCTAGCTGGCTATTAACAATGGAAAATTTGTTTGAGTTTATGTTAGTGTACCATGGTGGTCCTGTATGATGGCAATAAAAGTTCTTATTGGTGTTTCAAATAATACAAAATTGTTGATAGCATCAGCAAGCAACTATTAGTGATGGACAGTGATATTCATAGAAAATATTAAATCCTAAAGATGCATTTGTTGGTATTAATTAAATATATCCCTTAGTTACTCATTTATGCTTCCAAAGATTTTACACTGACCAATGTTGTACGAGTGTTATATTTAAATTTATAACAAACCAGGGTCTTTGTGTTTCATACAACATACCAAAGAAGTTTTTTATTCAACTTTATAACAAACTGGCTTCTTAACCATTTACAAAGGTTATAAACAAAGTGTATTAACAGTTTTAAGTTTCTGAAACTCATAAACTTACCATCATATGCAACAATGTCAACATAGATAATGCATATTGTTTTCAAAATCTATTTCACATATTTGCTCAGTTATTTCACTATTGTACAAATGAACTATGACAATATTTTGGTGAATATAATTCTCATAGTATTTTGGTTAGCTCACATACTACATCACGATGCAGAGGATATTAAAGATGAAGTTGGAAGGTTACCGACATCATGTTGCATAAATGTTGGAGGGGCGAGGCTATAATGGGCCGATTTTAAGTTAGAAGGTACTGTGGCAATCATTGATCGGTCTAAACTTCCATCTTTGTATACATACATTTTCATATAGATATTTTGGACATGAATATATCCTTTTCCATATGTTATTTTGGTCGCTTTCTATTACCTACAACAAAACTGTGATGCTACATGTAACGACCCGATATTTTCAACCATTCGCATCCATTATAAGTGTATAGGTAGACACTCATGCCGGAGTTGAATTGCTCAAAATACCGCGTTGTAATTAAAATTTGGCAAATCTCAGAATATACAGTAAATAAATATAATCACAGATCACAGACACAGAGTAAAATAATGCAGCGGAAGTAAAAGAAATAGTAGTTCATGAAGCTACTATCTAAATATGTCAGAGTTACATAAGATACAACAGAAGAAATAGAGTACAACAAAAGTAACCAAGTACAAGCTGAGTAGAACAACGGAACTGAAATAGATAGGACAAGACAAGCAGATAATCTCCAGCGATTCAAATCTCCAAGCGAGTGGAAATCCAAATCTGTGAATAACTCAGGCTGACCCGAGCGTAAAGCAAAACACAAAACACTCGAGTCAGGACAATATATACTTATATAATGTAAACCAACTCAAGTGAACTGTAATAAAGGTACAAGTAACTTAGAAGATGCTTGGGACCGCCCATCCTCTAAGGATCCGTTAAACTATCTACTATGTAGTAATATTCGATATTATAATAGTGTCTAAATAAGTAAAGTATAATCATATAGAAAATAGCGTTAAGGGAATGGAGAACCTTAACGCGGTCGGATCTTAAAATCATAATCGTAGTAAAGCTCGATATGGTAGGTGACACGGCACAACTAGGCAATGCCAGGGTAGATATACCAATTACGCACACGGACTGATGGATACGCATAGCAGCCACTACCGTTCCACCTCGAACAACACTCCCAAATCGGAGGATGGCCATCTAATCAATCACAAGTAAGAGTATAATATCGAAGAAATGTGTCCGAGAAGAGGTGCTACCTCACTGGTCCGAGATCGCTCCTGTTTTAGCCACCTTATGCCAACTCACGGGAGTTGGGTCCACGTAACATACCTTAAGAACGTCGCCACCATCCTACTTCATTCTGGAATCTCCACCGCGTACACGGTTGTCAAAGTGGTTTTCGGTATCGACAGAGAGTATGTCCATATCCGATCCCGGTCTCTTTGCCAACCAATCGTTATTATAACCCGTGGTTATAACTTTTAAAAACAATACTTTACTTCAAAATAAAATATCATTTCAAACCATATCTTTATCAAAATAAAGATTAAATCAATTCCAAACCATTTCCATATATTTAAATTTTCATATCATTTCAAAACTTCATTTCAAATCATTTTAATATAATAAAATATCATATCCTTACAAAACTTCATTTCAAATCATTTTAATAAAATAAAATATCCTATCAGTTCAAATCCAAATATTCAACTTTAAATACCTTTTAAATTCAAAGATATCGTTCATTTACTATCATTTCAAATTACCTTTAAATAGTTTATATTCCAATCAAGATAATTCATTTAAACTTTTTAAAAGTATAATTATTATATTTTCAAATCAAGTATTCAATTTCCAAAGTTTCAAACCATTCTGAGTTCGTTTACTAAGTCAAAAACCCCAATTATTAAAATTTCAGCATTTCACAGCATTTAAAAACAACTATTATAAATTATATTTGAAAACATTTTTAATTCAGCAAAGACAACACTTAAAACTGCTGTTAAAACTCAGTTTTAGTTGAATTATAGTTCAAAACAGAAAAGACAGCATTTCAAAAGTGCTGCGGTAGTTCAGATTTCAAAACAAGGGTTAAATTTTGTTTCAGCAAATACTGCAGACCATTATAGCATTTCCAGAGAATGCTATAATAGGCCTGAGTTCAATATTAGCCTATAAGTTCAACTACAACAACTACAGCATTTCAGAAATGCTGTAATAGCTCTTTTTACACAATTTTAGTTCAAAACAGAATCTATAGCATTTCTGAATGCTATTAAAAGTAGATTTCAGGTGTTAGTGTATTTCCAACAATTAAATAACTTCAATTTAAAACACATAAACATTTTAAAAATCATATTTTAACATTTAAAATGTTCATTTACATATCATTTAACATGTATCTTTTTCACAATAAATTTCTTATAATTAAATCCAATTTTCAACAATTTACTTAATAAATTTAAGTGTAAAAGTTTCCAATTCTTCACATTTCAACAAATAACTTAACACTTCAAATTTAAATTACCATTTCACAAATTTAACTAAATTTCCAATTTTTTTAATTAACTTAAACCTTTAATTAAAACCAAATTTCACATTTCCAAGTCAAGTTATATTTTAAAAGATCACTTTTAAACATTCATTTATTTAACCACTTAAATTCATAGAAAAATCAATAATACTTTAATAAATCACTTAAATTCAAATTTAATCAAATTATCATATTTACCATTTCCAAATAAAATTTAATATCCATTTTATTTCTATAACTTAAATATCATTTTTAACCAAAATTCCAAATTTCCAACTTAAGTTATATTTCAAAAATCCAGTTAAACCATTCATTAATTACATTTTTAACACATAGAAAAATCATAATTCTTTATTTTAAAACATTTCAAAATCTATTTAAATCAAATTTCATAAATTTATAATTTTTTTAAAATACTTAAAAATATCCAAAACACTTTATAAAATAACCACGGGCTTGTATATAATTTTCTAACCTAGGTCAAGTGATACGGATATGTATCATTTCAATCCGCAGTTAAAAAGAAAAATCCGGGTTCTATCATTTCAAACCCGCAATCCCAAGTTAAAATAATTTAAATAAAAATCGTTCAGGCCTATCATTTCAGCTCATAACAATTTTTCCCTATTCTAAAGTTCGTTCGGGTATGTATCATTTCAACCCATAGTGATTCTAATCTACAGGGAACTTGCAATGGTGATAACAGATATAAATAACAGAATAACAGTAAATAACAGTAAAATATGATATAACAGGTATAATAACAGGTGTGAACATCATATGATAATAATATAAGCATATAAAACTTGATAATATATTTCTACAGATTCGCAGGGTGTCAATTTACTAGTTATATAGGTACATATTGTCGGTTGAGAATAACTCACCTTTTTATGCTGGAGATATCAATTAGAATGACACAACGGATCCAGAAGGCACGACCTTTGATTTGAGTGGAGAAAATAGCCAAGATATCATCTTGTAAACAATACCCAAACAAGACAAAACAATATAGCACATGAATATACTTAACATAAAACAATGTTGAACAAATTGAAATACAAAGCAATAAAGACAAGACTTTGCCTTTACCATTCAAATGCTTGACCATAGGGGATCAAGTGCTCAGCCATGATGTGTTTGGGCTCAGGTTAGCATCATATAGGTCAGGTTTAGCACACCTAAGCATGGCAACATGAAGTGATGTGAAGGGTAGGAGATGCAACATGAAGAATATCAATGGACAAGGCAAATAGGTGAAGTTTTGGTCACAACAAGGCTCGACTTGGTCATTGCTTGGCTCAGCCATGCATGGTACAGGTCTGGACAGTGGAGGGTGATGGTGCAGCAGCAGCCAAAGGTCATGTAATTGCTGGTGGTGGTGGTTCTAGGGGTGGCCAAGGTGATAGATGAAGGTGGTGGTGAAGCATATGTGGTTTAGGCATTGTTTGGAAGGGTTTTTGTGCAATTTTGTGGTGCTAACTTAAATGGATGGGCATGGCTTGTCATGGTCAGTGGAGGAGGAGGAGGTGCTGCTGTAGATGGTGGTGGGGCTGAAGGTGGAGAGGATGGTGGAGATGAAGGTGGTAGAGGCCAAGCAAAGCTAGAAGAGGAGGAAGGCAAAATCAATGGAAATTGTGAAGTAAAGAAGAGATAAAGGAAGAAGATAAGAGGAGAATGGAAGCCATATTTTTTTTAGGGTTTAGGAGCTTTGGAATTTCGTGAATGAGAGAAAAAAAAAGTGGCGGCTGAAGAAATGAGGAGATGTTGCCAATTGAATGAAAAGTTAGGTTAAAAAGTAGAAGGGTTAGAAAATAAAAGGGCCTTAGGAAGATAGAAAGTTTAAGGCCTTTCAAATTTCTTTAATTCATTTTTATAAGTTTATATTTAAAATAACAAAATTTATTCTTTTCATAAATAAAGCTTTTGAATCTGGAAAAATCAATTAAAAAAAATATTTGAAAAATACAGGGTTGTTACACTCTCCCCCACTCAAAACTTTTCGTCCTCGAAAAGGAACGAGGTACGGGAAAGCACAGAAAAAGATAGAATGAAATAGAATTAAGACAAGATGATAAGATGATTGGAATTACACCTGATAATTATTGTTATAGGTAAGTTTAACAAGATGGAGGTGATCAAATCAAGAATATAAGCACGAAAAAGATCCTCTAGAGTCTGAATCTCCCTTTCACTTGACCGACAGTCTATGAATGGAAAAACAGTGTTCAGATCCAGATGAGTAACAAAGATTATCATAGATTACAGAAAGATTTCTAAATAGACCGGTATAACCAATAGCCTTCCCATTCTGTAACAAGATAAGGGAAATAAGGACAACCAAAAGATAGTTTGGAAAAAACAAAACCAGATAATAAATTTAAACCATAATGCTTTGAAATCATAACAATTTAGGGATGTTTATCATTTGGAAATCACATTGCTAAAATCATAACACTTTGGACAAGTTATTCTTTTTAAAAAAAACATAATACTTAGAAAATCATAACACCCTAAAAAAAGTAATCTTCATTTAAACCATTTTAATTCAAGGTCAAATAATATTCATTTTAAAGTTGTAACATTTCTAAGTTCATTTAATTATAAAAATTTCCAAAACATTGTATTTTCAAAATAGTAGTACTTATAAAATGCTACAGTAGATATATTAATATTTCAAATCAGTTCAATTCCAGAAATATTTATTTGGATATCATTTAACTTATGACTTATTAAACAAACTTTATGAATGGAATATTCAAATCAAACTATACTTCATTTATTAAGTTAAAAGTTCACTATTTTAGTTAGCTCTTAATTTAACACATAACCTAACACTTTATTTAAAATACCCATTTCATAAATAGATATTCCTCTAATAAGTTACACTTAAAATTTCATTTGAAAACCAAATTCTCAATTATCAAATTTTAGTGATGTTAAAATACATTTTAACTATTTAAATCATAATTATTCATTTTTCAAGACATATCTATTTCATAAATAAAATATTTATCATAGCAAATATAACAATCAAATTCCTTTACACATTTATTCATTTAGACATCAATTAAACTATGAATTCAAGTTAAATAAACTTTATTACAAAATGTCCAATTCCAATGTATTTTATTTTATCTATTCAAAGATACATTATTTATTATACAACATATTCGTTTCAGGAAATAACCATTATTAAAATTCCTAGGTTAGACTTAAGGTTCCATATTAAATCAAATTTGATTATTAAGTTATTTAAATAAAATCTCTTTAAATTCCTTTTTCACTATTTACCTCTGTTAATCTTTTATAACTAAAATTTAAGTGTATAACATTTATTATAACCACTCAAATTTTATTTATAAAATCATTTCTGTACTGCATATTATCCAATTACATTGTTAACTTCAAAAAAAAATTAAGGTAAGTTATATTTGAATGCAATTGTATTATACAAATAAAACTTTCCAATTCAATTATCTCAAGTTTGAATCATTTATCCAAATTTTTTATTTTTTCTTCTTATAATTGAAATTATTCTTCAAGATAAAATTTAAGAATTTGAATCTTCGAACATCTTCAAACCATTTGGAGATAAGTAATTATATATACATAATATGTTAAATCAAATTTAAATCATATATCTATATATATATTATAATCCAGTCATATTTTAGAAATTCAAATCAATTAGATTTTCCAAAACAAAGCTGTAGCAAGACTACAGAATGGTTTCTTCACTTCGAAACTCGAAAATGAACGTCGATGATGCTGCAGTCATCACCGAAATTATTTTCCAGCGACAAAGAGAAGAGCACTAAATTTTTAAACTTTAAAATCCTTTAGAGACAAATTTTTATTCAAAATACTTTAAATAATATCCTTTTAAAAATTTTAAACACAAGGTTTGAAACCATCGGAAATTAAATTCTTTAACTTTCTTGTTTTAAATTCATTTCAGTTCCCAAATAAATTTATAAACAACTATTTATAAATTCATTTGTAGAACAATAAATGATAAATCAAGTATTATCATTTCAAATTATCAATTTAAATCAATTTATTAAGTTCCATAAAATTATATATCCAAATTTATTTCATAAACCAAATTTTAAAATAATATTGTGTCAGTTTGTTCTGTCAAAGTGTTTTAGAAATCCTATCGATAGCGTTGATCAGACGAATCGATCGGAAACCCAAATCAACATCAACAACTCAAACAACACAATATAAAACAAAACATTAATTTACAAGTACAGTTCAAAATGTTTGGAAGATAGATTGGAACAAAAGTCAAGATGATTAAACAGAGTAGAGAGATGGGTAAGCTTAGATAAATCGCGGACAACCTTAACCGGGTCAACCGTGACTTAGTGGATAAGATCAAATGTGGATTTTCTGGGGTAAATCTACCTTCGATCTCAAGAGATAGAGTTTGGAATAACAAAAGATATTAGAATCTAAACCAAGGATAAATATAAATCTCTGGTTAATCGATGCTGATTGTAAAGGATTTTCACCCCTTTACAAGAAAATTAGAATATTGGCGAGACCGCCAATTTACTATAAAGATCATTCGAAGTGGGGTTATGTGATACTCCAAAATCAAAAGAAGATGAATAGTGAGGGACAAGAATGAATTTTGGAACCGCAGGGAACGTTCCAAAAATTCAAAGGATATTCGAATCAAGAGGAAAAGATTCAAACTCGAACGAAAGTGATTCTGTAAATAAATCTACTCCATATGCTGAGTTTTGCATCAAAGCCAAAGCTCTGATACCAACTGTAACGACCCGATATTTTCAACCATTCGCATCCATTATAAGTGTATAGGTAGACACTCATGCCGGAGTTGAATTGCTCAAAATACCGCGTTGTAATTAAAATTTGGCAAATCTCAGAATATACAGTAAATAAATATAATCACAGATCACAGACACAGAGTAAAATAATGCAGCGGAAGTAAAAGAAATAGTAGTTCATGAAGCTACTATCTAAATATGTCAGAGTTACATAAGATACAACAGAAGAAATAGAGTACAACAAAAGTAACCAAGTACAAGCTGAGTAGAACAACGGAACTGAAATAGATAGGACAAGACAAGCAGATAATCTCCAGCGATTCAAATCTCCAAGCGAGTGGAAATCCAAATCTGTGAATAACTCAGGCTGACCCGAGCGTAAAGCAAAACACAAAACACTCGAGTCAGGACAATATATACTTATATAATGTAAACCAACTCAAGTGAACTGTAATAAAGGTACAAGTAACTTAGAAGATGCTTGGGACCGCCCATCCTCTAAGGATCCGTTAAACTATCTACTATGTAGTAATATTCGATATTATAATAGTGTCTAAATAAGTAAAGTATAATCATATAGAAAATAGCGTTAAGGGAATGGAGAACCTTAACGCGGTCGGATCTTAAAATCATAATCGTAGTAAAGCTCGATATGGTAGGTGACACGGCACAACTAGGCAATGCCAGGGTAGATATACCAATTACGCACACGGACTGATGGATACGCATAGCAGCCACTACCGTTCCACCTCGAACAACACTCCCAAATCGGAGGATGGCCATCTAATCAATCACAAGTAAGAGTATAATATCGAAGAAATGTGTCCAAGAAGAGGTGCTACCTCACTGGTCCGAGATCGCTCCTGTTTTAGCCACCTTATGCCAACTCACGGGAGTTGGGTCCACGTAACATACCTTAAGAACGTCGCCACCATCCTACTTTATTCTGGAATCTCCACCGCGTACACGGTTGTCAAAATGGTTTTCGGTATCGACAGAGAGTATGTCCATATCCGATCCCGGTCTCTTTGCCAACCAATCGTTATTATAACCCGTGGTTATAACTTTTAAAAACAATACTTTACTTCAAAATAAAATATCATTTCAAACCATATCTTTATCAAAATAAAGATTAAATCAATTCCAAACCATTTCCATATATTTAAATTTTCATATCATTTCAAAACTTCATTTCAAATCATTTTAATATAATAAAATATCATATCCTTACAAAACTTCATTTCAAATCATTTTAATAAAATAAAATATCCTATCAGTTCAAATCCAAATATTCAACTTTAAATACCTTTTAAATTCAAAGATATCGTTCATTTACTATCATTTCAAATTACCTTTAAATAGTTTATATTCTAATCAAGATAATTCATTTAAACTTTTTAAAAGTATAATTATTATATTTTCAAATCAAGTATTCAATTTCCAAAGTTTCAAACCATTCTGAGTTCGTTTACTAAGTCAAAAACCCCAATTATTAAAATTTCAGCATTTCACAGCATTTAAAAACAACTGTTATAAATTATATTTGAAAACATTTTTAATTCAGCAAAGACAACACTTAAAACTGCTGTTAAAACTCAGTTTTAGTTGAATTATAGTTCAAAACAGAAAAGACAGCATTTCAAAAGTGCTGCGGTAGTTCAGATTTCAAAACAAGGGTTAAATTTTGTTTCAGCAAATACTGCAGACCATTATAGCATTTCCAGAGAATGCTATAATAGGCCTGAGTTCAATATTAGCCTATAAATTCAACTACAACAACTACAGCATTTCAGAAATGCTGTAATAGCTCTTTTTACACAATTTTAGTTCAAAACAGAATCTATAGCATTTCTGAATGCTATTAAAAGTAGATTTCAGGTGTTAGTGTATTTCCAACAATTAAATAACTTCAATTTAAAACACATAAACATTTTAAAAATCATATTTTAACATTTAAAATGTTCATTTACATATCATTTAACATGTATCTTTTTCACAATAAATTTCTTATAATTAAATCCAATTTTCAACAATTTACTTAATAAATTTAAGTGTAAAAGTTTCCAATTCTTCACATTTCAACAAATAACTTAACACTTCAAATTTAAATTACCATTTCACAAATTTAACTAAATTTCCAATTTTTTTAATTAACTTAAACCTTTAATTAAAACCAAATTTCACATTTCCAAGTCAAGTTATATTTTAAAAGATCACTTTTAAACATTCATTTATTTAACCACTTAAATTCATAGAAAAATCAATAATACTTTAATAAATCACTTAAATTCAAATTTAATCAAATTATCATATTTACCATTTCCAAATAAAATTTAATATCCATTTTATTTCTATAACTTAAATATCATTTTTAACCAAAATTCCAAATTTCCAACTTAAGTTATATTTCAAAAATCCAGTTAAACCATTCATTAATTACATTTTTAACACATAGAAAAATCATAATTCTTTATTTTAAAACATTTCAAAATCTATTTAAATCAAATTTCATAAATTTATAATTTTTTTAAAATACTTAAAAATATCCAAAACACTTTATAAAATAACCACGGGCTTGTATATAATTTTCTAACCTAGGTCAAGTGATACGGATATGTATCATTTCAATCCGCAGTTAAAAAGAAAAATCCGGGTTCTATCATTTCAAACCCGCAATCCCAAGTTAAAATAATTTAAATAAAAATCGTTCAGGCCTATCATTTCAGCTCATAACAATTTTTCCCTATTCTAAAGTTCGTTCGGGTATGTATCATTTCAACCCATAGTGATTCTAATCTACAGGGAACTTGCAATGGTGATAACAGATATAAATAACAGAATAACAGTAAATAACAGTAAAATATGATATAACAGGTATAATAACAGGTGTGAACATCATATGATAATAATATAAGCATATAAAACTTGATAATATATTTCTATAGATTCGCAGGGTGTCAATTTACTAGTTATATAGGTACATATTGTCTGGTGAGAATAACTCACCTTTTTATGCTGGAGATATCAATTAGAATGACACAACGGATCCAGAAGGCACGACCTTTGATTTGAGTGGAGAAAATAGCCAAGATATCATCTTGTAAACAATACCCAAACAAGACAAAACAATATAGCACATGAATATACTTAACATAAAACAATGTTGAACAAATTGAAATACAAAGCAATAAAGACAAGACTTTGCCTTTACCATTCAAATGCTTGACCATAGGGGATCAAGTGCTCAGCCATGATGTGTTTGGGCTCAGGTTAGCATCATATAGGTCAGGTTTAGCACACCTAAGCATGGCAACATGAAGTGATGTGAAGGGTAGGAGATGCAACATGAAGAATATCAATGGACAAGGCAAATAGGTGAAGTTTTGGTCACAACAAGGCTCGACTTGGTCATTGCTTGGCTCAGCCATGCATGGTACAGGTCTGGACAGTGGAGGGTGATGGTGCAGCAGCAGCCAAAGGTCATGTAATTGCTGGTGGTGGTGGTTCTAGGGGTGGCCAAGGTGATAGATGAAGGTGGTGGTGAAGCATATGTGGTTTAGGCATTGTTTGGAAGGGTTTTTGTGCAATTTTGTGGTGCTAACTTAAATGGATGGGCATGGCTTGTCATGGTCAGTGGAGGAGGAGGAGGTGCTGCTGTAGATGGTGGTGGGGCTGAAGGTGGAGAGGATGGTGGAGATGAAGGTGGTAGAGGCCAAGCAAAGCTAGAAGAGGAGGAAGGTAAAATCAATGGAAATTGTGAAGTAAAGAAGAGATAAAGGAAGAAGATAAGAGGAGAATGGAAGCCATATTTTTTTTAGGGTTTAGGAGCTTTGGAATTTCGTGAATGAGAGAAAAAAAAAGTGGCGGCTGAAGAAATGAGGAGATGTTGCCAATTGAATGAAAAGTTAGGTTAAAAAGTAGAAGGGTTAGAAAATAAAAGGGCCTTAGGAAGATAGAAAGTTTAAGGCCTTTCAAATTTCTTTAATTCATTTTTATAAGTTTATATTTAAAATAACAAAATTTATTCTTTTCATAAATAAAGCTTTTGAATCTGGAAAAATCAATTAAAAAAAATATTTGAAAAATACAGGGTTGTTACACTCTCCCCCACTCAAAACTTTTCGTCCTCGAAAAGGAACGAGGTACGGGAAAGCACAGAAAAAGATAGAATGAAATAGAATTAAGACAAGATGATAAGATGATTGGAATTACACCTGATAATTATTGTTATAGGTAAGTTTAACAAGATGGAGGTGATCAAATCAAGAATATAAGCACGAAAAAGATCCTCTAGAGTCTGAATCTCCCTTTCACTTGACCGACAGTCTATGAATGGAAAAACAGTGTTCAGATCCAGATGAGTAACAAAGATTATCATAGATTACAGAAAGATTTCTAAATAGACCGGTATAACCAATAGCCTTCCCATTCTGTAACAAGATAAGGGAAATAAGGACAACCAAAAGATAGTTTGGAAAAAACAAAACCAGATAATAAATTTAAACCATAATGCTTTGAAATCATAACAATTTAGGGATGTTTATCATTTGGAAATCACATTGCTAAAATCATCCTTATAAATTAAAACCCACGTTCCAATTTCTTACCTCATCTGTTGCCTTCATTCTCTTCGCGCGTGGGCATCAACATAAGGTAATGGATGAACTTTTATCTTCTTCTTTCTTTAATTTTTTTTTCTCTCTCTTTTATTTCCATTTATCTACCCACTTTGTTTCGTATCACCTTATTCAATTTTGTTCCGGTGCTTTATCAAATTTTGATATGTTCGAATGTGAAATTCATACTTAGTTTATTTATTTTTCAAGTTTTGAATCAGGATGTCACATCCGCTGAAATTGATCGTGCCTTCTGTACGCATTCTGGTGTAGATATTCTTTATTCTGTATCAAAACTCCAGCATCTAGAGGTGAGTAATTCTCACCAGACGATGTGTACTTATATAGTTGATAAACTGACATCACTTGAATATGTAAATGCATATCATCCTATTGTAACTGCTACATTATAATCATATGATGTTCACACCTGTATTTACACCTGTTATACTATATGTTACTGTTATTTCATGTTTTTCTGTTCATTTTTATCAGTTTATCACACTGCAAGTTCCCTGTAGATTAGGTTCACTATAGGTTGAAATGATACATACCCGAACGAACTTTAGAATAAGGAAAGATCGTTATGGGCTGAAATGATAAGCCTGAGCGACTTTTTATTTATTTCATTTAACTTGGGATTGCGGGTTTGAAATGATAGAACCCGGTTTTTCTTTGTAAACTGCGGATTGAACTGATACATATCCGTATCACTTGACCTAGGCTAGAAAATTTTATACAGACCCGTGGTTTATATATTTTCTGAAATTTTTAAAATATTTTAAAAATGTAAATATTATGATATTTTGATTTAATTTTTTTAAATGATTTCCATAAAATATTAGTGATTTTCTACAAAATAAATAAGTGAATTAAGTAAATGGTGAAGTGGAATTTGAAATATAAGTTAATTTTGGAATTATGATTTTGTTTATAAATGGAATTTATGTAAAGTAAGAATATATGACAAAATTGATTTAAAAATGAATTTAATGATTTTCTTTAAGAAATAATGATTTTATAAAGTGTTAATGATTTTGTATAACTTAAAATATGAAATAAATGAATATTTAAGCTGAATTTGGAAATATAACTTAAATTGAATTTTTGTGAAATTTGTTTAAAAGTGAAATATTAATTAAGTAAAATAAATGGAAATAAGTGATATTTTGGAAATTTAAACTTAGTTGTTAAGTTAAGAATTTAATTAAAGAAATGAAAATTTAATTGTTATTTAATTTGATTTTTGTATGGAAATTTGACTTTATAAAATCATAGAAATATAGGCATTTAAATGATTGTTTTTAATGTGAAAATATATGATTTTATAAGTTAAAATGATTTATATTAAAATTTAATTATGTGTGAAATTGTAAATAAAACTCTGAATTTGATTTGACAGAAATGTAATTTAAAGATATTACAGCATTGGAAAATGCTGTAGCTGTTCTAAATGAACCAAATAGCAAATTTGAACTAAGGGTTATTATAGCACTTTGTTAGCGCTATAGTTGTTAAATTTAACTAAAATTTTAATTGAAACTAAATTAAGATATTACAGCATTTTAAATGCCGTCTTTGGTTAATGAACTGTTTTTAAACGTAACATTCTCGTAGCATTTTCTAAGTGCTGCGAGAGTTGAATTTTCTTTGTTTAATTAATTCAAACGAATAAATGATCTTTGAAAAAGATTAAATTTTGGAAATTAAATATTTAATTATTAAATATAATGAATTGACTTTAAATGATTTAAATGGAATAGTTGATTTGGGAAATACAACTATTTTTAAATATGATTAAATGGTATTTAAATTTAAATTCAATAGATGATGTTCGAAATGATATTTTGACATTTTGAAATGAATTTGAAATGATATTAAATCTTGGAATAAATAATTGAAGTTTATATTAGTATGAAAAATATTGGGTTTACTTGTAATTTGAATCTATTTAAAAGATATTGGACTTATGAAATATAGGATTATAAAGCTTTGGAATTTATTTTATAATTTGAATAGTTATTTTGTGGATTAAATCTATATTTGAAATTTATAAAATTTGAAATGGTCTATGGAAATTTAATTGAAATAAATGATTGGATTGAATTGAAACTTTGGAAATTTTAATACTTGATTTGAAAGTATAATAACACTTTTAAATGGTTTAAATGAATTATTTTGATTGAAATATAAACTATTTAAAAGGTGACTTGAAATGATAATAAATGAAGTATATCTTTAAATTTAAAGGGTATTTAAAGTTGAATATTTAGATTTGAACTCAAATGATATTTTGGTATATTAAAATGATTTGAAATGAAGTTTTTGAAAGATATGATATTTTGATATATTGAAATGATTTGAAATGAAGTTTTGAAATGATATGATATTTTAAATATATTGAAATGGTTTGGAATTATTTAATCTTTATTTTGATAAAGATTTGGATTTGAAATGATATTCTATTTTGAAGTATAAACTGTTTTAAATTATAACCACGGGTTATAATAACGATTGGTTGTTAAAGAGACCGGGATCGGATATGGACATACTCTCTGTCGATACCGAAAACCACTTTGACAACTGTGTACGCGGTGGAGTTTCCAGAATGAAGTAGGATGGTGGCGACGATCCTAAGGTATATACGTGGACCCAACTCCCGTGAGTTGGCATAAGGTGGCTAAAACAGGAGCGATTGACGGACCAAGGAGGTAGCACCTCTGATTGGACACACTTCTTCGATACCATTCTATTACTTGTGATTGATTTGGTGGCCACCTTTGATTTGGGAGTGTTGTTCGAGGTGGGTGGTAGTGGCTGCTATGCGTCACCACCAGTCGAATGCGTAATTGGTATATCTACCCTGGCATTGCCTTGTGTGCCGTGTCACCTACCATATCGAGCCCACTACGATTTTGGTTTAAAGATCCGACCACGTTAAGGTTCACCATCCCCTTAACGCTATTTTCTATATGATTATACTTTACTAATTAGACACTACTGTATATAGCATATATTACTACATAGTAAATAGTTTAACGGATCCTTAAAGAATGGGCGATCCCAGGCATTCTTTAAGTTACTTGTACCTTTATTACAGTTCACTTGAGTTGGTTTACACTATATAAGTATATATTGTCCTGACTCGAGTGTTTTGTGTTTTGCTTTATGCTCGGGTCAGCCTGAGTTATTCACAGATTTGGATTTCCATTCTCCTGGAGATTTGAATCGCTGGAGATTATCTGCTTGTCTTGTCCTATCTATTTCAGTTCCGTTGTTCTACTCAACTTGTACTTGGTTATTGTATTGAGACTTCTGTTGTACTTTATTTCTTCTATTGTATCTTATTTAACTCTGATATATTAAAATTAAATCTTAATTTAAAGATTTAATGGGTAAATCCAATTGAAATGGAAATTGATTTGGAAATCTGTGAATGAATCTTTGTGAAACTGTGGAAACTTTGTGAAGTAAATCTTTTTGTTTAAAGATTTAAAAAGGTAATCTGTTGAAACAATTTAAAAGAAAGGGTTTGGGTAATAAGTTGTGACTTAATTGAAATCCTATATCCATATGTTTTAAAAATTGTGATCACAATTCGTGTTAGCCGGGAAAAGACCTTTG
This sequence comes from Allium fistulosum, assembly GCA_030737815.1. Taxonomy (NCBI): domain Eukaryota; kingdom Viridiplantae; phylum Streptophyta; class Magnoliopsida; order Asparagales; family Amaryllidaceae; genus Allium; species Allium fistulosum. The sequence continues at coordinate 647,534,212 of CM060904.1, forward strand.
TGTCATATAACCCATTCCGAATTAGTGATACGACGATATGGATCGTATTGAAGACCGGTGGTGAAGACCGGGTATTTGTGAAAACGATAGGATGACCTATCGATTGTCTCTGCACCGTTAGCTACGGTATAGAGATTTCCTTTGTGATGGGAAATTCGATCGGGATTGTGAATACCCGGATTACAAGGGCTTCTTTGGAAGTGCCTTCGGTTCTGTTCGAACCCGGAACAGACTTGTATGGTTACATGTCTGGCATTACATTTTGAGATATAAAGCTGATTTCTTTCAAATACATTTCTGTTTGGTGGCGGAGAATTTATTCTCTTAACTTAACACCCTTCTCTGAGACGTATGAACTCAGAGGTTATGTAGTTGAAAGTTATCAGGGATATACTCCCAAATTTGGTAGTGTGGCATGCTTAGTGTTGCTGTGTGATGATTATTTATTGATCATTTGTTGATCAAAGCATTGTTTTGTGAAAAAGCGTAGCTTTGTGGACGAGACCTCTTCGGACCTCACAACCCGGAAATGGTCGAAACAGGAATGATGCAGCAAGGTTTTGAGGGTCGCTCCCTTTAGGGTATGTCATTTCCTTCTGGAAAAGGGTGGTATCAGGTATGGAGCCTTGGTATTTAACCTATGTGGTTACTCCAATCTCATTTACTGTATGATTGTTGTTTTGATCGAGGCGCCTCGGATAAAGGTCCCAAAGGACCGGGGGTTGGCATATTCGTGTAGTAGTTACCTAGTGTAAGGGGTAACCCGGCCTTGTGTTGGCAGAGAGCTAGTTAGTTCTCGGGACGTCCAGCCAGAGGCGATCCTATGTGGCAGTAGGAAGTTCCTTAGCCTGACCATTTGTTGGAAATCCAATTTCAATACGAACCTTGTACGGTATTAGTTGTAGAACCTGCCATTTACTTATGGTGGTCACCACTGTTTAGATGGTAGCTATAGTAGGCATAGTTCGGAATGTCTATGCTGGCTAAGATTAATATTATATTTTCGAAATGTTTTCTCCACTATGCACTAGTAATAATATCAAAAATGATTTGTTTTGCGTAGTAAGCATCTTTGACTATCATAAGGAGAAATCTCCTCCAATTTTGCGTTTGCATTGTGTGTGTGGCGGGAGGCCTTATGGTAGTTTCATTTTTCAAAAGCATTGCGGATATTTTCCACTTCCTTTGTTGTTGTTGTTTTGAAGATAAATAACTATTTCAAGTTCTCACACCAGTCACCATGAATGACCTGGAGTTTATTATTTCCTTCCTAAACTCTGGGTGCCCACCAATTTTTACACGGGCAGTCTAGAGTCAGGTTATAAGGTCATTCTGGATTCAGGAGATGCTGTGGAGCTCAAGTGGCGAGCTGGATGGCGAGACGTATCACTTGTATATGATATTATTTATTTCGCTGTGTATTCTGTATGAGGACAAGTTGTATAACTGTCCATTGATGTATTGTGTGTATATTGTTGTAGTAAACTCTGATGATGATGTAATGTACAAACTGATATAGTTCTTTTGATTTAAAGATTATTCATTTATCTATTATACGTTGTTCCCCTGCGAATGTGAGATTCTGATATTGTTTCTGTGTTTTTTTCTGTTCTCCTTTTCTTTTGTCTTCTTCTACCTCTTCTTTTTAACCATAACAATTCGGTTTTCCGACATTCGATTACTCGGCAGTTGATACAGTGGACGTATTAATGTCGACTTTCGAGCGTCGAAAGATCGCGTTCGTTACAATGTGGTATCAGAGCATATGGTTAAGCGATAACCTTGGCTCTGTTGGGTGTTACTCATTAGAGATAGAGTCAGTAGTACTCTAGAATGAGTGTGAGTGTAATAATAGAGATGAGCGCGTATTTGTTAGTGAATATGAAATTGTTTTGTATTGTGTTGACTTATCGGTTGATTGTTTATGAATTCTGGTCGGTGCAGTCTAGCTAACTGTAATCGATAGGGGTTTCTAAACTCTTAAACAAGATGAACTGACACAGTATCATTTTAAATTGGGTAAATGAAATAATTTTACCTCGATTATATTTTGTATATAAAGGAAATAATTTTTCAGAAATTGTTAAAGTGTATAAAAAAATTAATTGTTTATTGTTGAAAATGTAAAAATATATATATAAGTTAATGAAAGTTGTTTGAATAAATTATACATAAGCAACAATTGTATAAGTATGGAATTATAATTAAGATGATTTACAATTGTGAAATAATGTTGTATAAGTAAAGTTAAATAGTGAAATTATATAAGTAAAGATTTATAAATGTGATTTATAAATAAAAGGAAATTTTAAAAGAACAAAAAGCACTGGATTCACTACTGTTGCTGGAGAATAATAAGAGTGATGACTGCAGCATCATCAGTATCATTTTCGTGTTTCTGTGTGATGGATTTGCTACCATAGTAAATTGAAAATTGAAGTTTTGTTGTGATAAACAAATTTTAAATTAAAAATCCAAGTGGTAATTGATGAATATTAGCAAATCGAGATATGAATTTGAATAATTGATGAAATTTAGCTTTGGTAAAAGTTAAATAGAATTTATTTTAGAATTGGAATCTGAATTGGATTTTTAAGATGAATAGAAGTTAAACAAATGATGTTTAATTGGAATATCACTTAGGTAATGTTGAATAGAAGTTGATTTTGAGATCAAAGTAAATGAATAAAGTGAATTAAATGGATATGAACTTGAGGTTTATAAATGAAATTCAACTTTATTTGTAAAATGAATTAGCAATTGAATTAATAAATGGATTGAATTTTAATCAATCGAATGTGAATAAATTGATATGGAATAATGGATGTAAGTGTTAATTCATTACAACCTACAATAAACAGCGGAATAAAATCAAGTACTTGTGATACGTCTCGTCATCCAGCTCATCTCCTGAGCTCTATTACATCCTATCCGGTATTTGTAATACTCGGTCTGACCCGAGCATTATAATAAAATAACACCTGAGTTAGTTTGGAAAACCAGCGTGAGAAAACACACTGAAATTGAATTATTAAAGTTGTCAAAATCCTTCGAAATCCAAGGTATCTCATAAGACCACGCCACACATAAACACGATGGGTTTTTACCTTACAATAACCAAAACATTTCATATCAAATCCTCTGATATTATAATAATGTCCACATATAAATACTTATTCAAATAGCTGAAATTGTTACATTAATTAAATTCCAGCATACTAGGCTCTACAATCAAAACTGTGAAGACACGTATTGGAGAATGGACACCATACGAATAACTAGGCATCGGGGTTCCACCTATCACAGTATACGTCTAGAAACAGCGTATCAAGGACCACATCGGGATCCCCTGCCACACAAGACTGGACTATCCCTAACCTGGATAGATCGAATATGCTATCACCCCGGGTGTTCTCACCCTCTTTCGAGCTCCTTCCATATACCGTAGTAATAAATAATATCCGAAGTTATCTAGAAAGGTGATAAACATACCCTACTTGGGTGTGACCCACTTAGTCTTGCTGCATTTCCCCTGATTTTCAGTTATTCCCGGTTGATGAGGCTGGAGGCTACGATTAACTTTTTAAGGAATTTTCACTTAGAATGCTCATTGTCCTCCGGTGACAATGTTCTAATATCATTCATCCATACAAGTCCGTTTTGGGTCCGAACGCAACCGAATGTACTATTCCTACTACACCCATTTTGGAATAATCCTCAGGATTAGTAGCGATTAGCCCTTGCACTTCACTGCTCCATCTTCGACTCCATGCCCTTGTTTTCACTGCGAAAACTTACTCGTTGGATCGAAGTGGTTTTCGGATAACTTATCCGATCCGAGTCTCTTTGAAACAACATTCGATATTTTTCGGGTAAACTCAACCCCGATTCTTTAGGAAATAAACAGACGAAAATAAGATCAGAGATCACTCCCTAACCGTTAGTGGACGGATTTCCTTATAAACGTCTAAGAAGAACAAAACGAGTTTATACGTATAGTATAGCACCTCGAACGGTAACTGTACCATATAAATTCCATATTTCTCCTAGATATTTCCAAAGTTATATTTTTGGTCCCGATTTTGATAGTCGGTTATTTAACTATCAAATAAACAATCATTCAACCAATATTCCATTTTTCCACCGAATAACTCCAAATCTCTTTTAAATTTAATTTTAATAAATTAAATCACTTTATCCAAAATATATTCTTATCTTTTCGAGTTAAGTAAATTCACCAAAACTATTCTTTCAAAGATACTTGGAAACATTTAAAATCTTTTTGAAAAGTACCACTGCACTATCAAACCATGGATTCATAGCTCAACGGTTACATCTCTATCCAGAGAAATTCAAGACTTAACTATAGGCACTCACTGCCTCCGATTATGCCATGCGAGTATACCAATACTTTCCGAAAACTTTTTTAAAAATTTTCACAATAAAACTTATGAAATTTCTATAATATTTTTCCAAGTTAAACTTTGGGTAAACTACTATTAAATAAAAGTTATTATATTAATATTAATATTAATTAATTTGTCCTTTGAAAATAATAATAACACTGATTAATTCTTAAATAAAAATTGACTTACTATACACTAGCTGAACTAATATTTAAATATATTTTAACCAATTTTAAACAACTGAATAATTATTTTTCTGAAATATTCTTAAACGCTTTTAAATTTCCTAGTTAATGCTTAAAAATCCTCCTTTTTTAAAATAAACTTTAACTTTTCAGGAAAAATATATTTCCAACTCCAATATAGCCAGTCTAATAATTTATAAATCCCTCTCGGTTTATTTCCAGTTTGATTTACGTTCCAATTCTGTAAATTTCCTTTTCACGTTTCTAAAAATAAAACTACTATTTATTTTTAAAACGATTTACCCATCTCCTTATAAATTCCCACGGTGAATTTATAATTTCAAATTATCCACTGATAATTACTTCACTTTATTTTATAAACTTCGTTTATAAACTCCATAATCTCATTTCCCGTTTATCACTGTTTTCACAGCACTTAATCGATTTTAAATCGATTTTCTAAATTAAATTCCATTTTTAAATTAATTTCTCAGTTAACCAAAATATATCCCAAAACCCACTAATTTCAGATTCACTACCATTTTATGATTTAAAATCTTATTTAAATCTGGAACACAAATTTCATATTTTATTTTCAAATTTCCCTTTTTATTTTCCCAAGCTATTTAAATCTTAAATTTAGAAATAATTTCTTTTATACTTAAAACAATATTGCTTAAGTTCTTTTTTTTAAACTCTTTTATTCACATTTATTCAAAAATCTCTATTTTTCCATACTCCACAATCTATACCTCAAACTGCGAAGCCTTCTTCGTAGCCTAATCCTCTAAAACAAACATCCAACTCTGTTTCTCAGCAAAGCGAACATACTCCACAATCTATACCTCAACCTAGGCTTCTCCAACCGATTTCTTCTCCTACCTTTCCCCATTTGCATTCTTCCTCGCATAACACTATGAATGAGCATAACGGTCCAAACAATTCGAGTACACATGATGGTGCAACGATTCCAACAGCAAAGTCGATTAATACATCAGGCCGCATCGAACTTCGACTTATAGAAACAAAAGATAGGTATGTGCTTTATAGTGATATACATTTATATTTGTTTTGACTTCTGTTATGATAACATAAATACTCTACACAGCATTTTTCAATGCATCCTTCTTGTGAACTTTCAAAGAGGATTACTGCATCTTTTTTCAAACGTTTAGCTGATTTTGGCCCACTTTTGGAAAGACACCATCAAATTATAAGGATCTGCTTTTCGAAGATTTTTTGGTAAGTTTCAACTATAAAAATTTCAGTGCTATTACTTGGTTGGTATATTACTTGGTTGGTTTATTTCTTGATAAGGACATCTATATGATATACACTAGCAATAGTTAAATCAAAACCCTTGAAGTTAGCTCTGAATATATTGTTTTGACACATTATTATGTAACAAGTATCATACATTACAGGGTCAAGTGTATGGTTATGATACTTATCCCATGGAGACTATAAGCAAACACTGGAAGACAAAGGCTAGCAAAATATATTCAGATGTGGTTAGCAATATAAATGAAAAAATGCTAAATCAATCTTTATGAGTCAAGCTATTTGGGACAAGTGGCCCCAATACTGGGATCTTCCAGTAGTTAAAGAGAAATCAAAGAAAGCTTCAACAAATAGAAACTCTGATCCGACTTTGCACAGTTGTGGATCTGTTACTACACAAGAGCATGCCAAAAGATTAGTAATATTTTTGTTTCTCAATACTCTATTTATTTATTTTGACTTTTAAAATTGCCAATATTAAAAAAATTATTTAGAGTAAGGAGTAGGGTAGGCCTGCTCGTGTGCTCGAGGTATTTGAGCGTACTCGTATCAAAGTTGTAGCTCATAATAAGGATGACTCGACTTCACCTACTTGGATAGGTCCTAAAGCGGTGAAGTTTTATGTATGTGATAATTTTTTTTAAAGTAATAATGGTTAAGGATAAATTTTTACTATTAAGAAAAAATTATTTCCTGACAGGACAATTTGACGAGAGCTTGCACAAAGAAACTACGCGCACATCGAGAGACAAGCAGTGACGACACCATAGAGTTGCCTCTAGAGACAGTAAATACCATATTCGAATCGCATGTAGTGCCGAATGCAAAAAAATGTTTTTACCCCATCGGGAATTTAGAGGTACTAAATTACTATTCTCTTTTTACTTGATTATGTGTGGATGCATTAAAAGTGGAATGGTGCATTTATTTTTAGAATACTTCTTTAGAAAACATGCATATACGGTCTAAATTTAATTAGTATATATGTGATTGCATATAATATAAATGACTACATATGATATACGTACATATATGATACACGGGGTATGTAAATTGCAATAGCACTATAAATATAAATGACTAAATATAATATAAATGCAGTATACAGAACAACCGTTGAAATGTGCAGCAACAATATATATGTGATTGCATATAATATAAATGACCACATATTATTTAAATTGCAGTAGCACTATATATTGCATATAATATAAATGACTACATATAATATAAATTGCAGCAGCACTATATATGTGATTACATATAATAATATAGTATACAGAACAACTGCTGAAATGTGCTTTGCCATTATCCTGGGATAGACTATTATAGTCTTATGTTTGCCATGGAATATAATTGACTATTATAGTCTTGTTTAACATAATATAAAAGTAGTATACAGAACAGCTGCTGAATTATAATATAAATGACTACATATAATGTAAATTGGAGCAGCCGCTGAAATGTGCCTGGCCAGGAAAGCAAAAAATAATGAATGTGCTTTGCCATTATCCAAGGATTGACTATTATAGTCTTATGTTTGCCAGGGAATATAATTGACTATTACAGTCTTGTATAATATAATATAAATATATATAATATAAATGTAGTATACAAAGCAGCTGCTGAATTATAGTATAAATGACTACATATAATATAAATTGCAGCAGCCGCTGAAATGTGCTTTGCCAGTGAAGCCAAAAATAATGAATGTGCTTTGCCAGGGAAGCCAAAAATTGAAGCAGCGTTTCCATCACGTTCTGCCACTCATTATTTAAGCTACCAGCTCCCTTAAGCTATGTTAATTAGCTTTATACATGCTTTATTTTGGTTAATCTTTCTAATTTGATATTTTTTATATTTCTAATTTGATATTGGTTAAGCTCCCTTAAGCTACCACTCATTATCTTCACGTCATATTTCTAATTTGATATTTTTGACATTTTTTTTTCAAATTATCGAGTGAGCATATTTTCTTTGAAATCCTTCACTGGATTCATATATTGACATATAACAAAATTATTCATAGTTGAAACATGCAGAATTAAGTATAAAATGTACAACATAGCTAAATAAATGTATATGTTCTTGTACATGTTTAACATGTAGTTTTTCTTTATTCTTCTATATATTAGGTCACAAGCTGACATAGGCATTCATATAGTATATTGAAATTAAGGCTTGGGTAACAATCTAATTTATGAATTTGAGTTGTAGGGACATGAATCATGAATCAGTTTAATGTTTTCAGTTTATTATTGCAAGTAGTAAATTCACTTTTACTATACAGCTTCCCTCATCTTCTCAACATTCAAAACAACATTGTGTTGGCAATGATGATGACGTTCATGAGCTAGAAAAAACTGTTAAGGAAATGAGCTTAAAGCACGAGAATGAAAGTGTAGTGCGGCATAGGATTGAGGCGGAAAGAGAAAGCGAGCGAGCTAAGAGCCAAATACTCGAGGAAGAGCAAGCAAGGCTTGCACAGCAGCAAAAGGCAAATTGAGAGAACTTTCAAGCACAAATGACAAAGGTGATGGCAATGCTTCAATGGCATGATGGATCTCATTATGAAAGCTCTTTGCCGTCGTCATCTTCATAAGCTCTTCGGGTATGGTAACTGGACAAATTTTGTTTTAAACACGATATTATGTGGTTTTCTATACGGTTATTATGGCTATGGATGGTAATATGTTTCTATATGGTGTAACACTAGCACTAGTTGAATAGTTTTGATGTTTAGAATTCAACTTGGGGTATAAATGGATTGAAGAATGACTATAGATGGTATTGTTATTGTATAGGATATTAGCACTATTTGAGTATCATTATTGCTTAGAATACAACTTTGATTGTGCATGGTCGACAAATTCATAATTTAATTTTCTTATTTGTTTATGCTATTCATTTTATATAAATGTTCATGTATTTACATATATATTTCTGTAGATACTTTACTATTGAATGTCGAATGTTAATGGTTGGCTAAGCTTTAATAAAAAAAAAAAAATAACATTTACCGACGGAATATAAAGAGAATACCAACGGAATTTTCGAACAAAAAGGCCAATAAAACGTCGCTGAAATAGGCAAATGAAAAAAAAATCCACCACAAAACCTTTGCAAATCAGCATGTGACTAGCGACGGATATAAGAAATATTTGATGATGTATTTTTAGTTTAATTTTTAGAATTTTTTTATAACTTTAATTTGGAAAATAAGTAAATTTTCCATTTGACGTATTTTACGGCAAACGTTGGCATTTTGAGACTTCATAGAATTTAATAACTTGTCTGTTTTATTTTTCTTTTGTGATCGTATAACACTGTTATATGCGATCGAAATTTACATTCTATAAATCGTGGTTCAGGAATGGACGCGATATGTTATGGCAGGGTATCAGACTTTATTTAAAAATTCAATACATAATCAAATACACAGCAGCACACAGTATAACCAATTTGTTGTTCTCCCTTTTCCCCAACCAGCCGCCATTTTTCATTGCCCTCCCTCTGACCATTTTTCCTCTTCAACATCTTGAATTACTGTTTGTACCTTTTTGCTGCCTTGAGGAAGAGGATGGATTCTGGGTGTGTTTGTGTAGGGAGATACATATGCAGCATTCCTTCCTTTTTATCATCTCAGTTTAACTCTTTGTAACCATAGTTTTATAACTTTCCAAGCATTCAAAAATGAAGAGCTCACAAACCATCCACTTTTAGCCTCAGCTTTCAACTAAGAAGTTGATCGTCATCCTCTCTAGCTTTAATTAATTATTTAAAGGATTATCTATACTTTAAATTTTAATTAAAGTTAATTAATTATATTGATTTAAGTTATTTAATTATATTTAATGGATAATTAATTTTTATATTAATATTAGTTAAGTTTAATTAATTATTGTTTTAACAATGTTTTAAAATTAATTAACTAATTATTATATTAATATTTTTTGAAGTTAAATTTTTAGTACAATAATAGTATTTGAAATTAATTTATATATTATTAAATAGATTCTAAAGTATTATTTTAAATAAGATTCGATTAAATGAAATAGAAGGATGTTTTAAATGTTAATTTGTTATTTAAAGCTATTTTAAATAACTTATGATTTATCATGAGGACGTTATTGTCTTAAAGAGTCTATTAATGAGTTGATTTAAATATGGGGAATGTTTTATAAATGGCTTTGGATAGTTATAAAAGAATTTATAAATGAGTTTTACAGAATCTGAGAAGGAGAAGTTTTAAAAACGGGGTTTAGGATTTATTAAGAATGTTTTACAAAGAGATTGGTGTTTTGGGTTTCTCTGTTTTAGATGACATTTGGGTTTGATCGTTTGAATATGATTTCTAAATAGAAATTCTTTCTATGTGTTTGGCGTGTATACTTATATCATAGTATAAGTATATGGAAAGGTTTCTAAGTTTTAAAAGTAAAATGCTTTGTGAATATACTTATGCCATCAGGATAAGTATATGGTTATATTTTCTAAGTATTGAAAATATAGAGTGGTTTGTGAATATACTTATCCTACTAAGATAAGTATATGGAAGTGATTTCCAAAGATTTTGAAATGTGATTTTAAATTAATGAAAGATTAGTTTAAGATGCTTAGTGACTTTCCATGGGAAATATAATCTTTGTTTGGCTGTTTGTTTATTTGATAGTTAAATAACCGACTATGAAATCTTGGTCTAAATATGTGATCCTACTTAATTTTGGTAGTACGGAAATATTCCCTACTTTACACAAAAAGATTTTAACTTTGGAAATATCAAGGGGAAACACAAGGATTATATGGTACAGTTACCATCGGTGGTGCTATACTGTATGTATAAACTCCTTTCGTTCTTCTAGGACAAATGATAAGGAGATCCATCCACTTAAACGGTTAAGGGGTGATCCCCGCTCTTATGTAACGACCCGTATTTTTACGGATCAAAACATTCTAAAATGATTGACCTTTGGTTGTATGGTTGTTAAGTCATTTCGGGTTTTGGCAGAATTTTGCTTAAGTCCTAAGTCGTAGCCGACTTAGGAGTTTGGACGAGTTAAGCAACAAGTTCCGGTCGAGTTGCCGACTCAAGGAACTCACCGAGTTAAGGGAGTATGGTTGACCGACTTAAGGTAGTGACCGACCTAGGAGATAAGTCGTGACCGACTTAAGAGGTTCAGGCGACCTAAGGAAGAGTAGTAAGCGACCTAAGTATTCTGGGGTAGAGTTAGGTCGGCAACGACCTAAGAGTGTTGTGAGCGACCTAAGTGTTTGGGTGTTAAGTGTTAGGTCGGCAGTTCGAGTTAAGGTTTCGAGCGACCTATAGGATGTAGTTATGGTTAGGTCGGCAACGACCTGGAGGAGCTGGGTTTTGCCTAAGTGCTAGGTCGCGTGAGTTGTTAGGTCGCGTGTTGGTATAAGTCGTTGGGTCGTATAGGCTGGTTAAGTCGGCATAGAAGTAAGTCGTAAGTCGTCTAACCAGTTAAGGCGCGTGCGCATTAAGTCGTAGACAGGGTTCGTATGTGCGCATGTGTTGAGTCGGAGGTTGCTTTAGGTCGTCAAGGGTTAGGTCGGAGGCTCTGTTAAGTCGTGGGAGTTTTTAGGTCGTAGGTCGGCATAGTGTTAAGTCGGCAGCGACTTAAGGAGATAGCCGAGTTACGACTTAGGGCAGTTTTCAGCTATAAATAGGAGAGCTTCTCTTCATTTTTGGGATCCGGATTTTGAAGCGACGAAGTGCTGCCATTTTGAGAGCTGTACTTCTACACTTCTTCACTTCTTTTCTCCACTCTAAGCTAGTGCTTCCATCCATCCTAATCGAAGATCAAGATTGAAGATCCAAGAGCTAAAGTTGAAGATCTTCATCCTTTGAAGTGAGATTTCTTCGTTTGAAGCGGATCCGTGATAGATCAAGCTTCATCCTTTGCTGTCCAGATCTGAAGCGTGTTGATTTGAGGTTGTTTAGGTGATTTGGTGAGTGGTGATTATCTCTCACACGGATCCAAAGGAGTATATCGGATTGTTGGCTCGATTTGGTGTTAAAATAGTGATTTCCATGCATTTTCTTCATCCTATGTGTAGATCCATATAGATCCATTGTTCATGATGATGTTACATCCATTTTATCATATGTTAACCTATGCAAGTTCATTCATCAAGTTTGTAGAGATATAATCCATGTTTTCATGCTTATTGGACTTTCAACTCTTTAATTACGAAAATGCCATTATTGTTATAATTGTCTACTTAGATCATTTTTGAATGCTTGATTGCTTGGATTGATGTTTGATTTGATTGATTGTTATGAACTAGATGATTGATGATTAGATTTAGACCAAAGACGATTCAAAAGCTAAGTGGAAAGGCTCTTGAATTGGGAAAGCTGCTCGTGGCATATGTAGCGGGATGATGAAGCTCTTATGCATAGATTTGATGATGTGATGATGAGATGAGGCTTTGCGAAGATGTAATGAAGCGAGGCAGTCATGTGATGAAGACTTGGTCTAATCCAGACGGGATCATTCCAAGCATGTTGATAACTCGGTGATATGATTCGAGTTGAGGATAATAAATGGATATGAGAATAGTCGTCGAGGAGGATGACTAGGAGGCTTGGATAGCATCGTTGTTGAAGGTTCTAGCATGCTCTAAGCAAGAGTACGTTTGGGCAGATTCGATAGTCCCAACGGCCAACTGTTGATGGTCGAGTACTCTGGGCAGATTCGATAGTCCTAGGCACGGGCTGCGACGACGTGCGGGAGTTATGTCTAGAACCGGGGTTTCCATTAGCCCTTGACGGACGGCTGAAAGAATGTGCCGGTCATTCAATTAACGGTGATATCGAAGCAATGATAACAGTGATAGCCAGAGTCATGGATGTTTGGTTGTATCGTCATTCGGACTCAAGAGCGGTATTTTCTGGGTGCTTATCTGATTTAGGCCTTGGTACTTGGAAAACATCGCCCTTGACTCGAGTGATAGTAGCTTTACTTTAAATTGTATGCTCTGCTATGTTGTTTCTGCTTAGTGTGTGTCTGGGGGCTATCACTGTAGAATGAGGTTGGAGTGGGAGGGTTGTATTCCTATTCCTTTTCCTTTATGCTCTTTTGGTATGTTGTTAGTTAATTTACTGCTCACTAAGACTGTTGTCTGACTCAAGGCTTTATGTTTAATTCTTATTGCCTTGGGCTGTTCGTCCATTTTGGGACGGGCAGACTAGGTAGCAGGTGACAGGTGCTGTTCTCTTCTCACGATGCTGATATCGAAGACGAGCTAGAGGGTTGCATATTATCTTCTTATTATATGTACTGGATATTCCGCTGTATTGTATTCTCTGAGAGATATGTAGTGAGGCTTGATGTATTGACTATGTGGATGCTTGTATTCAACTATTATGAAGTTTTATATGATGTCATTTTGTTCTGTAAAGCTTCACTATACATATGTTCTATTGTATTTTTGTCCATGCGCTGTGAGTAATACGATAGATTCTGTCGTTTTAATCTTACCTTGACAATCGTCCATGGTCGCCTGGCACACTTTACAGCGCTCTATCTCTAGATTCGGTGCAGGGGTCATGGGCGGTCGTCACATCTTATGTATTGTCTGATTATTTCCTAAAGAACCGGTATTGAGCATTCCAAAAATAGACGTTTGGTTTTGTGGAGCACCCAGGAAACAGAAGAGTGTACTCATAAGAGATCACTCGAACTCGTAACCACTCTAAAAACCATATATGGTTCTATTGAGGAGATTCATGATATATTGAGATGTTGGGATCTATGTGTGATTCCGAGACCCATTGGGGTATGGGATTCCGGGTGTGATTCCAAGATCAAATTGAGATGTGGGAATCTATGTGTGATTCCGAGACCCGTTGGGGTACTAGGATGCATGTGGGATTAGGCGATCTATTCGGTGGTGGTGCATAAGCTGGAATGTCGAACATAGCCTCATCAGTGGGAATGACTAAAACCAAAGAAAAGAGGCATGGCTAGTAGGGTTGGCAAACCATAGAGTGTAGTCGGCTCCAACTAGACGTTACCTATAGTTGTTATGAATGCATAGGGCGATGCACTCGGTCTTAGCAAGACCAGCTATGTTTTTCCTATGGTACATCACTAGGGATGTATGCTACTTCGGAAGGATATCTCTGATCCTTATGCAAGAGGACTGTTCCTCGAAGTACTAAGGGCACCTCCATGGAAATCCTACACAATTAGCGAAAGTGCTTTATCGATTTTCAATTATATACCTAGTATTGTTATGATGTACATTCACGAGCATCACAGCTACTTGATTATTATCATTTTCACCTTAGACATTATTATAATATCACTGGATTCTCTATAAAAAAAATTTGGTTATTGTTAGATAAAAACTTGTCCGTGTTTATATGCGGCGTGGTCTTACAAAATACCTTTGTTTCCAAAAGGTTATTTAAACTTTATGAATCCATTTGATTGTGTTTCTCATGTTATTTTTACCACACTGACCCGGCCATTGTTTTCCTATAATGATCGTGTCAGACCAAGCATATTTCTAGGTTTAGCTGGATGTTTAGAGCTTCAGGAGATGAGCTGGAGGCCCTAAGACATATTCACGTTGATGGTTATTTTCTTCCACAGCATTCATGAATTTGAGCAATTACTAATTTAAGATTCACAAACTTGGGTTCACTATAATTAGGTTTATTTTATGCCAAATTAAAATTAAATTTATCGTAATTAGGACTACTGTAATTAAGGTGCAATTTGAAAATTTACTGTAAGAAAAGAAGATAATTAAAATTAACAAACAAGTAGAACATAGGTCGGTCAACCACCCACTTGAGCCAGTCGACGATAAGCAGTCGACCGTTCAGTGACCAGTATTCGATTGGTTATTGTAATGATCGCCTTTTCAACCGTCGAATGTCGACACTAATACATCCATAGTATTCAGATACTGAGCACCCAAGTGCTAGAAAGATGGAATGTCAGGGTAAAATAAAAAGAAGAAAAGAAAACGAACAAGAAAGATAAAAACAATTACATCATAATCTCACAGCGAAATGACAACATACAATATGAAAATGATCTTTTACAATGAAAATTGTATGTATACAATAATCAGAACCTATCATCAACCTGGATAGTTATAACTGCCTGCCTTTACAATTGCTGATATATTTAGTCAAAGTAATGCATCCAAAAGTCCAGGCTGTTCTTTTAAGGTGAATTTGCCCCAACTTTGTGTCTAGTTTTTGATACCTTAACAATTGACTTTAGATCCATTCTTTTTACAATAGTTAGTATACTTTGGGTACTTAAAATCCTTAAATAAAAATCTCAAAGAATATCTTATAATTATTTTACAGAAATTTCTGAAGCATGGTATATTACCAAAGTGCTCATATAGCGACTATTCACTATAGGTTTTGCCCCTTCTTCAACTAGCTATCAAATGATTTAAGCATCAAAAAATTTCCAATAAGAATAATATATTATTAAATTGCTAAAAAGGTAAAGAAACCCCTAAGAATGTTCTAAATAAATAAATGTTATTTTCCAATAACAAGTTTTTAAAAATGTCGTTATAGCGACTCTTTTACTTCAATCTTTCTTAACTTTGTTTTATGTTTCCTATATCTTTCCATAGCATATTCTTTACTTTTCAAAACACTTATATAAGTTTATAAATCTACCAAAACAAGTTATATTAAACCATCATTGTTCACAATTTAAATTTAAGGGATTTCAAAGTACGTTTATAGTGACTATCGTTATATGGACAATTCCGTATTCAATTCCATATTCTGTGTCATTTCATTTTATACACTTATATGACTTCCAATTTCAAACCATATTAATTACAACATATTTTACCATATGTATTCAAATCACTTGTCCATTTTAAATGCCCAAATTAAGTTATCACGGTTTAATGGTTTAATAAGCACCTACATTATAAATTTACATACTTGACAAAGCATATAATCAGGGGTGTAACTTTAAGAGTTAATGTCTATTTTTTTTACTAATAGTAAGCAATATTAATATGTGATTCAGGAAGCAATTGTCAAGCAATATTATCACTTATTAATTTCGATAATTAACTTCATTCAAAGTGAGATTAACTCACTTTTATTACCAAATATTCTTCCTACCAACATTCATTTCAAACAACACATCACTATCATTTACTATTTCAACAAAACCTTAATAAAACCCATCCTCTACCTTGCTAACCATACGTCCAAGACCTCCATCCCTCTTTAAGCTCACGGCAACCATCACCGAGTTCACGTCCAACCTCCTTCATCTCCCACATACTCACAGCACTTAGGCATTTCCACCTCCCATGTAATGACCGCCTTTCTTGCACCGAAAGATGAGCCATTATGGGTAGAAGAAAAGGAAAGATAAGAAGAAACTACATAAACACAGTATCTCATCACGAATCAAAACAACATATAATAGATAACATAGCATATTACATATTCATTCCCATATAATACATCAGAGTCATTACATTACTACTTCAACTAGATAGTTATAACTACCTATCCATCACAAAATACATAGATCATACATAAATACACAGCAGAATAAGATAACAATTAGCTAACGGTGAAGCTACCTACTCCAGCTCCTTCAAAATGTTTCCGTAAGAAACCTGGGTAACTTTGCTACACATACAAATTTGAGTACCCAAGAGTTTTAGGAAGAAAAAAAAACTCCATGTCAGACATGGATCTGTTGTGAGTAAACTCAAACAAATTAAACCTTACTTATATAAAACATTTTGAGAATCAAAGGTATCTTGTAAGACCAATCCGCACATAAACACGAATCGGTTTTACCTTACGATGACCAAAACACTTTATATAGAAATCCAATGACATTTTCATAATGTCTAGGGTTTTTAAGTAAAATAGAACATAGCTCAAATGCTTGCATCTCACATTTCAATATATTTGGGCCAAACTAAATTCGTATGGCACTTATTGGAGAATGGATTTCATACAATGGCTGGGCTACTGTGGTATAGCCCGTTATGGTGAATCTCTAGAAAAAATAACATCGAGGACCTCGCCCGGATCCACTACCAACACAAGACCAGCTTACCCCTTGCTGGATAATACCTAATAAGATCACCCCTGGGTTGGGATCAATAACCGTACCAAAGCATACATGAGTTGATAGTAGGGACTCTAGACCTTACCCTAATAGGAGTGACCCACTTAGCCTTGCTACATCTCACCTATTTTTTTCATTCCCGTTTAGTGAGGCATGAGGCTATGTTTACCTTTATTATAGCATTACCATTTATAATGCTAGCATTGCCACTTGTAATGCTAGCATTGCCTTCCTGATGTTGACACAGTGTCAGCACTCATCCATACAAGTCGTTTAGGAGACGAACGAACCGAAGGCACTGTCTCCACTACACCCTTTGGGAATCACCCTCAGGGTTAGTAGCAAATAGCCTTTGCACTTCGAAGTCTTCATCTTGGACCCAGCCTTTATGTTTCCAATTTGAACGTTTACGTTAGTTCGAAGTGGTTTTGGAATTAATATTCGATCTCGGTCTCTCCAAACCAACGTTTAATAATTTTAAAGCGTCACGTTGTTTATAGTAGATTATTCCATTATCAGGGTGTAAAGATTACATATGAACATACATTCCATATGCTCAGCTTGTCATGACACGCTTATCGAAATTAACCCACTTGTACTCATCACGTCCCTAAAGTGTGGTATTTGTGATAAGTATAAGTCGACTTACTTTCAATAAAACGTGTCAACGTTTTATTATAACTACTTTAATTCGTTTGGCTACTTAATAGCATGGACAAGAGATCCTTGGTTTTAAAACAATTTACCTAAACAAGGAAAGTGGTTAGACATAAATAACCAATAGGGTTTAAAAAGAAACTTTAACATAAATAACCTTTGATTAAATCATAAGTTTAAAACTCAATTAAACCTTAATTAATCTTAGTAAAATCATTAATAATCCTAATTTATTTTGCAATTAAACCTTAGTTAAACTTTCATTTATAACATTATTTTTAAGAAATTAAACCCTAATTAAGTGGATAATTAACCTTTAATTAAATATTAATTAATTAAATAATTAAATCTAATTAAATGATTAATTAAAATAAATAAACTTGATTAAGTATAAATTAATTTTCTTTTATCTTAATTAATCATTATTTAAAACTTACTTAATTAAATATAATTTACTTAGTTAATAATTTTTTAAACTCTAATTACTTAATTAATTAATTAATTAATAATTACCATAATTAATAAATTAATTAAATAATTAAATAATTAATTAATTAATTAATTAATTAAATAATTAAAAATTAAACTTTTGACTTACTTAATTATTTTGAAATGTGTTTTCAAAAAAAATTCAAAAGAAAACACTTAAAACTTGAAATCGTGAAAATTTCCGAACTGCATCCATAGTGACTATCGCTATGAGCATGGTTCGCTTGAATTGATTTCTAGGTGAAAATTTCACTTAAGCTCTAGCTATGACATGTTTGAAAACACAAATGGAAAAGTATTGAAAACTTAAAGCAAAGGTGAAAACTTGGAAAACATTTTTGAAATCCAAAACTAGAAAAAGGAGCTTCTTGTTTTTAATAGGATCTTAAGTCCTTTGCGACTTTTCAAGGTGCTAAGTTCAAAACAAATTCATCACATACACTTGGTTTTGGTTTCATAAACATACTGCCATCATATCATAACCAATCAATTACATATCCATATCCAAACAATTATTCAATCATCAAATCACAAATCCAAGCTCAACACAATCATATAATCATATGCTATCAAAACAACATGATAATTCAACACAACAACCACTATATTCTCACAATATATAGTTTATCAAAATCAAGTTAATTTCTTTTCCAGAAACAAAGGCTTTACTCATCGAAAAATGTCTAAATCAAAGCGAACTTTTGCCAAAACTTGAAAATACTTTAGAAACTTTGCAAAAATTAAACTTTTGGTAGCTCAAACACTTGAAATGGCTCTGCCAAGTGGACTTTTGGCTCAGCCTAGGCCATGTTGGGCATGGCCATGACTAGTTTGAACTTTGCAATGCTGTTTTGGGGTAGGTGTTTGCTTGTAGTTTAGAAGAGAGGTGTTTTAGAAGATGTAGAAGCGATTTTGTGGATTAAAAAGGAGATTATTAGCAAAATTAATGGATTTTCTTAGTTTGAAAATTATGAAGAGGAGGTCATGGATGTTGTGCTCAAGCTTTTAGGATTTTGAAATGAAGGAGGTTGTGAACATGAAAACATGATGATCAAGAGGTATATATAGGCTTAGGGAATTAATAAAAAAATATAAGTGTTTATATTAAAATATATGTATGCATGAATTACCATACCTCTTCCACCACTTAAATCCATCCTCCCTAGTACCCTTTCCCCTCTCTTAAACTATTCAAGCCATATCCTTATGTACTTGTGTTTAAAAGGAGCATTTAAATATATACACACACACACAATTTTTGTTTATAAAATATAAATATTCTTTTATCCTTATATATATACACTTAAAAGAGAGTCATATACATGCACATATGCACATGTATTCATCATGTATAAATAGTTTGTGTTGTGTGCATATGTGTTTACGATAGTGTTATGACATTTTAATTAACTTTTAACTAATGAAAAATCGCTATTTCGGAAAATAATTTCGGATCATATTTTCTATTTCTCTAAAAACTATATATAGTGGTAAACAAAATTTGAAAATAATTTTATCATCATTGCTTATTATTTAAAATAGTTTTATTTGTTAATGAAAATCCATTTATTCATCATTTATAATATAATTAAATATTCATTTAAATAGCGATTAAATTTTGGGTCGTTGCACTCTCCTCTCTTAAAAGAATTTCGTCCCGAAATTAGAAAATAAGGAGATAATTCAAACTACGCAAAAAGCCATATATTCATATCATAAAACACATACCTATACATACACAAAGCATTCATAGCAAACAAACATACTCTATACATACAACTTATGACTAGCTATCCAAACATCAACTCGGGGTAGGCTTCCTTCATAAGATCCATCGTCTCCCAAGTGCAGTCTCTTGGATCCTCACTCCACTGTATCTTAACTAGTCGCACCACCCTGTTACGCAACCTCTTTTCATCCTGATCCACTGCATAAACTAGATCTCTAACCACTCTCAGGTTTGGTTCTATTTCCATTTCCTCTTGAACCAATGGCTCCACAATCAAAGATGGGTCATGAACATACTTCCTCAAATGAGACACGTGGAATGCATCGTGAACACCTGCCAACCTCTTTGGAAATTCAACCCTATAAGCAAGCTATCCGATCCTTTCAAGAATACAGAAGGGTCCAACGTACCTTGGAGCTAACTTCCCAGCTTTTCTAAATCTAACAGTTCTTATTATTAGTGAAATTTTTACAAACACCAAGTCCCGACCACAAATTCCAAATCCCTTCGCCTCCTATCAACATAACTCTATTGGCGATCTTGAGCCTCCTTTATCCTTTTCTTAATCACTGCAACTTTCTCGGTAGCCTCTCGGATCATGTCTGACCAAAGTACTGGTCTATCTCCTGTCTCAACCCAACATGCTAGTGACTTGCACGGTCTTCCATATAGGGCTTCATACGGTGTCATTCCAATGCTTGCTTGGAAACTATTGTTTTAGGTGAACTCACTCGAATGTAAACGATCCTCCCATGATTCACCGAAATCCAGAATACATTCCCTCAAGAGATCCTCTAGAATCCGATTCACTTACTCCGTTTATCCATTTGTTTAGAGGTGATATGGTATGCTTAAGCTCAACTTTGTTCCTAAATTACTTTGTAAAGCTTCCTAGAATTAAATAGTAAATATGGGGTCTCGATCACTTAATATACTCATAGGAAACTCCATGCAACCGGACTATCTCCCTCATAAAAATTTTAGCTAAAGTAGCATCGGTCCTTGTTGGTTTTACCAGTATAAAACGTGCGCTCTTCGTTTGCCGATCCGTGATAACCCATATTCCTTCATTTCCATTTCTGGTTCTAGGTAAACCATCGATAAATCCGTCGATATCCTTTCCCATTTCCAATTAGGTACTTCCAAAGGTTGTAATAATCCGGTTGTCTTCTAATGATCACATTTGATCTGTTGACAGCACGAATACCTGCTAACATAGACTGAAATGTCCTTCATTCGTGGCCACCAAAATACTCTTTTCATGTCCTTATACATTTTATGAACACCTGGATGAATACTTAACCAAGATTTGGCATTCATACAAAACTTCCTGCTGCAGCCCATCCACATCTGGAACACACAATCGTCTATTCATCCTTATAACACCTCGACTATCCATCTCAAAATCTGAACAGCTACCTCCCTTGACTCCTTGAATTAATCCTTTTAATATTTCATCCTTCATCCGATTTCTCATAATCCTTTCTTGAACTATCGGGGTAACCGCCAGGAGAGTCAAAACAACATTCCTACTTAAGGCATCTACCACCACATTAGCCTTCCCTGGCGTATACAGAATATCCAATTCATAAGCCGCTAGAAACTTTAACCGTCTCTGTTGCTTCAGGTTCCGATCCTTCTGAGTAAAAAGATATTTCAGGGATTTATGTTTCATAAAGAGCTCGAATTTTTCACCTAATTTAAGAAAGAGAACATACTCCTAAAATCTCTAAAGATTAGAAAGAAACTAAGGAGAATAGAAGGATCCTTACCCAGCAAGTTGTGTATCCACATTTTTAATGCAAAGACAACAGCTAGCAACTCCAAGTCATACGTAACATAGTTCTTCTGGTGAGGCTTCAACTGCCTGCTTGCATACACAATCACCCTACCATGCTGCATCAATGCATCACTCAAGTCCCACACCACATGCATCTATGTAAACCGTGAATCCACTATTTCCATTTGGAAGAGCCAAAACTGGTGCACAGGTCAATCTCTTTGTAACAACCCGCATATTTAACGATTATGTATTTGAATATTTTATTTAAATATTTTATCGTTAGTCGGATTTTAGTCCGAAAAGCTACTTTTTGCATACGTTCAAATTAGGACTCGAGACCTTCTCCATTTAGTTCAAAATGACGTTTGCGATCTTTTTGAGTGTAAACTTCGATATGTTTGGAGATAGTGGAATTTTCATCACTTTTTGCTTTGACCTTTGGTTTGGGGCTGAAGCATTCACTAACTCAGCCCAACCCCATCCTTCTCTCCACAACTTCATTCTTCATTTCTAAAATATAGAAGCTTTATCAAAAATGGAGGAGGGAATGGGAAATTAAAAGTCCAAGCTCAAGATCTTTAGCAAATTCATCTTCTAATACCAAATTCAAGAAGAAGACATTGATTCAAGCTTGGGGCTGTTCTTGCTTTGCTTCAAGCTTCATCTTCATTGGTTTTTGGAGAAAAGGTGAGATTTTTATCTCACAATTCTTGCCTATAACTATCTTGGACTGTTTGGGATGTATTCCTATCACTTTAGCACGAGTACTTACATGTGGTTTGGATTAGATTGGCGAAAAACTCCAAATTTTAGTGTTTTGGTGAATTTCCTGCAGTTAGGTCGTTCTGCCTCGGAACTGGCTCGTCCCACTTAGGTCGTTCGCCCCTAGGTCGTAGGTCGATGGGCCATAGGTCGCTCGGCCATATGTTGCTTAGGTCGTTCTGCCTTGAATATTTAGGTCGTTCGTCCTTAGGTCGCGAGTTTTAGGTCGCGAGTCCTTAGGTCGCGTGTCTTTAGGTCGCGAGTTTTAGGTCGCGTGTCTTTAGGTTGCGAGTTTTAGGTCGAGTGTCTTTAGGTCGCGAGCTTTAGGTCGCGAGATTTAGGTCGCGTGTCTTTAGGTCGCGAGTTTTAGGTCGTGTGTCCTTAGGTCGCAAGTTTTAGGTCGCGAGTCACTTTTCCTTAGGTCGTTAGACCTTATAATCCTTAGGTCGCTAGGCCTTGCTTCACTTAGGTCGCTGGACCTTATATCCATTAGGTCGCTGGACCTCGTATCCCTTAGGTCGCTCGACCTGTCTTCCACTTAGGTCGTAGGTCGCATGGTCCCTGGACCCCTGCGACCTGACCGGGCAGGTCGAACCCCGTAGCGGGGGTGTTGCCCCTGCACCCCCACCTAGGGAGTTGCCACCCCCCTGGACCCCGCTCCGTAGGGGATCTTATCTGAAAAACATTCAACAAAACTTCCACTTTGATGTATTTTGAGCTGATTTCATTGGATTTTATTCACGTCTTCGTATGTGAATTTCTGTGATTGATTGTTCTGTAATCATTTTTGTGTTTTGTCACTTTAAAAAATATGAAGGTTTCAATACTAGTAGTAAATATCAAAACTCTTTTATCAAAACATTTTCAACTCTATTTTTAATACCAAACTCGTTTATAAAACCGTTTTCCAATCTATTAGTATATACAAGCCTTTACCTCACTCGGATGAGAAATCTAATTAAACGGCTTAGCAAAACAAGTGGTATGAAACGCTCGCGTTTACTTCGTCGGTTAATTCTTGGACTTGTTCGATTGAACCTCTTATGACAATTTCCTAGTGAAGATCTACAGTTTGTTCGTAAATATTTAAGTTAAGCTAGTGGTTATGGGACATGAAGCTAAACTTTTATATTTACTAGCTTAATGTAATTGACACTTCTTGATGATCATGGCGATCCTTTTTATGATTTAGACTAGAATTTGTGCGATGTCTCTTTGTCTGCACGGTTAGACTAGACCTCATCTGTGTGATTTCGACTCACACATATCTCTTTGGCTACGAGGTTAGTCTAGACACCATTTGTGTGATTTCGACTCACACATATCTCTTTGTTGCGAGGTTAGACTAGACACCATTTGTGTGATTTCGACTCACACATATCTCTTTGTCTTCAAGGTTAGTCTATACCTCACTGGTGTGATTTCGACTCACACATATGGGGTAGCTCCCCATGGTCTTCGGACCGTTATGTGATAGGCCTCTTTCCCTTTTTATGATTTCTGGATTTCGTGTGATGATTTCTGAAAATTTTATTCTTCACCTATTTTCGTGATTTCTATTGATATGCTTTATCAATTTTCACATTGGTGTTTTCGTGTGTCATTGACTTGTTATGAATCAAGTTTAGGGTATGATACCCCATTTTATCTTTGAGAAGATTTTGTGATATTGTTTTATCTCTTGTTGATTTTCAATTACATACTTATAGTAGTATGCCATTATGGTTATTACATGTTCATGCCATGTCTTTTACTTTATACCGTATCATCTGATAATTATAGCTAGACTGATCCGTTTATAATTTTCTTATAAATAATACTCGGGTCAGACCGAGATGTTACAGGTGCTTCTGCTTGACTTCTCTTCAGGATTATTCTGACTTTTGGCTAACTACATAGATTAGTAGTTTTTTGATGTACACATTTGAGATATAGACTCCATGTCGTGTACTTATTCTTTTGTATAGCACATGTTGCTATTCTTTTTGTATTATCGTGGATCTTTCTGACCACTACTCTGATGTACACTTTCATGTGTTATATATACATTCTTATCTTCTTTCGCCTTTGTGATATGGATATCTGTGACTGGTTTATGTTATGATTATTTCTATGTTTGTTTCCGAAGATTATATATAGCCACTGTGTGATAGCTTTGAGTTTGTATCAGTATGTCGGATTTCCTCCTTAAATGATATACATCCTATTCTACCTGACATATCGGTGCTCGCACAAAGAAGTCACATGGATGGTCGCTCCTCCACAGCCTTATTCTCCGTGCTAATTGACAGCACTACATCGTAGTGTTCTTGGTCAGCGTGGGTATAGAGGTGGGGCGTCACACTCTTCTTCAATTTCAGAAATGCCTCTTTATACTTTGGAGACCATACAAACTTCTCCTCCTTCTTAGTTAGCTTAGTCCAATGAGATGAAATCTTGGAATAATCCTGAATAAACCTCCTCAATGTCTCCAACACCATTTGCAAATGATGTTTATGCTCCTTCTCAGATTTGGGGTATAAGGATGTCATCGATGAAAACTAATACAAACTTGTTAAGAACATCTCGAAAAACATGGTTCATGAGATCTACAAAATATGTAAGTGCATTGGTTAGCCCGAAAGGCATAACCAACCACTCAAAGAAACAACCAGGGCCCCTAAACCCAGTTAAGGGTATACTACCTTCAGCAACCCTCAACTGATGGAATCCAGTAGCTAGATCCATTTGAGAAAATACTATAGCTCCATGGAGTTGATCAAATAGATCATCGATACGGGATAAGGGATACTTGTTCCTAATGGTTAGCTTATTAAACTCCCAATAACTGACGAACAACCTTAAAGATCCGTTAGACTTAGCCGCAAACACCACAATAGATCCCCAACTCGAACGGCTATGTCTAATCAATCCTTTCCTTAACAGGTCCTGGATTTGACTTACCAACTCCTCTCCCACTTGGAGAAATCCTTCACTTAGTTTAAATCACAGGCCATGCACCAGAGACCAAATCAATGCGAAACTCTATCTCTTAATGCGAGGGTAAACTTTTAACCTCTTCGAGTACATCCGGAAAATTCTTAACAACTTCAATTGACCTAAGATTTTCTTGGGATGCCTGTAGGGCTTAAGAGACTACACATATGAATATCGGGTTCCTTACATGATACATTACCAATTCTCCCCAAATTGGTTACTAAAGATATAATTCTTTCATTACAAGCTAAAACAACTCCATATTTCGACAACTAATTCATACCCAAAATAATATCAAATCCTTTAAAGTCTAAAACATACGAGTCGCAAGAAAAGTGATAAGAAAGGTAGGAAATTGGCATATCTTTACAAATCATATTCAAAGGGGTTACACCACCTATGGGGTTAGAGACACACATAGAGTTTTCCACAACGGGCTTTCGACGCCAGGTCCCTATTTTTGAAGTTGTTATAAGAAAAGTCCATGTAGTAATGAGTATGTAAATTAGGTCTCTGTTTTACTAAATCAGAAAGTAAAAAATATCTTGTAGTTTGCTGATAGAAAATGCAAGTTAACTTGTGCTTTTTAAAAAGTTTTTCAAAAATTAAAAAAATCAAATTTCTTTATTCGTAAATAAAATTAATTGTTATTTAAGTATAAATTCTAATAAATAACTATATTTTTTCACAATTATCAAATTTCATATAATTCTATGTTTTTTTCAAAACCTGCAAGTACCCTTGCATTTTCTTTAAGAAAAGTGCAACTTACCTTGCGTTTTCTATTTTTCGAAAATAGGGACGTAATTTACATATTCATTTCAGCGGGGACTTTTCTTTTGACAACATCAAAAACAGGGACTTGCAACTTTTTTCTTGTTTCTACAATACTAGAAATAAGATGAAATTTACCTACTGATTCACAAGAGATAAAACTATGAGAGGTACCAATATCAAATAATGCTTGAACAAAAATACCATTAGTCCTTAAGGTACCTTTATGGACACCTTTCCCCTTCACATTTTTTGAAGTACACGGTTCATTCTTAATGGCGTACAACTTGAGCCGCCGCACCTTTTTCATGAGTGGGCAGTCCTTTACTATATGCCCGGGCTGATGGCAATCAAAACAATGAGTCTTCTGGACCATCGGAGAGATGGTTCCGCTTTGCTGCTTTGGAACTTCATGACTCTGACCATACCTGGCAAAATGTCCTTTCTGCTTGCAAAATATAACAACCACTATCCTTATGCTTGCCTCTTTGACCTTCTCCATATTTCCCTTTTCCTTGATTCCTCCAAATTGGATTGAACTTCCTCTTGTTAGAACCACCACCACTGGTATTTCCATTGGTTGGTGCTACTGGAGTAGGCTTCATCTTTTCTAAGGCCTCATACCTTAGATCCATATTAACTAAATCCGAAAAAGTACCTTTACCGTGAGCAGTCATTTTCTCATGGTACTCTTCCCTCATACACAAAACAAAAATCTCGTTCTTCTTTAATGAGGTGTTGATAAATTCTGGTCCAAAACAAGATAATTCGTTGAACTTCATCTTATATATATTCTGCTACAGATAGATCCCTTTGCTTCATGTCCATGAGGTTGCGGTACATCCTCGTCCTTCCTTCTATTGGCAAGAATTAATCCTCAAAAACTTCTTTGAATCGGGCCTACGAAAACTCTTCTTTTGGAACATTTGCAGTAAGGGAATCCCATTAAACTGCTGCTCCCTCTTGCAGTTGCCATGCTGCTAAAAACCTTTTTTGTTCGTTGGATAAACTAAAACCATTAAAAATCTTTTCACAAGATCGCAACCAAGCTTGCACAATCATGATAGAGTCATTTCCTTTAAACGGTTTTCCTCCGAGGTTGGTGTAATCCTTACATAAGTTGCGAAATTTACTCTTGGCTGCTCTGGTGCTGCCTCTTTGGTAATCCGAACTCCTCCAGGATTTGGGATTCGACCGTTTGTAGTCGTAGTACTACCTGCTCCCCTACCTCGTCCACCTCTATTACTCATGTCTTACTACCTGTATATAGTAAGATAATCTTAGAATACTTGGACAAGATAAAACTTGAAAGAAGGGTACTAATCAAACCTATCAAGCTGATCTATCTATCAGAGACATACATACATACATACAAATATATATATATACGAATAAAAATTACAAATACGCAATCTCGAATTTGACCCTAACCCGAGACCTAAGTGTTCGCTTCAACCTGGCTCTGATACCAAAATTGTAAGGGCTGTCTTTCTTGCACCGAAAGACGAGCCATTAAGGGTAGAAGGAAAGGAAATAAGAAGAAACTACACAATCACAGAATCTCACCACGAATCATAACAACATTTAATAGATAACATAGGATATTACATGGTCATTCCCATATAAATAATACATCAGAGTCGTTACATTACAACTTCACTCCATAGTTATAACTACCTATCCATCACAAAACACATAGATCATACACAAATACACAACAACATAAGATAATAATTAGCTAATGGTGAAGCCACCAGCTTCAGCTCCTTCAAAATGCTTCTGTAAAAAACCTAGGTCACTTGGCTACTTATACAAATTTGAGTACCCAAGAGTTTTTGGGAAAAGAAAATAAAACTTCGGGTCAGACATGGGTCTGGTGTTAGTAAACCCAACTACTTGATTCTTAGTTATATAAAACATTTTGAAAATCAAAGGTATCTCGTAAGACCACACCGCACATAAACACGGACGGGTTTCACCTTACGATGACCAAAACAATTTATATAGAAATCAAGTGATATTATCATAATGTCTAGGGTTTTAAAGTAGAATAGAACATAGCTAAAATGCTTGCATCTCACATTTCAACATATTTGAGTACAACTAAATCCATATGGCACTTATTAGAGAATGGATTCCAAACAATAATTGTGATACTAAGGCACGCCAGTCACGGTGCATCTCTAGGTTAAATAACACCGAGGACCTCGCCTGTATCCCCTACCAAATTAAGACCATCCTACTCCTTGCTGGACAGTACCGAATAAGATCACCCCTCAGTTGGGATCAGCAACCGTACTGAAGCATACATGAGTTGATAGTAGGGACTCTAGATAGGGATGATTTTATCCTAATGGGAGCGACCTACTTAGCCTTACTGCATCTTCCCTGTTTTAGTCATTCTCGGTTGATGAGGCCTAAGGCTAAGTTTAACCTTTTTATAGCATTGCCACTTGGAATGCTAACATTGCCTTCCAAAATGTTGACACAATGTCACCACTCATCCATACAATTTGTTCCGAAGATGAACGAACCTAAGGCACTATCTCCACTACACCCGTTTTGGAATCACCCTCAAGGGTAGTAGCAAATAGCCCTTGCACTTCGAAGTCTTCATCTTGGACCTTGTCTTTACTATTTTGAATTCGAACATTTATGTTCGTTCGAAGTGGTTTTCGAATTAATATCTGATCCTGGTCTCTCCAAACCAACGTTCGATAATTT
The DNA here is from genome assembly GCA_030737815.1 of Allium fistulosum. Taxonomy (NCBI): domain Eukaryota; kingdom Viridiplantae; phylum Streptophyta; class Magnoliopsida; order Asparagales; family Amaryllidaceae; genus Allium; species Allium fistulosum. The sequence continues at coordinate 647,563,095 of CM060904.1, forward strand.
TAAAGGGTCAAGTTGTTTATATTGGACTATTCCACTATAAGGGTGTAAAGATTTACATGCGAACATAGGTTCCATATGCTTAGCTTATAATGACCCGATTATCGAAATTAACCCCCTTGTATTCATCACATCCTCGAAGTGCGGTACTTGTAATAAGTACAAGTCGACGTACTTTCAATAAAACATGTCAACATTTTATTACAACTACTTTAATTCATTTAGCTACTTATAGCATGGAAAGAGATCCTTGATTTTAAAACACTCACATAAACAAGAAAAGTGGTTAAAAAAATTAACAGATAGAGTTTTAAAAGAAACTTTAAAATAAATAACCCTTGATTAAATCATAAGTTTAAAACTCAATCAAACCTTAATTAACCCTATTAAATTAAAATTGAATCATTAATGGTCCTAATTTATTCTACAAGTAAACCTTAATTAAAGTTTAATTAATAACATTTTTCTAAGAAATTAAACCTTAACTAAGTGGATAATTAACCTTTAATTAAATAATAATTAATTAAATACTTAACTCTAATTAAATAATTAATTAAAATAAATAAACTTGATTAAATACAAATTAATTTTCTTTTATCTTAATTAATCATTATTGAAACTTACTTAGTTAAAAATAATTTACTTAGTTAATAAGTTCTTAAACTCTAATTACTTAACCTAATTACTTAATTGATTAATTAAATAATGATTACCCTAATTAATAAATAAATTATTAAATAATTAAAACTTAAACTTTTGACTTACTTAGTCATTTTGAAATAAGTTTGCAAAAACAATTCAATAGAAAACACTTAAAACTTGAAATCCTGAAAATTTCCCGAACTTCATCCATAGCGACTATCACTATGAGCGCAATTCGCTAAAATTGATTTCTAGGTGAAAACTTCACTTAAACTCTAGCTATAACATATTTGAAAACACAAATGGAAAAGTTTTGAAAATTTAAAGCAAAGGTGAAAACTTGGAAAACATTTTCAAAATCCAGAACTAGAAAAAGGAGCATTTCGATTTCAATCGGATCTCAAGTCCTTCGCGATTTTTCAAGGTGCTAACTTCACAACAGATTCATCACATACAATTGGTTTTGGTTTCATAAACATACTGCCATTATATCATAACCAATCAATCACATATCCATATCCATACAAATTATTCAATCATTAAATCACAAATCCAAGCTCAATACAATCATGTAATCATATGCTAACAAAACAATATGATAATTCAACACAACAACCACTATATTTTCACAACATATAGTTTATCAAAATCAAGTTAATTTCTTTTCCGAAAAAAAAGTTTTACTCACCGAAACATTTCTAAATCAAAAGGAACTTTCGCCAAAACTTGAAAATACTTTAGAAACTTTCCAAAAAATGGTACTTTTGGTTGCACGGACACTTGAAAGGGCTCAGCCAAGTGGACTTTGGACTCATCCCAAGCCTTATTGGGCATGACCATGACTAGTTTGGGCTCGGCCATGTGGTTTAGGGGTGGGTGTTTGCTTGGAGTTTAGAAGAGAGGTGTTGTAGAAGATGTATAAGTGATTTTGTGGATTAAAAAGGAGATTTTTGGCAAAATTAAGTGGATTTTCTTACTTTGAAAATTATGAAGGGGAGGCCATGGATGTTTAGCTCAGACTTTTAGGATTTTGAAATGAAGAAGGAGCCTGTAAACATGATAACATGAAGATAAAGAGGTATATATAGGCTTAGCGAATTAATAAAAAATATATATAAGTGTTTATATTAAAATATATATATGCGTGCATTACTCTATCATCGACATATGCATGTTTAAAATATATATAAGTGTTTATATTAAAATATATATGCGTACATTACGCATATATATATATATATATATAAACACTTGGACCGCAGCATCATGGACATTCATTTTCGAGTTTCAAAGTGAAGAGGCCATTCTGTAGCTTTGCTACAGTTTTGCTTTGAAGAATAAATTGATTTGAATTTCTAAAAATTGACTTGATTTATAATGTATATATTGATATATGGTAATTTGATTGATATGTATTGTTTATATATTTATTTATCTCGAAAATAGTTCGAAGTCAATCGAAAATTTAAATTCTTAAATTTTATCTTAAGGGATGATTTCAAAAAAAAAGGAAGCCAAAATTTTGAATAAATATTTAAGCTTGAAATAATTGAATTAGAAAATTTTATTTGTATAATATTCTATTACATTCCAATATAACTTACCTTAATTATTTAGAAGTTAACAATGTAATTGGATAATGTACAATATAAAGGACTTTATAAATAAAATTAGAGTGGTTATAATAAATGTTATACCCTTAAATTTTAGTTATAAAAAGATTTATAGAGGTAAACAGAATAAAAAGTTAATTAAAATGGTGTTAAAGGAATTATAAATAAATTGGAGCAGTTATAAAAGTGTAAATAAACTTAATAATAAGATTAGATATATTAAGAGGAATAAATTTAATAATAATTTTGGAATAAAGAAGAATGAAATTTAGTGAATAAATTATGAGTATAATAAATGATTTTCAAATTCATGACTTTGGAAAATTGTTAATTTAAGATAATTGTATGATGAGATAATGAGATAAAAAATAGTTAAGATTTATTTAACTTAAGTGAAATCAAATGAATGAAATTAATTATTAATGTAAGTTGAAATTTTCATGGTTTTAGATTTATTATCTTATTATGTTTTCCAATCCATTTTCTTTCTGATTGTTTCTATTCTCCTACCTTCTTCCTTTTCGGCGACGAAAAGTTTTGAGTGGGGGAGAGTGTAACAACCCATAATTTTGTAAATATTTTTAATTAAACTTTTGTTTGAAAACTTTGATTTTTAAATCATTTAATATTGAATTTCTGGAATTTTCCAATGTAAGTTTGGGATTTGTTTGTAATTTATTTTCCAAATACAATAAATAAATATTTTCTGTAAATTTTATATTTTGGTCAAATTTTGAATTTCAGTTTAAATTTTTTTAATTTCAATTTTTAATCATTTTCTTTGGAACATAATATAATGCTAACATCCGTTTTGCTTTTTATTTCGTTAAATTCTGATTTATACCTTTAAAAATTGATAAATTACAGCGTTTTACATGCAATAAATTTCTGTATTCTTATTTTATATATTTTCCTATATCCATTCTTTGTTTATTTCTCTATTTATTTGTCTAGACTTTTATTATATTTATTGGAATTTATTGTTTATATCTTTTACTTATGGTTTGGAAAGAATCAAAGGGCATACGTTATATTGTCTTAATTGCTTGCCTTTTTAATTGCCTACTCTTTATTTCTTTTTAGCCGTTCCCACCCTTGTTTGGCCGTGCATTACTCTGTTAAATCACATAAAAATCGTTATTGTTTGGCCGTGAATTAAAGCCCCTTTATTCTTTTAGAAGATTTTTATGTGATTTGATAGAGTAATGCATGGCCAAACAAGGGTGGGAACGGCTAAAAAGAAATGAAGAGTAGGCAATTAAAAAGGCAAGCAATTAAGACAATATAACGTATGCCCTTTGATTCTTTCCAAGCCATAAGTAAAAGATATATACAATAAATTCCAATAAATACAATAAAAGTCTAGACAAATAAATAGAGAAATAAACAAAGAGATGGATATAGGAAAATATATAAAATAAGAATACAGAAATTTATTGTGTGTAAAATGCTATAATTTATCCAATTTTAAAGGTATAAATCAGAATTTAACGAAACGAAAAGCAGAACGGATGTCAGCATTATATTCTGTTCCAAAGAAAAAGATTAAAAATTCAAATTAAAAAAATTTAAACTGAAATTCAAAATTTGACCAAATTTGGCCAAAATATAAAATTTACAGAAAATATTTATTTATTATATTTGGAAAATAAATTGCAAACAAATCCTAAACTTACATTGGAAAATTCCAGAAATTAAATATTAAATGATTTAAAAATCAAGGTTTTCAAACAAAAGTTTAATTAAAAATATTTACAAAATTATGGGTTGTTACACTCTCCCCCACTCAACAATTTTCGTCCCCGAAAAGGAAGAAGGTAAGAGAATAGAAACAACCAAAAAGAAAATGAATTGGAAAACAGAATAAGATAATAAATCTAAAACCATGAAAATTTCAACTTAAATTAGTAATTAATTTCATCCATTTGATTTCACTTAAGTTAAATAAATCTTAACTATTTTTTATCTCATCATACAATTATCTTAAATTAAATTTTTTTCAAAGTCATGAATTTGAAAATCATTTATTATACTTATAATTTATTCACTAAATTTCATTCTTCTTTATTCCAAAATTATTATTAAATTTATTCCTCTTAATATATCTAATCATAGTATAAAGTTTATTTACACTTTTATAACCGCTCCAATTTATTTATAATTCCTTTAACACCATTTCAATTAACTTTTTATTCTGTTTACCTCTATAAATCTCTTTATAACTAAAATTTAAGCGTATAACATTTATTATAACCACTCAGATTTTATTTATAAAGTCCTTTATATTGTACATTATCCAATTACATTGTTAACTTCTAAATAATTAAGGTAAGTTATATTAGAATGCAATAGAATATTATACAAATAAAATTTTCTAATTCAATTATTTCAAGCTTAAATATTTATTCAAAATTTTGGCTTCCTTTTTTTTGAAATCATCCCTTAAATAAAATTTAAGAATTTAAATTTTTGATTGACTTCAAACTATTTTAGAGATAAATAAATGTATATACAACATATATCAATCAAATTTTAAACCATATATCAATATATACATTATAAATCAAGTCAATTTTTAGAAATTCAAACCAATTTATTCTTCAAAGCAAAACTGTAGCAAAGCTACAGAATGGTCTCTTCACTTCGAAACTCGAAAATGAATGTCGATGAAGCTGCAGTCCAAGTTTTTATATTAAAATTTATATGCGTAATGCACACATATATATATTTTAATATAAACACTTATATATATTTTAATACACGCATATGTCGATGATAGAGTAATTATGCTGCAGTCCTAGTACCCCTCCCCCTCTCTTAAATCCATCCTTCCTAGTACCCTTCCCCCCCTCTTACCCTAATTAATAAAAAAATAATATAAGTGTTTATATTAAAATATATATATGCGTGCATTACCATAACATGAAAAATCGATATTTTAGAAAATAATTTCTGGTCATATTTTCTATTTCTCTAAGAACTATATATATTAGTAAACGAATTTTGAAAACGAATTTATCATCATTAATTATTATTTAAAATAGTTTTATTTGTTAATAAAAATCTATTTAATAGTTATTTAAAACATAACTGAATATTGATTAAAATAGCGATTAAATTCTGGGTCGTTACATCCCATTTCACTTTAAAACCCATGGCCTAAGTCATTTCCCCCAACCAAAGCACACGGGGAAAAGAGAGTGAAGACCTATGTTTAGTAAATGATTTTTTGTAGAAAATGAAATGGCAATGTATATGCTTATATTGGCTTAGGAAATGGGTGGAATAGTTTGTAAATCCTCCTCTTCAACCATAACTTAAGCATGTAAGGCCATACCCTTGATTTGTGCCCTGATTTAGGGTACCTTTTTGTACCAAACATTCCCTTAATTAAATACGTAATTTAATTAACCTTTTGTTAATATAAGGGAGATGTTTAATTCTTATTAACCTGTTCATATGTAACTATTCAAGTTGCAAAATATTTACGCAGATTGTGTTGAATAAAAAGTTGATTTTTAACAAAATGTTTGTTGGTCAAAATTCTCAGTATTTATCCAAAGTGTATATTATTGTAAAAAAAATTTGAAAATAAGTTTTCTATCATTAGATATTAATTAAAAAATGTATAATAAGGTTATAAATCGTATTTAATCAGATAAAACCATAGATACAAATATTTAAATAACACAGATATTTAAATATGAAGTGTTCGAAATTCTAGGTCTTTACAATTAGCGTTTTCAAGCCACATCCTAAACCTCGGCTTAAGACATGTGCCCAATATGTATGCAAAATATATAATGAGAGGAATACCTAATCTACTATCTCTCTATAACCACCCCTTCAAGTCAACAGTATAACGCCTCAAATGACTCGACTGCTCTCCTCTACTAAGCTTCTAGAAAAAAAAAGTATGAAAATTATTTTTCTACATTGAAAATATCAAGTGATATGTAATGATCCATATTAGCCAGTGTTGATAGTTAGTTTATTCTGCATATTAAGATATATAATTTAGATAAATCACATTGTATATGGGATAACTTATTCAAACATATTAATAGCATTCTAAATAATTGTGATTAATTTGTTTTTCTACTACCATATTGACGCAGTGGATTATACAAAAATTGATGATACGATGAAAGTAGCAATCGGTGGATTGATGAATACTGAAATGCCCAAATTCGTTGATCCGAAGATGCTGAATTCTAGCTATCCCGAACTCGTTGATCGCGCACGATACCAGGTTCAAAGATCTGCGATTCTTCGCACGTTGATCTAGCGCACTAGATTCCGTGAATTGGCTTCTGCAGTCGTTGAATCGAGCGCACTCGATTAACCGAAAGAGGAGATAGGAGATTACACTCAACTACCAATTTGGTGAAAGCACAAAGCTAACAAAACAAGAATTTTATTCAAAAATCAACAACCATTACAAATGGCACCACCGGCCTATTTATAGAAGGTACAACTCATGCAAAACAAAAATGTACAACACATGAGTCGTCGTCGACCTAACAACCACGACCTAAAAGTAGTCGACTTAAAGACCAGACGACTTACGACTTACTATAGGTCGTACACGACTTAAGAAAATACAATACAACACCATACAATGACTTAAGACAGCAGCGACTTATCGAGTTATCTCTTGAACGACTTAAGAAAAGCGGCCAATGTAAGTTAGGTCGTGGCCACCCTGAAGTTCTGGACGACCTAAGACCTTGCGACTTATACTCCAGTAGCGATCTATCTCAAGCGGCTTTGCAGAATCAATGGCCTAGATTAAAGCGGCTTAAGAATTCACTGCTTCAGGCTTCAATGACTTATCTCTTGACTCGTTAGGTCGTTCACGACCTAACACTTCACTAATTTGCTCTGCTTTCTCATTGCATAACTCGATAGGTCGTTCAGGCGACTTAAGGGACTCGTTAACTCGCACGTCTTCGCTAAGTCGTTGCCGAGTTACACCAAGTCGTTAGGGCGACTTAAGGGCTTCGCTAAGTTGGTCACGACTTATAGTTTCGCTAGGTCGATCACGACTTATGTCTTCAATTCTGTTAAGTCGGTCACGACTTATGCCTTCACGACTTATGCTTTGGAAAATTATAGCTTGGCCAGCATCATCCTCCCCTGGTTGAAAGAAATTCGTCCTCGAATTTGCACTTTCCTCCTCCGTGACACACTCTTTCCCATGATAAGGTACGAGATGCTTAACATTGAATACGTCAGACGTGTACACACCCTCTGGCAGCTTTAATTTATAAGCATTTTCATTAATCCGTTTCACGATTTCTACAGGACCAATTTTTCTGGCTTTCAATTTGTTATAAGCGCCCATTGGAAAACGATCCTTTGTTAACACAGCATATACCATATCACCTTCATTAAACTCATAATTTCTTCGCTTCAGATCTGCAGATCGTTTGTACTTCTCATTCGCCTCTTCCAATCATTCTTGAACGATTCTATGACACTCTATCAATCCTTCAACAAAATCAGCAGCTCGCTTGACTGTCCTCTTTGGTTGCGGTACTACCGTTAAATCCAACGGTCCCCTTGGCAAACTCGAATATACAATCTGAAATGGACTGAAACCCGTACTACGGTTCACATCATGATTATGAGCAAACTCTGCTTGACATAACTTCACATCCCAACTCTTCAGATTGTCTTGCACAAGACATCTCAACAAATTTCCCAATGATCTGTTCACAACCTCGGTCTGTCCATCCGTTTGCGGATGATAAGCGCTGCTAAAGTTCAACTTTGTTCCCACCATCTTCCACAAACTTAGCCAAAAATGACTTAGAAAACGAGTATCCCTATCTGACACAATAGATTCTGGCAATCCATGAAGTCGATAGATTTCTTTAGAAAATAACTGAGCAACATGAACAGCATCCGCCGTCTTCTTACAAGCAATAAAATGTGCTATTTTCGAAAATCGGTCAACCACCACATAAATGGAATCATTACCACGCTGTGTTCTTGGCAACCCCAACACAAAGTCCATACTCACATCAACCCATGGTTTAGTTGGTACAGGTAACGGCATATATAATCCCGCATTGGTCGCAGTTCCTTTCGAAACCTGACAGATATGACATCGCTCCACAAACCTTTCAACCTCTTTCCTCATTGATAGCCAAAAATAAGATTGGGAAATCAACTGTAATGTACGGTCTCTTCCCACATGACCTTCTTCATGTAGCTCCTTTACAATCTTCATTCTCAAACTACAATCAGGTATGCACAATCGATTTCCTATGAACAGAAAACCATCTATCATCAAAAACTCATCCGTTTCTCCCTCCTTGACTTTATCAACAAACTTTGCAAAGTAAGGATCATTAACAAATAATTCGGGCAACACATCAAACCCCGTTACTTCAACTTCATTGTTGTTAACAAATGATTTCTTCGGCTCAACGCATTTGCCACACGATTCGTCACTCCAGATTTGTGTTTAACAACAAAAGTAAATTGTTGCAGATATTCAATCCATGATGCATGTCTTGCTGAAATCTTGTCTTGCCCTTGTAAATGTTTCAACGCCTCATGATCAGTGTAAAGAACAAACTCTTTCTGAAATAGATAGTGTCTCCAGTGTTTAATAGCTTGCACAACAGCATAAAATTCCACATCATATGTGCTATATCTCATCTTCGCTCCCGATAGCTTCTCACTAAAATATGCAATAGGATGCCCCCTCTGACTCAACACCCCTCCAATTCCAACCTTTGATGCGTCGGTATGTAATTCAAACAACAACTGAAAATCAGGTAAAGCTAGAATCGGTGCTGACGTCAAAAGTTCTTTGATTCGCTCAAAAGCAACCCCTGCTTCCTTCGTCCATGCAAACTGTTTACCCTTCATACAATCAGTCACAGGCACCATCACACTACTAAAGTGTGGAATAAACCTCCGATAAAATGAAGCCAACCCATGAAAACTCCGAACCTCTGTTATCGTCTTGGGTTGTGGCCAATCTCTAATAGCTTCGACTTTACTTTGGTCAACCTGTATTCCTTCCTCTGATACAACATACCCCAGAAATAAAACACTATGCGTCATGAACATGCATTTCTTCGTTGCAGCATAAAATTGTTCTTGTCGCAGTACCATCAGCACTTCTCTCAGATGATTCAAATGTTCTTCTGGACTTCCACTATATATCAGAATATCATCGAAGTACACCACCACAAACTTCCCAATGAATGGTCTAAAAATCTGATTCATCAACCGCATGAATGTACTCGGCGCATTTGATAAGCCAAATGGCATGACCAGCCATTCGTATAGATCCTCCCTGGTTTTAAAAGCAGTGTTCCACTCATCACCTGGCCTGATACGAATTTGATGATATCCGCTCTTTAAATCAATCTTCGAAAAGATAGTAGCTCCGCTCAATTGATCCAACAAGTCATCCAACCTCGGCATTGGAAATCTATATCTCACAGTAATCTTATTCAATGCTCGACTATCAGTGCACATCCTCCATGTCCCATCCTTTTTGGGTACCAATAAAGCTGGTACAGCACAAGGACTTAAACTCTCCTGCACACGCCCCTGTTCAAGCAATTCTTCCACTTGCCTCCTCAACTCTTCATGTTCCTTCGGACTCATTCGATAATGTGGTCTATGTGGCAACATTGCTTCCAGAACCAGATCAATTTGATGTTGAATGTCTCTCAGTGGCGGTAACTCCTTGGGTAACTCCTTTGGGAATACATCCTCAAATTCTTTCAATACTGGTTTCACTTCTTCTGGTATTTCAACCTCTTCACGGCTCTCACGCCCAATCAACAAGAATACTTCCGGCTCTTCCTCAACCTCCTTAACAAACTCTTTCAATGATAATAAAGTTTTTAGCTCTTCAATCTCTTCTGACTTACTTTCTCCTTGTTGTCTCTTCTTTGGAACTAAGATAATCTTCGTACCTTCAAACATAAAACTGTAGCTATTGGTCCGACCGTCATGCTGTACTGCTCGATCATACTGCCATGGTCTTCCCAAAAGTAAGTGACAAACATCCATCTCTACTACATCACACCAGATCTCGTCTTTGTATTTCTTCCCAATAGAGAATGAAACACGAACTCGTCTATCCACTTTCACCTCTCCTCCTTTTCTCAACCATGCTAACTTATATGGATTCGGATGTTTCTCTGTCTTCAACTTCAACTTTGTTACAGCCTCGGTTGAAATGATATTGTCATAGCTTCCTGCGTCAATCACAAATTTACACACCTTCCCCAGTATAGTGCATGTCGACTAAAAGATATTACTCCTCAACCAACTAGCTTCTTCCTGCTTCGGTGTCAAACACGATCTCCTCAGCATTAGATTACAACCTTCATCTCCTGACGCAATATCCTGTTCATCCTCCTCAACTGGACTAGAATATTCTCCATCACCATCCTCATCCTCAACTTCCGCAACCATGGTTCTCTTCTTTGGCTTTGGACACTCGTTGCTTTTATGACCTAATTCCTGACAATTGTAACATTTGAAACCATTGTTAACCTTTGCCTTCTCAGCCTCCTTCACCACTTGTCTACTGATAGGTTTAGAAACATTAGAACTCCCACTAACACCCTTCGCTTGATTGTTGGAATTAATAAACACACCACCTCCTCGTCTTCCCTGTTTCTCCCAAGCCAACGCCTTCTGGTGTGCTTCTGCTACAGATCTGGGATCAAACATGTTAACCATATCATGTATCTGCATTCACAACCCCCCAACAAATCTAGCTGTCAATTGTTCCTCTGTCTCCATAATATCATTCCTTGCAATCAGTTGATAAAATTCGTCAGCATAGTCATTCACAGATTTCGTCCCTTGTCTCAAGTTTTGCAACCTCTGATACATAAGTGACTGTTAGTTATAAGGTAAGAATGCGGCTTTCATCATTTTCCTCATCTTCTCCCAAGATTCAACTTTTGACTTCCCCATTCGTTCACGTGTAAGTTTGGTTTGCTGCCACCATGCCAAAGCTCTACCCCTCAACCTTGTAGCAACCAACTTCACTCTATGATGTTCTGAAACTTCCTTGAAGTCAAAAATTTCTTCCACATTAGACAACCAGTCCAAAAACTCTTCAGCTTGCATACCTCCTTTGAACTCTGGAATTTCAGTCTTCATCCTAGATTCCCACTTGTGATCATACTCCGACTGATTTCTTCCTTGTCCACGAACACTACCACCATCATACTCTTCTTCAAAATCAGATGTATATCGATGTCGATCCTGACCACCAACATCTCGACTACCATCACGTCTTCCACCGACATCCCTTCTATCTACATTCCTCCGTTCATGATCATTCACATTTCTGTCACGTCTTCGATCATCATCAACACTTCTTTCTCGATTGGAATGTGGTGAGACTCTACTTCCCCCATGGTTAGATTCAGGTGAAACCCTTCTCCGATTCTGATTCATCTCTAACATCATCTTCTCTAACCGTCCAATTCGTTCGTTAAGCTTTTCACTAAAGTTTTCATTGATTCTTTGCTCCATCTCGTCAGCTTCTTCTCTTTGATACAAAGCTTCTATGTTTTGGTGACGATTAGCTCTTCTTGGCGGCATGGTTGATTCTTAAAGACTTTAACTTTCGGCTCCAACTCCAAATTTCAAACACCTTTCAACTTTTGATCCAAAAGTAAATGGATCGAAAACTCCCACTTTGTTGCAAAAATATGATGAACACGATGAACACAATTTCAACACTTCAAGCTCGGCTAACACTTCAACTTCGAAATTCTCGGCTCCAAGACTCAATTTAGCTATGATTGGTTAAAACAAGCTCTGATACCAAACTGACGTAGCGGATTATACAAAAATTGATGATACGATGAAAGTAGCAATTGGTGGATTGATGAATACTGAAATGCCCAAATTCGTTGATCCGAAGATTCCGAATTCTAGCTATCCTGAACTCGTTGATCGCGCACGATACCGGGTTCAAAGATCTGCGATTCTTCGCACGTTGATCTAGCACACTAGATTCCATGAATCGGCTTCTGCAGTCGTTGAATCGAGCGCACTCGATTAATCGAAAGAGGAGATAGGAGATTACACTCAACTACCAATTTGGTGAAAGCACAAAGCTAACAAAACAAGAATTTTATTCAAAAATCAACAACCATTACAAATGGCACCACCGGCCTATTTATAGAAGTTACAACTCACGCAAAACAAAAATGTACAACACGTCAGTCGTCGCCGACCTAACAACCACGACCTAAAAGTAGTCGACTTAAAGACCAGACGACTTACTATAGGTCGTACATGACTTAACAGATTACAACACATCGCCTTATGATATACGACTTATTTACAAGCGACTTAAGAAAATACAATACAACACCATACAACGACTTAAGACAGCAGCGACTTATCGAGTTATCTCTTGAACGACTTAAGAAAAGCGGCCAGTGTAAGTTAGGTCGTGGCCACCCTGAAGTTCTGGACGACCTAAGACCTTGCGACTTATACTCCAGTAGCGATCTATCTCAAGCGGCTTTGCAGAATCAATGGCCTGGATTAAAGCGGCTTAAGAATTCACGGCTTCAGGCTTCAATGACTTATCTCTTGACTCGTTAGGTCGTTCACGACCTAACACTTCACCAATTTGCTCTGCTTTCTCATTGCGTAACTCGGTAGGTCGTTCAGGCGACTTAAGGGACTCGTTAACTCGCACGTCTTCACTAAGTCGTTGCCGAGTTACACCAAGTCATTGGGGCGACTTAAGGGCTTCGCTAAGTTGGTCATGACTTATAGTTTCGCTAGGTCGGTCACGACTTATGTCTTCAATTCTGTTAAGTCGGTCACGACTTATGCCTTCACGACTTATGCCTTGGAAAATTATAGCTTGCCCTGCATCACATATGAAATTGCTATTGTGAAATTACTACTGGTATTGATATTGTTATCAAATATGCTAGACCATTCAATACATAGTAAGAAAATTCACTACTTAACTTTTTGTAACGACCCGTATTTTTGGGTCTTCGAATTTTAATATTTAATTTGTTTAAATATTTGGATTTGAATTAAAATAATCTATGTTTCAAAATTAGACTTGATTTCTAGTGACATATTTTTAGTTTAAATTTTAGGATTTTTCCAAAAAAATTAATTTGAAAAATAAACAAATTCTCGTTTAACGTATTTAACGACAAACGCTGGCATTTTGAGACTTAATAGAATTTAATAACTTGTCTATTTTATTTTTGTTTTGTGATCGTGTAATGTTGCTATACGCGATTGTATATTATTTTATGTCGTTCACCGCTCGGACACGGACGCGGTATGGAGTAGCCGAACACCCTAATCTATTTTTAAAACCAAATATATTTATGTACACAAGTACACAATAACATAACATTTTGTTTTCCTTTTTCCCTAGCATCTCTCCCTGGTCTTGCTTTCCTTTCATTGCTTTCCTTTCATCTCAGTGGCCACCATTGTCCTCCTTTGATTTGAAATGCATTTATGAAGTTGGATTGATGGGTGAGAGCTCTACATATATATATATATATATATATATATACCATGGCCATCCACAACTTCTCCTTCTTCTTCATATTTTTCTCTGTAATGTCAAAAATGAAGAAAAAACAACTTCCCTCAATATTCAAAAATCAAACACTCCCAATCTATCAAGTTTCAACCGAGTCGACCAACATGAAAGTTGTTCGTCATCGAATCTAGTTTCCTCTAAAAATAGTTTCATTGATTTTCATAGAGAAGTTTGAGAGATATCTTTAAATTACTACAAATGGTTAAGAAAACGATCGTTTTCGACGATCACGGATTTGTGAATAGAGGGTATACATGGGACCGTAGCGTCGAATCATGATTTCTAGTGGTAGTTTGGTGATTTTTAGGTTTGTGAATCATCAAGAAGGAGGAGCTGATCGAAACACGTTAAAAAAAATAATTTCCGACGAACCGGTGGCCGAGTGGTCGAGTAGAGATGTCGAGGAGGAGCCTTGGGATGAGGCGGAGGCGATGACCGTGGTGGATTTTGTTCTAGTGGTCTGAGTTGATGGAAATTTCTCGAAGTAGGGTTTTTGGGCATTTCATTGAATGGGTTTGATTTAGTCACCACTAGGGACGATGGTGGTGACCGAGTGGGCCAAGGTTGTGGGTGGTGGCACAGCAGAAGGTGGCGGTCCTATGGGGGTATGTGGCATGGGCGATCGATGGTCATGGAAGCGTGGGCGACCGATATTCCTAACCTGGGCATTTTTTTCGCTGGTGACATCGAACTTTGAATGGAGGGATGTGGGGGTAGGCGATCGTGCTAGCATCTCGATACCAGCCAGTGACGTTTGTAGGTGGCCTCGGATCGATGTATGGTGGAGAATCGGGGTGTGCACGTGCACACGAGATCATGCACGATTTGTATTTGTCTGAAAGTAATGGGAGAAAGAAAGAGGGGAGGAGGAACGAAGTCTGGAAGAAGGGTGGGAAGCATTTGGACGCAGGTTGGTTTGCATTTGGGCTTCGGCCCACATAAATGAAGGTGTGAACTTTCTTTTATACTTGTTTTATGTTTAAATAATTAAGTATGTTGAGTTTTGAAAATTCGTATTATGCTCATATGGAATCTGATTGACCTGGAAATTTTTGCATTGCACTCGTACTGATGAGTATAACATTTTAGTGTATTTGATAGCTTTGGACAAGTAATAATTTATGACATATGAAAACAAACAAAATTTAATTACGTTATTTTAAATTATGACGTCGTTTAAATTTATATACCTTAATAATTGATGTTTATTTGGCCAAATAAATTACTGTTGAGTTATATTGGATCAAATATGGTAATTTGACTTTGGTTTAGTGGAATAAAACACCGTCCTACTAATTAAATAAATTTGGAAATTAATTAGCAGAATATATCCTTGTTCTGCTATTTTATAGTTTGGACGTTTGATTATATATCGTAAATGGTATGCCACTTTGAATAAGTGATATTTTAACCTAGGATGGTTAAGTGTTGAATTTATTTACATAGTCGTTGATTATGTAAATTTCTTTTATGGGCTATAAAAGTTAAATTAAAAATATAGTAGCTTGTTTAAGTACCATGGTAATCGTTAAGCCTCCTTCGAATTTGGAAAGCTAATTATTGATTTCAAAATCATTATTATTATAAGGTTTAAAGATAATTATTATTAGTAATAAGATTTTTTAAAGGTAATTACTTATTAGTAATTATATATTAAAGGTAATTAATAATTGTTTTAATAATGATTTAAAGTTAATTATTTTATTTATATGAGTCTTAAAAGTTATTTTTAAAAGTTATTAAATTATTGTTTTAAAATGTTTTAGTTTAAGTATTATTTTAAAGTTATTTAGTTATGACTAGGAATGTTTTAATTATTTTTTAATTAATTATTTAAAAGATTATCTATATTTTAATTCTTGATTAAAGTTAATTAATTATATTAATTTAAGTTATTAAAATATATTTAAAGGATAATTAATTCTCATATTGATATTAGTTTAAGGTTAATTGATTACTGTATTAATAACGTTTAAAGTTAATTAATTATTATATTAATATTGATTTGAAATTAATCTATTAATACAATAATAGTGTTTGAAATTAATCTAATATATTATTAAATAGATTCTAAAGTTATTATTTTAAATAAGATTGATTTAAACGTAATATAGGGATGTTTAAATAGTAATTTTTTATTTAAAGCTATTTTAAATATATAACTTATGGTTTATCAAGCGGACATATTGACTTAAAGGGCCTATTAAGGAGATGGATTAAATATGGGAAGAGTTTTATAACATGTTTTGGGTAATTATAATGCAATTTATAAATGAGTTTTAAAGAATCTGAGAAGGAGAAGTTTTATAAACGAGATTTGGAATTTATTAAAAATGTTTTATTAAGGGATTTGTTTTTTGGCTTTCTCCGTTTAAGTGATAATTGGGTTTGATTATTTAAAATATGATTTCAAAATAGAAAATCTTTCTAAGTATACCTTCCCAGCTTGAAAGTGAGATGGTTAACCATACTTATACCGGTGAGATAAGTATATGATTATATTTTCTAAGTATCGAAAATATAGTGGTTTGTGAATATACTTATCCTATTGAGGTAAGTATATGGAAGTGATTTCCATGTATTTGAAATGTGGTTTTAAAATAAGGGAAATTTAAATAAATGAGGCTTAGTGATTTCTATGGGAAATGTAATCTTTGTTTTGAATGATTGTTTATTTGATAGTTAAATAACCGACTATCAAATCTGGACCAAAACATAACTCTGGAAATATCTAGGAGAAATACGGTAATTATATGATACAATTACTATCGGCGGTGCTATACTATAGGTATAAACTCATTCCTTTCTTCTAGGATGATATAAGGAAATCCATCCACTAACGGTTAGGAGGTGATCTTCGATCTTATCCTTGTCTGTTTATTTCCTAGAGAACCGCGGTTGAGTTTACCAGAAATTATCGAACGTTGTTTCGAAGAGACCGGGATCAGATATGTTATCTGAAAACAACTTCGATCCAATGGATGCGTTTCGAAGTGAAGACATCATTAAGAGCATGGAATCGAAGATGGAGATGTAAAGTGCAAGGGCTAATCGCTACTAATCCTGAGGGCGATTCCAAAATGGATGTAGTAGGAATAGTGCCTTTGTTTTCATTCAGACCTAGAACGGACTTGTATGGATGAATGCTATTAGCATATTGTCAATAGAGGGCAATGAGCATTCTAAGTGTAAATTTCTTGAAAGGTAATCGTAGCCTCAAGCCTCACCAACCGGGAATGATTGAAAATTAGGGGAGATGCATCAAGGCTAAGTGGGTCGCACCCATTAGGGTATGTTGTCACCCTTCTAGATACATCTACATATTTATGGATTGGTTATGCATGAGATCTCGATAAAAAGGGTTGCAAAGCAACTAGGGTGATGACATATTTCGATACTTTCTAGTAAAGGGTAGGCCGGTCTTGTCTTGGCAGGGGATCCAGGCGAGGTCCTCGGTACATTTTCTATACGTGTACCATAATAGGTGGTACCCCAGTGCCTAGTAATTGTATGGAATCCATTCTCCAATAAGCGTCGTGCGGTTTTGATTGTGCCCAACTATGTTGAAATGTGAGATGCAAGCATTTCTGCTATTTTCATATTTTACATTGACCTCTAGACATTATTATAATATCACTGGATTTTCTAATATAATGGTTTTGGTTATTGTAAGGTTAAAACCTGTCCGTGTTTATGTGCGGCATCGTCTTATGAGATAGCTTTGATTTTAAAGGATTTTAAAAGTTATAATAAATAAAATTCCTTGTGATCTAAGTTCTTACGCTGGTTTTACCAGACTTATCCGGGCATTGTTTTCTTATAATGCTCGAGTCAGACCGAGCATATTTCCAGGTTTACTTGGATACTTAGAGCTTCAAGAGACGAGCTGGAGCCCCGAAGACGTATTCACGTAGATGATTATATTTCATTTGCATACATGGTTGTGTTTATCAGCGATTGTGAGGACAGGTTGTTATAATTGTCCGAGCTAAATAGGTTAGTATACTCTGATTGATGTATGTATATACATATGTTATAGTTTTGAATTTATGTAAAGATTTGTTTATATATATATATATATCATAGATTATTCGTTCCGTTGTGAGATTCTATGTTATTTAGTTTCTTCTTGTCTTCTTTCTTCTTACTTTTCCCTAACTATCCGCCTTTCCGTTCAATTTGGGTTGAACATGTGTGATTTATTGTTAGCTTAAAGTGTATGGAAAAGTGGGTCATTACACTTTTCATAATATACAATCGACTAATTAATTTACATTATTAGCTATTGTAAAGATGGCATATTCTTTGATTAATTGACATCCTTCTTAAAACGCTCAACTAATTGTCCATTAATTAATTGACACATTTTCTCATTTTAATCAATATCCAAAATAATTCCTATGCGTCACTCAATCACACATTTATTAGTTGTACATATTTAAACTGCCAATTCATTACCCAATTAATTGACATATACGTTTCCCTCTTTTATTAATTGACGCTTACTTAACGTCTTTAATTAATTTCTCAATTAATTGATTGTGTCAATCATAAATTAATATATGTATGCTATAATTTAATTTCTTCCCCACATACATTTCCCATTATTAGAAGGTCTCTTAATTAATTAATGTTATAAAAGTGATATATTCTCTAACTAATTAATGCCTTTGCGTCTCTTAATTAATTCTTCTTTTAATTGGTTGATGCGTCAATTAATCACACACTCATTGGTTGCATATACCTATGTAACCTCTTAATTTTTAAATGCGTATATTTGACATTTATATTTTTCACTGTTTTGTAATTATGTTAATTCAACTGATTTTATTTGTCATTAAAGCACGAGGTGTTACATTCTCCCTCCTTAGGAAATTTCATCCTTGATATTTGATAAGGGTTCAATCATGCAAACCTTCGTGCATCCATTCGACACTAGCAGCCATTTAGTGTCAACCAATTTCGGAACAATCCGTACATAGTGCAAAGTGCAATACATCACAAAATATATGCATGTACAAGAATTTCTAAGTGGTACCTCCTATATGAATGCTTTTTCTTTTAGAAATTCATTTTAAAACATGATGCACACGTCCTAAATATTCTTGCAATTTCTATATGCATGCAATTTTTTGAAAACTCAAAACATTTTTCATCCAATTTTTCGAACACTCCTACTGAATAAGAGCATAGTTCAACAAATTTTACGTCCATACCTACATATATGCATGTACAAGAATTTCTAAGTGGTACCTCCTATATGAATGCTTTTTCTTTTAGAAATTCATTTTAAAACATAATGCACACGTCCTTAATATACTTGCATTTTCTATATGAATGCAATCTTTTGAAAACTCAAAGCATTTTTCATCCAATTTTTCCCACACTCCTACTGAATAAGAGCATAGTTCAACAAATTTTACGTCCATATCTACTACACAACAACTTCACATTTCTCCGTTTCACTTAATTAATTAAAATGGAGAAATGTGAAGTTTTTACGTTTTCTACCTTATAGTTCAGCATAACTTAATTAATAGGATTAATTATTGAATAAAATTATCTAAACGGGAATTTTAACAATAATATACATTAAACTTAAAAGATATATAAATAAATCCACTCACATGTCGTCCTTAACTTCAATCTCCATCCCTTTTTAATTTGCTACGCTTTTCTCCGCTTTTTCCCTTTTCGATTCACTGTTAATTCTCTGATTTGTTTGCGCAATCCTCTGATTTGTTTGTATGTATTCCCTTGCTTAATTTTATTTTTGGTTTGGTGAAAGATTTGATTAAAAAAGGAGAAAGGAAGAGGGAGAAGAGGAGTTTGCTGTAAACAACGGCAGTTGATTCAGAGAAAATAGTGTGGGCTAGGATTAAGTTACGTTCAATTTATAGGTCCAGTGAACAACTAAGAACATTCGATTAACCCTAAAAACAATCCTCACCATCAGAACTTGATTTGTTTACATTAGCTTATAACGTATAACTCTCCAAAGCTATTCATTTGTTCCTTTGTTATACGACCCTATTAATTCACGTTTCCTTCTAAATAAGATTCTCCCATTGATTACCGAATTAATTAGATCATACATACATATATATATACATACATATATATATATATATATGTGTGTGTGTGTATATATATATATCAAATATTAATTAATTCTTATATGTTATAATTTCTTACCTATTTGAACACGTCAATTAATACCTCTATTAATTAAATGCATATAAAAGTTATACTTTTTAATTTATTCTTATTAATTTACCTACGTCCTAAACCTAATTACTTTGTTTTATTTTTATACGCGTTCCAATTTTTTAATTTTTTTAACTTAGAAACAAATAATCCTATAACTGGCATTTTCTTCTAGCTAATTAATTTACATTATTAGCTATTGTAAAGATGGCATATTCTTTGATTAATTGACACCCGTTTTAAAACGCTCAACTAATTGTCATTAATTAATTGACATGTTTTCCCATTTTAATCAATATCCAAATTAATTCCTATGCGTCACTCAATCGCACATTTATTAGTTGTACATATTTAAACCGCATATTCATTACCCAATTAATTCACATATAAGTTTCCCTCTTTTATTAATTGACGTTTACTTAATGTCTTTAATTAATTTCTCAATTAATTGATTGCGTCAATTATAAATTATTGGTGAATGATGATAGTATTTTCATAGTTTATTTTAATCAATATCCAAATTAATTCCTATGCGTCACTCAATCGCACATTTATTAGTTGTACATATTTAAACCGCATATTCATTACCCAATTAATTGACATATAAGTTTCCCTCTTTTATTAATTGACGTTTACTTAATGTCTTTAATTAATTTCTCAATTAATTGATTGCGTCAATTATAAATTATTGGTGAATGATGATAGTATTTTCATAGTTTGTATTAAGTGGCAAAGTCTTTGATGAGGTTCCAGACAAAGAAGCCACGAGCTACACAGTAAATACTGAAAAGAATTCTACCTATACCTCATATAGAAATAGAATGAAGACCAAGTTAAGTAGTGAATTGCTTTCTCTCCTGTTTATTTGGAACAAACATACAAGCCAATGAAAATTTCAGCATACAAAAACAAGGATGGAGAAGAAAAGCAAAAACAGTCCTTGCTCAAACGATGGATAAACGTTCATTTAATTTTTCGGAATTATTTCCTTGTTAACTGATTTGTTTTACCTGTTTCTCGTCTGCCTTCATTTTTTTTGTCCCAGTAGATAAATCAACAAGAGAAAGACTAGAGTGATACGGGATTTAGAAAACCATAGAAGTACATTCACTTATTGTTGCTCCACTTTTTAGATCAGTTCGAGTTAATTGTACAACAAAGAGCACTGGTTTGAAACATGATGCTAGCATGTGCATAGACGTGCAAAAAACATAAAATCTTGCTAAAATATTTGTGCTGCAAAATTATTTAATTTTAGATTATTAAATCAATTCTATACCAATATAATTTGATAAGATGTATTTCACATGTGAAGATCATGTTCAATGTTAATGCTATCATTTGTACACGAGGAAAAAAGAAGAGGAAAACATGAGATCCGATAGACACAGAAAGGTATTCGATATGAACAAATCAGCACAGGCTAAACAAATTTGCACGGTAAATCAACATGTACATATCTGGATAACACGGTCAGTGACATGGATGAAGTTTCATTCAACAACGCCAAATCAGCTATTCACGTTTAAATTGTTGTTTCAGTATTTGGATCATTCAAAAAATAACCCATCTGGATAACACCATCTTCCAAAATATTTGATAACAATAAAGATTGCATTTAACTAGAAGAATGGTTGAGATTATATTGAAGTTGTTTAGAGCATTTATTCTGCCAAGGCATCCAGTAGGACATTGAACTTCAATTCAACCTTCTCTCAAGAATATTGGGTATGGATGTACTGTATGACAAAGCAAACTACTTTAATTGGCGAGACTTTTCTTTCTGAAGTTTACAGCGTAATTTGTTGGCTCTTATTTAACATGTAGTTATTCAAATCATCATGTCTATTGTCTAATATGTTGGAATTTTTAAATTATCTCCTTGGTAAAAAAGATGGATTCTTCTTTATAGTATTATGAACAGACTAAGTATGATCTGAAAAGTTTTCATTTGCTCTTTTACTTGAATATCAAAAAACAACCAACGTACAAACTTTGCAAAATTTGGTCGTAACCTGCTATGTACTGAAATTAGTATTTATTATGTGAATTATTAATGTAGGTACAATTGTACAAGTATCTGAAGAAAAAAAAAGCTAGCTTACAATGTAAGTGGAATTTATAAGCTAGCTGATTATGAAAGGTGAACTTATACACCTTTTAGAAATAGTGAATGCACAAGTAATGTTACTTAGATTTGAGTAACAAAAGAAAATAGGATGTGCATAAGGTAATAATTTGGCCTTATCAACTGATAATTATGGTTCATTTTTGAAATGGATTTGTTGTGTTTTGCATATGTGTTGATGGGATATTTAGGATAATTATCATGTTTTCAGTTTGATTTGTGGATCTTTCTTTTTGGAGTTTTCATCCTCTTCTTTTAAAACTCGTGTAACAAACAGATAAGATTGTTGCATTCTTTGCATAGTATTGTTTACTGTTGAGTATGTTAAAGCGGCACTGGTAGGGTTTACTGTATAATTTTGTTCACAGGATGTTTGATGTGTCAAAGCATATGTATTTGCACAAACCTCACTTGCATGTCTTAGGCTCTGTACTATTATCATAGATCAGCAATTTGAACTATAACCTTAAAAGTTACAGTACCCAATTTTTTTGTATCTATGCATTATATTACTGTTGGTTATATCATTGTTATTAATGTTTGTTATTATATAACATTATTATCCATATGGTATCCATTAATTTATTCATTTTACATCAATTATACATAATTTTTTTTTGCCAGTATCTTCATTTTAAATTTATGCTTCATCAAGGTCCTTTATTAATTATGTTAATTGAACATGGAAATCTTTTGACACTGGTTCAAGTTACTTCCTGTATTTACTTGGATTTCAAATTCAGTCGTTAATTGTTCTCTTCGTTACAATTCTTTACTATATTTTGTTTGTAATAATTTAAATAATTTTTGTTCAACGTATTATCATTATGCTCTCTAGATTGTAATTAATGAAAAATAACAATAAATGTATTTTTTTTAAAGTACACAATTAAACGGTCGGTTTATACACCGTTGTACGGTTGTATGCTAGTTGTATACAGTTGCAGTGTTGGAACTGTACTAATAGTACATGAATAGTACATTAACATTAGAACAAAGTATATGTGTAGTAGTAATAAATAGAAAATGCAAGTAACAACCGTTGCAGCAAACCATGTAGAATGCAGCTATTACAATAAACAGTTGTTACCACTGTTTAATAGATTAAATGAAACAAATTAGTGGTTGGAATTTTGCTATTCCTATTTTTTTGGGTCATTTTTAATTTTTTGAACCTCCATTAATAGAAATGGTAGAAGTACTTAGTACCAAAGAAAAACTCAGTAATGATTTAATTTATCATAAAATTCCTTTCTTCTGTTGGAATTTGAAGAAAAATTGGGTAATGTAACTTGATTTTGCCTTAAGAGTGAATTAGTGGCATGAAATTTGAGTTGCAAAATTATGTCATAAAATTTGGACAAGTAATAGATACTGGTATATGGTGTAAAAGTACATGTATCAGTTTGATTGTGCATATTAATGTTACCATAATAATTACTTGTCCGATAAAGCATAAATATGCCAAATTAATCATTATTTTATTGTGCATAAATATATGGGAATAGCTGGTAAAATAAAATTGAAACGAAGTACTTTTCCTCATTAACAAATATTTATATGCCATACGGAACTTATACAGGAAAGTTAGTTAAAACAAGATAATAGAGGCAGTAAATATCACAAGGAAAAGGGAGAATGAGAAAAGTATGGATCATACAAAATCAAAGGAAGCGAGATTTCTAGGAAAAAGATATAGTGAAATCTAAATAAAAAAGAAGGCTAGTTATAATGATATACAATCTTTATTAATAATTGGAATAGAGCTGTGGTCCGACCGTAAAGTTTCAAAAATACTCTTATATACAAACAAGAGATCAGCAGTTCGGATCCCGATCAAAGCCAAAATTACATCTATTACTATATGAACATTTTGATACATAAATTATATCACAACGTCAAATTCTAGTTCCAACATAATTTTTACAATGTTTTTCTTTATGATTTTGAACTTTACTTATCAAATATATATATAAATAATTAACGTTTTATGATTTTATATCATTATGGAAGGGGTTTTTTAAATGCACGTGCATTGCACATGTCAAAAAAATCTCGTATTCAATAAATGTGGTACCTATGATATAGGATTTAAACTGCAGGAGACTTATTTCTTGATCTCTTTCCTTGATTATCCATTACATAATTTTCTCAAAAGGAAGAGGGTTACTTGCATGTTCGAATTGAATGCTGCAATGGTGTAAATCGTAGCAATAAGGTTATATTTTACAATTTTGAAGTTTCAATGAAATATTTAATTTTGAAAAACACTGATCGTTTAAACATTATTTCCTTATTTCTTTAAAAAAAAAAGATATTAGTACAGTTTTTTGCGAACGTATGTTAAAGTTAAAATATATGTTAAAGTTAAAATATATGAATTTGGTACTTCCGTAGTAGCTCTGTCATAGCTGTATTAATATCCAAAGAAATTGTAACAACCCGTAAATTTTAATGATTTTTATATCGTAATTAACTAAATTTTTCGTGAAAAATAAATAATAAATTTTTGAAATGAAAATTAGATAGTTGGAATACGTCTATTTAAACATAGCAAATGGTAAATTTTTATTGAAAAATATAAAAGTTAGTTTTTTTGTGTAATTTTCAATTTCAATTTAAATCAGTTGAAATTAGATGGAAATAAAATATTTTCGAAATCTGAATATTTTTATATAAGGAAAATGTAAAACATTTTCTGAGTGAGACGCCGTTAATCGTTTCGCCAAACTTGGAATGCTATTGCCCGTTTATCTTATTTCGGCGATTTAGCAGTAGTTTGATAGCGAATATCGACTTTTGATAAAATGATCGTATCGTTGATATCTGTGTACCATTCTGATCGTCTTATCGTGCTGATCTCCGCAATATATTCATCCCTGTATTTCGGCGTCCGGTATGCATCGAAATCTACGAAACAATTTACCGTATCGGTACCCATTCTGAAGCCTTCGGTTTTCGTGTGTCCTTCCATTATCCACCGTGTAAAATAAATACCCACTAGTCATAAATAATTTTCAGAATTCTGCGTTATGGCTATCGCTATTCCCTATTCCTATATATTATTTTCTGGTTACGTTCATTCTTTTGGTTATTTGCTCTGTCCTTTCATTTCCGTCTGTTTAAAATATAATATATCAGCTATGTTCTTATCTGCTTTTGGATCTGCTCATCTTCCATGTTCATGTGAGCCTACTAGTTTCTCTACCACCCTCCTTCTCTTTTCTCTTCTTCTTATGCTTGCTTTTCAAAAAAGAAAATAAAAATATACAAAGTCATATTTGTTGAAAACAAGTTATATACATACATGTATATATACACACACACACATATACATATATATGTATATACATATATATATACACATACATATATATATATATATATATACATATACATATATATAGTTTGGCAATCTGCTATCTCTTTTTCAAAAACCTGCTCCTCTTGTTTCTTCACCACTCACGCGAGCATCACACGCGGCCGCAAATCACTCACCCATCCCCGCCGATGCTCTAGCAGAGCACCTCCCATGTGAACAGTGCTTCGCCTTGACCCTCAATTCAATCATCGGCCACTAAGCATACTTGACCGTGCCTTCCCCTACGACCCAAGCACCATCACAACCCCACCGACTATCCAAACGCTGCCTCTGCCGAGATCATCTGTAACGACCCAGATATTTAACTACTTTTATAACGTAATTAACTAAATTTTTCATGAAAAATAAATAATAAAATTTTGAAATTAAAATTTGATATTTGGTATGCGTCTATTTAAACATAGCAAATGGTAAATTTTTATTGGAAAATATGAAAGTTAGTTCGGTTGTGAAATTTTCAGTTTCAATTTAAAATTAGTTAAAACTGATGGAAATAAAATATTTTCAAAATATGAATATTTTTATATAATAAAAAATGTAAATCATTTTCTGAGTGAGTCGTCGTATTCCGTTTTGTCAAATTTGGACTTCTCTAGCCTCGTTTATCTTATTTTCGGCGTTTTAGCAGCATTTTCGGTACCGAATATCGACTTTTGATAGGATGATTGTATAGCTGATATCTATGTACCGTTCTGATCATCTCATTGTGCTGATCTCCGCAGTATATTCATTTGTGTGTTTCGGAGTCCGATACTCGGTGGAATCTGCGAAAAAGGGTAACCGTATCGGTGCCCGTTTTGTGCCTTTTGGGTTCTTGTGTCCATTCAATTTCCACCGTATAATCCAAATAGCCACTTGCTTTAAATGTTCATAGAAATTCACCACTTGACTTTTGCCATTCTCAATATTCCACAAAATTTGCTGGTTTCTGATGTAGCCAAGGAAGCGAATTCGACGATGTAAATCGAATCCGTCCAGGATCTCACACGATTAGCGGAAATAATCGGTGAATCGATGATAAATTGGTGAATTTAAGAATACCCAAATGCCTAAATGCCCAAATCCGTTGATCACGAAGATACTGGATTCTAGCAATCTTCGGCACGTTGATCGCGCACGATGCCGTGAGAGAAGATCTACAATTCTTCGAACGTTGATCAAGCGCACTTGATTCCGTGAATTGGCTTCAACAATCGTTGATTCGAGCGCACTCGAATGCCGAAGGTGGAGATAGGAGATAACACTCAACTACCAATTTTTAATGGAGGCAAGAAGCACCAACCAAATTTTATTTTAAAATTCAACCCCTTGAAATGATACAACTCACCCGCTATTTATAGGAGTTTACGACTCAACACATGTTACAACGCTTCACACGACTTAAGAAAAATACATCACAACAATACAAACGACTTACAAAAATATCAACATTCAATGACACAACGACTTAAGAAATACAGACGACTTAACAACTTTAGCGACCTAAGAAAATAACGACCTAACAATAAACGATTTAACAAACAACGACTTAACAAACAAACGATATAACACTTGGCAGAGCGACTTAACAACTGTGGCATCCAGGAGCGATGTAAGAACTTCAACGACTCAAGATAGATCGTTCGCGACTTAAGAATTTCAGCGACCTAATGAAGTTCGCGACTTACTGGGAATTTGCTCGCGACCTACTGGAAGTTGAAACTTGCTCGCGACCTACTGGAAGAAGCGGCATAACACTTCGCGACCTAACTGGTGCATCACGACATAAGAAATCTCGTTCGCGACCTTCGCTGGAACGACTTAACTAGAGGAATTCGCGACTTAGGGCTTGCGACATAAGAATCTTGATCATTCGCGACCTTCGTTCGCGACCTACTGGAGGCGACTCAAGGCAATATCATTCGCGACCTAAGTGGAAGCTATGTCGTTCGCGACCTCGCTGATTGCTACGTAGTTCGCGACCTAGGTGGAGGCACAATTCAGGGACGCGATTTCGGAGGGATAAACGACCTAAGGTAAGTCGCTTATCTCGCGTATCTCGCGCTGCATCAGTTTCAAATTCATTTTTGGTTCGTCCATTTATTTTTATTTTTCGGTTTATTCACATCTGCATTTGTGAAATAAATATATCGTAACATTTTTTATATATGTTTGTACGGTAACCTTTCCCCTTCCTACCTCTTCAATATATTTGTTGATTTGTTTTCTAGTTGTCGTCCCTTCCACTCTCATTCGTTTCTTTTCTTTATGTTCTCTATTTAAAATAATAATTTATAAATCAAGTTATGGTTTTGTATATCAGTGAAACCTTCTTCCATTTTGCTTTACCATTTGTGTTTCCCACCGCAAGCGTCTCTCTCGGCCTGCTCTTGGCGATCCACCTCCACGTGTATACCCATGAAACCGCGCCAATTTCCTTTCCATGCAAACCTCCGGCAGTCCGCTGCTACGGCCAGCGCCCATCCCCCTTCCAGCAACAGCCCGTGCCTCATCGGTCAACCTCCGACCATCCGCCACGCTAGTGCTCCCATAGCCGCCGAACGATAGCCTCACCATCCACCTGAGCGGTCTCCAGCCTAGTCGAACCCTCCACCAGAACAATTGCCTAGCCTCCTTCCCTCCCCAAGTACCACGTCAGCCTTTGAGGCACATGGTAGTGGCCACACCTTCCTCTACTTCCAGTCATCCAACCTCTGACCGTTTCTTCCTCCCATTGCCACTGCCCAGTCGCCGTTCCACCTTCAGCCTCCACTCCGACCAAACACAGCAGTCCCACCCCACATCCATCGCCTATATCCACCAACGCAAGCACAGCTTCTCTGCACTATTCGCCGCCTGACTTTCCACCTTCGTTTCCGCCTCCCATTTCCTCTCATCTGCGACCTCATCACATCAGATTCCCTCACCTCCACTCCTTTTCACCAGCCGAGAACAACACCTATCTCCATTTCCATCACCACTTGACAACACCGAACCCACTCGACAGCCCCGCCTTCACGCCTTCCACACAGTAACCGCCACCACTATCAAACCCGTCCCTAGACTCCACCAGGTAGCAGCCCCGACAACCCTAACCACTGCCACCTCCCTCCTCGTGATAACCGTGCATTGTTTCTATAAGTTTAATATAAGCTTGTTTTCTCTCACCTAAATTCCTTTGTTTTAGCCTGTGCATTGCTTTTGTAAGTTTATATAAAAACTTTCGTAAACTTTGTTTGAATATTTTTACCTGCTTTCGTAATATTAGCAAAAGTATTTATATTCTATGTTTAAAGTATTTACACATATAATTTAAATTTTCATTCATTGTTTAAGTATTGTTAAAAAATATAACATGTATGTATACTTTGATTTTGAGATGTACATAAATTTTTAAATTATAATTTTGTATATGTTGTACATAATCTGTGGTATATATAAGTTTGTGCACGTAATGGTATGTTAGTTTACGTTAGTTGTATAAAATATTAGTTTATATATGATGTTTATAATATATGTTATATAAATTATATGAGAGGTTCGCTTATATATGTAAGTTATATAAGTTATATATATAAATGTTTGTATCAGAGAATTTGCTTGTTCAATTTCCTCTATTACATGTTACATATATTGATTTTAAGTAAAATAGAATATATCTATTTTGACTTTAAATTGCGTACTTTAAAATATATATATATATATATATATTCTGTTTGAGTTGTATACATATTAGATTTTATATTTTAATATGAGTAAAATTTAGATTTTTAAAATTTATATATATTTGTCTCCATCGATTATCGAATTCCAACCTAGCCTTACTTTGTTCGTAGACTTCGTATTCATCGTGCTTTGCTTTTGGTTTCGCCGCTGTCCAAAATTGATCATAGCAGTTGGTTGCTTTGATTGTTGCTTATCCGTGTGCTTGTCCTGTTTCTCTAGCTTCGAAAGGTGAGCAATCACCCACGATTAACATTCTTATATTTAATAAATTTAATTCACATGAAATGATGATTGAAATATGCTGTTAAATTTGAATTGTTAAATTATTTAATTGTTAAATATGATATGCCATTATCTGCCATTGTTTACTTATGATATATGACACCATAACATGTTGTATATATTATATTTAAATTGTTACTGATGATATATGCCTGTTGTTGATATATTATATTATTATCATATTTGTTCTCACTCTGCAAGCTCCCTTTGTTTAGAATTCCCTATGGGTTGAAATGATACATACCCGAATGATCTATAGATTAGGGGAAAATCGTTATGGGTTGAAATGATAAACCCAAGCGATTTTCATTTTATTTTAAATTTTGGGATTGCAGAGAAATGATATACACCCGTAAATAATAAATTATTGTGGATTGAAATGATAAATATCCGTATCACTTGACCATCGGATAGAAAATTATATACGGACACCGTTGGTCTATTTTGAAAAAAAAATGATTGCCAAAGTTTGAAAGGAAATATATGGATTTTATTAAATATTGATTTTTTTATTTATAATATAAAGAATTTATTTTAATATATGTGTAAAAATTAGATTTTTAAATTTATACGTTTTGGAAATTTTAAATTTATAAGTTAGTCTTAAAAATATAATTTGTAAGATTTTTCTTATAATTTCATTATTTTAAAATATATAAAATAAGATTTAGTACAAAATACATTTAATAATAAAATTTAATTTAATTGGTTTATAATATTTTTAAGTATTTATTTGAATTTATATTAATATTTTAAAAATAGATGTTTTATAACTTTAATAATAAAGGTTGGGATGATAAATTAATGTTGACTTGGAATTTAAATTGGTTAATAATTGAATTTAAATAAGAAATAATTTGAACTTATTGATTTTGAGATTTTGAAAGATATGATTGATAACTTGATTTGATAAAAAGTGATTAAATGAATATTCTCAATTTTAAATAAGATTGAGACTGAATATTTAATATAAATTTAAATTTATAAATTGAGATTTTATTTAATTGTTATTAAAATGAGTAAGTGAATTTTTTTTTCCAATTTGAATTAAATTAAAGTTAAATGTTGAAATCTAAATGAAACTTATATTGAAAATGTTTGAATATTTAAGCTTTGAATCTTATTGGAATTGAAGAGGTAGTTCAAACCCGCATTTGAAATCGATAGAAATTGAAATGGTTTATTAAGAATTTGAATTGAATGTTTAACCTTTTAAATTGAAAGTGTTGAACAAGGATTGGTTTAAATTGAATTTTGGAATTTAAGTTGATTTGAATCGATTTGTGAAATTGGATGAAACAATTCTAATTTGGAAACTATTCAGTATAATCTCTTTAAATAAATATAAACTATTTTTAATTTACAACTATTTTAATATCTAAAATAATTTAATATATAACTATTTTGACTTATAACTATTTTAATATATATACTATTTTCAATATCTAAACTGTTTAAGTTGGAAGTGTTATGATTTCAAAAGTGTTATGATTCCAAAAGTGTTATGATTTCAAAAGTGTTATGATTCCCAAAGTATTATGATTTTGAAAGTGTTATAATTTTGAAAGTGTTACGATTCTGGAAATAAATATTATTTAAAGTGAATAATGATATCGAATTGATATGGTTTTTAAATGAATATGATATTTTGACATGAAGTCTGAACTATTTGAAATGAAATGACCACGGTGTGAAATAAGCATTTGGTTGTTAAAGAGACCGATATCGGATATTGTCATACTGTCTGCCAATATCGAAAACTACTTTAACAACTATGTACGTGGTGGAGATTCGAGAGCAAAGTAGGATAGTTTGGCGACGATCCAGTACGAGGTATTAACGTAACCCTGACTCCCGTGAGTCAGCTTGATGTAGCTAAAACAGGAGCCATGCCGAGCCAAGTGATGTCATTCCTCCTATCAGACACATTTCTTCGATACCATTCTATTACTTTGTGATTTGATTTGGTGCACCTTTTGATTAGGGAGTGTGTCTCGAGGTGGGTGGTAGTAGCTGCTATGCGTGATCACCAGTCCGGATCCGCAAACGGTATATCTACCCTGGCATTGCCTCGCGTGCCTTGTCACATGCCTTATCGCGCTTCTACGAGTTTGGTTTGTACCATACCTATGGAGTGCCCTCTGATAGCCCTTTAGTTTACGGAGGAATTACAGTACTGTATAGACTATGGGAATATATAAAAATGTGTTAAGGGGATATGGGTAACTCCTTAATACTATTTTAATACTTTACTTTACTGATAGACATAGTATAATAGCGTATATTACTACATAGTAGATAGTTTCACGGATCCTTAGAGAATGGGAATTCCAAACATCATTTAAGTTACTTTGTATTTCAGTTGACATTTCACTTGAGTTAAATTTACTGATATAGGAATGTTAATCCTAATTCAAGTGATTTTTGTTTTGCTTTATGCTCGGGTCAGACTGAGTGTCACAGCATTTGAAACTCACCTTTGAAGATTGGAGCTTTGTTTGAAGATCTATCAATCCAGCTTTCAGTTATTTCAGTTTATTCTAGTCATTTATGTCTAGACTCGTCAGTTGCTTATATATTAGAGATTTATTTTTATTTAAGATTCTGTTCATTCTGTTTCAGACTCTGATGTTTTATAGTAGCTTTATGAACTAATATTTATCTATTCCGCTGCTTATTACTGTATTACTCTGTGTCTGTGATTCTGTGATTGATTTATTTACTGTATATGCTAAGTTTTGCCAAATATAAATTAAAAATCTATTGTTTTGAGCAATTCAAGTCTAACATGTGCAGATGCGAATGGTTCGAAATACCGGGTCGTTACAAGTGGTATCAAAGCTCTGGTTTAGGAAAAACTTAGCATATGGAGTAAAATTAATTACAGAATCATCTTCGTTCGAGCTTGAAATTCTTCGTTAGGATCCTATTGAGATTTCTTTGGAATTTTGGAACTATTCCTTTGTTCTGAATTTTGGAATTAACTTCCATATTTTCCACTGAAAATTTTCTGTTTGTTATGTTTAAATAGACGCATACCAAATATCAAATTTCATTGTCAAATTTAATTGTTTAATTCCAAGCAAAAAATTCAGTTAATTATGTTATTTAAACCATTAAAATTTACGGGTCGTTACAACGCCTCGATCGGGGTTCGAAAGAAATATCTAGTTATTTTGGTAATTTTATATATATATATATATATATATATATATCTCTGTGTGTGTGTGTGTCTATATATATTACCTTTATTTCATATCAGCTACAAAAACATTCACTCTGCCCACATACTTACCATCAACCACCCTAACCTAACCTATGTTTGTAACCATCATCTCTTTTAAATCACACTCCCTCCTTCGTTTTGTATGTAGAAGAAAGAAGAAAGAAAATATATAACAAACGTTCATTTATCTTTTGAACTATGCTTCATCCAACGGCCACCGTGATATCGCGCCACCACAGGCCGATATGGGCTTCGATGCCTGAAGGGAAGGTGTGCGCGGCATGAAGGCGAGTGTGATGAACGGTGGAGATCGAAAATGGGGGCATGTGGTGGCAGCTAGGGGTGGTTGAACGTGGGATCTTGGGTGGGGAATTCCGACACCCCTGATCATCAAGAGACAATGGGACCAAAAGGAGAAGTGTGGTGGACGTCTAGACTACCTACTGGTGGATTTTGGTGGCGCAACTTGGCTCGAGGCGGCGGCAAATGGAGGTTGAATGGAAAATGTCTTTTGGGTTTTCGGTGTGGTAGAGGCTTCGTTCAATCCGAAGGTGGCGGCATAAGGAAGCTCGAGGGCGGAGCTTCTCATTAGCGAAACGTGGTGGGGCCAGGTTGTACGAGACAATGGCAAGAGGCGTTGAATGGAGCAGCAATTATATGGAGGTCGCGTTCGTATAGTTGAAGAAGAAGATGAGGAATAGTAGTAGGCCGGGTGTAACGACCTGTATTTATACGGATCGAAACATCGTAAAATAGTTGTCATTCGGTCGTATAGAAGATAAGCCATGTGTAGCTTAGGTCGTCTAGAAGATAAGTCGTGTGGTGGCTTAGGTCGTGGGGTAGGTTAGGTCGGGTGAACGACCTAAGGATAGGAGTGACCTATAGGAAGTTGGCGACCTAAGGATTTGAGCGACCTATAGGAAGTTGGCGACTTAAGAAATGGACCGACCTAAGAAGGTTACCGACCTAAGGGTTAGCGGCATAGGAACAACGACCTAGTAGATTGTGTGAGTTAACGACCTAAGAAAGTTAGGTCGTGGACGAGTTAAGGCT
This sequence comes from Allium fistulosum, assembly GCA_030737815.1. Classification (NCBI taxonomy): domain Eukaryota; kingdom Viridiplantae; phylum Streptophyta; class Magnoliopsida; order Asparagales; family Amaryllidaceae; genus Allium; species Allium fistulosum. The sequence continues at coordinate 647,596,926 of CM060904.1, forward strand.
TGTTATAGTTAGGTCGTGAGACCTTGTGTTGAAGTTAGGTCGTAAGCGACCTAAGGTGGATTGCTGAGTACAGTTAGGTCGCATGAGTGTTAGGTCACGCGCTTGCGTTGTTGTTAGGTCGCGTGAGTGTTAGGTCGTAGGTCTTAAGTCGTGATGTTTTAGGTCTTGGAAGTGCATATGCAGTTAGGTCGTGTAGTGTTAAGTCGCGCGCATGTGCTAAGTCGTTGAGTCGGAAGCTGTTAGGTCGCGCATTGTGTTAGGTCGCTGAGTGTTAGGTCGGAGGGTTTGTTAGGTCGTGGACGACCTAAGAGCGAGCGACCTAAGGGGAAATCAGCCTATAAATAGGTGGGTTCTTCTTCATTTTTGGGATCCGGATTTCGAAGCGACGAAGTGCTGCCATTTTGAGAGCTGAGTTCTACACTTCTTCACTTCTTTTCTCCACTCTAATCTTGTGTTTCCTTTCATCCAAATCGAAGCTCAAATCGAAGATCCAAGAGCTTAGATTGAAGATCTTCATCCATCGAAGAGAGATTTCATCGTTTGAAGCGGAGTTTTGATAGATCGAGTTAGATTCTTCACTGTCCAGATCTGAAGTGTGTTGCTTTTGAGGTGTTTAGGTGATTCGGTGAGTGGTGAATATCTCTCACACGGATCCAAAGGAGTATATCGGGTTGTTGGCTTGATTTGGTGTTAAAATAGTGATTTCCATGCATTTTCATAAACTTAAGTGTAGATCTATTGTTCATGATGATTTGACATCCATTTTACTACATGTTAACCTATGCAAGTTCATCCATCAAGTTATAGAGATATTGCTCATAATTTCATACTTGTTAGATTTCGACTCTTTATTTACAAGATTGCCATTATTGTTATAATTGTTTATTAGATCATGTTTGAATGTTTGATTTCTTGGATTAATGATTGACTTGATTATTTGTTATGAATTAGTTGATTGATGATTTGATTTAGACAAGATGGTCGAAGATGATTCAAAAGCTAAGGGAAAGGCTCTTGAATTGGGAAAGCAGCTCGTGGCATATGTAGCGGATGATGAAGCTCATATGGATAGATTTGATGATGATGATGTTGAGATGAGACTTTGCTAGGATGTGATGAAACGCGGCATGATATGAGATAGTCTTGGTCTAATCCAGACGGAATCATTCCAAGCATGTTGATAACTCGGTGAAATGGTTCGAGTTTGAGGATAATGGTTTGCTCGAGAGGCGCTTGAGCTAGTATGGAAATAGTCGTCGAGGAGGATGACTAGAAGGCTGAGACTTCATCATTGTTGAAGGTTCTAGCATGCTCAAAGCAAGAGTACGCTGGGCAGATTCGATAGTCCCAAAGACTACTGATTGGTAGTCGAGTACTCTGGGCAGATTCGATAGTCCTAGGCACGGGCTGCGACGACGTGCGGAGTTATGTCTAGAACCGGGGTTTCCATTAGCCCTTGACGGACGGCTGAAAGAATGTGCCGGTCATTCAATTAACGGTGATATCGAAGCAATGATAACAGTGATAGCCAGAGTCATGGATGTTTGGTTGTATCGTCATTTGGTCTCAAGAGCGGTATTTTCAGGGTGCTTATCTGATCTTGGTTTAGGCCTTGGGGGTTTGTACTTGGAAAACATCGCCCTTGACTCGAGTGATAGTTACTTTACTTTAATTGTTTGCTTTGCTATGTTTGCTTCTGCTTACTGTGTGTCTGGGGGCTATCATTGTAGAACGAGGTGGAGTAGGAGGGTTGGATTCCTATTCCTTTTTCCTTTATGCTCTTTTGGTATGTTGTTAGTTAATTTACCGCTCACTAAGACTGTTGTCTAACTCAAGGCTTTATGTTTTAACTCTTATTGCCTTGGGTTGTTCGTCCATTTTGGGACGGGCAGACTAGGTAGCAGGTGATAGGTGCTGTTCTTGCTTCCAACGATGCTGATGACGAAGACGAGCTGGAGGCTTGTATATTATTTTCTTACTATATGTACTGGATGTACCACTGCTTGTATAATTCTCTGAGTGATATGTAGTGAGGCTTGATGTATTGACTATTCAGATTTTTGTATTCAACTATTATGAAGTTTTATATGATGACATTCTATTTTATGAAGCTTCACTATATATATGTTCTATTGTATGTTATCCATGCGCTGTGAGTTATACGATAGATTCTGCTGTTTTTAATTTAACCTGACAATCGTCCATGGCTGCCTGGCACACTTTACAGCGCACTTTCTCTAGGTTCTGTGTGGGGGTCATGGGCGGTCGTCACATTTGGTATCAGAGCTTTGGTTAATCGATTTTACCCAACGCTCGCTGACGTAACTACGTATGAGAGACGTAATTGTATTTTGATGGATGATTACTATATATAATATAGTAGCTTAGAAGGATTTGAATTCCTTATGTAGTTGTTTCTCAAGGTGTATTAATCATTCCTTTTTATAGATATAGAGAATGAGTCGAAGAGGGAGACCAGCTGCTAGGGAAGGCCGTGCTGTTGAGGGAGCTGCTGATTATGTTGCTATGTTCGAAGCTATGATGACTTCGATCATGAGAAGAATGCCAGCCCCGGTGCCATCAGTAGATGTTGGAGTTCAAGTTCAAACTCCAAGACCAGTGGATTTTGCTAAGCTTTGTAAGGATTATACTGCTCTTGGAGGAAAGGTTTCTTAGGAACAGAATCAACCATTGAAGTCCAGAGGTGGATAGATGCTTGTAGAAGGATCTTTAGTGATTTGGGAATTGAGGATGCGACTAAGAGGAAGTTAGCATCAAGACAGCTTCAAGGGAGAGCTTCTGATTGGTGGAACTCTATCACCATTGATACTCCGGAGGAAGAAATTACTTGGGAGCAATTCCAAGTCAGATTCGAAGCTAAGTTCATTTCTACAGCCCAGAAGTCTGTTCTGTTCAAGAAGTTTGTGGAGCTCAAGCAAGGTGGAAGACCAGTTCTTGAGTATGTTTCTGAGTTTGAAGCTTTGTCCAAGTATGCTCGGTCGTATATTGAATCTTCGTACCAGAAGAATGAGAAGTTTGTGACAGGCTTGGACAGTTATCTTGGGAGGTAGTTGGTGGATCATTTGGACGATTCATTGGAGAAGCCTGTGGAGAAAGCTCTCAGGCATGAGAATCTGTTTCCTAAAGAGGGATCTGTTGTTGCTGTGACCAAGGGAGAGTCTAGACCACAGCAGGGTGGATACAAGAAGAGGAAGCAGCAGCAGCAGAAGGGTAAGGATGGCCAGAAGAAGTCGAAGGGCGAAGTGACTTGCTACAATTGTCAGCAGAAGGGCCATTTCTCCAGAGATTACAAGAATCCGAAGGTGCCAGTGAAGTGTCACAACTGTGACAAGCTGGGGCATGTCAAGAGGAATTGTCCAGAACCGCGAAAGGACAAGCAGATTGTGCAAGCTTATGCTTTGGAAGCTGTTCCATCATCTTCGAAAGCTCCTACCGTTGAAGAGAAAGGAAAGAGTGTGGTGGTTCAAGGTACTCTTTCCATATGTGGTGTTCCAGTGAGAGTGCTATTTGATACTGGGGCGTCGCATTCTTTTGTTTGTAATGAACTTGTAGGCCGGTTGGGTTTAGAACCGGATATCGTTGATAGGCCATTGGTTGTGACTAATCCAGTTGGGGATTCGTCTTGTTTGTGTATGCTATGCCGTGGTTTGATTGTATCGAGTCATGGTTGCTCTTTTGTTTGTGATTGTTTTGTTCTGAACTTTGCGAGGTTCGGAATTATTTTGGGTATGGACTGACTTAGGAAGTATGCGGCAAAGGTTGATTGTGATAGGTTGGAGGTGACAGTCGAGAATGTGGAGGGGTGAAAGATTGTGAAACGATGTAAGCATGAAGAAGGCGTCTTCATGAGCTTCATGTATTCGCTAGTTGTTCCACGGGATGGACTGTCATCTGTGCCAATCGCTAATGGATTTGAGGATGTCTTTGATGAGGTCAAAGGGTTACCGCCGCATAGAGAGATCGAGTTTCGTATCGATCTAGTTGAAGGAGCCAGACCTGTTGTGATGCCTCTTAGGCGGATGGCGCCTAGGGAACAGCAGGAGTTGAGGGTGCAGGTTGATGATCTTTTATAGAAAGGATTCATTCGACGTAGTGTGTCCGAATGGGGTGCACCAGTTGTGTTTGCAACCAAAGCAGATGGATCGTTGAGGTTGTGTGTGGAATGGATTATCGTGAGCTGAATAAAGTGACAAAGAAGAACAAGTATCCATTGCCGAGAATAGATAACTTGTTTGATCAGCTTCACGAAGCTAAGGTGTTTTCTCAGATGGATTTGGCAACGGGATTTCACCAGTTAAGAGTGGCTAAGGATAGTGTGCCGAAGACTGCTTTCAGGACACCATCCGGTTTCTTTGAGTGGCTGGTAATGCCGTTTGGATTGACTAATGCACCAGCATATTTTATGGATCTTATGAATAGAGTGTTCAGAGATCAGTTGAACAAGTTCGTGCTAGTGTTCGTGGATGATATTTTGATTTATTCCAGAACTGAAGAAGAGCACAAGACGCATTTGCGTATTGTTTTGGAAATCTTACGGAAACATCAACTGAAGGCTAAGTTTTCGAAGTGTCACTTCTGTAAGAGTGAAGTGAGGTTCTTAGGCCATATTATCTCTGGAAATGGAATAGCGGTTGATCCCGCTAAGGTGGCAGCAATCCAGGATTGGGTTAGACCTAAGAATGCATCTGATGTGAGAAGTTTTCTTGGATTAGCAAGATATTATCATCGATTTATCAAAGACTTCTCCAAGGTGGCTGCACCATTGACAGGATTGACGAAAAAGAACCAAGTATTCAAATGGGATGCTAAGTGTGAGAAAGCTTTCGGAATCCTGAAAGAGCGATTAACGAGTGCTCCTGTTTTGACTATTCCGAGTGGGAATGATGAGATGGTGGTTTACACCGGCGCATGTGGTACTGGACTTGGAGCAGTGCTGATGCAGAGGGATAAAGTTGTTGCGTATGCAAGTCGACAACTGAAGCCGCATGAAAGGAATTACCCGACTCATGATTTGGAGTTAGCGGCAATTGTATTTGCTCTATAGATGTGGAGACATTATCTATTGGGAGTTCGATTCGAGTTGTTTACAGATCATAAGTCGTTGAAGTATCTTTTCTCCCAAAAGGATTTGAATCTTCGACAACAATGATGGCTAGAGTTTTTGGCATCATATGATTTTGGTATAGCCTATACTCCGGGAAAGGGTAACGCAGTGGCAGACGCGTTAAGTCGAAGACATGCAGGATTGGGAGCCATGTTTTCAGAATGGAAAAATCTCGAGTACTTAGCTGGATTTGATTTCAGGCCCAGATGTGAAATGGAACCTGAGATGTTGGCAAACTTATCGATAAGACCGACTCTTGTGGAAAGAATTGGCGAGAGCCAAAAGCGAGACGATAAGCTTGTCAAGATTATCCGTGATTTGGAATCTGGATTGGATCCAGAAAAGGATAAAGGATTCGAGGTCGATCGAGAGGGTTGGCTTCGGAAGCAAGGACAACTAGTTGTTCCCAAGATAGATGAATTGAGAAGTGAAGTTCTGAAGGAAAGTCATCACTCGAAGCATCGTATGAAGAGAACCTATTACTGGGAAGGCATGAAGAAGGATGTTGGAAATTTTATTTCCAAGTGCATGAACTGCCAGTTGGTAAAAGCCGAACAGAAGAAGCCAAGTGGATTGCTTTAGCCATTAGAAGTTCCTACATGGAAGTGGGAGCAAATATTGATGGATTTTATTGATGGGCTACCTAGAGCAAGAACGAGAAATTAAGGGATTTGGGTCATCGTAGATCGTCTGACTAAGAGTGCAAGATTCATTCCTGTTCGATCGACTAGGACTGCATCAAAGTTGGCCGAGTTGTATGTTAAGTGGATAGTCCGATTCCATGGTATTCCGAAAAGTATAGTGAGCGATCGAGATCCATTGTTCACTAGTGGATTTTGGAAGAGCTTCCAGGAAGTTTTGGGAACCGAGTTGTGTTTGAGTACAGCTTATCATCCCCAAACAGATGGTCAGACCGAGAGAGTCAACCGAGTTTTGGAAGATCTCCTTAGAGCTTGTGTTTTAGATTTCGGAGGATCATGGGAAGATCACCTTCATTTGGTAGAATTTTCGTATAATAACAGTTACCAGTCCAGCATTGGTATGGCACCGTATGAGGCATTGTATGGAAGACCGTGTAACTCTCCGACATGTTGGTTAGAAATAGGAGAAAAGCTGATACTTGGGCCAGAGATGATTCGACAGACTTCGGATTGCATAGTGATCATTCGGCAACGAATGAAGGCAGCCCAAGACCGTCAGAAAAGTTATGCCGATAAGCGTCGTAAAGATTTGGAATTCGACGTAGGTGATATGGTTTTTGTGAAGATTTCTCCACTAAAGAATGTTATTCGATTCGGGAAGAAAGGAAAATTGACTCCGAGATTTGTTGGACCATTCCTGATTATCGAGCGAATTGGAAAGCTCGCCTACAGATTGGAGTTACCAGAAAAGATGTCGAGTGTGCACAATGTTTTTCATGTATCGTATCTACGGAAGTATGTGCACGACTCGAATACAGTAGTTTCTGCCGATAGCTGTGAAGATTTTGAGGTAAATTCAGTTGTTGAGAGACCTCGTAAGCCGCTTCGTGTTGTGGAAACTAACACGAAACAGCATAGGAGGAAGGTAGTTAGGTTGCTCAAGGTACAATGGAGTGATGATAATAACGACTGTACATGGGAGGTGGAAGAGAGGATGAAGGTAGCTCATCTTGAACTCTTCGAGGTATGGCCATAAGGTGTCGTGTCATCTCACGATATTGTAACTTGTTCTAGTTTTAGAATTCTGCATGCTAAGCTAGAATTGGATGCATGGTTTGTTGATTGCTATGGATGGTAGGCGTGCATAATAGTCTTTGATTGCTCTTGTTTGTTTGTAATTTCGAGGACGAAATTCCTAAGGGGGAGAGAATGTAACGACCCGTATTTTTACGGATCGAAACATCGTAAAACAGTTGTCATTGGGTCATATAGAAGATAAGCCATGTGTAGCTTAGGTCGTCTGGAAGATAAGTCGTGTGGTGTCTTAGGTCGTGGGGTAGGTTAGGTCGGGTGAACGACCTAAGGATAGGAGCGACCTATAGGAAGTTGGCGACCTAAGGATTTGAGCGACCTATAGGAAGTTGGCGACCTAAGGATTTGAGCGACCTATAGGAAGTTGGCGACATAAGAAATGGACCGACCTAAGAAGGTTACCGACCTAGAGGTTAGCGGCATAGGAACAGCGACCTAGTAGACTGTGTGAGTTAACGACCTAAGAAAGTTAGGTCATGGACGAGTTAAGGCTTGTTATAGTTAGGTCGTGAGACCTTGTGTTGAAGTTAGGTCGTAAGCGACCTAAGTTTGGTTTCGTTGGATTTCCACTTTGAAAAGCGAATGCCATATAAATTGTAATACAAGGAATTTTTTAGGGAAATTTGGATTCCTCACCATAGTTGATTTTAAATTTCAGTTATATACTTGTATAAATTCTTGAATGCTAAAAGTTTGGTAGTTGGCCTGATGGAATATGATATCGATATGTATTAAAAGTTGGATCTTTCTAGTAGCAATGGTAATTGTAGCATTGCTTATGTGCTCTGGTAGCTTTGGGCCTCATTATAGTATTTTGAAATTTGCCGTTTCGAATTGAAAATGTTTTTGATTTGAAAGAAGTTAACAGCAAATTTTCAATTAGGCCCTTCATAATTTGTTTATTATAATAGAGAAGAAATTAAATTTAAGAACAAAAATGTGTCGATGTCACATTAATTCATCATCGTTGATTCACATAAAAACACATGTTTTTTGAATTTGATAGGATGCATATATCAATCAATAATTAATTAGCTTTCTCCTAAAGCTAATTTCATTACATGGAATACATTTCTCAAACCCGAAAACCTCTAAAACTCATCCCCTGGCCTTTCAGATTCAGAAGAATCTAAACAACATCACTTCAATTTTAAATTCTGGAGATTCAAAAGGAAGGCTCACATTCATCATTTCATTATGTCATATCGTTTAAGTATCATATATAGCATACCAAAAAAATGCAAAGTGTTAATCATATGCACACACCTGCCTTCTTCTCCGCAGTGCAAGCCTTTTCCAACAGTGTTTGCAACAATAGATTCTTATGTTTTTCAATGTCTCTGCAATTAAGATGAGATGAGTAAATAGGAGATAACTAAAGCATTTTGAACATATAAGATCCATATAATTATTGTTAAATCATTACCTGTGAGTAAAAATAGCATGAGGAATTCGAATAAAAGCTCCAGCCAAAAAAAGTATAATCGACAAAATGATAATTTATGTGTATATGCAATGAAAAAAAACAAAAAAAAAACAGCTAAAGATCAAAAGAACCAACAGGTAAAGTGCATCCAACTGTGTCAGTTGTATTTAGATAGAAAATGTCTCCGTTACAAGCAATATAATTATCTTCGTTACAAAGCAGAAATTTCCGATTATTCTTTGAGGCAGCAATCAGGATCTTTGTTAAAAACAATATGATTCTCCTCCGTTACTGAGAATTTTCCAATGATTTTTGGAGGCGGCTAAAGTGCCGTCGCATCCTTCCTACTTTCCTCTCCATACTGTAAACATTTTCCAAAAGGGTTTTCAACTGATTGTCATGATTCTTCATGTCTCGGGTTTTGTTTGTTTCGGCCCGATTGTAATGCGGTATTGCAATTTGTTTTCCTTAGAATATTCTCACATTCTTTGCTTGGTGCTTTCAACCTACAGTCCATATTTTCAAAACCCTTTCACAAAACATTTTCCGCTAAATACAACTAAAAGTTTGATCTTCTTTTATACCAGCGTAACCGTACAACGGTGGAGAAACCGACCGTTAGATTATATAATTTCAAAAAAAATACAATTTTTTATTAATTAGGAAACTATGCTCGATTAAATTTTTTGCGTTATACAGTTTAACTCCATTTATAACTCATAATTATCTTTCCATAATTCAACATATTATAAGGTAATAAGAATATAACTCATTATCATATTATAATAAAATTTGAATCCCAGGTAACGATATTCATAAGAATAATCATGTGTATAATTTGCATCCATATATAGTCAAAAAAATTCACGCATATCTCTCAATTTTATACAATGTAACGTATGTACATGATTTTGTAACAAATCAGTATTTTATAAGTAAAATAAAGTATGTTGTAGAAGGAGCTACAAAGTAATGGGTGCCTTCCAATTTACTGGCCCATGTTTAGAAAAGAAACAAGTTAACAAGTTTCCCTTGCAATTTATAAGATCCATCAATATGCTTAAATAAATCATTTATTTTTAATTAATTTACATAGTTACACGGTAATTTGCAGGATATCCAGTCTATTTTGTGTAGTTTATCTACAAAAGATATTAGCTTCCTATCCTGAAAGCCAGTTCCTATAAAATTTTAAATGCCCATAGTATGAATGCAAGAATTCACATTTATACGAACCAAGTATTTCTTTTTTGTTTAAAATGCAAAAAAAAAACAATGCTATTATGTTTGATTCAATGAGTACTTATCTCTGTACAAGGCACTGACCGAAGTAAATTAATAATAATTCTAATGTCTAAGTAACCCAAATCCATAAATAATGTAAAGAAAAACAGTAACTCAAAATGATGGTACCTTATACACAAATTTTCATGCATGCTCTCACCTGTGATTGATCATAACAGCTTTTGCCTACAAAGAGAAGTAAGAAGTACGAAGACATTTCAACAAAATAATCAGGCTAATGTCGCCATAGATCATATAAAGTGATTAATTATACCATAAATTTTGTCATCAGTTTGTTTAAATTACACGTGAAGCATATACCATATATTGCATTGACAACTCTTGTGCATTTCAAGTTGCTGAATTCCAATCAACATATATTTCTCCCATTGGTTAACCTAATTTCCATTTGCATCTATTCTAATACCTACACCCACCACCTCAACTACCATTACTATCTTTAACAACCTGAACATAAAGAAGAGCATCTAGCAGTGTAATTAAGCAGTAGAAAATAAATAGAGATAAGAACAGTAGAATGGGTATGATATTGAATCAAACATGGTGATAAGAACAATAGAAATGGTAAACCACAGTTTTGAAACAGCTTGTTAGTTAACCAAATTCAAGTTAAACATGGATATAGACCTTTCTTTTTGAAGATGATTTGGCAATGGATATAAGGTGGTTTTTATTGGTAGCAGATATACCAAGTGATTAAGTTATATAAATTATCCTGATTTTTTAGTATACAAATTCATGTTTTTATAGTGATAAGGTATGCTTTTAAATTTAAACTATAGGTTGATTCTCACATCCCAACACATAGTTCAGGTGCTGAAAATAAGCACAATTATTGTTTGAAATTAATGCTATGTGAAGCATGCATCGGCCATAGTTATTAATCTGTCGGCCATAGTTATTAATCTCGAATGATATGAAGTAACCTATAAATGCAGTTAAATGTGCACCAACTCTAAATAACATAGATATCCGTAGTTGGATTTAATATTCATCTTACTATCGTAAATACTTTTAATCATAAAAGGCAGAAGAAAATAATCGAATAATGTTGAGTTTACATATTCTTAATATGAGTTGAATGCAAGTTGACATGTATGATCTTTGAAACATATAAGAACAATGGACTCAAGCTTTATTGATTTTGTATACCAAATTAGCAAACTAGTTATGGTTGTAAAGATATAAAAATTTGAACATGAGATCTAAACATAAAAATTTGAAATGTAATGTGAATAATTATATTTTTAAGCTTAACCAGTATTGGAATGGTGCGGTCTCTTTAAGTTTCAGGTTTTATGAGTTATCCTTTCATACAAGTGAGAACTTTAGAAACATCTGTTGGAATTCCTAAAGAACAAAATGAATGAAACATACATAAAGTCCCACATCGCCAAAATTGCTAAGCCATACTAGTTTATATATGGCTTTGCAATGAAGATGTTGGGGCCTAGGGGCACCCAAATGTATGCTTCGTTGTGAGGAGGGAGATCATGCATCTCCACCACACACGCACGTGCGCCGTCCGCCGTCCGACCGAACCGGGCTCGGGTCTAATTTTGCTGCAAAACTGGGCCGGGTTTTTTAGCAGTTGCAGGCTATGTGAACAGACACGACTGTTCATAAGCGGACGCGGCGAGCGAGTGCAACCTGACTGAAGAAGCATGGGCGAACAGAAGCGGGTGCGGCCCGACTGAAGAGACGCGGCCGAACATAGGCAGTAGCGAACGGGTGCGGCCCGTTAAACGAACAGCAGCAATGAAAGGAAACGGGTGCAACCTTTCAGGCAGACGCGACTGTTCGAAAGGGTGCGGACGAAATTATAAATAGGAGAGAATACTGATCGCATTCTCATCCATTCCAATCTAATTTCTTCTGCTTCTTTGCTCTACTGCTCAACATTCCATATATATCACAGAGTAGACATACTCATTACAATCTCGTGCAGATTACGTCTGTTGTATCTTGGGAGAATTTTGAAATAAAATTCTTAAGGAAATCGTTACGACGAGCCTCAGACATATTCCGGTTAGAATTCTATATTCTATCCTTTATTTTGGTTGTACTATTTATTCAAAATAGTATAACGCTGTTGTTGTAATTTATTTACAACAATCATATTGTTATAATAATTAACACAGAATTCCAGTGTAGTGGAAATCTGAGTTATAAACTTGTGCGACGAGTTTATAATTGATTATTCTCTGTTTTGGTATACTAGACGTATAACATCTTAAGAATTTTACTGTTTTCTTACTAAAACAGAGATGGCAACAGTAGAATTTTCAAAAACTACTACTCACAACAGACCTGAACCGTTCAAGGGAGATGGTGACGATTTTTTAACATGGCAGAATCAGATGTTATTTTACCTCACCACACTCGGTCTGCAACGGTATCTCGAGGAGGAGGAACCGGTTTCTTCACCAGGCAAGGAAGCAGATGTTGCTACATGGAAACATTCCGATTTCCTATGCAGAAACTATATTCTGAATTGTCTCGACAAGGTGCTATACAAAGTATATCAACCTCTAAAGACAGCAAAAGCACTCTGGAATGCACTTGCTACGAAGTATAAGACGCAGAATATCAGTCTTAAGAAATTCATTGTAGACAAATTCATGGACTACAAGATGATCGACTCCAAACCGGTGACTGCTCAACTGCATGAACTACAAATCATTATTCATGAACTCGAGGCGGAAGGTCATAAGGTTGGAGAATTGTTTTTGGTTGAAGCCATCACGGGAAAACTGCCACCGTCGTGGAGAGATTACCGCAATTATCTGAAGCATAAAAAGAAGGAAATCTCTTTACAGGATCTCATAGTCCGATTGAAAATTGAGGCAGATAACCGTGGAATTACAAAACAAAGCGAGGAGGCATTTGTGGCTGAAGATTCAAAGACCAAAAACAAAAAGAAGAATTTCCAGAAGAAAAGGAAAGCTCCAGACAACAAACCAAAAGACAACAAACGAACCAAAAAGTTTAATGGTGAATGTTGGGTTTGTGGAAAAGTTGGACATGCCGCTAGAGATTGCAGACTCAAAAAGGACCGCAACAAAGAGGCAAATTTAGTAGACAACATGGAAGTGGATGAGTCCAACTTCTCGGCAGTTGTATCTGAATGCAATATGGTTCAGAATCCTAACCAATGGTGGGTGGACACAGGCGCTACTCGTCATGTCTGCTCTGACAAATCCATGTTTTCTACATACAAGAAATTCGATCATGAAGAGAAACTCTATATGGGTAATTCTGCAGTATCTATGATCGAAGGCAGTGGCACAGTTATCCTCAAGTTTACTTCTGGAAAAACTGTCAAGTTGAATGACGTGCTCCACGTTCCAGACATACGCAAGAATCTCATCTCTGGTGCAGTATTATCAAAGAAAGGATTCAGAATGGTGTTCGAGTCAGACAAGATGGTTCTATCCAAAGCTGGAATGTATATCGGAAGGGGATATTTATGTGATGGCCTATTTAAGGCAAATGTAGCCGTTATCGGCAATAAAACTATGTATTCTGATTGTGCTATTAATAAAATTGAAGTTTCTTACTTGCTTGAGCACGAAATTTTACTATGGCATGATAGATTTGGACACATAAATTTCCGAAAAATGAAAATATTATCAAACTTGGGATTAATTCCAAAATTCCAAGTAGATAAGAACTACAAATGTGAGACATGTGTAGAAGCAAAAATGGTTAAAAAACCATTTCAATCTGTTGATAGAAGCACCGAACCACTAGGTTTGGTTCATACAGATTTATGTGACTTTAAATCATTACCTACAAGAGGTGGGAAAAAGTACTTTATCACGTTTATTGGTGATTATACGCGATATTGTTATGTATATCTTTTGAATAGTAAAGATGAAGCAATTACATCATTTATAAAGTACAAAGCTGAGGTAGAAAATCAGTTAAATAAAAAGATCAAGATATTGAGATCTGATCGAGGTGGAGAATATGAATCACCATTTGAACAGTTCTGTGCCGAAAATGGTATAATTCATCAAACAACAGCTCCATATTCACCACAACAAAATGGTGTAGCCGAGAGGAAGAACAGAACGTTAAAAGACATGATTAATGCCATGCTTTTAACCTCTGGTCTACCGACAAACTTGTGGGGGGAAGCCTTAAATATGTCTAATCACATATTAAACAAATCCCTCATAATAAAACAGGAACAATTCCATATGAGATATGGAAAGGACACAAACCAAGTTTTAAATACCTCAAAGTGTGGGGGTGCTTGGCAAAAGTTCCAGTTCCGCCTCCCAAGAAAGTCAAACTTGGACCAAAAACAGTAGATTGTTACTATTTAGGGCCAGCCCAAAATAGTAGTGCCTATAGATTTTTGGTATTCAAGTCTGATATAGCTGATATTCATGTAAATACAATCATGGAATCTAGAGATGCCTCATTCTTTGAAGACGTGTTTCCGCACAAAAGGAATGAAGGGAATAATGTCCCTAAAAGGACAAGAGAAGAATCAAGCAATTCACATGAAGATGAACCCCATCATGAGATTGAGGAAGTTGAACCAAGAAGAAGCGTAAGGGCTAGAATTTCCAAGACATTTGGTTCGGATTTTTTCACATATGTGTTAGAACATGAACCTCAAACGTACAAGGAAGCAATGTCATCTTCTGAATCTTCATGTTGGAAAGAAGCAATCCAAAGTGAGATTGATTCAATTCTAAGTAATAAAACTTGGGAAATTGTTGATATTCCACCAGGAATAAAACCTATTTGCTGCAAATGGATTTTCAAGAAGAAAATGAAAGCAGATGGCTCTATCGACAAGTATAAAGCCAGATTAGTAGCCAAAGGATATCGTCAAAAAGAAGGAGTAGACTTCTTTGATACATATTCGCCAGTAACACGAATAACCTCTATAAGAATGCTAATAGCAATTGCATCAATTTATGGTCTAGAAATTCATCAAATGGATGTAAAGACAGCATTCTTAAATGGAGATCTCGATGAGGAGATCTACATGGAGCAACCTGAAGGTTTTATTTCCAAAGGAAATGAAAACAAAGTCTGTAGATTAGTAAAATCATTATACGGACTAAAACAAGCTCCAAAACAATGGCACGCAAAATTTGATAGTGTCATGATGAGAAATGGTTTTCGTATAAATGAATGCGATAAATGTGTTTATTATAAACAAATTGGACAATCATATGTGATGATTTGTTTATATGTAGACGATATGTTAATATTTGGTCCAAATACTCAGGTAATAGAGACCATAAAGAAGATGTTAACTAACAATTTCGATATGAAAGATTTAGGAGTTGCAGACGTTATTTTGGGAATCAAAATAATAAGAACTCCTAATGGAATTGAATTGTCTCAGTCACACTATGTAGACAAAGTGATTGAAAAATTCCAAGACTATGGAATTAAAGGAGTGAGAACACCTTTTAATCCATCAGAAGTACTGCATAAAAACACTAATGAGAGTGTAATGCAACTGGAATACTCTCGTGTAATAGGATGTCTCATGTATCTCATGAATTGCACAAGACCAGATATAGCTTATGCAGTAAGTCGACTGAGCAGGTATACAAGCAATCCAGGAAAGGAACACTGGAAAGCACTAATGAGAGTGCTTGGATATTTAAAAAATACCGCTAACTATTCCTTACACTATGGAAAATATCCTGCCGTCTTAGAAGGATATAGTGATGCAAACTGGATTGCAGATTCAGAGGAATCAAAATCGACAAGTGGTTATGTCTTTACCTTAGCAGGGGCAGCAGTGTCATGGAAATCTACCAAACAAACATGCATAGCTCGATCCACTATGGAATCAGAGTTCATCGCTTTAGATAAAGCAGGCGAAGAAGCAGAATGGCTTCGTCACTTTTTGGAAGATATTCCATTCTGGCCTAAACCTGTACCGGCCATATGCATACACTGCGATAACCAAGCAGCGCTAAGCAGAGCGCACAACTTTGTGTATAATGGAAAGTCACGACATATTCGACGACGCCATAACACAGTTAGGCAGTTACTCTCTAATGGAACTATTTCCATAGATTATGTGAGAACAAATGATAACCTAGCGGATCCGTTTACTAAAGGTTTATCAAGAGAGAAAATTGACTGCGCATCGAGGGGAATGGGTTTAAAAGCCTAAACCACCAAGAGTTATCTTATACGGAAACCTATCCTAGCGACTGGAGATCCCACGGACTAGGATCAATAGGCAAACCAGTTCTGAATAACTCAAGACGTAATGCATTTGCGTGGACATAGTCCAACTCCATTCCTATGGTGCACAATATAAATGCATGCCTACAGAAGTATTTAAAGGTTAAAACTATGTTTTTTAATGATGACCATATCTTGGAAATAACAAGTGGGGTATATGTAGGATACTCTTAATGGTTGCGATCACCTATGTTAGTGTGAGCTGGGTCGGCTCTATGAGAATAATAAAAGGCTTTTATTCTCTAAAAACACTCGCAGAACCAAAAATTGTTCAGGACCAAAATGAACACAACCAAGAGATTGGATGAGAAGGGAATCAATGCTTCGTAAAGCTTATTGTCTGGATATACAATAAA
Organism: Allium fistulosum; assembly: GCA_030737815.1. Lineage (NCBI taxonomy): Eukaryota > Viridiplantae > Streptophyta > Magnoliopsida > Asparagales > Amaryllidaceae > Allium > Allium fistulosum. Next base: position 647,613,105 of record CM060904.1, read on the forward strand.
GGCCGACGGTTCAAGATGAAATAATTCACCGATTAGCCAAGTAGATCCGATAAGTTTTAACTAGGGAAAGTTCAAAGTGAAATATCTACTTATCCACGATAAAGCATTATTCCATATGTACTCTGTGATATTTCGCTTTGTGTGGGGGATATGTATATTATCATTCATGTGGGGGATTGTTGGAATTCCTAAAGAACAAAATGAATGAAACATACATAAAGTCCCACATCGCCAAAATTGCTAAGCCATACTAGTTTATATATGGCTTTGCAATGAAGATGTTGGGGCCTAGGGGCACCCAAATGTATGCTTCGTTGTGAGGAGGGAGATCATGCATCTCCACCACACACGCGCGCGCGCCGCCGCCGTCCGTCCGACCGAACCGAACCGGGCCGGGCTCGGGTTTGGGTTTGGGTCTAATATGATCCTAATTTTGCTGCAAAACTGGGCCGGGTTTTTTAACAGTTGCAGGCTATGTGAACAGACACGACTGTTCATAAGCGGACGCGGCGAGCGAGTGCAACCTGACTGAAGAAGCATGGGCGAACAGAAGCGGGTGCGACCCGTTAGAGGCGAACAGGTGCGGCCCGACTGAAGAGACGCGGCCGAACATAGGCAGTAGCGAACGGGTGCGGCCCGTTAAACGAACAGCAGCAATGAAAGGAAACGGGTGCAACCTTTCAGGCAGACGCGACTGTTCGAAGGGGTGCGGACGAAATTATAAATAGGAGAGAATACTGATCACATTCTCATCCCATTCCAATCTAATTTCTTCTGCTTCTTTGCTCTACTGCTCAACATTCCATATATATCACAGAGTAGACATACTCATTACAATCTCGTGCAGATTACGTCTGTTGTATCTTGGGAGAATTTTGAAATAAAATTCTTAAGGAAATCGTTACGACGAGCCTCAGACATATTCCGGTTAGAATTCTATATTCTATCCTTTATTTTGGTTGTACTATTTATTCAAAATAGTATAACGCTGTTGTTGTAATTTATTTACAACAATCATATTGTTATAATAATTAACACAGAATTCCAGTGTAGTGGAAATCTGAGTTATAAACTTGTGCGACGAGTTTATAATTGATTATTCTCTGTTTTGGTATACTAGACGTATAACAACATCCACATTCCAAATCAATGATGTTGGGGAATAACCTGAAAGACGATTAGTCTCATTCCACCTGCATCACAATTTTAAGAGTATAAATAAAGGGTAAAATGAAAGAGGATTAAAATAAAATGCAAAGAACAAGATTTTGATGAGATTATAGTTTCAATCATTTATCCATCAATGTGTGGCCGACACAAATTCCTTGTCTCAACCCTTCCCATTATGAATGCAAATAAGGCAGGTCATATTAGAGACATAATTATTTAAACCTAGCTCCCACCCTTAAAAGTTAACTTATTAGTATGTGCTTAATTAAGAATTTCAGCTAGTAGAGTTAAGCAATACTTGGAACGGAGCAAGCTTAAAGTTCAAAAGCACAAATAAAATACATCCAGTGGAATTTTTCAGAAATGTTGCAGTTGCATTTCAGCTACCTTGCAAAAACACTTCGGCTGCTTTGCAAACCGGATGGGTTGCAGTTGCTGTTAAAGCCATCATTGGAACTTGTGGGAAATTTTGCATAAGACATCAAAGCACTTTGCAGTCTAGACGTAAGTTATGGCCCCATTGACTAAAAAATATATTTAATAATGAATCATCGATTAAGTTCAAGTATGACTCTAAGAATTCCATCTCATTGCAGTAGACAGTTAACATACATAATCAGATTCATATATGAAAAACCTTGCAGATTGACCCTGTCACGACCCAAAATTCATCATTCAAAAATCGACATCAAATACCTCACTTGTATTCGACTGCCGGAGATTCAAACGTCAAATTTCAGTTCGGATGGAGCTTATAACAATATTAGATGAATATAAAACAACGGAACAGAATCAATCTCGTGCATACATCACAGATACAACAGTACAATATCCATCACTACATCAGAGTATTTAATACATACACCACAACTCCAAATAACATCGTAATAATAGTAATACAATAGTGATCATATATCCAAAAGGTCTTCAAAGAAAGGAAATGATAACGGACTCCCAAAATCTAAACATCTGAGATCTCCAAAAGCTCCTAAGAATATCTCCAAGATAAGAGCTCCAAAATACTGCTAACTCCAGAATAAGAAAACCTGCTATTAGGCTGCCCGTGTAGAAATTATGGACACCCAGAGTTTAGGTTCTGGCTGGCATGCCGGAATTCCGAGATTCCCGAGATTCCAAGATAAGAGCTCCAAATACCCGAGATTCCGACAGGCATGCCGGAATTCCGACCATTCCGTTCCGGTTCCGGCGATGACCGGACCGGATTTCACTCAAAAACCCATTCCGCTGTTAAGACGATAAAAAAATTCATTGTTTCGAAAAGACAAAAAATTAGTATTTTAAAGAAGAACATAAAGAAATAGTAAGAAGCTTTACAGAAGTACAAACGAAATTGAAGAATCAAGTTGAAAAAACTAAAAAGTAAATGCCTTATTTTAGAAGGGATGTGACTTACATTAGTTCCATAAGTCACCACAGCTTTCACTGTTTTATAATTTATCTCCAAATAATGAGTAGGCAGATATATAGATCGTTTTTCTTGTCCCAGACTTATGCAGCTTTTGAAATATTTTGACTATGAGCCACATATATAGAACGTTGATTATGAACCAAAAGTAAAGACAAGGAAAACATTTGTGATTAAAAACATTTGATTATGAGGGTAGCAATGAAATGGATGGTAAAGATTATCTACCTTTGACTTAAACGATTGCAAATGACTTAAACTCCTTATTTCATTTTGCACTCATGCTCCTTAATTTGGTGAATTTTATGCTGTTTTGATGGCCACATGAATGTGTAATTTACTGATGAATATTACATTTAGAAACCAAAGGTTGTATCTTCCAAAATAGTTGATAACAACAAAGATTGCATTTAACTAGAAGAATGGTTGAGATTAGGGCTGCACAAAGTATGGGTTGGGTTGGGTCAGACCAAATATTTCATCCGACCCGCATAGGTATGGGTTTAAGGTAGCTCAACCCGTATCCGACCCTATATGAGGTTGGATATGGGTTGGGTCGAAGTATGGGTTGGGTCGGGTTTAGTAGGGTTGGGTTGGGTTGCATGAATCTAATAAAAAATGAGAATATAAGGGAATATTTTCAAAAAATAACATTAAAAAGTTCAACATAATATATTAGATTTTAGCTAGCATAACGCACTTAAACTAACTAATTCATTATAACATATATTTTATTAAAATTTCATTGTAAAACACATCATATGAAATTAATTCACTACATAGTAGAACAAGTGTTTCATTTTAAAATACATTAAAATGCCCTTTGGAATATCTTTGCCAAATTCTATCTTGTTTGGGTTGGCATAAAATATGCTTTTTCGTATATTTACTGTAGAATACATAAACATTATTCTAGGATTAGACTATTCTAATTTTAAGTGTATTGATATTAAATTAGGTTTTTAATATAGGGTTGGGTTGGGTTAAAGTAGGGTTGGGTTGAACAAAATAACACACCCGACCCATATATAGTATGGGTTACAAATTGTAACCCATATCCGACCCGAACTAGGATGGGTTGGGTTGGGTTTATATGGGTTGGGTCGGGTTAGTGGGTTGGGTCGGGTTGGATATGGGTTGTGTGCAGCCCTAGTTGAGATTATATTTTTCATCTCTTTTATTTATTACGGTTTGTAGCTACCGTTTAATGTTTTATTTTCTAATCCAGTTTGTACACCCAGTGAGTGCATAATATTTTAATTGGTATGCATATAATAAATGATCTTATGTAGGTAGTAGTCAAGCCATAAGTGGAAAGATATTAAATATCTTCTTTGTTCATTATTCATATATATATTTAGCTGAAGTTGAAGTTGTTTAGAGCATTTATTCTGCCAAGGCATCCAGTAGGACATTGAACTTCAATTCAACCTTCTCTCAAGAATATTGGGTATGGATGTACTGTATGACAAAGCAAACTACTTTAATTGGTGAGACTTTTCTTTCTGAAGTTTACAGCGTAATTTGTTGGCTCTTATTTAACATGTAGTTATTCAAATCATCATGTCTATTGTCTAATATGTTGGAATTTTTAAATTATCTGCTTGGTAAAAAAGATGGATTCTTCTTTATAGTATTATGAACAGACTAAGTATGATCTGAAAAGTTTTCATTTGCTCTTTTACTTGAATATCAGAAAACAACCAGCGTACAAACATTGCAAAAATTGGTCGCAACCTGCTATGTACTGAAATTAGTATTTATTATGTGAATTATTAACGTAGGTACAATTGTACAAGTATCTGAAGGGAAAAAAAAGCTAGCGTACAATGTAAGTGGAATTTATAAGCTAGCTGATTATGAAAGGAGAACTTATACCTTTTAGAAATAGTGAATGCACAAGACCTAAGGGACTTCGCGACCTAACGACCTAAGGGACTTCACGACCTAAGGAGCTCCGCGACCTAACGACCTAAGGGACTTCACGACCTAACTACTGAAAGGACCTACGAGCTAACGACCCAGAAGTCAGCGACCTAAAACACTCACGACCTAAAGCTATCAGCGACCTAACTGCAGAGACGACTTAACGAGCTAAGGAGTTAACGACCTAAGCTTCGCGACCTAACTTCACAAAGCAGCTCAACGACCTAAAAACTTCTGCAACTACTCCTTAGGTCGCTTACGACCTACCACTTGCCACCTTGTTCAGATAAGACCGAGTGCAACTCCATCAGGCTACACTTTCTAAGTCGCGAGAGGACCACGACCTATCTTAGGTCGCTTACGACCTACGACCTAACTTAGGTCGTACACGACCTAAGACTTGGGGAGGAAATTCTGCCCAGAATCTTCCCTATAAATACAGCCCTAACTCCACCAATGGGGGGACTTTTTGGAGCATTCTTTGAAGCGTCGTTACTCTGCAGAATTCTTAACTCATCCAACACTTGAAGAACTCCAAACATTCAAGACACTACAACAAGCTTCGAAAGAAATCTTGCACATCCGAAATGGATTCAAAGAGCCTTTTCACATCGAAGTTTGAGCTATTAGTCTGAAGTGTTTTGGAATCAAAGTGTATTGTATTTTGAAGTGTATTGTAACAACTTGTAATCAAAATCAGCAATAAAGGAATTCAAAGTGGACGTAGGCTTGATCTTAAGCCGAATCACTATAAAATCATTGTCTTTTACCGTTTTCTGCTTATTTCTTATTCCCGTATCACGGGTGGTGCTTTCACAACATTACTACACACTCTAGGGTGTTAGCGTTTAATTTTTAGCGTTAACAAAAAGAAAATAGGATGTGCATAAGGTAATAATTTGGCCTTATCAACTGATAATCATGGTTCATTTTTGAAATGGATTTGTTGTGTTTTGCATATGTGTTGATGGGATATTTAGGATAATTATCATGTTTTCAGTTTGATTTGTGGATCTTTCTTTTTGGAGTTTTCATCCTCTTCTTTTAAAACTCGTGTAACAAACTAATAAGATTGTTGCATTCATTGCATAGTATTGTTTACTGTTGAGTATGTTAAAGCGGCACTGGTAGGGTTTACTGTATAATTTTGTTCACAGGATGTTTGATGTGTCAAAGCATCTGTATTTGCACCAACGTCGTGATCAGCAGCAGGAGAGGAAAGACAAGGAAAACGCTTGAAATTTCAAAGCCCAAATGTTGACAAACAAACCTCACTTGCATGTCTTAGGCTCTCTTCTACTCTCTTATGACCATTCATGTGTTTGTACGAAAAATATGTACTCTGTACTGTTATCATAGATCAGCAATTTGAACTATAACTTTAAAAGTATATATTATTTTTGTACCCAAGTTTTTTGTATCTATGCATTATATTACTGTTGGTTATATCATTGTTATTAATGTTTATTGTTATATACCAATAATACCACTATTATCCATATCTTATCAATAAATTTATTAATTTTACATCAATTATACATACTTTTTTTGCCAGTATATTCATTTTAAATTTATGCTTCATCAAGGTCCTTTATTAATTATGTTAATTGAACATGGAAATCTTTCGACACTGATTCAAGTTACTTCATGTATTTACTTGAATTTCAAATTCAATCGTTAATGGTTCTCTTCATTACAATTCTTTACTATATTTTGTTTGTAATAATTTAAATAATTTTTGTTCAACGTATTATCATTATGCTCTCTAGATTGTAATTAATGAAAAATTACAATAAATGTATTTTTTTAAAATACACAATTAAACGGTCGCTTTCTACACCGTTGTACGGTTGTATCCTAGTTGAATACAGTTGCAGTGTTGGAACTGTACTAAAGCATAAATAGTACATTAACATTAGAACAAAGTATATGTGTAGTAGTAATAAATAGAAAATGCAAGTAACAATCGTTGCAGCAAACCATGTAGAACGCAGCTATTACAATAAACAATTATTACCGCTGTTTAATAGATTAAATGAAACAAATTAATGGTTGGAATTTTGCTATTCCTATTTTTTTAGGTCATATTTAATTTTTTGAACCTCCATTAATAGAAACAGTAAAAGTACTTAGTACCAGAGAAAAACTCAGTAATGATTTAATTCATCATAAAATTCCTTTCTTCTTTTGGAATTTGAAGAAAAATCGGGTACTTTAACTTGATTTTGCCTTAAGAGTGAATTAGTGGCATGAAATTTGAGTTGCAAAATTATGTCATAAAATTTGGACAAGTAACAGATACTGGTATGGTATATGGTGTAAAAGTACATGTATCCACAACTTGATTTTCCGAGAAATGGTATCAATCTGATTGTGCATATTAATGTTACCATAATGATTACTTGCCCGATAAAGCATAAATATGCCAAATTAATCATTATTTTATTGTGCATAAATATGTGGGAATAGCTAGTAAAATAAAATAGAAAGGAAGTACTTTTCCTCATTAACAAATTTTTTTATGCCATACGGAACTTATATAGGAAAGTTAGTTTAAAACAAGATAATAGAGGCAGTAAATATCATAAGGAAAAGGGAGAATGATAAAAGTATGGATCATACAAAATCAAAGGAAGCGGGATTTCTAGGAAAGAGATATAGTGAAATCCATATAAAAAAGAAGGCTGGTTATAATGATATACAATCTTGATTAATAATTGGAATAGAGCTCTGGTCCGACCGTAAAGTTTCAAAAATACCTTTATATACAAACCAGAGATTAGCAGTTCGGATCCCGATCAAAGCCAAAATTACATATATTTCTATATGAACATTTTGATACAAATTATACCACAACATCAAATTCTAGTTCCAACATAATTTTTACAATGTTTTTCTTTATGATTTTGAACTTTACTTATAAAATATATATAAAAAATTAACGTTTACGATTTTATATCATTATGGAAGGGTTTTTTTATATGCACGTGTCAAAAAATCTCGTATTCAATAAATGTGGTACCAAAGATATAGGATTTCCTTAAACCGCAGGAGACTTATTCCTTGATCTCTTTCTTTGATTATCCATCACATAATTTTCTCAAGAAAAGGGTTACTTGCATGTTCGAATTGAATGTTGCAATACAGTGTAAATCGTAGCAATAAGGTTATTTTTTCCAATTTTAAAGTTTCAATGAAATATTTAATTTTGACAGTACAGTTTTTTGCAAACATATGTTAAAGTTAAAATATATGAATTTCGTACTTCCGTAGTAGCTCTGTCATTACTGTATTAATATCCAAAGAAATGTTTTTTTTTGAAAACCCAGGAGAACTCGGCGGGCCGGTAAACTCTTGAGAAATGTATAGTAAAGTCGTCCATTGATCCAAGCCCTCATACCCTCCAGTAAATTTATATAGGATAGGGAAGCACATGATAGATATCGAACCTCGGTCTTTTTACCAGAATGTTTAGTAAAATAAAAAATAAAAAACTCAACACAATAAATCATGCATAAGATACTGCTTTGGAACTACATATTATGAAATTTACATAATATATTACTTTTAACATCATTATTCGAAATATTTGAAAATATCAGAACTAACCAATATATAGCCAGACATGAAATAAGAATTTATGGGATATCCTCCTTTACTTCTTCCTTTGAATATACTAATTTTGTAAATTAAAAATAATAATGTATTGAATTAATTAAGTTTAGCCTTTTACTATATGAAGCAAAACTAATATATAGATACAGTAAAATTAAGCGTATATAGGGTTGTAAAGTTTAAAAGAGATGAGAATAGAAGTAAAATGTTTCCTACTATAAGCAATAAAAAGAGTTACCATTAATGTGAAAATTCTTACTCCTTTACCGAACCGGAAGATATGACCATATGAATAAACGTGAAAGATTAACAATTGTTGTAAAGGAGAAGAAAAATGATGCCAAATGATATCGTATTTGAGTGAGGGTGGACGAATTCTAAATTATGGAAAAACATAGTAGTATTTACTCGAAATGCATATTTATTTGAAAACCATTTAGGTTGAAAATAACTAAAAACTAAATAAATATACATAAGTTTATTAATTCATTCATGGAAAGATTTATATTCAGGCATGGCATCTAATTAATAAATACTACTGCTGTAATAACCCGTATTTCGGGAATTCAAATTTAAATATTTAATTTATTTAAATATTCGGATTTGGATTTAATTATAATAAAATATCTATTTCGAATTTAGACTTGATTTTTGATGACGTATTTTAGTTTAATTTTTAGAATTTTTTTAGAATTTTTAATTTGGAAAATAAGTAAATTTTCCATTTGACGTATTTTACGGCAAACATTGGTATTTTGAGACTTTACAGAATTTAATAACTTGTCTATTTTATTTTTGTTTTGTGATCGTATAACACTGTTATATGCGATCAAAATTTATTTTCTGTAAATCGCGGTTCGGGAACGGACGTGCTACGTTATGGCAGGGTACCGGACTTTATTTAAAAATTCAATATATAATCAAATACACAGCAGTACACAGTATAGCCAATTTGTTGTTATCCATTTTCCCCTACCATCCGCCATTTTTCCTTATCCTCCCTTTGACCTTTGTTCCTCTTCAACATCTTGAATTAATGTCTTTAGCTTTTTGCTTCCTTGAGGAAGAGGATTGTTAACACCTCTTTTATTCATGACTCAACGACCTATTCGACTCAACGACCTAAGGGAATAAGCGACTTAACTATCCAAGGCATAAACGACTTAACGACCTATAACAGGGCACGACCTAACGACCTAAAGCAAAGAGAGCCTCAATATGGCACGACTCAACGACTTAAGGAGCTCTAGCAACCTAGCGACCTAAAGACTCTTGCGATTCAACAGGTTAACGACCTAGCAACTCAATGAAGGCAACGACCTAACGAGTTAAGGAAAGAGCGACCTAACGACCTAGCAAGCTTCAAAGTTAAGCCGCATGCGCACTGCCTCTTCCATTAGGTCGCTCATGACCTTAGCAAGCCGAGATAACTCCTGTGCTACACATGCTAAGTCGCTCACAGCATATATCTCGTCCAGGATGGCTCCATTAAGTTGCTAACGACTTATGCTACCTCGGGATCACTCTTAGGTCGCAACTCCCGAGGTCGCTCATGACCTATGACATGGTCGACCTAAGCCCAGTTTCTCCTATAAATACCCCGCCTACTCCGAACGAAACAGGGATGATTTTTTGGAGCGCCAAGACTTTGCTGCTTTCACTACTTCTACACTTGCTCCCACACTTCAAAGGCAAAAGACACTTCAAAGAACCTTCGGAAAAGATCAAGTTCATTCAACATGAATTCAAAGAGCTTTTCTGCATCAAAGTCCTAACTACCTGTCTTAATTGTGTTGTAATTGAGGAATTATTGTAAAATCTGTAACCAAATCAGTAATAGAAGAGATTAAGTGGACGTAGGCTTGACTTTGAGCCGAACCACTATAAAAATTGTTGCCTCTTTACTATTTTCTGCTTGCTTTTAGTTCCCGTACCAACGGGTGGTGCTTTCGCTATATCACAACTCACACTGGGGTGTTAGCGTACATTTTTAGCGTTAACATTTTTGGTGCTTTCACTGAGAAGCGAACTCAAGGGTGCTCTCATCATTGCTTCACAAAGATTTGTGGAAAGACTCTCCCTAAGAACCAGAAGTCTATCCGAAATTATGGCTCCTGGAAGGAAAAGTAAATCTACTAGATCTGGAAATTCTCATGACAACACCGCCACTTCTCCCGCGTCAAATCAAGCGGCTCCTATTATTGGAGTCACAAGGGCGGAATTGGATGTTGTAGTGTCTGGGTTGTATCAACAAATGGAAGCCCAGAACACTTTGATGTTGGACAAGTTGAATGCTTTGCTTGGAGTTAACCAGCAACTAGAAAATAATGAAGAAACCTTTGCTGAGGATGTTCGTGATTCCCAAGGAAAAAGTATTCCTCAGAGGGCAGCTGGCACCGCTGAAGGGGCACCTTCCCAAGCTGGAGGTTCAAGGCCGCAGCCAACTCTTCGTGAACGTTTGTCTAGGCAAACTTCCAAAAAATTAGCCGACGTCTGTCCCGCGGGGCCTCTAAATGATGAGGATTACCTCTCGGGAATGATTCGACAAATTATGAAGGATAGCATGCAAAGGGAGGAAGATGAAAGTGACTGGGGTTTGCTCCAAGCAAAAATCCTTTTACTGAAAGAATTCTGAAGGCTGAATTTCCGAAGAAGTTTGTTCCCCCCACTATTCCAGCTTATTGGGGGACAAGCGATCCTAACCAGTTCTTTTACAAGTATGACTGGCATATGACAGGTGCCAGAGCATCAGACGAGATCAAGTGCAGATACTTTCCTGTGTACTTGGAGGGAGTGGCCCTGCTTTGGTTCACGAAGCTGCCAGTTCAATCCGTGGATCAGTTCTCCGACCTAACTCGGAAATTCAAAGATCAGTTCAAGTTATATGCTTCGAAGGCCAAGGATATAATGTCACTATCTAGCCTCGAACAAAGCCCTGGAGAGTCTATCAAATCTTTCTTAAACAGCTTCAATATAGCCTTGGCCGAAGTTGATAATGTAGAGCCTCGGATGATTCTGACTTACTTGATGCGAGCTATTGACAAATCAAGTGAATTCGGAAAATGGCTAAAGATGAAAGAGCCAAATTCACTTGAGAAGTTCTACAAGAAGGCCAATGAATTCATGCGCTTAGAAAGTCTTCATGTGCCAGCAAAAGTAGACGTGGCTGAAGTTAAGAATAACAATGTTGCTTCTAACAAAAAGGGATCTGGTGGCCAGAAGAGGGAGAATGACGGTGGGAAAAAGCAGAAAGATGTGAAGAAAACTCGCTACCTTAAACCTTTAGATTTTACTCCCTTAACTAATACTCTAGAAAATATCTTTTTCTCAACCAAGAATGTTGTCAAATACCCCAAACCACCTGAGATGAAGCCTGGGAAAAATGTTGTGCATAATGGGAGATTCTGTCGGTTTCACAATCAACCTGGCCACGACACTAATGAATGTCGCCAGTTAAAGAATTTGACTGAAGAGCTGTTGAGACAGAATAAACTACAACAATATGTGAAGAGAAACAGAAGTGACCCGACCTCATCTACTCAGGGGCAGTAAGTTCCTGCTCATCAATCCGACTCAGGTGAGAGGACTGCAGCGCAGGAATCTGAGAGGTCTGTCATTAATGTTATCACAGGGGGTCCTCACCCAGCGGGCAAAAGTTGGGGTGAGATGGAGAGATATGCTCACGCTTTGAGATATGCCCCGGCGGAAAAAAACGTTTTTGTCTTGGAAGATGCTGCACCTTTAAAACAGCAAAGAACTTTTAACGATGACATCATATTTTGGGCTAGAGACTCTGTTGGTGTTGAGGCTCCCACCATGGATCCCTTGGTAATATCTGCAGGCATCGGATCAGCCATTGTAAGAAGGGTGCTTGTTGACTGCGGCGCCTCTTGCAATGTCCTCTTCAGAAAGACATTTGATCAGATAAAAATTCCCATGGCTGATGTCCAAGCTTCCTCACAGAAAATTGTTGGGTTCACTGGAGAACCAAAACAACCTATTAGGACTATCGACTTATTTGTAGAGCTCGGAGAAGGGGAAAAGAAGGTGGTCCGAAAACAAACTTTTGTGATTGTTGATGAATTCTCCGCTTACAATGCCTTCTTGGGTCGACCGACTCTTGCCGCATTCAAGGCCATTCTCGCCTCATGGTGCCTGACTATGAAGTTCCCCACTGATAATGGCATCGGTGTTGTGAAGGGGGACCAAAATGCCGGACGAGAATGCTATCTCATAGAGTAACGGGAAAGAAAGAAAGGAGAAATGGATAAGGGTGCGGTAGCTCCGCTCCGCATCAAAGACCCCACCTTGTAGCAATTACGGGGTGGACCCTGCACTGGTGAGCATAGTGATGCATGAAAGGAGATTGATACCAGAAAAACCAGTGAAGGGGAGAGTAGAGTGGTGCCGGTGGAAGTGACGGTGCCAATACCTATTGACCTGAATGATCCAAACAAGGTGCTGAATGTGGGTCACAACTCGGTGTGACGGTTCAGAATATGCTGATATCATTCTTGAAAGCAAACCTGGATGTATTCGCTTGGAGTCATGCCGACATGTGTGGAATATCTCCAAAAATCGCAGTGCATGCTTTGAATATTGATCCAAAATTCACACCCGTAAAGCAGAAAAGAAGAACCCAGGGTCCTGAAAGGTCGACAACATTAAAAGAAGAAGTAGATCGGCTCATGGAAAATGGCTTCATCAGAGAATCCACTTATCCAAATTGGGTTTCTAATCCGGTGTTGGTTAAAAAAGCAAATGGGAAGTGGAGAGTATGCATCGACTTTTCAGACTTGAACAAAGCATGCCCCAAAGACTGTTTCCCGTTGCCCAGGATTGATCGGTTGGTGGATGGAACAACTGGGCATGAATTATTGTCTTTTATGGATGCTTACTTAGGATATAATCAAATCGTAATGCATGAGCCAAATCAGGAGGACACGAGCTTCATCACTGATGTTGGTCTTTGCTGTTATAAAGTCATGCCCTTCGGACTAAAGAACGCGAGGGCAACTTATCAAAGACTTGTTAATGCCATGTTCAAATCCCAGATTGGCAAGACTATGGAAGTATATGTTGATGATATGTTGGAGAAATCGAAGAAGGCAGTAGACCACATGGATCATTTGGCAGAAATGTTCGCGGTCCTCTGAAAGTATGGGATGAAGCTAAATCCTCTGAAATGTTCATTCGGGGTAGAGTCCGGAAAATTCTTGGGTTTCGTTGTGATTTCTAGGGGCATCGAAGCTAATCCTGCTCAGATTACTGCTTTAAGAGAAGTCAAAGCCCCTAGAACAAAGAAGGAATTGCAAAGCCTCAACGGGAAAGTTGCTGCTTTGAGTCGGTTTATTTCCAAGGTCACTGATAAATGCATTCCCTTCTTTGACGCTCTGAAGAAAGGAAAGAAGAACTTTGAATGGACTCCTGAATGTTAGAAAGCTTTTGATGAACTGATTCGTCACATGGAAATGCCTCCAGTACTTTCTCAGCCCAGCAATGGTGAAGATCTTTTTATATACTTAGCGGTTTCATCTCATGCTCTCAGTGCAGCATTGCTACGGGAAGACGCAAAAGTTCAGGGCCCGGTTTATTACATCAGCAAAAGATTCACTGGGGCAGAGATGAATTATTCAAAGCTGGAAAAGCTCACCTATTGCTTGTTGATTGCGTCCAGAAAGTTGAGGCCATATTTCCAGGCTCATCCTATTAAAGTCCTCACTGATCAACCTCTAAAGCAAGTCCTATTTCACCCTGAAACTTCGGGTCGTCTTCTGAAGTGGAATATTGAACTTAGCCAATACGATATCACCTACCATCCCCGAAGAGCAATCAATGGACAAGCTTTAGCAGATTTCATTGCAGAATACACAGATAAAGGTGGCAGTGAGGAAGAGGTGACTGATGACATCCCGATCCGATGGAAATTATATGTTGATGGTGCAAGAAATGACTATTGTTTCGGAGCTGGGGTTGTGCTTGAAACCCCCGAAGGGCGGTCATTGTGCTATGCATTGAGATTAGAATTTCCTTCGACAAATAATGAAGCAGAATATGAAGCTCTTATTGCCGACTTGAAGATTGCTAAAGAACTGAACATCAAAGTATTGCAGATCTTCAGTGATTCCCAGCTTATTGTATGCCAAGTAAAGAAAGAGTTTCAAACTAAAGGAGGAAATCTGCCTGCTTACTTGTCAAAGGCCTGGGAGCTTCTAGATGATTTTGATCATTATACAATAAGCCATATACCCCAGGAAGAGAACATGAAGGCAGATTCTCTCGCAAAATATTCAAGCTCTGGCGAAGCTCAATTATTGGGATTGGTCCCTGTGGAAGTCTTGTCAGCTCCAAGTACTGATGAGATGGATATTGACTGGATTATGGCTGTATCTCAAAAGCAGGAGTCGTGGATGACCCCGATCGAGGAATATCTACTCAACGGCTCCCTGCCAGAAAACTCAAAAGAGCGCCAGAAGCTGTTAAGAAAAGCCCCGAGATATGTAATTCAAGATGGTCATTTGTACTGACGAGGATTCTCGATGCCATTACTCCGATGTGTAACCAAGGAAGAGGCTAAGACAATTTTAGCTGAGGTGCACGGAGGAGAGTGTGGGGATCATTCAGGTGGCCAAACTCTTGCAAAGAAAATTCTCCGCTATGGGTATTTTTGGCCAAATATTAATCGAGATGCTGCTAGCTACTCCCGAAAGTGTGACAGATGCCAGAGATTTGCGAAAATCGCAAGAGCACCTTCCACCGAGCTAACACAGATGGTCAGTCCATGGCCATTCCCCATTTGGGGGATAGATCTCATTGGGCCTTTGCCGATTGCCAAGTCCGGAATCAAATATGCTATTGTTGCTGTTGATTATTTCACTAAATGGGCTGAAGTTGAACCATTGGTTACTATTACCTCTAAAAAGATGATAAACTTTGTGACTAAAAATATCATTTGCAGGTATGGTGTGCCTCAGAAGATAATCACAGACAACGGTACCCAATTCGAAAGCGAAGAATTCCAGGACTTTTGCAGGTGATTCAAGATCCAAAAAAGCTTCTCAGCAGTGGTTCATCCGCAGGCAAACGAGCAAGTGGAAGCAGTGAACAAAATTATCAAATCAACCATCAAAAAATAGCTGGAAAAAGCAAAAGATGGTTGGGTCGATAAACTGCCACTAGCACTTTGGGCATACAGAACTACCCACAAAACTACAACTGGGCACACTCCATTCTCATTAGCGTATCGATCAGAAGCAATGATTCTAGTGGAAATAGAGGTCCCCTCACATAGGAGAATTCATTTCAACCAAGCTGAAAATGAAAAGCTGCAACTTGAAGCACTTGACTTGCTTGATGAAAGAAGGGAAGAGGCTGAGCTCAGAGTTGCAGCTCATCAGCAAAGGATAGCCAGGCACTTCAATTCTAAATTTCGCCAACGCAGCTTTGAAATTGGGGATCTAGTCTTGAAAAGGGTCATGACAGCAACAGGAGTGTTTGGGCCAAACTGGGAAGGGCCATATGTCATAGGCAAAAAACTTCTTGATGGCACTTTCAAGCTCACAACTGTTGAAGGAGATCCAATTCCGAGAGCCTGGAACAACAATCACTTGCGTCCATATTTTACTTAGAAGCTATGCTTAAATTTGTAAAATAATTGTGGATGTATCATTCTTGTATTGTAAGTCATTGAAAAATCAGTGTGAATCAGTAATAAGAACTATAAAGTGGATGTAGGCCCAATTCTTGGCCGAACCAATATAAATCTTGTGTTCTCTACTACTATAAAATGCCTGTCTCATTTCAATGTGCAAATATCTTAAATATGTTGCTAAAATGTCGATTTAATATTGCAGGCTATCAAAGCAAAGCTTACCTATTCAACACATCACAAGGCCAAGCGATTCCTACAAATCACTCAACAAGCAAATGTCAAGCCACAAAAATTCTAGATTCAATTCCTACATAAGAAGTGCTTCTCACAAATAGTTGGTGATTTCACCAAAGGGGCATCTTCCTAACATGGAGGTTCCAGGCCCTTGCTAACTGATTGCGATCGTTTGTGCAAACAGACATCCGGTTAAGTAGCTTGCGCCTGCCCCGTGGATTCACTTAACAATGAAGTACACTTCTCTGGAAAAATCAAACAACCTGCAAAAGAAGGGAACATGTACTTAGAGGTGATAACGAGGAATCGCTGAGGAACAGATGGTGAAAAGACATGGGCAAGCAGACACAAACAGCCAAAATGGAATCTTGTCTCTCAACAAAAAAGGTTGGTGGAACCACCGAAGGGGCACCTTCCCAAAGTGAAGGTTCCAGGCCCTTGCTAGTTAATTGTGATCGTTTGTGCAAACAAACATCCAATTAGGTAGTTTGCGTCTGCTCCGTGGATCCACTTAACTGTGAGATGCAACCTTCCTGGCAAACAAAACAAAAAAAGCCTGCTTCGGAGGCACACTTCTACTCTCAAGGGAAGATCAATTTCTCCATAATGAGAACATTCTTCCCCAAAAAAGTTGAAGTGCCAAAGAAATCCCTCCAACGAGGCACGCCAAAAAATGAAATGTTTTTCTCAACCAAAAAGGTTGGTGGAACCACCGAAGGGGCACATTCCCAAAATGAAGGCACCGGGCCCTTGCTAACAAATTGCGATCGTCCGTACAAATGAACATCCAATTAGGTAGCTTGCGTCCGCCCCGTGGATCCATTTAACTGTTAGAAGTAACTTTCAGGCAAACAAAAAAGCCCTCTTCAGAGGCACACTTCAACTCTCAAGGGAAGATCAATTTCTCCATAATGAGAACATTCTTCCCCAAAAAAGTTGAAGTGCCAAAGAAAGCCCTCCAATGAGGCACGCCGAAAAATGAAATGTTTTTCGCAACCAAAAAGGTTGGTGGAACCACCGAAGGGGCACATTCCCAAAATGAAGGCACCGGGCCCTTGCTAACAAATTGTGATCGTCCGTACAAACGAACATCCAATTAGGTAGCTTGCGTCCACCCCGTGGATCCATTTAACTGTGAGAAGTAACTTTCAGGCAAACAAAAAAGCCCTCTTCGGAGGCACACTTCAACTCTCAAGGGAAGATCAATTTCTCCATAATGAGAACATTCTTCCCCAAAAAAGTTGAAGTGCCAAAGAAAGCCCTCCAATGAGGCACGCCGAAAAATGAAATGTTTTTCTCAAACAAAAAGGTTGGTGGAACCACCGAAGGGGCACCTTCCCAAAATGAAGACACCGGGCCCTTGCTAACAAATTGTGATCGTCCGTACAAACGAACATCCAATTAGGTAGCTTGCGTTCGCCCGTGGATCCATTTAACTGTGAGAAGTAACTTTCAGGCAAACAAAAAGCCCTCTACGAAGGCACACTTCTACTCTCAAGGGAAAATCAATTTCTCCATAATGAGAACATTCTTCCCCAAAAAAGTTGAAGTGCCAAATAAAGCCCTCTAACGAGGCACGCCCAAAAATGAGATGTTATCTCTTGAAAAAGTCGTTGATGGAACCACCGAAGGGGCACCTTCTCAAAAAGAAGGTTCTAGGCCGCAGCTAACTGCTCGCGATCGTTTGTGCAAACAAATATCCGATAAAGCAGCTGACGCTTGTCCCGTGGGCCCACTTAGCGATGAGATATAACTTTCTGGCAAACAAATCAAAGCCTTCTTCGGAGGCCCGCTTCACCGCATAGGGGAATCCACTTCTCAAAAATAAAAGTGACCATCTCCGAAAGTTGAAGTGTAAAAACTTTTTCTAAAAAAAAAACAGAAAACTTCTCCGATACAAGGCACACTCTACTAGAGCAGAATAATATTTCCTCAAAATGGAAGAATTATTCTCCAAAGTAAGAGTACAAGTCTTTTCAAAATGGAGAAGATTGCAATAAGCCGTGGTATGGGGGCAATATAGCTACATTAATAAAAGCGACGCTCAAGCAGCATACCACGAGCTCACTGCAGTATCATACAAAGAAAATAAAGAAACTTGTGCGAAAATAAGGAATAAATGCATTCACAAATACAGACAAAAGATTGTACAAGTAAAAAGAGTCATTCTATTCCATACTATAAAAGATTTGTATACATGTGCAGGTTTCAAAAAGTGGGGGCCGGTACCCGCACAATCTCCGGTCGATACAAGTCTTTAGATACAAGCAAAAAAAGCAGAACAAGAAGGATAAAACCAGACTCATTACTTCTTCTTCCCGCCGCCTTTGGAGCCCTAGCCAGGCCTAATGGTTAACTTCTTGAGTCGGCCTGAACGAGTCGAGGAAGAAGGAGAAAGAGGTGCAATTGGGTCCACTTTTGCTTTCTCATCGCTAGCAGAAGTGCCCTTCTTTTTCTTCGAAATTCCACGCTTTCCCCTCTTCTTTGAAGAAGATTGTTGCCCGGAGTGATAAGATCGATCAGCTTTGTACCATCGGCAGTAAATTTCTCCAGGGTCCTCTCACCCTCCTCAAGTTCTTCAGCTTTCGGCTCTTGTGAAGCGGCCGAGTCATCTAAGCCTTGAAGAGATCCTATTTGTTCTTCTTGCGACCCTGGTTGAGAAGCAGAAGAAGGAGTAACTTGAAGAGGTGGAGGGGCAACAGCTGGAGGAGGCGAAGCCTGTACAACACTTGTTGTTTTCACTACAGAAGAAGAAAAGTTAAACATCAGTATTCCTCGCAAAGAGAGGAGATAGTGGCACGTCGTGGCTTAAGTAATAAGCAAAAAGTTCATCAAGCTCATGTGAAGCAAACGGGTAGTCCACTTGAGCTGGATCAGTGTTGAAGTTACCTGGAGAGATTGGCTTTATCACGTCAATTTCAAAATCATGGGCTTCGGTGTCTTCTTGAGCCTCGTCTTCGGCATGAGCAGTTGTAGTTTCAGTTTCGGCTTTGGCAGGAGGCGGAGAGTGGGAACTGGAGCCAATAATATCGATGTCGACCGAAGCCGAAGGATGAGTTGGGTCGGCCAAAGGTGCCTTCCCTAGATGCTCTCCTTCCGCCGCTTCGGCTCGTTCCTTGGCAAGTTGTTCTTTCCCTCTGGCAAGGGCGGCACGACCCTCATCATCTAAATAATAAGCCTCAAGATCCTCCTCAGCGTAGCCAGCGTCTCTAAGCATTTCAATTGCTGTCTCCCACACTTCAGCCAGGGTAACCTCATACTTTGGGGCCAAAAATGAAAGACTGCCACACCCCAAGACGCTGAGAACATAAAACTCGAATAGAGTGGAACTAACGTTGGCCTTAATCGCCTCATGTGATTGTTCAGCTGCTGCTTTTCCAGCGATGGCCTCGTCACGCTCCTTTTCAGCCTTAGAAAGCTGGGCCTTTAACATTGTAATCTCCAAATCTTGGAAGCTAGTCTTTTCCCGCAGCTGAGCAGCATCATTGCGGTAGATTTCCACGATTTTCCGCTCCGCCTCAAGTTTAGCCTCAACATCTCGTTGAGTAGCGTGGGCGTCTCTTACTTTCTTTTGAAGAACCTCTTCCTTTTGAGTATAAGAAGTGGAAGAGGTGGCAAGATCATCTTTAAGCTTCTTGATTTCAGCCTCAAGTTTCTCGTTATGGGCGGTGATGTTCTTCATCTCCGTATCATGCTGATCAAGAACTTTTTGCCACTCAGACTTATCGCTTTCCATGGTCAGCATAGCCTCGAGATTTAAACGATTTACTCTTTGAAGCTCATCAACTAGCTTTTTCCAGCCGGACATTCTTTCAATATCAAGCTTGATAGTGTCAAGATTTCTTAACATGGCCTGTTTATCAATTGGAACCAAGTCCAGATCGAAACGTACTCCTTTCAAACACCAATGCGGAAATCGGCTTTGGAGTGCAGACGGAGGCTTCTCAACTTTATAAGCAGGCCTATTAATGATCGATTGAATTTTAGCTCTTTTAAGGGCAGGAGAGCTAGAAGGGATGTCTAGAGAGATAGAAGCAGCAGGCACTTTAGAAATTTCAGATATAGACTTTTCACTGAGCTTGGCTCGCTTGCTTGAATCTTCAGCTACATGACTCTTCCCCTTATCGTCATGAGACTTTCTCTTATGGGAGTCATCATCCCTCTGGTAAGAGTCATGTCGGTCGTCTCTTCTTCCACAACGCTCCTCATAAGCCTGCCTTTCGTGAGCTTTCCTAGCTGCTCTTTCTTCATCAGTCTCCCTAGGGGCAGGAAGATAGCGCCTGGGGTCATAAGAATCACGCCTCGCATAGCGTTGAAAGTCATCATAATATGAGCTACTGCGTACCATGGGAGAACCTGAAAGTGAAGAAGAGACAAAATTTAAAAATCCTCGAAATAAAGAAGCTAAGTGCGCATAATTGCCAAAAATCCTAAGTGTGTGTGTGGTGTGCGAACTACGCGCGTCAAGCTACAAACCACTCTTTGGCTTAGGAGTGATGTCAGCTTTTGCAGCAGGAGTCAACTCTTGGGTTGATGGAATTGATCGCAAGGCAGATGTCGCTTCGATTGCTGGAGAAACAAGCTTAGAAGTGGTGGTGTCATCTTTAAAGAGCTCATGGGAAGTCACCATAAGATCGCTCAGTCCTCCAAAGATATCATCACCATCATGCCCAACGGAATGGGTCATATCAGCAGTGCCCTCTTCAGCACGTTTTACACTCTTCGTAACAGAACTTTCTTTCTCAGCTCCCTCATCAGCTTCTCTAGCAGCCTTCCCAGAATGTTGAGGAAATTCCTCTTCTTCAATAACTGGGGGAGGTTTAGATTTGCCAGATGACCCCACACCGTCAACAGAACTGGAGCATTTCACTAATGAAGTCTCTACAATAGGTGCCATCGGTGCGAATTCCTCTGCAGAGGCTGGGGCATTTGACGCTTCTGCTTGAGAACTGGGGGCATCACGGGACTGAATGGATCGAAAAGAGTGCAAGAGTCCGAATTGGTGCAAAAATTCGTTCTTCTGTAGAAACTTAATACTTCTCTCATTGATAGTTACGACACTCAATCTTTTGAAAGTCGATTTGTGACTAGAATCTTTAGAGAGAGGAGGAAGTGCTGCAAAAGTAAAGAATAAAGTTAGCACTTGACGACTCGAATTTTGAAAGGCTCAGAAATGAAGTAAACAGAGATAGATAGTCTTACTTCCGACTCTCCAGATACCGTAGAATCCCGGGGGGCAACGGACAAAGAAGAACTGGTTTAAAAACCCGTGAGCGCTCTCAGGCAGATCCGTAATCAGCTTGCGATTTCTTGCGCTCCATACAAGAGTAATGGAAGGGTGATCTTTGTTCCTCCCGAATGAGCACAAATAGCAGATCTCCTCGAAGCTTGGGAGGCGGTTAAGTGTCCTCCTAAATAGTACGCACAACCCCATCAAAATGGCATAGCCATTAGGGTGCAACTGGAATGGAGAAATAGTTAGTTGAAGGAGGAGTGTTCTAAGAAAATTGTTGAAGGGGGGAATAGCTCCATTCAGACACATTTGACGATTGACTGCAATGAAGCCAGGTGGCAGACTATCGGCAGTGTCATTTACCCCAGGAAGCAGAGCATCCGCTTCAGCAATGCCGAATTGAATACATAGCTGGCTAAAAGCCCGTTGGTTCAATGTAGTTGAAACTCTTTCCGGAGGATTCTCCAAAGGGTCAGCAATTGGGAAAACCTCATCGGCCTGCTCTACTATCCCTTCTTGCACTTGTTGAGAAGCCATTCTACACAAGGAATTGGATATTCAAATATGAAGGTGCACGTTTCCTAAAAGCGTGTGAAGTGTTGTGCAAAGCTACTGAAATAACAAGTAAATAAAGTAAAACTTGAAATAATACTGGTTGGCGCACGTCAATTCAGGAAGATTCAAGGCTTGTTATTAGATCAAAATTAAGTGTAGTATCAATGCAGATAATATTCAGCGATAAGCAGTTATAACTGTATGAATTTTGCGTTGATGCTTCATTTAAGTCAGTTGATTCACAGCATTTCATTTTTAATTAGATTCATATTATTTTACTTAAGTAAAATATTATCTCTTTGACCTAATCCATCACTCGATGTGGGCAGTCGATGATGAGTATATTCGTCCTAGTTTTTTGCAAATGTTGTATTTAACAGGTTGTTAGCTTAAAAGTTAATACAATCTGTGAAAGAGTGCAACAAGTTCAAGCATGTTCATTCTGGCAGTTCAATTTGGAAATTTAATCAAGTTCTGTCAAATTCTACAAGTGTTCAAATCATGTTCATTCCTTAAGTCGTAGGAATGACTTAAGTTAGCTCGGGACTCTTTAGGTCGTCCAGATCATGTCCAAACGACTTAACATAGGTCGGGCTTCCCTAAGTCGCTCTACTCGAGTTATGGAGTTCATCAGTCATGTTCCTACGAGTTAAAGCTATGCTGCAGGTTAAATTAGATCGTGCTGATTCTTTAAGTCGTTCTGCTTTAAGTCATGTGCTATTCTGGCAAGTTAAGTCGCAAGTCATATGAGTCGCAGTCCCTTATGTCATTCAGAGTTTGGATGTTAAGTCGTTAAGTCGTTCACTAAGTTAAGTTGTGCGATTCATGTCCAAACTGCTAAGCCCTAGGTCGTTCGAAGCTCCTAAGTCGGGCACTTCTTAACTCTCCTTAACCCGTTAACTCGTAACCCGATAACCCGTTAGCATCTCCACAATGAAATCCATCATCTCTCCACACCGCCAAATCATCCAAGACCGATTCAAATCGCCTCAGATCCATCATAGATCCGATGCACTGCTGTGTTCTCATGAATTACAATGACAACATGTCCAATGTCGATCAAAGATCGATCGTAACATGACTCGTGGTGAAATGCGGCACATGAAATCGGATTAGGGTCAGAAAATGGGGGATTCACGATTCGGTGATGGTCGTGGTTGGATAATGATCGGATTCACTTACGTAATGTGATGGTGAAGATGATCAACGACTGGTTAGTTTGAATTCGTCTTCGAGAGCTCGGAGATTCTTCAATGGCGGGTTAGAGTGTTAGAGCAGGTGAAGAGAAGAAGGAACGACCTAAGCAACTTATATACAGGGGCAATGGAACTCGAATCGGCGCGAACGGCCTAGCTCTCTCATAAGTCGCTCACGACTTAGCGACTCAGGATGGCGCAAGTTAAGAGGCATCAAAGCACACGACCTAGCCCCTAGGCGTATACTTCGAGGGGCAAGTGTTAACACCTCTTTTATTCATGACTTAGCGACCTATTCGACTCAATGATCTAAGGGAATAAGCGACTTAACTATCCAAGGCATAAACGACTTAACGACCTATAGCAGGGCACGAACTAACGACCTAAACCACAGAGCGGCTTAATATGGCATGACTCAATGACTTAAGGAGCTCCAACGACCTAAAGACTCCTGCGATTCAACAGGTTAACGACCTAGCAACTCAATGAAGGCAACGACCTAACGAGTTAAGGAAAGAGCGACCTAACGACCTAGCAATCTTCAGAGTTAAGCCGAATGCGCACTGCCTCTTCCATTAGGTCGCTCATGACCTTAGCAAGCCGAGATAACTCCTGTGCTACACATGCTAAGTCGCTCACAGCATATATCTCATCCAGGATGGCTCCATTAAGTCGCTAACGACTTATGCTACCTCGGGATCACTCTTAGGTCGCAACTCCCTAGGTCGCTCACGACCTATGACATGGCCGACCTAAGCCTAATTTCTCCTATAAATACCCCGCCTACTCCGAACGGAACGGGGATGATTTTTTTGAGCGCCAAGACTTTGCTGCTTTCACTACTTCTACACTTGCTCCAACACTTCAAAGGCAAAAGACACTTCAAAGAACCTTCGGAAAAGATCAAGTTCATTCAACATGAATTCAAATAGCTTTTCTACATCAAAGTCCTAACTACCTGTCTTAATTGTATTGTAATTGAGGAATTATTGTAAAATCAGTAATCAAATCAGTAATAGAAGAGATTAAGTGGACGTAGGCTTGACTTTGAGCCGAACCACTATAAAAATTGTTGCCTCTTTACTATTTTCTGCTTGCTTTTAGTTCCCGTACCAACGGGTGTTGCTTTCGCTATATCACAACTCACACTGGGGTGTTAGCGTACATTTTTACCATTAACAAGGATTGATTCTGGGTGTGTGTGTGTCTGGAGATACATATGCAACATTCCTTCCGTTTTATCATCTCAGTTTAACTCTTTGTAACCATAGTTTAATAACTTTCCAAGCATTTAAAAATGAAGAGCTCACAAACCATCCACTTTTAGCCTCAGCTTTCAACTAAGAAGTTGATCATCATCCTCTCTAGTTTTTTATAAAATTGATCGCGCTCGATTTCGTTAAGAATCGAGTGAGATATCAACATAAATCAGAAAGAGGGAAATTTTGTTCATAACTTTTAAAAATCAATTTCTAATGATCCATGGAGAGTTAGACGACGCCGCTAGCGTCAATGGGTTCGCTCGGAGATGTAGGATTTTTGGTATAAATTTGGCGAAGTTTCGTGATGGTCGGCGACGGAGGTTAAAAGGTAGGGTTTGGGTTAAGTTGAGTTACGAACTGCGGTTGGTCATGGCGGTGGCAACATTGGCTTTAGAATCGAGAAGGGAGTAGGTGGCCATGATTTGGTGGGGTTCAGTGGTCGTTATGGGGTCGTGATTGGGTTAGGTTGCTATTCTTGGGCGAAATTTTGGGCTCGGCTATGTATGGTGGTCGCATTTTGATACAGAGGATCGGAGGCCAAGGTAATGATAGCAGTGCGTCGAGTTGGAAACGAAGAGTTTGCTGGCGATCTCGGGCTGGTCGTTGGTGGCTCTGGGGGGTTGGTACATGTGCACGCGTGCACGACAGTCAGTGCACAATGGTTTCTGGAAATGAAATAAAAGGATTTGGGGAAGAAGCTTCAGGTGGATGCGGGTCGGAAAAATGTATGTGCTCGACCCATATTGCCTTGAGGTGAGAAATAGCTTTTTTTTAATTGTTATATATATATATATAACTATTTAACTTTGAAATGGCATATCTCGACCCTTTTAAACCCGATCAACTTGACTCTTTTTTCGTTGTACTCGTATGAATGAGTAATACATTATAGTGCAATTTATTAGTAGATTTGGACATATGAAAATTTATGACATATTTAAACAGACAGGTTGTAAATTACATTATTAAATTTAATAACGTCGTTTAAATTTATATACCTTAATTATCGATGTTTATTTGGCTAAATAAATTATGATTGGGTTAAATTTGATTGAATATGATAATTTGACATCTGTTTAGCAGATTAAAACACCGTTCCGCAAATTAAATTCATTTGGCAAATAATTAGCAGAATAAATTCTCATTCTGCTATTTTATAGTTTAGACATTTAATTATATATTGTAAACTGATATGCCACCTTGAATAAGTGATATATTGACCAATGTTGTTTAAGTGTTGGATTTATTTACATAGTCATTGCATACTCATGATTCATGGTATTGAAAACTAATTTTTTGGATATGGATTAATATAATTCTCAGTAAGAGTGCGCTCCTAAATAAACAGAAGACATGTAGCTTTTTGGAAAAAGTTGAACATTCACCTGACATCCACAAGTTTTCCATGTCATCAACCAATGAACCTGGAATAAAATATTTGATATTTGAGTGGAATGTTTTATAACAGAAATGATAATTTTGTATTTCACCAGCACAAGGTTCATTCTTACATATGGGTTTTATCCTTTTAAACAATTTAGTTTGGGTAAACAGAAAGAAAAAAGAATCATTATATAAATCTAGCAGTTCTAACCAAAGTGTGAACCTTTGTCAACATGAAGTTACATAAAGTTTGATGTACAATAATGACATTATACTTTTACATCTGCATTTGGCAATATCATTCAGTCTTGCCATTTAGATAGAAGACATTTTGAACCTTTGCTTACTTCAATCAATTGTCAAATAAATTGTAAAGTGGTCAGGTAAATTGAAGACCTGATTGTTGACTGTATTGCATCATATATAACCAATGTACAGGGGCCATACTACTGTCTAGGTGGTGCAGATAAATCATCCAGTCATGACATATCAGATGCTCATTAGTATTTATATGATGGAATCAACATCAGTTGCACAAATGGCGAGGTTTGGTCAGGTAATTATGATTAACATAAACATGTCAGTGTTCCTTGCATCTGTATTCGGTTTTACGTATGTGAAACTGTCAAAAATAAATCTTGCTAGTTCTGCAGCTAGAGTAGCAATAAAAAAAATTCCTACACCAATAATGCCTATATCCATTTTGCTGCACATTAACTATAGTAGCCAACTGTTGCATGCTCATGGTAGTAATGAGAGTCAATATCATGTCTAGCTTCTTGGTTTTTCTTCAAATTATTTGCTCAAGTAAACCTTAAAGTATTTCAATGTAGCTACTTCGGTGAGTATAAAATTCAGATGCAACGTCCAAATCTATTGATGTAGCTTGGAGCACCATACTCAGAGTTGATACTCAAGTTAGAAAGGTAGTAAATGTTGTGGATGATATCCTCAGTACAAGTTTGGATTCATTGACGGCAATGTGTTGTCGTTTGAGTAAACAAAAACGGTCAGTTGACTGGTATGTTCTTTTTTCCCTTTATAATGTTTTACATTTGTTGACTGCATCAATTACGAGAAATCATAACCACAACTGAATGTTGGACACGAATTGATGCATGAGCTATACTCTGTGCAATGTCCAACAAGAAGGATGGAACAATCCGCCAATTCACCAGGTTCGCATGTTCACAACATCCATATAAAACCATTATTAAATGCAGTTGTATTAATATATCCCTCCTTTTTTCAGTGGAAAAACAGTGGTACTCTCTCTATGGTTTGTGGGAAAGAACAATTGGTGGAAAAATCTTTAATTGATACATTCCTACATCCTGTCCCTATTGTTGTTACATCGACATTAGTGTCTAATTTGGTAAGAAGATGTGTAACCCATTTCAGATTGAATAAATTAAAGAAAAATGTTTTGTACTGCAGTTTCATTCACTTATGACTTGAGTAAAGCGACAAAGGTGTATTCAAATATCAAAATTCCAGTAATTGATGAATATTTTGAAAGGTACAATTTTTCTCTGTTTTACTATGAAATATATACAGTCTTCAAAAACTAATTACGTGTTTTTACTCATTTTCCACTTTCAAACCTCAGTATATAAGTGGCAAAAAATTAATTCTGCTAAGCAATAATGCATCTGGTCATGTATCTACAAATGTTAAAACAGTTCAGTCAAGCATCTCACATCTAATGGAAGAGCTTAGAAGTACTAACTGTCAGGTACGTGTAATTTTTCTTTCATAAGAACTATTTTATCTCATTTTCTATCCTTTTAGCATCTATTACAACTCATATACAACATGTTTTAAACTGCTTTTTGACAAGAAATACTGCCTATCAGTTTGTTCATTTTGACATTGACCCAGTGTTTGGTGGACATTTGGTTCGTTCTGTTCTTTTCGCTCTTTAAAGAGCATCACTAAACTGAATTCAGCTCTATCCATAAAAAATAAAAATAGAAATGGGTTAAAAAAATTTGTATAAAGAAATTTATTGATATTTATTTTTGGTTCAACTTTGTGAAATTTCTTTACAGGAAATTTGTTGTGAATTAAATTCATGCCATATGAGTTTTACAAAGAAAAGCGTATAAGAAATTTGTTGTGAACTGATTTCTTATATTGTTTAGATTCTAAATCCAAAATAACTTAATATATTTTACTTGCTAGCCGGCTCTAAAGTTATCAGATCAATATCCAGCTTCAATTTGAATTTGGTTTATTTTTGGTGTGTTATTAGGATACCGGTTATAAAATGCAATAATTCATTTATCAAGGTGTTTGATTTGGATATCAACTATGAAGTGTAATATTTTACAGAGAAAATTATATCAATCTATACATAAATCATAGAGGAGTTTATATGTTAAGCATGAGTTGGTTTTAATATTAGATTTTGATAATAAATCACAGAACTGACTAATTAGAACTTCATCTACATGGGAGTGTTTTTTTATCTTTACCAAAACGGGTTGTTTTGACTTTGAACACATACATGGTACATGCATTCATGGAATAACGAGATTCTTTGAAAGCTCCATGAATTGTTATTGCATATACTATTTGCTATAGCAACAACAAGATGCTCAGTCTCTGAATGCAAATTATGTTTGAAAGTTTGATACTATCATGTTATGCAGATGTGCACGAAATTGCAAATGCCGCTGCACCAGAGAACAATCCACAATACATAACTTTTTATGTGGGCAACCTTGCTTCTGAGGTATGCAAACCATTTCTCATATATATGCACACATGAGCATCATACATGCACACAAGCTTAAACATTTTTGTTTAAGAAATCTCAATCTTTTTCGCTATGCAGGTTATACAAGTTGATCTTCACAGGCATTTCTACAATCTTGGTGTTGGAGTTATTGAAGAGGTTCAAATAATAAGAGAAAAGGGAGTTGGTTTCATTAGATATAGTAACCATTCAGAAGTTGCATTAGCTATTCAAATGGGTAATTCTAGCCTGCTTTGTGGAAAGGTAATAAAGGTAATTTGTTTGTCCTCCATCCATAATTACTTTCAACTCACATATACATCGTACCATTTATTGCTTCAAATGATAAACTGTTCAGATTAGTATGTAACATTTCTGATTGGGGTATACTATATAACTATGAGAGCATATTCAAAACTATACTAATTTAAAACTTAGCTTTAAATTCAAAGAACCAAGATTAAGTATATGGACAAGATTAGAGAAGCACATCAAATTGCGTTGTTGAAATAATAACTCTCTGTTGAATAATAAAGAGCTCGCTCCCCATCCCATGACCATCCCATTTCCTTTATCCAATCTTATTTTGATTTCCTAGGTTTCATTATTATAAATTTCAGTCTCCTACACGATGTAATTGAAAATAAGGTCAGCTTTAGAAGCAAGGTTCGAGATCTTAGTTTCGGTCTCGGTTTCGGTAGTTTGTAACTTTAGGAATTTTGATCTATTTTACAAATTTTGGAACTTTCAATATTGATATTAAAATGAAGATTGAGACGTGGACGCTAGGGGACAATACCAACTTTTGCTAACTATACAGAAACTTGATCTTATTAATGAAACTGGAAGAACAATTTCATCTGTTAACTTAAGAAAATGAATATGGGTCTTTAGAGTTTATAAATGCAAGTATATTTATAGAGAATCACTATTCCACATAAACTAAAATTTATGATGTACTAATATTCGAACTATATAAAGATACTAGTTTAACAATTTAAATGCACTACTCCATACAAACTTGAGCCATTAATTAGTATTCAAGATCACTTTATGAATTCAACTAAAATACTGTAATTGCATGGTGAAAACTAAATCATCAAATGCAACATTAATGTAGCGAAAAACAAAATCGTATGTGCCTTGGAGAAACTGATTTATTTTTCCTTTTTATATAAGCTACATGAGAAATTAAACAAATAATATCACAAGAGAAGACCATCAAACATAGGTTCCATCAGCTCATAAATTTCTTTTTAAGTATAGATCACATGTAACGGTTGGGATCTTTCGACGCTCGAAAGTCGACATTAATACGTCTACTGTATCAAATGCCGCGCAATCGAATGCCGGAAAACCGAACCATTAGGATTAAAAAGAAGAGGTAGAAGAAAAGGAAGAACAGAAAAACAGAAACAACAACAGAATCCCACATTCGCAGCGGAACAATATATAATAGATGAATGAATAATCTTTAAAACAAAAGACTATATCAGTTTATACATACATCAATCAGAGTCAATATACAACTCAATACAACAATGGACAGTTACATAAACTTGTCCTCATACAGAATACACAGCGGAAATAAATAAACAAGTATGGGAGTACGTCTCGCCATCCAGCTTGCTTCCCAAGGTCCAGAATATCCAGAATATCCTGATAATATAACTCTAGGCTGCCCGTGTGGAAAATTATGGGCACCCAGAGTTTAGAAAGGGAACAATAAACTCCGAGTCAGTCATGGTGACTGGTGTGAGATCGTAAATCAGTTATTTTCACAAAGAAAATAAAATTAATTCGCAATGCTTTTGGAAAATGAAACTACCATAAGGCCTCCCGCCACACACACAATGCAAATGCAGAATTGGAGGAGATTTCTCCTTATGATAGTCAAATATGCTTACTATGAAAAATCAGTTGATATTATTATTAATGTCTAGTGTGGAAAACATTTCGAAAGTATAATATCAATCTTAGCCAACATACAACCATTATTGTATGCCTACTATAGCTACTATGTTCAATAGCAGGTTACCGCCACATTCCATAGCAAGTTATACAACTAAAACCGTACAGGGTTCGTATTGTTTCTTTGGATTTCCAACAAATGGTCAGGCAAAGGAACTTCCTTACACCGAAATGGAAACGCCTCTGGAAAGACGCCCCAAGAACCTAACCGGATCTCTGCAAACATAAGGCCGACGCTACCTCACGCTTTAACCAAGCTATAACTAGGTAGCTAACACACGAGCTATGCCATCCCCCGGTCGTCACCGACCTTTATCCGAGGATCCTCAATCACAAAGCAACAGCCATAAAGTATAATAAATTTGCAGCATCAACATAGGTAAAATATCTGGGCTCCATACCATGATATCACCTTTTAACCAGAAGGAAATGGCATACCCTAGGGGCGCGACCCCTAACAACCTTGCCGCAACATTCCTGTTTCGACCATTACCGGGTTGTGAGGCTCGACGAAGTCTCGTCCACAAAGCAACGCTTTTTCACAAAGCCACGCTTTTTCACAAAGCCACGCTTTGATCAACAAATGATCAACAGCACTTCGTATGCCACATTACCAAATCGGGAATGTATCACTAGTAACCATCAACTACATAACCTCTGAGCTCATACGTCTCAGAGAAGGGTGTTAAGCTAAGAGAATAAATTCTCCGCCACCAACAGAAATGTATTTGATAAAAACCAGCTTTACATCTCAAAGTGTAACGTCAGACACATATCCATACAAGTCCGTTCCGGGATCGAACTGAACCGAAGGCACTTCCAAAGAAGCCCTTGCAATCCGGGTATTCAATAATCACGTCTGGACATCCCATCACAAGAAGAATGATATAAATCTCTATACCGGAGCAACTCGGTGCAGAGACATTCGACAGGTTGTCCTTTCATTTTCGAAAATACCCGGTCTTCACACCGGTCTTCAAATGTTATCCATTCATGACGTATCACTTTTCGGAATGGGTTATATGACCCAAAGGTCTTTTCCCGGCTTAACCGAATAATGAGCGTTTGTTTTACAAACAAATTCAAGTGCCATTTCAAAGGAAAATATTGATAGTCGGTTATTTAACTATCAACAACATTCACAACAATCAACCAATTCAATAATTTTACCAAATTATTAAATTTCAAAACATCTTCGCAGGATATATATTTTCCACACTTTAACATTTTGAAAATCAATTTCAAATCATATTCATTTGCGGAATGAAATTCCCAATATTATTCATTTCCCTTTTTCTTGATAAATTCCCACTATGAATTTAAATTTCCAAACATTCACTTTTCAAACACCAAAACAAATCCCAAAATTGATTTCAAATTCATTTCAATCACCAAATCGATTCCAAATCGATTTCCAAATTTATTTCAAACATTAAATCAATTACAAATTGATTTCTAAGTTCATTTTCAAATACCAAGTCATTTTATCAAATTGATTTCCAAATTATTTCAACACAAAATCCCATTTTTTATTCAACACCAAATCAATTTTCATATCGATTTCCCAAAGATCTATTTTCAAATACCAAATCAATTATTAATTGGATTTCAAACAAATTTATCAATTTTAAAAATAAATTCCTTTATCTCTTCCAAACCATTTAAAATTCCATTTTCAATAAATTCTTCAACTTTTCAACAATATTATTCAAAATCCATTTATTAATATCTTTTCCCATATTTTGGAAATAATTCGATAAGATTAACAAAATCAACCTTATACTTTTAAATTCCTTCTTTTAAATTCAACCAATTCTTTCAAAAGAAATTTACATAAAATTCCCAACTTTAAATTCAAAAATCCAATTTTATTTATTTTTGGTATCCAACGATACCAAAAATACATTTGGCTAAATTATAGCCCTCAACACATTCAATCACAGATATAATCATCCACGGATTATAAATAAATCATCACACAACATATGAAACAAATTCAAACGTTTTGTGGAATCCTGTTGGATCCGTCCAACCTGTTTCCCTGCATCCACAGATGTTAGCAAAATACCAATTCCACTTCGTGTTGGAATATCGCGGTATATGGGATTTATAAAAATATCATCCGCTATTATGCGGCGCATAGGGTCTCATCCACTATATAATGCAGGAAATCAATCAACTCCAATATATATACATATGCCAATATATATATATTGCTATATACTACTATATATAGTATCACAACCAAACAGTCAATCAATAACTGCAATTCCAAATTTTATTTTGAGTGAGAAGATCTCACCTTTAATTTGCAATCCATTTCCGATCCAGATTGTTTTTCTTGATTGTTAAACCTTGTATAAACAATTATACACTTTATTAATATTTGAATTAAATCGAATAACAAATTTTCGTTTGGTAATTTTAATTATCCTAAGATTTTATTTTAAACCAATTTCTTTTAATAAATTATTTCTAGTAACTAACGAATTAAATAAACCTATCAAACAAATCAAACATCCATATTGATTTAAAACAGAAATATTTTCATTGTAAAATAACTTCTGCTATATTATACATATATTTCTCACTGAATAAAAAAATTTCATTCTATGTATATGCCATATATATCTTTCTTTATTTAAGAATAATCATACCTTGTAGAAAATCAAAATTCAAATTCCAGCTTTGCCTTAATCGATTGTTTGCCGACCATCTGCTCGACTTTGATTTGATTTTGGCCATCATCGAGGCGTGCGAACGCCACATCACCCTACCCCCAAATGTGCAATCGACCCGACCTTGAATCCTCGCCCTAAAACCATCAGCCACTGCTCGCACTCGTGACACCTTCTCCTCCCATCGCGATCTGGAAGTTCGACGAACCACTTTCGCTCACGCGCCTTGCCCACGCGATCGAAACCCCACTGCGTGCACGAAGCTAGGGTACGCCACTGCCTTAGCCCCTTCGTTCCACTCGTACTCGACGACTCGAGACTAGGTCGCGTGCGAATAAACGTCTTTGATGTTCGTTGGTAGAAGAGGGAAACTGGAGTGGACTTGCGATTCAAATTCGTTCTCCCCCCTTTTTTTTCTTTTAGACGAAATGTTTGTTGCCATTTTATTTCGTTAGGGGAGGATGAGATAGATTTCGAATTCTAAAAGAAACTATGGCCATGAATTTTTTATTTGAAACGAAGAAAAGGTTTTCGTTCGATCGGCCATTTTTATCATCTTCCCTTTTTTGAACGAAATGATTTTGTTTTCTTTCTGTTCGAACTGTATGATTTCAGAAACAGGGAAAAGAAAAGGAAAGGTACGAAGGAGACAACATGGTGGCTGGTTGTACATATTGTCAGAATAAGAATAAGCAAATATAATTTAAATTGATTTCAAATTGTCTCGAATCTGTAGCTTAAATTTTCGACCTCCTAACGAGACATGCCACCAAGCGTTCGTAAGGTTATACCCCTATTCCGAACGCAATGGAAAAGGTTTCGAGTCCAAATTCGATTGTATGGAGAAGATAGCTTTTTGAACCAGTTATAATATTAAATCTTCGATTTAATTTCACCGCGTTTGCTTATCGTACGCTCACACAACCACTCCAATCACTACGAAAATTGAAATCTGATAATAATACAATATTATGGATCCAATGGAACTGGTTTCGTCAAATTCCGAGACTGCGCCCCGGAACGCTATTTTTAAATTCAATTTAAACGATAGAATTTCAAAACTGAACAAAACAGTTTCAAATTCAATTCTGAAAGTTCTATTACCTTCAGAATTATCAATATGAATTTTCTAAGCCTTGAAAATATTTTTAATCAGCTTAAAACTGAAGATTCAATTTTTTTTCCCAAGATTCAATAATTAAATTCAATAATTTAATCGCCAAATTCATTCTGATATTGAATTTAAAATTAAACCATCATTTGAATATTTAAACTCAATTAAATATTCACATTTCAATTGTCAAAAATTCAGGGTCGTTACAATCTTCCCCCTTAAAAGAATTTCGTCCCGAAATTACAAGTCAAGAAGAATGCTCCAATACCCGTTTATCATTTTCCCAAAACCAAACAGTTTTATCAAATTTTCAAACCAATCTTTTTATTAAAGATTCGTTATCACTTCAACTAACTTTCCAAACACTTTCATAGTTCCAAACAACTTTATTTTACTTCACAATTAAAATTTAAATTTAAATTCAAATTTTAAATTATCCAGAATTTCTCAAAAATTTTCTAACTCTCTAAATTTCCGAAAAATTTCACCAGTGTCTCCTTTGCGCGGCTAGCTCGATACAACTACAAAATGTCCCTACGGACTCTCAAATCCCAATAGAAAACAAAATGCCAAGTGGCAAAATCAGAAACTCATCAAATTTCATACTGAAATTTCAAATACATATCTTATTATCGAGCAATTTAAATTATCTTCAAAATCAAAAATCCCAATTCACTTTTCTTTTATAACCCTTGTATATTTTACTTGACAATAATATCCAAATTTACTTATTGGATTCCCAATACCCAAATTTACTTAAGAATTTTCTCCATTCATTTCTTAAGTTCAATATAAGTATTTACATACTTCTATTTATTTTCACTTCACTAACAAAGTTATATATTCATTCCATTCAACTTTGTGTTTTCAATTCCATTTGAATTCAATTTACAATTTCAATTCTATTTGAATTCATTTTATCTTCAGAAACCAAAATCCCTTTCTAGTTCAATTTCTACGTTTCCATTACAATTTGCAAATCAAATTTTCTGTTAACAAAATTTTCCAAATTTTTCAAAATTTTTTCTAACTCCCAAAATTTTCAGAAAATTTTGGCGGAGTCTCCTTTGTACGGAGGAGCTTTTGCTATTTGACAAAAGATATAAATATATATACATCGACCGACACGGTCGGAAAAACAGAAAAACAGTTCATATTTGCTATTTTTATTGCGTAGGCGTACCTTTTTAGCATTTTTAAGCAAAGCAGTTTATTTTTAAGCATTTCGCGAAATCAAAATGCAGCCAAACGGCTTCCAAAAACCTGCAGTTACTCAGTTTAAACACGTAAGTGACAAATATAGGAAATCTATTAACATTTCACTTATT
Source organism: Allium fistulosum (assembly GCA_030737815.1). Taxonomy (NCBI): domain Eukaryota; kingdom Viridiplantae; phylum Streptophyta; class Magnoliopsida; order Asparagales; family Amaryllidaceae; genus Allium; species Allium fistulosum. The sequence continues at coordinate 647,648,587 of CM060904.1, forward strand.
TTCAATAACAAACAAGTAGTTTTCATAAGCAATACACTCAAAATAATTCCTATGAGCAATTTATAAAGTTTCAATACAAATTTAGTTGCTTACAACTAATTCACATACCATTTTTATTCAATTCAATGGTTTACAATTCATTTTCTTCCATTCTATTCATTTTTAAATTAATCTAACTCATATCTATTTCAATTGATACAAAAATCAATTTCATTTGCTTTTATTAACTCATATAATCTTATATAATCTCGTTTGCGTCAAACAACAACCATTTCTATGCAAATTTCAACGATATTCACTTAATAGAATATCCATTCTAGTTTACAACTAATTTAAATTGATACCAACTCAATTTACTTTAATTCCATTTCATTTCCAATTGATTTATTTACAAATGTAGCTTCATTTGTTCATTCACAAATTCATTCCTTTTCAATTTGAATCTTATTCCAATCAAATTTTCAAATATTTTATAAGTTATCAAACTTATTTACATTCCATAACACTTTAAAGAAATTTCATAGCCTTTTAAACAATTACTCTGGCACTTTATTTTAATTTATAAAACTCATTTATAAATTTACATTACCAATTTCATTCCATTAATGAATTTATATCAAATATCTTCCTTGGAATTCTATTTCCAAATTATAAATCTCATTACAATTTACACTTACAAATCTCATTCGTATATGAATTCATTTCCTTATCTTTTAATTCATATTTATAAATTTCATTTGTTAAATGAATTTTTCTCCAAATCTTTGGTTATTATTTTAATTTCTTATTCAATTTCCATATAACAATGATGATAATTCAATATTATCTTTTTCTAACAACCAAGCATCCATATACAATAATAATTCATAGAAAATCATTTCTTTCCTAAACAAAAATAGTTTTGGGCAAAATTATTTCATTTACCCCATTTTAAAACAATACTGTGTCAGTTTATCTTGTTTAAGAGTTTAGAAACCCCTATCGATTTCAGTTGGCCAGACTGAACTGACCAGAATCTATAAACAATCAACCGATAAGTCAACACAATACAAAACAAATTTTTGTATTCACCAACAAATACGCGCTTATATCTATTATTACACTCACACTCATTCTAGAGTACTACTGACTCTACCTCTAATGAGTAACACCCAACAGAGCCAGGGTTGTCGCTTAACCGGATGCTCTGATACCACTTGTAACGGTTGAGATCTTTCCACGCTCGAAAGTCAACATTAATACGTCCACTTTATCAAATGCCGCGCAATCGAATGCCGGAAAACCGAACCATTAGGATTAAAAAGAAGACGTAGAAGAAGATAGAAGAAAAGAAAGAACAGAAAAATAGAAACAGAAACAACAACAGAATCCCACATTCGCAGCGGAACAATATATAATAGATGAATGAATAATCTTTAAAACAAAAGACTATATCAGTTTATACATACATCAATCGGAGTCAATATACAACTCAATACAACAATGGACAGTTACATAAACTTGTCCTCATACAGAATACACAGCGGAAATAAATAAACAAGTATGGGAGTACGTCTCGCCATCCAGCTTGCTTCCCAAGGTCCAGAATATCCAGAATATCCTGATAATATAACTCTGGGCTGCCCGTGTGGAAAATTATGGGCACCCAGAGTTTAGAAAGGGAACAATAAACTCCGAGTCAGTCATGGTGACTGGTGTGAGATCGTAAAACAGTTATTTTCACAAAGAAAATAAAATTAATTCGCAATGCTTTTGGAAAATGAAACTACCATAAGGCCTCCCGCCACACACACAATGCAAACGCAGAATTGGAGGAGATTTCTCCTTATGATAGTCAAATATGCTTACTACGAAAAATCAGTTGATATTATTATTAATGTCTAGTGTGGAAAACATTTCGAAAGTATAATATCAATCTTAGCCAACATACAACCATTATTGTATGCCTACTATAGCTACTATGTTCAATAGCAGGTTACCGCCACATTTCATAGCAAGTTATACAACTAAAACCGTACAAGGTTCGTATTGTTTCTTTGGATTTCCAACAAATGGTCAGGCAAAGGAACTTCCTTACACCGAAATGGAAACGCCTCTGGAAAGACGCCCCAAGAACCTAACCGGATCTCTGCAAACACAAGGCCGACGCTACCTCACGCTTTAACCAAGCTATAACTAGGTAGCTAACACACGAGCTATGCCATCCCCCGGTCGTCACCGACCTTTATCCGAGGATCCTCAATCACAAAGCAACAGCCACAAAGTATAATAAATTTGCAGCATCAACATAGGTAAAATATCTGGGCTCCATACCATGATATCACCTTTTAACCAGAAGGAAATGGCATACCCTAGGGGCGCGACCCCTAACAACCTTGCCGCAACATTCCTGTTTCGACCATTACCGGGTTGTGAGGCTCGACGAAGTCTCGTCCACAAAGCAACGCTTTTTCACAAAGCCACGCTTTTTCACAAAGCCACGCTTTTTCACAAAGCCACGCTTTGATCAACAAATGATCAACAGCACTTCGTATGCCACATTACCAAATTGGGAATGTATCACTAGTAACCATCAACTACATAACCTCTGAGCTCGTACGTCTCAGAGAAGGGTGTTAAGCTAAGAGAATAAATTCTCCACCACCAACAGAAATGTATTTGATAAAAACCAGCTTTACATCTCAATGTGTAACGTCAGACACACATCCATAAAAGTCTGTTCCGGGATCGAACGGAACCGAAGGCACTTCCAAAGAAGCCCTTCCAATCCGGGTATTCACTAATCACATCCAGACTTCCCATCACAAGAAGAGTGATATAAATCTATATACCGGAGCAACTCGGTGCAGAGACATTCGACAGGTTGTCCTTTCATTTTCGAAAATACCCGGTCTTCACACCGGTCTTCAAATGTTATCCATTCATGACGTATCACTATTCGAAATGGGTTATATGACACAAAGGTCTTTTCCCGGCTTAACCGAATAATGAGCGTTTTTTTTACAAACAAATTCAAGTGCCATTTCAAAGGCAAATATTGATAGTCGGTTATTTAACTATCAACAACATTCACAACAATCAACCAATTTAATAATTTTACAAAATTATTAAATTTCAAAACATCTTCGCAGGATATATATTTTCCACACTTCAACATTTTGAAAACAAATTTCAAATCATATTCATTTATGGAATGAAATTCCCGATATTATTCATTTCCCTTTTTCTTAATAAATTCCCACTGTGAATTTAAATTTCCAAACATTCACTTTTCAAACACCAAAACAAATCCCAAAATTGATTTCAAATTCATTTCAATCACCAAATCGATTCCAAATCGATTTCCAAATTTATTTCAAACATTAAATCAATTACAAATTGATTTCTAAGTTCATCTTCAAATACCAAGTCATTTTACCAAATTGATTTCCAAATTTATTTCGACACAAAATCCCATTTTTTATTCAACACCAAATCAATTTTCATATCGATTTCCCAAAGATCTATTTTCAAATACCAAATCAATTATTAATTGGATTTCAAACAAATTTATCACTTTTAAAAATAAATTCCTTTATCTCTTCCAAACCATTTAAAATTCCATTTTCAATAAATTCTTCAACTTTTCAACAATATTATTCAAAATCCATTTATTAATATCTTTTCCCATATTTTGGAAATAATTCGATAAGATTAACAAAATCAACCTTATACTTTTAAATTCCTTCTTTTAAATTCACCCAATTCTTTCAAAAGAAATTTACATAAAATTCCTAACTTTAAATTCAAAAATCCAATTTTATTTATTTCTGGTATCCAACGATACCAAAAATACATTCGGCTAAATTATAGCCCTCAACACATTCATTCACAAATATAATCATCCACGGATTATAAATAAATCATCACACAACATATGAAACAAATTCAAACGTTTTGAGGAATCCTGTTGGATCCCTCCAACCTGTTTCCCTGCATCCACAAATGTTAGCACAATACCAATTCCACTTTGAGGTGGAATATCGCGGTATATGGGATTTATAAAAATATCATCTGCTATTATGCGGCGCATAGGGCCTCATCTGCTATATAATGCGGGAAATCAATCAACTCCAATATATACATATGCCAATATATATATATTGCTATATACTACTATATATAGTATCACAACCAAACAGTCAATCAATAACTGCAATTCCAAATTTTATTTTGAGTGAGAAGATCTCACCTTTAATTTGCAATCCATTTCCGATCCAGATTGTTTTTCTTGATTGTTAAACCTTGTATAAACAATTATACACTTTATTAATATTTGAATTAAATCGAATAACAAATTTTCGTTTGGTAATTTTAATTATCCCAAGATTTTATTTTAAACCAATTTCTTTTAATAAATTATTTCTAGTAACTAACGAATTAAATAAACCTATCAAACAAATCAATCATCCATATTGATTTAAAACAGAAATATTTTCATTGTAAAATAACTTCTGCTATATTATACATATATTTCTCACTAAATAAAAAAATTTCTTTCTATGTATATGCCATATATATCTTTCTTTATTTAAGAAAAATCATACCTCGCTGAAAATCGAAATTCAAATTCCAGCTTTGCCTTAATCGATTGTTTGCCGACCATCTGCTCGACTTTGATTTGATTTTGGCCATCATCGAGGCGTGCGAACGCCACAGCACCCTACCCCCAAATCTACAATCGACCCGACCTTGAATCCTCGCCCAAAAACCATCAGCCACTGCTCGCACTCGTGAAACCTTCTCCTCCCATCGCGATCTGGAAGTTCGACGAACCACTTCCGCTCACGCGCCTTGCCCACGCGATCGAAACCCCACTGCGTGCACGAAGCTAGGGTACGCCACCGCCCTAACCCCTTCGTTCCACTCGTGCTCGATGACTCAAGACTAGGTCACGTGCGAATAAACGTCTTCGATGTTCGTTGGTAGAAGAGGGAAACTGCAGTGGACTTGCGATTCAAATTCGTTCTCCCCCCTTTTTTTCTTTTAGACGAAATGTCTGTTGCCATTTTATTTCGTTTGGGGAGAACGAAATTGATTTCGAATTCTAAAAGAAACCGTGGCCATGAATTTTTTATTTGAAACGAAGAAAAGGTTTTCGTTCGATCGGCCATTTTTATCATCTTCCCTTTTTTGAACGAAATGATTTTGTTTTCTTTCTGTTCGAACTGTATGATTTCAGAAACAGGGAAAAGAAAAGGAAAGGTACGAAGGAGACAACATGGTGGCTGGTTGTACATATTGTCAGAATAAGAATAAGCAAATATAATTTAAATTGATTTCAAATTGTCTCGAATCTGTAGCTTAAATTTTCGACCTCCTAACGAGACATGCCGCCAGGCGTTCGTAAGGTTATACCCCTATTCCGAACGCAATGGAAAAGGTTTCGAGTCCAAATTCGATTGTATGGAGAAGATAGCTTTTTGGACCAGTTATAATATTAAATCTTCGATTTAATTTCACCGCGTTTGCTTATCGTACGCTCACACAACCACTCCAATCACTACGAAAATTGAAATCCGATAATAATACAATATTACGGATCCAATGGAACTGGTTTCGTCAAATTCCGAGACTACGCCCCGGAACGCTATTTTTAAATTCAATTTAAACGATAGAATTCAAAACTGAACAAAACAGTTTCATATTCAATTCTGAAAGTTCTATTACCTTCAGAATTATCAATATGAATTTTCTAAGCCTTGAAAATATTTTTAATCAGCTTAAAACTGAAGATTCAATTTTTTTTTACCCAGATTCAATAATTAAATTCAATAATTTAATCGCCAAATTCATTCTGATATTGAATTTCAAATTAAACCATCATTCGAATATTTAAACTCAATTAAATATTCACATTTCAATTGTCAAAAATTCAGGGTCGTTACATCACATCTCAGTAAACAAATGTAAAGTAGACGGTTAAGTTCATTCCTATACATCTCGTGCAGCTATAGTGTGCAGGATACTACGAAAATTGGACAAATAAAAAGCATAGGTTTATTTCAGAAAGTAATGATAAAATCATTTTGAGTTGCACATATTAAAATGACATATCACAATAATGTTTAAAAAAATTGATGTAGATAGGAATAGAGCTTCAGGTCTATAAATTTGATAGGTTTGACCTGAATTTTTTTACATCATTATTCACTGAATAGAGTAGTCATTACACCCAATGAATGATATTTGATTTCAGGTGTTAATGTTTCATTTCCCATTACATAAAAGTGCCTATCTAGCATGTTAAAACATTTTAAGTGCTAAACCTGTAGCCTTTATCATTTCTCCCTATCATGGTTTCCTTTGTGTCTTTTCTTTTGCAGTTCCACCTTAATATCATTGCTGGTTGTATATAGTTGCACTATTGGAACTGTACTAAAGCATAAATAGTACATTAACATTAGAACAAAATATATGTGTAGTAGTAATAAATAGAAAATGCAAGTAACAACTGTTGCAACAAACCATATAGAACGCAGCTATTACAATAAACAGTTATTACCACTGTTTAATAGATTGAATGAAACAAATTAGTGGTTGGAATTTTTCTATTCCTTTTTTTTTTGAGTTATATTTAATTTTTTGAACCTCCATTAATAGGAATAGTAAAAATACTCAGTACCAAAGAAAAACTCGGTAATGATTTAATTTATTATAAAATTCCTTTCTTCTTTTGGAATTTGAAGTAAAATTTGGGTACTATAACTTGATTTTGCTTTAAGGGTGAATTAGTGGCATGAAATTTGAGTTGAAAAATTATGTCATAAAATTTGGACAAGTAAATGATACTGGTATATGGTGTAAAAGTACATGTATCCATAGTAATTACTTGCCCAATAAAGCATAATATTAATCATTATTTAATTGTACATAAATAGTGCATAAATAGGTGAAATAGCTGGTAAAATAAAATACAAATGAAGTACTTTTCCTCATTAACAAATTTTTATATGCCGAACTGAACTTATAAAGGAAAGTTAGTTTAAAACAAGATAATGGAGGTAGTAAATATCATAAGGAAAAGAGAGAATGAGAAAAGTATGAATCATGCAAAATCAAAGGAAGGGGGATTTCTAGGAAAAAGATATAGTGAAATCTATATTAAAAAGAAGGCTAGTTATAATGATGTACAATCTTTATTAATAGTTGGAATAGAGCTGTGGTCCGACCATAAAGTGTCAAAAATACCTTTATATACAAACAAGAGATCAGCAGTTCGGATCCCGATCAAAGCCAAAATTATATTTATATCTATATGAACTTTTTGATACATAAATTATATCACAATATCAAATTCTAGTTCCAACATAATTTTTACAATGTTTTTCTTTATAATTTTGAACTTTACTTATCAAATATATATTAAAAAATTAGCGTTTTACGATTTTATATCATTATGGAAGGGTTTGATTATATGCACGTGCATTGCACGTGTCAAAAATTCTCATATTCAATAAATGTGGTACCTAAGATATAGGATTACCATAAATTGCAGGAGACTTATTTCTTGATCTCTTTCCTTGATTATCCATCACATAATTTTCTCAGAAGGAAGAGGGTTACTTGCATTCTGGCATGGCATCTAATTAAAAAATACTACTTCTAAATATAGAATTGCAAATATAGAAAATCTATTACCATATACATCGCATGTCCAATAGAATATTTAATAATTTAGTTTTCTTATGCAATATTTACTGTAATAAACATTAATTATCCTACACTATTTAGATGTATAACTATAAATATAACTCTTGTTGAGAACATACACTACCATATAATCCAATTCATTTCAAGACAACGATTCTTTAGTGTAAGCTAAAAGATGCATATCAAGAATTTCCAATGCTTATTTGATTAAATACGTTCTGTTAAACTATTCTTTTACATTTCAAACTTCAGTGTTGTTCCGTAGAAGTTTACTTCTAACGCGTAGTTGCCTAACATGCAAAATTACAGGATGTATAGATGTATTCATGAATCATGCTAGTGACGTGCAGAATAACTTTCACTTTCACCACAAGAATAAACAAGTGAAATAGGAACTTTGGAAAGAAGCGGAAAGGTATGGTGATTTCCAGTTGATGAGGCTTGTGGACTACTATAATTTGATCACTTTGGAGATGGTAGCAGTCTGCTTTCTTCAGGTAAATGTCACTCTCTTTTGAAGAATATCAAAAGCTAGATTATTTTCAGTAATGTCAAATCATAAGCTCTATGTCTCTCTGAATATTAAATTTACCTTTTTCCGTCGTTTTCTCGTATCATTTATTTTGGAGACTTGCATTTTCTTACAAGCTCATTGGAAGATCATCGTTCTTCTCTCTCACCAATAAGGTTATCTTAGGAGGTGACAACACTTGCTTTTATTTAAAATGACTATATGGCTTTACATTATTTCATTAAGTATTGGTTGGTCCTTTATGTTTCCTGTAAGTTATACATCTATATATTCATGTCTGTGCCAAGCCATTATGATCGATGCTAGGTGTGGCTCGCATTGTAAATGAAGTGTGTGTTGATTCGATGGTTTAAAGTCCTACATCGTAGGATATTTAAAAAATCGTGGTATATATATGAGATTGGTGACATGTAACATTAGGGGTTCCTTTTGTTACATTGTATTGCCAAGACCAGAATATATGTCGATGGGTGGTAATGAAGGGATGTTCAATCGGGACATCGACATAGGAGACTTCGGTCGTTGACTCCATCTAAACACAGTGAAGCGTACGTGTACGGAACGCTAAAATGTCGAAACTCAACATGGTATTAGAGCTCCATGGTTTGAGGGACCAGTATAATGCAACATGACCGAAACATGGGTCCAAAGCAGCTTGAGCATAGGATGCTCGTTAAGGTGGAGATATGGTTAGACAGTCTGGCTTCCCTTGCTTATGAGAGCTCGGAGTAGCATCCTAATCCAACTGCGAAGAGGACTCGGTATAACTCCAAAGGTGACTTGAGCACTACTCGCCAATGTGGAGATTGTTAGGTGTGGCTTGCATTGTAAATGGAGTGGGTGCGTGGATTGGATGGTTTAAAGTCCCATGTCGCAAGATAATTGAAGAAATCGTGATATATATATATATATATGAGATTTGTGGCATGTAACATAGGAGATTCCTTTTGTTACATTGTGTTACCAAGACCAGATTATATGCTAGATGGGAGGCGATGAAGAGATGTTCAATCAGGATACCGGCATAGGAGACTTCGACCATTGACTTCGGCTAGACATGGTGAAGCGTACGCGTACAGAACGTGGGAATGTCGAATCACAACAATCAACAACAACAACCTTTGATAATTTGTACAGGTCATATGAAGCGGTCATATCCAATAAGTAATAGACAATCATTTGCTTTCTTATGATATCATTTTATAACAGTCATCAATTAATATATTGGAATCAACATGTAATGTATATTATAAATATAAGATGCCTTTTGTTGCCTACACTTCTTAAACATCTTTAGAAAAGCATTCATGGTTTTGGTTGTGATTTTTGCTAATTTAATTGCGAACGTATATATGATTTCTAAATCTTATACTTGTTCTTTATAGGTAACTGAACTTCCTCGGTGAAAACAAGTAGCAACATATTGTAGAAAATTAGCGATGTGAAGTTCTTTTCTATTTGTAACTACTTTTTTGTCCATGATCGAGAAAATTTAACTTTTCCGGTCATTTAGTGTTTGTACTCTTAGGGAATTGTTTATGAAATAGTGAGGTGTATGAATATTATATACAATTTGGTTATGTCCAATATAGCGTGTTGATTACTAATTCTGTCTTCAATATAAAAAGTTGATTGTTGAATGTTTATGTTGTATAAATGTAGTTAGTATGACAGTAGAATTTTTATCGAATAATATTATAATGTATAGTTGGTGAAATTGAGCTATGTTTATAAAGTAATGGTTGTGTATGTTCTACGGCTTTAATAACATTTCAAAATCCTATTGAAACTTTTAACATCATTTTTAGATGCCGTTAAAAGTTGTAGCACATACACAACCAAAAGGGTACTCCTAGCATTCCAAAAATGCTATGAAGAATTTGAATTGTCACAGTTTACACATGCTATAGCGTTTTAGAAACGCTATTCAAAAATTCTATAGCAATGGTAGAAACGCTATAGAAATGACAATTGTATCAAAAATATACACAAAGATGACAATAAAAAAATGCTAAGACCACCTTTAATAGAGATTTTAAATATGCCATGGTATGTTCTAAACATATTACAACTTGTCATTTTACAACGTTTACGGAAACCTTATAATAGCCTTAGCGGTTTTGAAATGCTATAAAGGGATGGATTGTTGTAGTGATAAACTAGAACATTACAACCATCACATCACCATTATTTATATCTCTAACGTGCCTACTGCACATGCCACCAAGCTCTCATGCTTATCTACTATGTCGCTAATGTTCGTGCATCGCTAGTGAATGCTGTACACAAATTAAATCACTTTTCTTTTTTCTGTGATTTATTCTTCCCAATTGCCATTCGTTCTTGTCACCTCCGCTCATTTTAAGTTGAGCTCTCCCAAACACCAACGGTCAAATCTACCTATAGCTGCCCTAGCAGCCTCCATCTTTTCAAGTCACGGTGTTATCAAGGTCGTGCAACTCAATAATTCCAGGTCGCTTCAGGTTACAGTTATGCTACTATTTTTTTCTCGATTTTCAATTTTTCCCATTACTTTTGTGATTCAAATTTAGGAATTAAAACAGTGAGAGACGAATGGGGCCGGGTTTAGATATGGGAGAAAGGAAGGCAGTTTGATAAAAGGGATAAAGACAAGGGATTTTTATATTAGTTTTTCATTTAAATACAGTTAACACCCAAAAGACTTAAAGTAAGATGTCTTTCCCATTTTAGTTACTACTCAAGACATTTTCAAACTTTTATTTCATTTTCTAACGATTTATCTTTTATTAAATTATCTCCTATTGGCTTTAAGAAATTTTATAATAATAGTTTATTTATCGAAACAATTTCAAAATTTCAAAAATATTACTTATTTTGCCAGAACAAGTTTTAGACACTTTTGAATTTTTAAAACATAATTCAAATTTGAAATCTGAATTTTAAGTCAATATTATGCTTTTATTATCAAATGAATCAAGAATTCTAATCATTGAATTAAATTCAAAAATATCCATAACTTTTTAACTTTGAGCTAGGTTGCTACATATCAGCAGCTGTTTAAATATCCGAACAAAAAAAACTCATCCACTTCCTTTTGTAGATTTTTAAGGAAATGGTACCAAATCATTGGCCGACATGGAAAATGCTTTTACATTAGGTCGATGTATTATTGTATAACTAGGGTGAAATCACGTTTCGCTATACGAGTCCATCATATTACCATTCCAACTATACGAGTCTGTCATATTACTTCTCTTGAAGGCTACCACTTTTTCTTTGCTATAAGAATGCAACACTTTGTCGATGGATTGCCAGTTTTTTATGTTACTTAAGATGGGTTTCTACATAAATTATTATATAATAAATCCACAAAACCAATAGACTTTCGTTAGATGCGTTTGTAACGTACTTTTTATTTGTCGGTTACTATATAGTCAATGCATAAAACCTATCTCGTAGCTCATATGTCTTACATAAATGGTTGCCATTCTTAACCATTAAGGTAATGGGACGATCGATCAATAAAGAACTTGTCATATATCTCATAGCACACAAATAAAGTATAATAACAACATAAATATAAAATGGACGAGATAGTGGTATAATCAAAATAAACCAAATAGAATCAGAGCACAACTTAGGTTTATTAGGTTATAGAAAGCAGAATACACGAGTTTATGCATCTCCATACATCAAATAAAACTCATAGTAACCATCTCTTTATAAAAATAAAGTGCTAAATAGCTCCATATCACTTCATAACAGATATAAGATGTAGAAGCTATGTACAAATAGCATATATAAAAAGTTTCAGCCTCCTGTTCATCCTTTGCATAATCCATGCGCTATTTGATCATGTTTCCGAGTCTACTCATTTAATAGTACTCGAGAATATAATAGGCAATGCAAACAAAATCATGTTAGACAATCATCTGGTATGAGAGATCTATAATCTCAAAAATGGATATAAACTCGATATATAACAAAAAAGAGCAACAAAGCCATACCTGGCCTGCTATTGCATCCAACAAGTTAGCACATAAACATGTTATTTTACTTTATCTCGGCATATACTTTGGTGTCAAGGAATTAGATGACACCCACCATCTTCAAAGACAGCCATAGCAATCATCAACTAGAACCCCTATCATAAACAAGATGGTTTAAGGATGTGATGGCTCATGTTAGTCTAATGCAAATACCACTCAAATGACACATCCTTTGTCTTTTTGTTAGATAAGAGCTATTCGATAACCATTTTGATACATAAGCTGAACCATCCTTTGTATTTCCATTAGATACGGGCTATTTTATTATATATATTATAATATAGTATAATATAATATAACACACGTGCGCGTGCTCTCTCTCACACACACACACACATCCAGTTTCGAGCAAAGTAATTCATTAACAATTTTTAACTGGTCAATTTTATTCCAATAACAAACCAATTTATTTAGCAAAAGCTCACACAATATTTTTATTATCCAAACAGGCCATCAAATTAAACATTCATTTCAATGATTTAAGCAATTATTCATTAAGGTAGCTTGATGTCTACAACATAATCGATAGGTATCGATTAACGTATATATAACTGTAACATCTTTGCATGTAATTAAAAATGCGATGATAACAAAGATTTAAAATATGTTTGTTTAACCATTATTTTGACCATAATATTTATATTTACAAATAAATATATTGATATAATAAAACGATGTTTGTACCTAAGCTTCATGACAATTAATAGTTCAAAATTACCAAAATCAATAATAATATAACGATCTTATAATTTTTATAAATTATTACATAGATGATTTATATGTGCATATAATTGTTATGCATATGTAAATATGAATGGATTAATATTTTAAATCCTGAAAATTAATTGAGTTAAATATTATAGCCGTTGTACATATGTTTGACATAGTTTAAAAGGTTAATCGATTGGTTAGAGGGGCTAAAATAAAATATACCATGTATATGCCTTTTAAGTCAAAATTAAGTCATCAATGGAGATTAATTACATAATTTTAGCCGGTCCAATATTGGAAATTAGAGGTCAAATGTGTTTGCTCCGTGTTGGAAATGAATGGATATTTGATATATATGGTGTAAACTTATAGCCAATTATTAAATACACATTTTTTTTTACTTATTTGCACAATTTTTACCCGTCATACAAGGGTAAGAGGATGGGTCAAATATGGATGTCAATGAGTACCCAAAAAATTCAAAATCCCTCTCTATCCATGTTAGAAATACGAATAATTATCTGATATTCGATAATTATCCCTTTAGTTTTTATCAAGATCATAGTTAATTTTGTTGTGTATTTTAGCACATAAAATGATTGTCAGTTACTATTTTATTTAGGTAAAAAGTTTAGTATGTGTATTAAAATCAATATTTGCTTCATAAAATTATTTTTCTTAGCATTTATTTTATTGTTTATATTTTTTGTACCGAAATGAACTTATAAAGTATCAAAATTATCTAGCTATCTTTTTAGATTTATTAGTCGTGAATTGATCAAAGAATTTTCAAAAAATATCCAATATCTGTTCGCAGCCACGGATGTGTATATCCAAAAAAGATTTCAGACATGAATATAGATATAACACTATTTGAATCCGTATTTGACCGTTTACAGGCCAATGGTCAAATGGTGAGAAGTGAATAGAGATAAATGTATTTAAATTTAGATATAAAATGCAATGCAACTAAATTAATTATAGGTCAAAAGTCCAACTCATATTTATCTTTACGTTGCTGAATTTTCAACTTTTTTTTTAGTTTTATTGAAAAGGAAATGAAAATATCATTTTGGTACAGAGTATGTAGTGATATTACATCATACCGAACACAATTTCTTGTTCATTAATAGAATAAATGTTTTTTCTCTTCAAATTTATATTGACCAAATGTCATCTTCATATTACAATACATTGCAAGTGAGTGTTCTTAAATTTTCAGGTATAAACTACTAACATATGCTACAAACATCTGAATCCATCAGTTTGAAAATAATTGATCATTGAAAATCATTAGAGAAAAATTGATACAATTGGAGATGACCCTTTAAATATTAACCAGGAAAATTTCAAAGGTTATCCCTAAATGATAATTTACCTAAAGGTCATGTTAAAATTAACAATTAAGAATTTTATAATATACCAAAAACATAAGCTAGCTAAAATCTTATGAGATTTATTGCCTTTTGAGGGGCAGCCTTTTGATATCAATTAGAGAATGTAATCATGTGCGACTGAAGTCGTTTAAAGTTCAAATCATTTGAGAGTAAAATAAGGTGGAAACCAATTTGTGCTTTGGATATGAAGAATAGTGTGACGCCCCACCTCTATACCCACGCTAGCCAAGAACACTACGGTGTAGTGCTGTCAACTAGCACGGAGAATAAGGCTGTTGAGGAGCGACCATCTATGTAATTGCTTTGTGCGAGCACCGATATGTCAAATAGAATAACATGCATTTTTATTTCAGGAGGAAATCCGACATACCGATACAAACTCAAAGCTACTACACAGTGGCTATAATAGTTTAGGACAATAGATATAAAAATAACACAGATAACATAAATGCGGAATACAGATGGAACGAAAAGTCTCATATATACAATAACTGATATCAGTTACAATACATTTGACACAATACAAATGATACAACTACAACTGTCGACTCAAGAATTTATATATACAAGTACATTATCGACTAATATACATGAATACATTATCATCTTAAAACAGACACACTGACTACTACAACAAGACGAAGACCACTTCAAATGATATAAAAAGTCTTCATAGCTCTAGCAACAACCCAAAGCTAAAAATCTACAACCTGTAAATACTCGGTCTGACCCGAGTATTAAATTCAAAAGAAAATAATACACGGGTCAGTCTAATTCAAACTCAGTTATTAATGCACGGAAGCAATAATAATCAAATATCAAATGGACGTCAGTCACAGAATTCTCGTATACCCAACTTCTCGATAATAGAACCGGATAACGGCAGATATAACACTAAACAGTGTTAATCCACAAAACAGAAATCCAAAGCAGTTTAAACAATTGAAATGTCAATTTAAAAACATCAATGCTAATTGGCTGCAGTACACACTAACGTGTACTGCCTCGCCAATACAGCCTACGAATTACGCAACAGGTCGATGAATCAAGAACAAAAGAAATATCGATTAAAATCTGTAAATTCGGTGTGGCTGCAGTGCACGCACGCGTGCACTGCCTCGCCACAACAGAATATAAAGTCACCACAACTCCAAGTATTAACAATAATTGATACGTCGAAAAAATCAAAATATCTAACCCAGATTGGTCAGAAAGTAAAAAGACTCAAAAGATATCATAAGAGATACGAGTGAAGCTACAACATAAGCTTCAACAAGCATAGGAACATGAACAGCTAAAGACAGTAACAAGAAAGGGCAGACATGACTCGACATGTATGAATGGCTTCAACGTCAAAGACAGAGAGACCAAAATGAAACTGCACATGCCTCAATAAAAACTACATGGAACAGGAGATTGCAACTTAAATAGAAAATGCACGTGAACCTCATGGCAGCAATTCAAGGCAACAGTGACAACTCAAATACAATCCAAATGCCATCAGTGAAGCAAAATGACAAAATGCAAATGATACAAGGCATCAATGCAATGTATCCGATTCGAGAACAAGGCAGTGCAGCAGGTCAGCAAGTGCTCAGGGATGAACAGATGCAAGCGAAAATGACACATGAATATGCAGTGTATACCCAAGTACAACTAAAATGCAACAATGTTTCTGAATGGATCAAGCTATGGCAAATGAGACAGTGAATCAACTAGAACCTCAATATGTACATCAACAACTAAAGTTCGAGCTATATCACAATGCAACAACGATAGTTCAAGTAAAACTGGAAGCATACATGCAACATGAACCAATGAAGTCAAGGCCAAAGTTTGTCAGAATTTATATACAGCAGCTACAACAGTGAATCAAAGTATAAACCAGGGTGCACTATAATGAATGCAGAATGAACGGAAATGGTCAAGTATAACAGAGTTCGACAATATGCACAAAGGCATAGCAAGAGTCACAAGACCATCAAGCAGTGAGCAGTGAAGACGTGAACAAGTGATCGGTAAACAAAGACATAAATGGAATCTGAACCAATACACTTGAATGCACTAAGTAAGCTACAGAGATGACACTGCAGCACCAGTACAAATCAGTGAAATACAACAAAGATGAACCAGTTCAATATGATATACAACTTGAACCACAGAACCAACATTTCAACTGACACATATATGCAGTAGTCGAACCAAAGAGCTAACATATGCAACTGAAATCAAGTGAAGTCATGAAGGCTACTGGACAGTAGACATAACAGATCAAAAGCCAGCAAAGACTATACAAAAGATGTCAACCCAGTGTGGATGCAAACTATATGATAAGCAATCTGAATATGAATGCAAGGGAGGAATGCACTAAGCAAATGAAGCGACTGACATAAACAACATTAGCAACTACATGCGCAGTAAAGATGGCCAGAGAACAAAGCTCACAAGTGCCAGAGAAACCAACTCCAAACTCACGAGAATAAAATTATAACAAGTTCGTATTTTTATTGTTAAAAAAAGGTCATAGTAAAGCCGTGGTCATCACAAAAGTCGAGTTTGTAGTCGAAGACTAACTGGAGTTCAAAGGTTGCAGAAGTCATGGAACGAACAAGTCAAAGCAAATAATTCACGGAATTGAAATCAACAGCGTCAACAAGACTGTGAAGCAACTCAAAGACCAAGTCGAAGTCGAACTGTTCTCAACAGACTCAAATACGAGCTCCAGAAGAACAATGTCACTTCAGAGCAAAACAAATGACGCAATGTATGAAATCAGTATGAACTCAGTAAGTAAGCACAAGTGCTTTAACTCATAGGCAATTATATCAAGTTAAAAGAGCAAGCCCGAGTCAATTCTCGTCTAAATTATTTTCACAAACTAAAGTTTGCAGATATAAAACCAAAGCCAGAAACATCAAATTCGAATACGAATGAACTGGAGCTGGAATTAGATGTGAGATGAACTCACCTTGTTCGAAGCGGAGACGAACTCGAGAGAAGGAGTTGAATCGCCAGAGAGTCGAAACATCGCCGAAGCCCTAGTTTTCAAATCGCCATTATCTCAAAGGGGATCGAGCCAGAAGAAAAAAAAATAAAATGAAAGGGGATCGACTCGAGAATAATAAAAAGGGGTCGACGATAAAGATAATACTAGGCCGGCCATTTTTTTTAAAAAAAATAAAGAAAAAATATTTATCTAAAGCCCAAAATAAATTTCTCAATCATTTTTATAAAAGAATTTTAACTTAATAAAATTCCAATAAAAATTGGCGAACGGTTTATATCACCTAGTGGCGATAATTAAATGCTACGAATTTGCGGGTTGTTACAGACTTCCCTCCTTAAAGAAATTGCGTCCTCGCAATCATAAGGAATAAATAGACAAAAGGTAACAACCATAAGAGCATGGCAATGTCGAATGCATAAGCCAAGCAAATGTCAACAGGGAACTATTGAAAACATGGAAGTATCAGATATAAAATCAAAAGGTTCGACTGCTTCAAATCAAAAGAATCAACATCGTGGGGATCAAGGAATCAAAATCAGATGACTATCAAAAGCAAGAATCAATCGAGTTCCAGCATTTAAAAGAAAAGGAAAAAAAACAGAGCAGAATTCACGTACTGCACGAATTGAATGTGAGTAAATCAAATTACTCACCTGAATCGCTAGAGAAAAAGACGAAGCTCGAATCTCAAAATCGTAAATATTCAATCATCAAAAACGATAATCGAATTTTCAAATCGCAAATATTTACTTATCTCAAACGATAATTAAATTTCACAAATATCTGATTATCAAAAACGATAATCAGAAACACAAGCATTCGATTAATCAAATCGAAAAATATTTAATTATCTCAAACGATAATCAAATTTCACAAATATCTGATTATCAAAAACGATAATCAAAAACACAAGCATTCGATTAATCAAATCGAAAAATATTTAATTATCTCAAACGATAATCAAATTTCACAAATATCTGATTATCAAAAACGATAATCAGAAACACAAGCATTCGATTAATCAAATCGAAAAATATTTAATTATCTCAAACGATAATCAAATTTCACAAATATCTGATTATCAAAAACGATAATCAGAAATCAGAAATATCCGATTATCAAAAACGATAATCAGAAGTCATAAATATTCAATTAACGAGTCCGGAATTAACCGAAGTAGTAAAAGTATGGTTCCATACTCCGTACTTTTGCTAAATCGTTTAAATCTCTTTATCGTTTCCTTGAAAGTGCAAGATTGTGTGTTTTAAAAATAACATTTCACATTCTCAAACGGACAAGTCCGGAATTAAGCGCACCAGTAAAAGAAAGGGATCATGGTCCTTGATTTTACTGAAACGTTTAAATCGCTTCCTCATTCTTTTGAAAATGCAAACTGTAAGAATTTTGAAAACAATTTTAATTTATATTTTGAAACAACTTTTAAAAATATAGAATTTTGAAAATACGTGATTAAATTAGCAATATCAGTGTTGCGGGAGAACCGCTTGTAAATCCATTTCAAAATCGACGGTTACTGAAGTTAACACGTCAAAATCTCATCAAAATAACTGGCATCAAAATATAATACCAATGAATTTTCATTCATCAAAAATGTCACAAGAATCTTCTCAAAGATAGAAAGGGATATCATACCCTAAACTTGTATTCATAACAAGTCAATAACACATATAAATTCACCAATACACAAAAACTGACAAAACTTGTCAATAGAAATCATGAAAATTGATGAAGCACAAATTCTAGAAATCAGCACAAGAAATCCAGAAATCACAAGTTCTAGAAATCTACACACGAAATCCAGAAAACACAAATTCTAGAAATCTACACACGAAATCCAGAAAACACAAAGAAGGGGGAAGTCCGAACACACGGACGAGAAGCTATCCATTTAATTTTCCGAACACACGGATGGGAAGCTATCCATTTAATTTTCCGAACACACGGATGGGAAGCTATCCATTTAATTTTCCGAACACACGGATGGGAAGCTATCCATTTAATTTTCCGAACACACGGATGGGAAGCTATCCATTTAATTTTCCGAACACACGGATGGGAAGCTATCCATTTAATTTTCCGAACACACGGATGGGAAGCTATCCATTTAATTTTCCGAACACACGGATGGGAAGCTATTCATTTAATTTTCCGAACACACGGATGGCCCGAAGGCCTTTGACACACGAACGGTCCAAAGACCATGGGGTACAGCCCCATATATGTGAGTAGAAATATCACCCAAGCGGGGTCTAGTCTCCCTTGCAGACAAAGAGACATCGCTCAATCGCTAGTCTAAATCACAAGAATGATCGTCATGATCAGAAGGAAGTGTCAATCACACAAAGCTAGTAAATATAAGAGTTTAGCTTCATGTCCCATAACCACTTGTTTAACTCAAATATTTACGAATAGATTGTAGATCTGCACTAGAAAATTGTCACAAGAGTTTCAATATGTGTGAATCGAAATCACACCAATGAGGTATAGACTAACCTTGAAGATAAAGAGAAAGGTATGTGTGAGTCGGAATCACACTACTGCGGTCTAGACTAACCTTATGGACAAAGAGATATGTGTGAGTCGGAATCACACTACTGCGGTCTAGTCTAACCTTGCAAACAAAGAGAAAGGTATGTGTGAGTCGGAATCACACTACTGCGGTCTAGACTAACCTTACGGACAAAGAGATATGTGTGAGTCGGAATCACACTACTTCGGTCTAGTCTAACCTTGCAAACAAAGAGACATCGCACAATTGCTAGTCTAAATCATAAAATGATCGTCATGATCAACGAGAAGTGTCAATTACACTAGAAAATTGTCACAAAAGGGTTCAATCGAATAAGTCCAGGAGTTAACCGACGAAGTAAACGCAAGCGTTTCATACCACTTGTTTTACTAAGCCGTTTAATTCAATTTCTCATATGAGTGAAATAAAGGCTTGTATATACTAATAGATTGGAAAACGGTTTAAGAAAAAGAGTTTTGTAGTAAAATAGTTTTGAAACTGTTTGGAGAAAAGGATTTTAATATTTACTACTAGTACAGAAAACCTTTATATTTTTTAAAGTGACAAATCACAAACATGATTGTAGAAACAATCAATCACAAGAATTCACATACGAAGATGTGAATAGAATCCAAAGAAATCGATACTGAATCCATCAAAAGGTATGTTCACAAAATCCCGAAGAAAATGTCATTAAAGTTGCTAATAAATGATAGCAACCAATCGGGGGAAATGATCACGAATCGATTAAACTTTGGAAATCAAATCAATTCACTAAAATTCACATTCGAAGACGTGAATAAAATCCAAAGAATTCGATTCCAAATTCATCAAGGTAGACATACCCAAAAATTCTGAAAGTAGAAGTTATCAAAGTCGACAAAAGTGATAACAACCAATTGGAAAAGAAGAATCGATTAACACTTGGAAAAACGAAGCGAAACGAGCATAGATGCAAAAATGACTTCAACAAAAATAAAAATCAAGTCAATGTCGAAGTCAACAATAATTGGCCGCAGTCGAATACAAAATGAACCAATCATTATCATCAAAGAATCCAACGGCAAACAGAATCAGAGTCTTGGAAATCAAGAAATCAGTAATTTCTCAAAAAGCAAAGTGACCGAAGTCGAATGGAATCCAAGATGAGGAAGACACAAAATATCAAGTTCAAAATCGCTGAGATTCAACCTAGATGTGAATGAGAAATCAAAATCACTCAATTTGCAACTGGTCCAGCTATTTTTCATCACAGTGTAACAGGTACACAATGACACTCATAGCATAGAACAAAAGTGGAACAAAGTCGAAAAGTCAAAATGGCTTTAATTTGCCAAATTAAAACAAAATCAACATCGGCTAAATCAATTCAAAGCCGAAAACACAAGCATAAGCGTTAGGAATTCATACCTAGCAGTCAAAAATAGTCATATGTAAAGATGAGAGATAAAACATCGACAAATAGTTGTAACACATGCTCCATCTAAGTTATGTTTTATAATTGTCCTAAACCCCAGGCTTTGATACCAAGCTGTGACGCCCCACCTCTATACCCACGCCAGCCAAGAACACTACGATGTAGTGCTGTCAACTAGCACGGAGAATAAGGCTGTTGAGGAGCAACCATCTGTAATATCCCGGAAATTTTGACAATATCAATTTAATAATCTGTTGAATAATTAAATTGATATGGATAATCTTTGATAATAAGATTTGAATTTAATTTAATAATCTGATTAAATTAGTATTAATTGATGATTTTATCTTTTAAAAGTTAATAAGATATTTCTATTTGGATATATATATATATATTTATTTATATATATTGTAAGTAGAAGCTTTGGTAAATTGGGAATTTATATTTAATTTAATCTGGACTTTTCAAAGATATTTAAATAAGTAATTTTATAGTTTTAAAATACTTTAAGAAAATATTTAATTGGTTTAAGATATTTTTAACTTAAGTTTAAAATAAATAAGATTTACAAAATGGTTTGTTTTATTTCTTTTTAAATATTTCTTGATAATATAATCTCTTGTTTAAATTATAAAATATGTTAATTTCAAATAATAAGTATAATGTATTATTTTTAATATATATGAATTTTAATGTTAAAAGGAATTATTATTTTAAATGGAATAAATAGTGTATGTAAATATATATAACTTGACTTTTAAATTGAATCTTAGGATTTAACTTTATTTAAATTTGAATTTAAAGTTTTGAAATTCAAAAGAATAAATATTTAAATTGTTGGATATTATAATATTTGTATAAACTTATATTTATAAAATATAATTAGTTTTTGTTTCTCTTTAATATATATAGATAAGTATTTTAATAAATAAGAAAAGACTTTTATATACTTTTAAACTAAATAAAAATAAGATAAATACTTAAAAGACAAGTGTCATTTATCTAAAGCCTTTGTAAAACATGTGTAATTTAAGTAATAAATGTATAGGACAAGTGTCCTTAATTATTTTCATTTTCTTTTATTTTTATAAAAATCAAAATGTACTTATATAAACATATACATTTCATTCACTTCATTCTTTCCTCCTTTCCAAAACAAGAGAAACTCAAATGTAAATTCTCTAATACAAATCTGGAAATATTCAGTAACCCTTCTCAAACTCTTTCTCTAAATTGCGAAACTGAAATCCGAGAATCAAATGCCTCAAACCAAATCAAAGATCTGTAACATTCCTCAAACCAGAGAATTATCAAAATCAAAGTCTGTAACCAAGTTACAGATCTGAAATAAAAAGGCCTTGCAAACACTCTTTGAATCTGCAACACTTTCTTTCATCTCTGCATCATATTCAAAGGTCTGCCTGCCTCCATTTTCTTCAATCTGGAATCATCTCAAAAAGCCCTGCTGCATTCTATTCAACTCTGGAAGCAATTCAAACTGTCTACATTCAATTTTCAACCACTGGTAGTTGCATGCATGTAGTTTAATCAATCTAAAGCTCCAACAACTCCAGTTATTAAATCAAGTGAGGCATTCCAGTTTTAAGCAAAACAGTTTCAAAAGCTTTTCAATAAAATAGGCCTCTGTTCATCTTTGTTAAGGTGAGTAACATTCTATTTTTAAGGTTTAAATTAGGAAAGATGGTTGCATGTGAATATTTATAGGTGGTCCTACATATCTATGTATTGATGTATGATTATATACGTGAATTTCTATGTATACATGGATGAATAGTTATGTGTGCATATCTGTTATCTTTAAACCCTGTTCTGTTTGTTGCCCAGACTTAAGAATTTCCTTTAAAATCTCTTACCTCTGGATCTAGTTTTTGTAATGACTTAATTTACCAACAAAATATGATTGATTTGTAATAAACTAAAGTTTAAAAGGTTTAATTAAGTCAAAACTTTAACCTGAGTGCCTCTGTAAACTAAAATAACAGTGCATGTTATAAAATGTAAAAATTCAAACTGGGTAATTTATAGATTCAGGATTATATATGGAATATATAAGCTATAACATGATTTTTAACATTAATATCATAGTTTTTAGTATAGAATTAAAAGAGCAGTTCTGGTTTTAACTATAAATGAATTTTGGGTTAGAACTGTTGATCTAGGAGGTTGGATTGACCAACATTGTTTCTGGTAGTAATGGAGTGATCAAAGATGTAGGGAAAATTACTGGAAATTGAATTAAAGTATTGAGGCAATAGGAATTGAGGATTAAAGATTTTAACCCTAGTTTGAACCAGTCTAGATAAAATGATCAAAACGGGTTCTGTAGTGGATCGAGTGTATTAGGGTTTTGAGAGAGGGAAGCTTGGTCGATGACGAGGACATGGCCGGAGTTTCAGAATGTCTGGTGGTCTGGATTTCGAAGACGAGGAGTGTTGCCAGGTTTTGGAAGAATAGTCTGTGTTCCAGTTTTTGGTGCTCACGTTCTCGATTTCGATTTCGCTTTTTGATCGAAGATTGGATGGTCGTTTTCTGGTTCGTGGATGAACGCCGGCATGTGGGGATACTCGGCGATGGTCGGAGGCGACTGCATCTCCGGTGCACGTGCACGCGATCGTGAATATCTGGGTGAAGTCTGGGTTTAAAGCAGGGGAAGGCTACTCGAGTTTCTCGAGTTTTGTTCGTGTGAGACTCGAAGTGTTTAGGATTCGACTCGGAGTGTTTTTGAGTGGTCTCGAGTACTTTTAGTGTTGCCAGGTTTTTATACCTGTCAGTTTAAAATTTAAACTAAATTTAAATTGTGAAGCAATATAAAGATAGAAATTGAAATCAAGGCTTTATTTTATGGAGTCAAGTTTAGTTGGATTTTAGATTTGGATATAAATAGTTTTATGAATTTAAATGTTTTAAATAAGTTTAAATGTAAGGTAAATTTAAAAGTTTTGAAATTAAAAAGGGATTTGTTTAAATCTTGTAAAATTTCTTTTATAAGAAAAATATTATTTATCATTTAAAAGTTTTAAATTGATTTTTAAAACTTGTTGAAGTTAAATTATAAGTCAATGATTTTTATGCATTTAATTATTAGGGTAATTAAATGAATAATTAATTTATCTAATAAATTAATGAAATAAATAATTACTTAAAAGTAATTAAAGGTTTAATCTTAAAAGTTTAAGATTAATTATTTTTAGAATAATTAACTTGTAATTAAGATTCATTAATTAAATAGGATTTGATTTTAATTAATGGGTAAGATAAATTAATTAGAATAATTAATTTATAATTAAGGATTATAAATTAGAATATTAATTAATGATTAGGAATTAATTAATAAAGTAATTAAAGATTAATTAAGTTATGGTTAACATTTAATTAATTAAATAATTAAAGTTTAATTAATTGGTTATAAAGATTTATTAATTTGAAATTAATAATAATTAATATAAGTAAATTACTTAAGAAAAGTAATTAAATAATTGTTAATGAAGGTCATTAACTATGGATTATTAAATAATTAATTAATGTGATTAATTTTAATAATTAATTAGATTAATTAATTTAAAGATAATCAATTATAGAATTTGTTTTAAATGAATTACTTATTGGAAGTAATTAAGAAATAATTACTTATTGTAATTAATTAAAGTTAATTTGATTTAGTTAAATTAATTAATTAAGTTTAATTAATTTAGAATAATCAAGAGATGATTTGATAATAATTACTTAATGTAATTATTAAGGTAAGATTATTTAGGGAAGTAAATAATATGATAATTACTGGAAGTAATTAGTTGAATAAATGATTTTATTAATAGAAGTAATTTGAGTTAATTACTTTGAATAATTAATCAAGGGATTAATTAAGAAATTAATTAAGGAGTAATTAATTTAGTTAATGAAAGTAATTAAGGGTAATTAATTACTGATTGAAGATTAATCAAGGGTGATTAATAAATGTGGTTTAATTAAAGGTTAATTACTTAATGTAATTAATTTAATTAAGTAATTAATAATTAAGTTGTAATTAAGGATCATTAATTAATATAATTAATGATGTAATTAAGATTGGTTAATTAAGTAATAATTAATAAATGAAGTAATTAATTAATGTAATTAATTAAGGATTAATATAATTAAATATAGTTGATTTACTTAATAAATTTTAGTTAATTAATTAATGAAGTAATTAAAGGTTAATTACTATAAGTGGTTAAGGATAATTAATTTAAATAATTAATTAAAGATAAATTACTTGAATGTAATCAAAAGATAATTAATCAAGATGATTAATTGAAATGAATTATTAGAGGATAATTAATTAATTGATTAATTAATGGTTAAGTAAGAAGGATTTATAAAATGAAGTAATTAATTTAATTCAATTTAAATTAAGATGATATAAATCATTACTTATGAATGGGTGATAGTATTGGATACTTGACATTGATTGATATCTCTGATGAGATATATGCTGTATGATATGGATGTTAGTTGAATTGTATGGATTATCTGATAATGTTGATTATCTGTTATCTTCCTTTGTGAATAAAGATAATGAATTGAATTGTTTTAACCTTTAAAACAACTTGGCCTTAAAAGATACGTTTTGGATTTCGATGAGACCGGGATCGGGTTTCCGTATACCGGATTTCCAGGTCTGGAGACCCGAATACCACATCGATCCAAATTAACGATAGGTCGTGAATCAAGTGAAGATGAAGATTCAGAGTGCAAGGGTTATTGTCGTTAACTCTGAGGGTGATTCCAAAACGAGTGTAACGAGATAATGCCTTCGGTTTCGTTCGAACCCGGAACGAACTTATATGGACTGAATGCTTTCAGCACATCGTCAGGTGGACGATGAGCATTCTAGGATAGATGTGTTCTATTTAAAGGTAATCGTGACCTCAAGCCTCACAAACCGGGAATGGCTAAAACAGGGGAGGTGCAGCAAGGTTAGTGGGTAGCACCCAAGTAGGACAAGGTTACCTCTGTCTAGATGTCCCTTTCTATTTTCGACTTAGTGGTGCGGTTGCTGATCCCAACCGTGAGGTATCTTGTGCGGGAATTATCCAGTAAGGGATGTTCCGACCTTGTGTTGTAGGGGATTGGGAGTGATCCTCGGTACGGTGATCTAGGCCACGTACTGTGACGGGCGGTACCCCAGTAGCCCTGCCATTGTATGGAATCCAAACTCCAATAAGTGCCGTACGTATTAATTGTGCCCAACTATGTTGGAATGTGAGATGTAAGCATTTCAGCTATTTCTATAGTTTACTTGAAAACCCTAGACCCTATTATAATAAAATCAGATTTCCTATCAAATGTTTTGGTTAGCGTAAGGTAAAAACTTACCCATGTTTATTTATGGGGAGTCTTACGTGATACTTTTTCTTTCTAAAGGTTGTGAAGTTAAGAAAGTTTAACCAGTTACTCACACCAGACCCATGTCTGACCCAAGTGTTTATTTCTGTTTTATAAACTCTTGGGTACTCAAATTTTTACGAGTAGCCAAGGGATTCAGGTTTAGCTTTGACGAATATTCTGGAGGAGCAATGGAGCAGGAGGCTTCGGCGTTCGTAGATATAGTATTCCGCTGTGTTGATATCTGTGATAGTGTCTTGTCTTGTATTTGAGTTGTAATGTCTAAACAGATGTTTATAACTGTCTAGTAAGTGATGTATATGCTGTGTAACTCTGTAAAGTGTTGTATACTATGTAATAGTTTATGTTATTAATATAATTTATTCGTTCCGTTGTGAGATCGTTGTTGTTGTTTCTTTCTTTCTTCTCTTCTTTTCTATTTTCTACCCCTTTCTTTCTTATTAGCGATACGACTTTCTATGGAGAGAAAGTCGTGGTCGTTATAGTGGTATCAGAGCAGTAGGTTGAGTGAATACCTAGGCTCTGAAGTGGTGTCTATCTTGAGAGCGCGTAATTGTTAGTTATATAAAAATGGTTTTATATTGTGTTAATTGATCGGTTGAGTGGTATATGGATTCTGGTCAATACGAGTAGCTAACGTTATTGATAGGGATCTCTAAACACTTGAACCAGGCCAACGGACACAATGTTGTTTAAAAGAGGTAGATGAAATAATTTTACCCAGAAATAATTTCTATATAAAAAAAATATATCATTTTAAATATATATATTTATGTATTTCTACCTATTTATTGGGTTACCTGTTCGGGTTTTCCAATATAAGTTATAAAGGTAGATAAGGTGGTAGTGTGTGTAACACAATTACCAATAGTTGGAGTTTGAATGTTGAGGTTGGAAGTGTATCTGTCGAGACTGTAGACCTAATACTGTCTCGAGTAAGCTTTGCTGTGGTGAAGGATTTCATCGATCTTCGAAGGAAACTGTAATGGTTCGGAGTTTATCTTTGAAGTGTGGATGAGTAGAGTTGGATCGGTCGGATGTGCAGAAGTGTGTGATGGTATCTTGATACCTCAGGTAATAGTAGCTGTATGATGAGATACAGTGACGATGGATGTTCCCGAAGATGTTTTCTTTGGAACAAGATTAAGGAAGTGTGAATGTTTCGGTGTTGTGGCTGAGTTCAGCATGGTGTTTCTGTTTGGTTTGGAGTTCGAGTTTCTCGAAGAGCTTTGGATAGGAGCATCAGTGTCAGCAGTGCTACTAGGAGTGTTCTGTGATGGCAAGAAGTTTTCTAGCTGAGCAGTTTTTCTGGAAGTGAAGTTCAGAAGCAGCAGAGTGGATCCATTTCTTCGATAAATTGGATAAATAAGTGTAAGCTGTTCTGATTGGTAAAAAGAGAACAGTCTGTTTGGAATTAGGATGGGTTGATCGCAAAAGTGACTTGCGATTGTCTGAGTGTTCTCTTGGGTTGTCAGAATTTTTCTGGGTGTCTTCAGAGAAGTCAGAAGTTTGTCCGCATCTGAAGGTTGAGTTTTCTTATCGACTGGATTCCATGAGTGATACCGGTGGTTCAGTCTAGTTGAAGGATGTTTTCCTAGAGATAGAGTTTGGTGAAGCAGCTCAAGTTTTGATGGAGTATCTGAGTTTTTTTTTATGGATCAGTGAACCTTATTTCTAGAAGTGAGTTGTCCAGTCTGTGCTTGTGTTCTACCTCAGATCAGAGTTGAGCAGCGAAAGCAGTTTGGAGTGTATCTCTGGATGGGAGAAGTAAGTTTGGAATCTACTGATAATTGTGGAGTAGAGCTGTGTTTTGGATCTCTTCTGTATTCTGATTTGGATAAGTATTTGGATTTCTGAATTGAATTGTCAGTTTGGATAACTGGAATTCATTATGTTTTACATATCTCTGAGGGAGTACGTATTTGATCTATCTTTGGTTTTGGAATCTGCAGTTCTGGAGGTTTGATTGTTGAGTCAGACTCGTTTGTAGTCTGATATTCTGTTTAGTTCTGTAGATCTAGATGAGTAGGAGATCTATAGCTTAGTAGTTTAGATTGTTTGTAGAGCAAGTATTCCGGTATATATATATATATACTTGGGAAACTCGAGGAATTTTATCTAGAATTTAGTCTAGATAGTTAGAATTGTTTGATTGAATGATTTGGTTGCTATGGTTGCTAGCATATGGATGATAGTAGATGCTTGTGTTTTGAATTTAAATCTTTAAATAAGATTATTAAATTACCTTTGTTTAAATTTCGGGGACGAAATTATTTTAAGGGGGGAGGAATGTAATATCCCGGAAATTTTGACAATATCAATTTAATAATCTGTTGAATAATTAAATTGATATGGATAATCTTTGATAATAAGATTTGAATTTAATTTAATAATCTGATTAAATTAGTATTAATTGATGATTTTATCTTTTAAAAGTTAATAAGATATTTCTATTTGGATATATATATATATTTATTTATATATATTGTAAGTAGAAGCTTTGGTAAATTGGGAATTTATATTTAATTTAATCTGGACTTTTCAAAGATATTTAAATAAGTAATTTTATAGTTTTAAAATACTTTAAGAAAATATTTAATTGGTTTAAGATATTTTTAACTTAAGTTTAAAATAAATAAGATTTACAAAATGGTTTGTTTTATTTCTTTTTAAATATTTCTTGATAATATAATCTCTTGTTTAAATTATAAAATATGTTAATTTCAAATAATAAGTATAATGTATTATTTTTAATATATATGAATTTTAATGCTAAAAGGAATTGTTATTTTAAATGGAATAAATAGTGTATGTAAATATATATAACTTGACTTTTAAATTGAATCTTAGGATTTAACTTTATTTAAATTTGAATTTAAAGTTTTGAAATTCAAAAGAATAAATATTTAAATTGTTGGATATTATAATATTTGTATAAACTTATATTTATAAAATATAATTAGTTTTTGTTTCTCTTTAATATATATAGATAAGTATTTTAATAAATAAGAAAAGACTTTTATATACTTTTAAACTAAATAAAAATAAGATAAATACTTAAAAGACAAGTGTCATTTATCTAAAGCCTTTGTAAAACATGTGTAATTTAAGTAATAAATATATAGGACAAGTGTCCTTAATTATTTTCATTTTCTTTTATTTTTATAAAAATCAAAATGTACTTATATAAACATATACATTTCATTCACTTCATTCTTTCCTCCTTTCCAAAACAAGAGAAACTCAAATGTAAATTCTCTAATACAAATCTGGAAATATTCAGTAACCCTTCTCAAACTCTTTCTCTAAATTGCAAAACTGAAATCCGAGAATCAAATGCCTCAAACCAAATCAAAGATCTGTAACATTCCTCAAACCAGAGAATTATCAAAATCAAAGTCTGTAACCAAGTTACAGATCTGAAATAAAAAGGCCTTGCAAACACTCTTTGAATCTGCAACACTTTCTTTCATCTCTGCATCATATTCAAAGGTCTGCCTGCCTCCATTTTCTTCAATCTGGAATCATCTCAAAAAGCCCTGCTGCATTCTATTCAACTCTGGAAGCAATTCAAACTGTCTACATTCAATTTTCAACCACTGGTAGTTGCATGCATGTAGTTTAATCAATCTAAAGCTCCAACAACTCCAGTTATTAAATCAAGTGAGGCATTCCAGTTTTAA
This sequence comes from Allium fistulosum, assembly GCA_030737815.1. NCBI lineage: Eukaryota > Viridiplantae > Streptophyta > Magnoliopsida > Asparagales > Amaryllidaceae > Allium > Allium fistulosum. The sequence goes on from CM060904.1 coordinate 647,678,993, forward strand.
GCAAAACAGTTTCAAAAGCTTTTCAATAAAATAGGCCTCTGTTCATCTTTGTTAAGGTGAGTAACATTCTATTTTTAAGGTTTAAATTAGGAAAGATGGTTGCATGTGAATATTTATAGGTGGTCCTACATATCTATGTATTGATGTATGATTATATACGTGAATTTCTATGTATACATGGATGAATAGTTATGTGTGCATATCTGTTATCTTTAAACCCTGTTCTGTTTGTTGCCCAGACTTAAGAATTTCCTTTAAAATCTCTTACCTCTGGATCTAGTTTTTGTAATGACTTAATTTACCAACAAAATATGATTGATTTGTAATAAACTAAAGTTTAAAAGGTTTAATTAAGTCAAAACTTTAACCTGAGTGCCTCTGTAAACTAAAATAACAGTGCATGTTATAAAATGTAAAAATTCAAACTGGGTAATTTATAGATTCAGGATTATATATGGAATATATAAGCTATAACATGATTTTTAACATTAATATCATAGTTTTTAGTTTAGAATTAAAAGAGCAGTTCTGGTTTTAACTATAAATGAATTTTGGGTTAGAACTGTTGATCTAGGAGGTTGGATTGACCAACATTGTTTCTGGTAGTAATGGAGTGATCAAAGATGTAGGGAAAATTACTGGAAATTGAATTAAAGTATTGAGGCAATAGGAATTGAGGATTAAAGATTTTAACCCTAGTTTGAACCAGTCTAGATAAAATGATCAAAACGGGTTCTGTAGTGGATCGAGTGTATTAGGGTTTTGAGAGAGGGAAGCTTGGTCGATGACGAGGACATGGCCGGAGTTTCAGAATGTCTGGTGGTCGGGATTTCGAAGACGAGGAGTGTTGCCAGGTTTTGGAAGAATAGTCTGTGTTCCAGTTTTTGGTGCTCACGTTCTCGATTTCGATTTCGCTTTTTGATCGAAGATTGGATGGTCGTTTTCTGGTTCGTGGATGAACGTCGGCATGTGGGGATACTCGGCGATGGTCGGAGGCGACTGCATCTCCGGTGCACGTGCACGCGATCGTGAATATCTGGGTGAAGTCTGGGTTTAAAGCAGGGGAAGGCTACTCGAGTTTCTCGAGTTTTGTTCGTGTGAGACTCGAAGTGTTTAGGATTCGACTCGGAGTGTTTTTGAGTGGTCTCGAGTACTTTTAGTGTTGCCAGGTTTTTATACCTGTCAGTTTAAAATTTAAACTAAATTTAAATTGTGAAGCAATATAAAGATAGAAATTGAAATCAAGGCTTTATTTTATGGAGTCAAGTTTAGTTGGATTTTAGATTTGGATATAAATAGTTTTATGAATTTAAATGTTTTAAATAAGTTTAAATGTAAGGTAAATTTAAAAGTTTTGAAATTAAAAAGGGATTTGTTTAAATCTTGTAAAATTTCTTTTATAAGAAAAATATTATTTATCATTTAAAAGTTTTAAATTGATTTTTAAAACTTGTTGAAGTTAAATTATAAGTCAATGATTTTTATGCATTTAATTATTAGGGTAATTAAATGAATAATTAATTTATCTAATAAATTAATGAAATAAATAATTACTTAAAAGTAATTAAAGGTTTAATCTTAAAAGTTTAAGATTAATTATTTTTAGAATAATTAACTTGTAATTAAGATTCATTAATTAAATAGGATTTGATTTTAATTAATGGGTAAGATAAATTAATTAGAATAATTAATTTATAATTAAGGATTATAAATTAGAATATTAATTAATGATTAGGAATTAATTAATAAAGTAATTAAAGATTAATTAAGTTATGGTTAACATTTAATTAATTAAATAATTAAAGTTTAATTAATTGGTTATAAAGATTTATTAATTTGAAATTAATAATAATTAATATAAGTAAATTACTTAAGAAAAGTAATTAAATAATTGTTAATGAAGGTCATTAACTATGGATTATTAAATAATTAATTAATGTGATTAATTTTAATAATTAATTAGATTAATTAATTTAAAGATAATCAATTATTGAATTTGTTTTAAATGAATTACTTATTGGAAGTAATTAAGAAATAATTACTTATTGTAATTAATTAAAGTTAATTTGATTTAGTTAAATTAATTAATTAAGTTTAATTAATTTAGAATAATCAAGAGATGATTTGATAATAATTACTAAATGTAATTATTAAGGTAAGATTATTTAGGGAAGTAAATAATATGATAATTACTGGAAGTAATTAGTTGAATAAATGATTTTATTAATAGAAGTAATTTGAGTTAATTACTTTGAATAATTAATCAAGGGATTAATTAAGAAATTAATTAAGGAGTAATTAATTTAGTTAATGAAAGTAATTAAGGGTAATTAATTACTGATTGAAGATTAATCAAGGGTGATTAATAAATGTTGTTTAATTAAAGGTTAATTACTTAATGTAATTAATTTAATTAAGTAATTAATAATTAAGTTGTAATTAAGGATCATTAATAAATATAATTAATGATGTAATTAAGATTGGTTAATTAAGTAATAATTAATAAATGAAGTAATTAATTAATGTAATTAATTAAGGATTAATATAATTAAATATAGTTGATTTACTTAATAAATTTTAGTTAATTAATTAATGAAGTAATTAAAGGTTAATTACTATAAGTGGTTAAGGATAATTAATTTAAATAATTAATTAAAGATAAATTACTTGAATGTAATCAAAAGATAATTAATCAAGATGATTAATTGAAATGAATTATTAGAGGATAATTAATTAATTGATTAATTAATGGTTAAGTAAGAAGGATTTATAAAATGAAGTAATTAATTTAATTCAATTTAAATTAAGATGATATAAATCATTACTTATGAATGGGTGATAGTATTGGATACTTGACATTGATTGATATCTCTGATGAGATATATGCTGTATGATATGGATGTTAGTTGAATTGTATGGATTATCTGATAATGTTGATTATCTGTTATCTTCCTTTGTGAATAAAGATAATGAATTGAATTGTTTTAACCTTTAAAACAACTTGGCCTTAAAAGATACGTTTTGGATTTCGATGAGACCGGGATCGGGTTTCCGTATACCGGATTTCCAGGTCTGGAGACCCGAATACCACATCGATCCAAATTAACGATAGGTCGTGAATCAAGTGAAGATGAAGATTCAGAGTGCAAGGGTTATTGTCGTTAACTCTGAGGGTGATTCCAAAACGAGTGTAACGAGATAATGCCTTCGGTTTCGTTCGAACCCGGAACGAACTTATATGGACTGAATGCTTTCAGCACATCGTCAGGTGGACGATGAGCATTCTAGGATAGATGTGTTCTATTTAAAGGTAATCGTGACCTCAAGCCTCACAAACCGGGAATGGCTAAAATAGGGGAGGTGCAGCAAGGTTAGTGGGTAGCACCCAAGTAGGACAAGGTTACCTCTGTCTAGATGTCCCTTTCTATTTTCGACTTGGTGGTGCGGTTGCTGATCCCAACCGTGAGGTATCTTGTGCGGGAATTATCCAGTAAGGGATGTTCCGACCTTGTGTTGCAGGGGATTGGGAGTGATCCTCGGTACGGTGATCTAGGCCACGTACTGTGACGGGCGGTACCCCAGTAGCCCTGCCATTGTATGGAATCCAAACTCCAATAAGTGACGTACGTATTAATTGTGCCCAACTATGTTGGAATGTGAGATGTAAGCATTTCAGCTATTTCTATAGTTTACTTGAAAACCCTAGACCCTATTATAATAAAATCAGATTTCCTATCAAATGTTTTGATTAGCGTAAGGTAAAAACTTACCCATGTTTATTTGTGGGGAGTCTTACGTGATACTTTTTCTTTCTAAAGGTTTTGAAGTTAAGCAAGTTTAACCTGTTATTCACACCAGACCCATGTCTGACCCAAGTGTTTATTTCTGTTTTATAAACTCTTGGGTACTCAAATTTTTACGAGTAGCCAAGGGATTCAGGTTTAGCTTTGACGAATATTCTGGAGGAGCAATGGAGCAGGAGGCTTCGGCGTTCGTAGATATAGTATTCCGCTGTGTTGATATCTGTGATAGTGTCTTGTCTTGTATTTGAGTTGTAATGTCTAAACAGATGTTTATAACTGTCTAGTAAGTGATGTATATGCTGTGTAACTCTGTAAAGTGTTGTATACTATGTAATAGTTTATGTTATTAATATAATTTATTCGTTCCGCTGTGAGATCGTTGTTGTTATTTCTTTCTTTCTTCTCTTCTTTTCTATTTTCTACCCCTTTCTTTCTTATTAGCGATACGACTTTCTATGGAGAGAAAGTCGTGGTCGTTACACCATCCGTGTAATTGCTTTGTGCGAGCACCGATATGTCAGATAGTATAACATGCATTTCTATTTCAGGAGGAAATCCGACATACCGATACAAACTCAAAGCTACTACACAGTGGCTATAATAGTTTAGGACAATAGATATAAAAATAACACAGATAACATAAATGCGGAATACAGATGGAACGGAAAGTCTCATATATACAATAACTGATATCAGTTACAATACATTTGACACAATACAAATGATACAACTACAACTGTCGACTCAAGAAGTTATATATACAAGTACATTATCGACTAATATACATGAATACATTATCATCTTAAAACAGACACACTGACTACTACAACAAGACGAAGACCACTTCAAATGATATAAAAAGTCTTCATAGCTCTAGCAGCAACCCAAAGCTAAAAATCTACAACCTGTAAATACTCGGTCTGACCCGAGTATTAAATTCAAAAGAAAATAATACACGGGTCAGTCTAATTCAAACTCAGTTATTAATGCACGAAAGCAATAATAATCAAATATCAAATGGACGTCAGTCACAGAATTCTCGTATACCCAACTTCTCGATAAGAGAACCGGATAACGACAGATATAACACTAAACAGTGTTAATCCACAAAACAGAAATCCAAAGCAGTTTAAACAATTGAAATGTCAATTTTAAAACATCAATGCTAATTGGCTGCAGAACACGCTAACGTGTACTGCCTCGCCAATACAGCCTACGAATTACGCAACAGGTCGATGAATCAAGAACAAAAGAAATATCGATTAAAATCTGTCAATTCGGTGTGGCTGCAGTGCACGCACGCGTGCACTGCCTCGCCACAACAGAATATAAATTACCACAACTCCAAGTATTAACAATAATTGATACGTCAAAAAAATCAAAATATCTAACCCGGATTGGTCAGAAAGTAAACAGACTCAAAAGATATCATAAGAGATACGAGTGAAGCTACAACATAAGCTTCAACAAGCATAGGAACATGAACAGCTAAAGATAGTAATAAGAAAGGGCAGACATGACTCGACATGTATGAATGGCTTCAACGTCAAAGACAGAGAGACCAAAATGAAACTGCACATGCCTCAATAACAACTACATGGAACAGGAGATTGCAACTTAAATAGAAAATGCACGTGAACCTCATGGCAGCAATTCAAGGCAACAGTGACAACTCAAATACAATCCAAATGCCATCAGTGAAGCAAAATGACAAAATGCAAATGATACAAGGCATCAATGCAATGTATCCGATTCGAGAACAAGGCAGTGTAGCAGGTCAACAAGTGCTCAGGGATGAACAGATGCAAGTGAAAATGACACATGAATATGCAGTGTATACCCAAGTACAACTAAAATGCAACAATGTTTCTGAATGGATCAAGCTATGGCAAATGAGACAGTGAATCAACTAGAACCTCAATATGTACATCAACAACTAAAGTTCGAGCTATATCACAATGCAACAACGACAGTTCAAGTAAAACTGGAAGCATACAGGCAACATGAACCAATGAAGTCAGGGCCAAAGTTTGTCAGAATTTATATACAGCAGCTACAATAGTGAATCAAAGTATAAACCAGGGTGCACTATAATGAATGCAGAATGAACGGAAATGGTCAAGTATAACAGAGTTCGACAATATGCACAAAGGCATAGCAAGAGTCACAAGACCATCAAGCAGTGAGCAGTGAAGACGTGAACAAGTGATCGGTAAACAAAGACATAAATGGAATCTGAACCAATACACTTGAATGCACCAAGTAAGCTACAGAGATGACACTGCAGCACCAGTACAAATCAGTGAAATACAACAAAGATGAACCAATTCAATATGATATACAACTTGAACCACAGACCCAACATTTCAACTGACACATATATGCAGTAGTCGAACCAAAGAGCTAACATATGCAACTGAAATCAAGTGAAGTCATGAAGGCTACTGGACAGTAGACATAACAGATCAAAAGCCAGCAAAGACTATACAAAAAATGTCAACCCAGTGTGGATGCAAACTATATGATAAGCAATCTGAATATGAATGCAAGGGAGCAATGCACTAAGCAAATGAAGCGACTGACACAAACAACATTAGCAACTACATGCACAGTAAAGATGGCCAGAGAACAAAGCTCACAAGTGACAGAGAAACCAACTCCAAACTCACGAGAATAAAATTATAACAAGTTCGTATTTTTATTGTTAAAAAAAGGTCATAGTAAAGCCGTGGTCATCACAAAAGTCGAGTTTGTAGTCGAAGACTAACTGGAGTTCAAAGGTTGCAGAAGTCATGGAACGAACAAGTCAAAGCAAATAATTCACTGAATTGAAATCAACAGCGTCAACAAGACTGTGAAGCAACTCAAAGACCAAGTCGAAGTCGAACTGTTCTCAACAGACTCAAATACGAGCTCCAGAAGAACAATGTCACTTCAGAGCAAAACAAATGACGCAATGTATGAAATCAGTATGAACTCAGTAAGTAAGCACAAGTGCTTTAACTCATAGGCAATTATATCAAGTTAAAAGAGCAAGCCCGAGTCAATTCTCGTCTAAATTATTTTCACAAACTAAAGTTTGCAGATATAAAACCAAAGCCAAAAACATCAAATTCGAATACGAATGAACTGGAGCTGGAATTAGATGTGAGATGAACTCACCTTGTTCGAACCGGAGACGAACTTGAGAGAAGGAGTTGAATCGCCAGAGAGTCGAAACATCGCCGAAGCCCTAGTTTTCAAATCGCCATTATCTCAAAGGGGATCGAGCCAGAAGAAAAAAAAATGAAAGGGGATCGACTCGAGAATAATAAAAAGGGGTCGAAGATAAAGATAATACTAGGCCAGCCATTTTTTTTAAAAAAAAAATAAAGAAAAAATATTTATCTAAAGCCCAAAATAAATTTCTCAATCATTTTTATAATAGAATTTTAACTTAATAAAATTCCAATAAAAATTGGCGAATGGTTTATATCACCTAGTGGCGATAATTAAATGCTACGAATTTGCGGGTTGTTACAAATAGATAATGGAATCGGTCTAATAAAATCAATTCAAAATTACGGAGATCGACGAAGAAGAATTATTAGTTTGTTTAAGAGAAAACTAACAAAGTAAATTGAAATATGTGGTTTTGATGTGTGCGTATTGGTAGAAAAGTAATCTTCTTTTCATTATCCTTATGGCTAATAGAATTATAAGCCTTCCTTGTAATTATAGTTAGTTGGACTGGAAACCCCTTTATAAAGATTCTTAATTAATCTCTCCTTATTCATTTTATCTAAAATAGGAATTCATCTAACGATTCCATGGTAAATTACATAAATACCTTAAAAGAACATGCAATTAAATGTAGCGTTTTTGTTAATTAGAAAAAATTTCAAGAAATTTGGTAAAAACAAGTTATTTCCTTTTCTTTTATTTTACCTTAACTTTCTGTCTTTCCGGCACTTGAGTGCTTGGCACACGAATACCGTGGATGTATTTTATATCAACATTCAAGGATCGAAAATTCGAGTTGTTGTGATGTTTTATTGAAATCATAGTTCTTGTTTAAACATTTAGGTCTCATAAACTATCTGATGTTATTTGGCCGACTAAATAAACATCTTTCCTAGAACACTCTAAGTTAAAAGGGTCGAAGTAGTAGATCAGTTTTAACTTTTAAGACTATATTTTGTTTGGGCCTCAATTTGAATTTTTAACAATAAAATAATATTGACATTTTTCATATACCATTGGGATTTAGAAGAATATTATATAAGTAAATAAGGATGGAGTAAGTTTTAAATTTAACATTTTATAATCATTTTTCTTTATAAAATGTTTGTAAACTTTATTGAAAATTTATGATGAATTCATAAATAATTTTAGTATTGAGTGAAATAATATAAATGAGAATGAAAGTGATTTAGAAAAAAATTAGTGTAATTAAGAAACCAATCAGATTAAGTACATAAGTTATACGTAGATCATTTTATTCACATAGTTTTTTATCTAAGATTCGAGTACATAACTTCAGGGTGATTCACCCCAGTTCAAAAAAGGATTTCTCACTCGATACATCTCAGCGAACACTTGATTCCGATTCTTGATATGATACCGAGGTTTTCTATCATAGTATATGGCTATGTAAGGAGAATAGGGGTTTCTAATTGAGTAATATGATCGGAGTCCATACTAGGGAGGTCGAGTTAGCGATACCAGTTCAGAAGTGAAGATTTTGTATCCGAGCAAGTGATCGAATCGGATATTGCATATGGATGATTTATGTACATCATATGGGCTTAAGTGTATTTGTTTGCAATATAGTATGGCTTAAGAAAATTTGGAGAGTGACTTTTAATTTGGTCCGAGGGAGCATATATAATCTTTTAAGCAATAACCAAAGGCTGATTAGCGTGATGGTATGCTTAAATAATTATCTATATCCTTGGACGATCGAGAAAGTTGTGAACCAAAGCAAAATTCTAATAATTGCTTGTTAGTCACTTGACATTTTAAATAATATTAAGTGTTAGTTTATTCCTCTATGAAATTTGATTTTATTGATAGTGTGATTTTATAGACTACGGTATATAAAGTGTTGTTTATTAGGACTCAAAAAAGATGCTTTTGAAAAAAAAGGCGATTTCGAAAGAATCCGTGAAAGAAATAATAATATAATTTTGAGAACTTCGGTAAAGTATTGTTATTTCAAGATATTTGAAAGGAGTTTTGTGAAGTGATTTTTCAAATATTTTTGGTTATTACTAAAGTTAGGCGATTGGAGGTTTTTCGATTTGTAAGGCTCGGTAGGTATATTCTAAACAAGCCATCAAATTAAACATTCATTTCAATGATTTAAGCAATTACTCATTAAGGTAGCTTGATGCCTATGTTGGGGTGTCTCGCATTGTGTGTGGGTAATGGACGCACATTGGAAAGAAGAATAGTCCCACATCGTGAAAAATAATTGAGGCGGAGTGGTATATATACGAGTTTGGTCGCATGTAAAAACAAGGGATTCATTTTGTTAAAATGTGTTGATCAAACTCATATGTTGTTCCCACGTAGTGATGTGCCGACATGATTTCTACATGGTATCAGAGTCGATGGTAATGCTTGGGGAAATGGACAATGTGCGAGAGATCTGTAAATCGTGGTAGCTAGCAGTGTAAGCTTAAGTAGTCAGATTTAATGTGGAGCTAGAACATGGTACGTTGGATCTGGTAGAATGACACGGGAACAAAGTCTCGATATGGTGCAGGCATCGTGTTGGCGTATTGGAAGACAAATATATGGATGCGAGCCAAGGTGGAGATCTGTTGGGGTGTCTCGCATTGTGTGTGGGTAATGGGCGCACACATTGAAAACAATAATAGTCCCACGTCGTGAAAAATAATGGAGGCGGAGTGGTATATATATGAGTTTGGTCACATGTAACAATGAGAGATTTCTTTTGTTAAAAGATTTTGGCTAAACTCATATGTTGCCTTCGCGTAGGGATATGCGGACCAGATTTCAACAATCTAACATATAATCGATAGGCATCGATTAACGTATATATAACTGTAACATCTTTGCATGTAATTATAAATGCGATGATAACAAAGATTTAAAATATGTTTGTTTAACCATTATTTTAACCATAATATTTATATTTACAAATAAATATATTGATATAATACGTTATAGGTGATATAATAAAACAATGTTTGTACCCAAGCTTCATCATAATCAATAGTTCAAAATTACCAAAATCAATAATAATATAACGATTTTATAATTTTTATAAATTATTACATAGATGATTTATATGTGCATATAATTGTTATGCATATGCAAATATGAATGGATTAATATTTTAAATCCTGAAAATTAATAGAGTTAAATATTACAACTGTTGTACATATGTTTGACATAGTTTAAAAGGTGATTGGTTAAAGGGGCTGAAATAAAATATACCATGTATATGTCTTTTAAGTCAAAATTAAGTTATCAATGGAGATTAATTACATAATTTTAGTCGGTCCAATATGGGAAATTATGGGTTGAATGTGTTTGCTCCTTGTTGGAAATGAAGGGATATTTGATGTATATGGTGTAAACTTATAGCCAATTATTAAATACACATTTTTTTTTACTTATTAGCACAATTTTTACCCGTCATACAAGGGTAAGAGGAAGGGTCAAATATCGCTGTCAATGAGTACCAAAAAAATTCTAAATTCCTCTCTATCTGTATTAGAAATATGAACAATTATCTGATATTCGATAATTATCCCCGTAGTTTTTATCAAGATCATGGTTAATTTTTTTTGTGTATTTTAGCGCATAAAACGGTTGTCGGTTACTATTTTATTTCGATAAAAAGTTTAATATGTGTATTAAAATCAATATTTGCTTCTTAAAATTATTTTTCTTAGCATATATTTTATTGTTTATATTATTTGTACTGAAATGAATTTATAAAGTATCAATTCTATTTCTATTTTTAGATTTATTAGTCGTGAATTGATCAAAGAATTTTCGATAAATATCCAATATTCGTTCGCAGCCGCGGATGTGAATTTACAAAAATGATTTCAAACATGAATACAGATATAACACTATTTGAATCCGCATCCGACCGTTTACAGGCCAATGGTCAAATGATGAGAAGTGAAGGAGATAAATGTATTTAACTTTAGAGATAAAATACAATGCAACTAAATTAATTATAGGTCAAAAGTCTAACTCACATTTATCTTTACGTTTAAAATGCTGAATCGTCAACTTGTTTTTTTAGTTTTATTGAAAAAGAAATGAATATATCATTTTGGTATAGAGTATGTAGTGATATTACATCATACCAACTACAATTTTTGGTTCATTAATTGAATAAATGTTTTATCTCTTCAAAATTATATTATCCAAATGTTAACTTTATATTACAATACACTACATGTGAATGTTCTTGTATTTTCAGGTATAAACTACTCACATATTCATCTTCAAAAAAAAATATCAAGATAGATGAATGTTTTAATCTTAATGCTACAAACATCTGAATCCATCAGTTCAGAAATAATCGATCAATGAAAATCATTAGAGAAAAATTGATACAATTGAAGATGACCCTTTAAATATTAACTAGGAAAATTTCAAAGGTAATCCCTAAATGATAATTTACCAAAAGGTCATGTTAAAATTAACAGTTAATAATTTTATAAAATTTGATTCATTTAAATTTTGTTGCATTTATAATATACTGAAAAACATAAGCTAGCTAAAATCTTATGAGATTTATTGCCTTTTGAGGGACCGCCTTTTGATATCAATTAGAGAATGTAATCATGTGTGATTGAAGTCGTTTAAAGTTCAAATCATTTGAGAGTAAAATAATATGGAAACCAATTTTTGCTTTGGATACGAAGAATTGATAATGGAATAGGTCTAATAAAATCAATCCGAAATTTCTAAAATTGATGATGAAAAATTATTAGTTCGTTCAAGAGAAAACTAACAAAGTAATTTGAAATATGTGGTTTTGATGTGTACGTATTGGTAGAAGAGTAATCTTCTTTTCATTATCCTTATGGCTAATAGGATTATAAGTCTTCCTTGTAATTATAGTTAGTTGGACTGGAAACCCCATTTATAAAGATTCATAATTAATCTCTCTTTATTAATTTTATCTAAATTATGAATTCATCTAATGATTCCATGGTAAATTACAAAAATACCATAAAAGAACATGCAATTAAATGTAGCATTTTAGTTAATTGGAAGAAATTTCAAGAAATCAGGTAAAAAACAAGTTAATCACACAATTATGGAAAGTAAGTTTCCAAATTGCATTATTCAAGCATTGTAAATACAAGTAAATACTCGGTATTTTAATTTCCCTACAAGAAATGAAAAAATATTTAAAATAGGCAGATAATCTAAATATCCTTAAAATCACATAGCTAATAGACAAAGATTTAGCAATTCAAAGCGAAAATTAAGAAATCCAAAAATACGTTATTTATCTAAAAATCATGATAAATAATTGTTTTCCAAATTAGTCCATCCTAAAAGTGGAATGGTAAATAAAGTCAAAGATTTAATTAGTAATTAAGAAAATTAAAGTAACTTAAAATAAATGGTAAGAAAATTTTCCAAATCTTTTCGCTCGCATGGAAATAAAGTTTCCCAAATTTTAAAATCTAAGCTATATATATTATGTATATAGTTGATAACGTGTTCCATTTATCTCCTTCATCCTATTTCTCTTTAAGCATTTACTCTTCTTCCTACTTTGTAAGTATTTTTATCTTATCCATACCTTAATTTTTTTTCCTTTTTGCGTTTAATCTACAACACATTTAGAATTTAGTGTTACTTGCTAATATTTTGTCATGCCATGGACTATTACATTCAAATTTACAAGTAGTTGGCTTTATAGATTAGATACATATAAGCACATATATTTTGATGTATTCGATTGTGGTTTATGTTGCATTACCAGGAATGAAAATCATATTAATTGATCATAAAGTAGTTTACATAATCATTAAAAAAACATTGTAAAATTTAGGACAAAAATGTATTTATATTTCTAAAATTTTAAATTCAAAGTTCATATAAACAATTTAAGTTGAAACTATAAACTCGCTTCATGCTATTTCAAGTATGAGTTTGAACCATTTAAATTTTTTATATTTTTAAGTTAAACTTAGAGTTTTATCTTAAAAATAGATTTCGATACAAGGTTTAAATTTTGTACATGTTAGTTAATAGAAATTATTCATATTACATAAGGGAATTGTTGAAGGTGAAATTGTTTGGCTAAGGAAACCAAAAGAAAAAAGCGTCAAAAAGAATTTTTTAAGGAAAAATTGATACATTAGTTCTCCCCTTACGAAAAAAAAATTAATTACCAAATTCTCCTTTTCAGAATCATCCTTTTTTTTCTTTTTTCTATACCATGAATTCGAATGATATTATATTTTAGTTCTCTAATTTGAAGATTTTCAATTTCTTAGTCTCTTTCAAAATCCCCACCAAAAATGATGTTTTGGATATTTATTTTTTCATTGTATTGAAGATTCTAATGATATCTTTAGTTCTAAGAATTTAATGTTTTAACTATGTTTCAAAATAAGATATCAAATTATACAGATTTTGCAAATTATTTTTTATGGTCCAAACAAAATTAATATCAATAATATGCATGTTTCTTTAGTCAAAATGTCATAAATAAATTTTAACTAAAGATAGAAAATATGAAGATCTCTCTAATCTTGTTTAACCTTCTAATTTTACAATGAACTTTTTTGTAGTGAGAAAGGTATGTTTATTAGAAGATGAGAGGAAGGGGAAATAATTGGGTATTTATGGAATAACGGGCTATAACCTATACTTACTATGATTGCTAAGTTCGGTTTCTATAACTCAAAACTCTCTTCAATTTCATACAGAAATTTTAATCTCAACGGTTGCAAATTTTTGTTTTTCTTTTCGGTGCGGGTATGTGCATCTTTCTCATCTTTTTGTTTCTTTTCAACGAGTAATTTATATGTCTTTTCAATAACTTAACCCTATTTTGAAAAAATATTAATGGTCGTCCTTTCCTCCTCCCCCAATAATGTCTAACCCTAATTTGAAGTCATCTAACGACCGACGTTTCCTCAATAGACTTGCCCGACGCTTGGCCACCGTGTCGTTGCCTATTGGATTTACTGTCGTTTGACCTCGCTTCGTCGGTGAGGACTATGGCGCTTTTCCATTTATAACCGTACGCTTTTGGTGATTGCTTCAAAACTTCCACTTCTGCCATTAGGTAATCTTCTATGCAAACTTTCCCTCCTCTCCATTCTATTTCCTATCTTGGTAGAAAATCAGGGCCCCTTTATTTTTAACACGATTTTTTTATTCTGAGAAGCGTCGTTGCTAACTTGCTATTAACAATGGAAAATGTGTTTGAGTTTATGTTAGTATGCCATGTGTAATGTGGTCCTGTATGATGGCAATAAAAGTTCTTATTGGGGTTTCGAATAATGCAAAATTGATGATAGCATCAGCAAGCAACTATTAGTTATGGATAGTGATATTCGTTGAAAATATTAAATCCTAAAGATGCATTTGTTGGTATTAATTAAATTTATCACTTAGTTACTCATTATGTTTCCAAAGATTTTATACTGACCAATTTTGTTCTAGGGTTAGAATGGCTAAGTCATATAAGTCCTCATGACATAGATAAGGTACGAGTGTTATATTCAAATTTATAACAAACTAGGGTCTTTTTGTTTCATACAACTTACCAAAGAAGTTTGTTATTCAACTTTATAACAAACTGGCTTCTTAACCATTTACAAAGGTTACAAACAAAGTGTACAAATGAACTATGAAAATATTTTTGTAAATAATACAAAATTGATGATAGCATATTGTTTTCAAAATCTATTTCACATATTTGCACAGTTATTTCACTATTGTACAAATGAACTATGAAAATATTTTTGTAAATATAATTCTACAGTATTTTGGTTAGCTCACATGCTACATCATAATGCAGAGGATATTGAAGTTGAAGTTGGAAGGTTACCGACATCATGTTGCATAAATGTTGGAGGGGCGAGGCTATAATGGGCTGATTTCAAGTTAGAAGGTACTATGGAAATCGTTGATCGGTGTAAACTTCCATATTTGCATACATACATTTTCACATAGATATTTTTAACATGAATATATCCTTTTCCATTTGTTATTTTGATCGCTTTCTATTACCTACAACAAAACTGTGAAGCTACACTTTGTCATCCATAACTTGAATAATTTAGTTCATAGTATCATTTTCCTTTGACTATTGAGAGATGATCCTTTTTTCCCATATTCTACTTGGTTGTTTGTAGAGTGAATAGCAGAAGGAAGGTGAGAGAAAAAGTTAACACACAACTTATCAATAGATCTGAGTATAAATGATCAGTTACTTGATTATGCATTTTCAGAATAGAATTGCCTTAATTAAAGTTCTTGATATATACAACATTTAACCTTCATGTATCCTACTACTTGAAATGGTTAAAAACTTATCACACTTTTGACAAAGCATGGGCACTAATATTTTTTGCATAAGCAACTTCCAATATATAGAAAAAGAACACTTTTACTTATTTCGGATTGTGTAGTTCTAACACCATAAAGGTATAGAATTGAGTATGTAAATCGACTTATATTTTTGTAGTATGATGTATATAAATAAATCTTTCTGTTAGTTTGTTAAACTCGTTGAAAAAGTTTTCCTTTTTGATGGTGAAATGCTTAATTATGGTGAATAATCGGCTATTTCCAAGAAAAATATCCTAGTTAATGAAAGTTAAACAGATTTAAATAAAAAGGTGAATATCGTTTTATGGAATTGGTAGATGTCTTTAAAGTTAGAGATATCAAAAGAATAAAGTATCTTTCCTAATAGAAGAAGTATCTTGACCTTAAGTTAGTGACTTACGATTGGACCCAATTAGTACTAAGAATAAAGTATGATGACTTGTACTTTATTGGGTTTATAAAGTTGGCCCTAGATGTATGAGTTAGAATGTTGGATGAACCTACAAGAATTACAAAGACCTTAACAGTGTGGCATTAGTTCTGTAAATGTATATTTTTTCTACGATGTAATTCAATTCATTATTTTTAGATTTGAGACAGGTGAATAAAGTATGTTTCTCATTCCGCTCCACTCTTGCTCCAAATCATTCCACATCCCATTAAAATCTCCACTTTTATTTGATTTGCCAAGAGATGAACACGAACATGGTTAAATCTTAGGGATTCGCAAATTGATTTTACTATTATACATGTCGATCATCACCATTTACCTAGCTTAGATCTGGAAATAATGAATTGAATTCGATCGTAGAAACAATATATATTTATTGAACTAATGCTATAACCATCAAGGTCTCAGTAATTTGCAGAATAACGTATGGCTATTGCACCATTAATTCTTATATGATCATCCAACGTTCTAACCTCATAACATCCTAGGGCCATCATTTTAGTCATTGTATTTTATTTTTAATACTAATTGGGTCCTATCTTAAGTCACCAACATAAGGTCAAGATGCTTCTCCTTTTTGGAAAGATACTTAGTCCTTTCAATTTCTCCAACTTTAAAGACATCTATCGATTCCATAAAAATATGTTCTACCCTTTTATTGAAATTTGTTTAAGTTTCATCAACTAGGATAGCTTTCTTGGAGATAGCTGAATATTCATCATCGTTATGCATTTCTCCATTACAATTCAAAACCTTTTCAACGACTTCAACAACCTAACAGAAAGATTTATTTATATATACCAAGTTACAAAATATAAGCTGAATTATAAAGTCGTTCATTAAAAAAAATTATTCATATTTTGTTATCAAAAATGATATAACGATAAAGTTTAAAGATGAAAGAGCATTTAAAGATTTCACATCGAGAAAGCAATAAATAGTTCTCTTTTTGTTTAGCTAATGTTTTCTACATATTTCATTTGCATGTTGGGTACCTAATATGCAATACCTATTAACATCAATACATTTTTGGATGATATTGACAAATCCTAATATCAAAGATGCTCATTTCAGATAAATCATCTAGACATGACATATCAGATGCTCATTACAAAGCGTATTTATGTGATGGAATCAACATCAGCTGCACAAATGGTGAGCTTATGCCTGGTCAGTTAATTATGATTAACGTAAACATGTCAGTGTTCCTTGCATCTGTATTTGGATTTACATATGTGACACACTGTATCAAAAATAAATCTTACTTGTTCTGCCGCTGGAGTAGCAGCAAAAAAATTCCTACACCAATAATGCCTATATCCTTTTTGCTGCACATAAACTATAGCAGCTAACTGTTGCATGCTCATGGTAGTAATGAGAGCCAATAACATGTCTAGCTTCTTAGTTTTTCTTCAAATTATTTGCTCAAGTAAACCTTGGTGTATTTCAATGCAGCTACTTCGATGAGTATAAAATTCAGATGCAACATCCAAATCTATTGATGAAGCTTGGAGCATCATAATCAGAGTTGATACTCAAGTTAGAAAGGTTGTAAAAGTTGTGGATGGTATTCCTCAGTACAAGTTTGGATTCATTGACGGCAATGTGTTGCCGTCTGAGTAAACAAAAACGGTCAGTTGACTAGTATGCTCTTTTTTTCCTTTATAATGTTTTACATTTGTTGACTGCATCAATTACGAGAAATCATAACCACAACTGAATGTTGGACATGAATTTATGTAGGAGCTATACTCTGTGCAATGTCCAACATACTGCAAATAACGAAGAAGGTTGGAACACAGTCCGCCAATTCACCAGGTTCGCATGTTCACAACATCCCTATAAAACCATTATTAAATGCAGTTGTTTTAATATAGCCCTCCTTTTTTTCAGTGGATAAACAGTGGTACTCTCTCTATGGTTTGTGGGAAAGAACAGTTGGTTGACGAATCTTTAATTGATACATTCCTCCACCATGTCCCTATTGTTGTTACATTGACATCAGTGTCTATTTTTTATAAGCAGATGTGCAACCCATTTCAGATTGCATAAATTGGAGCAAAATGTTTTGTACTGCAGGTTCGTTCACTTATGACTCGAGTAAAGCAACAAAGATGTATTCAAATATCAAAATTCCAGTAATTGATGAATATTTTGAAAGGAACAAATTTTTTCTGTTTTAATATGAAATTTATACAGTCTTCAAAAACTAATTATGTGTTTTTACTCATTTTCCAGTTTCAAATCTTAGTATATCAGTGGCAAAACATTAATTCTGCTAAGCAATAATGCATCTGGTCATGTATCTACAAATGTTGAAACAGTTCAGTCAAGCATCTCACATCTAATGGAAGAGCCTAGAAATGCTTACTGTCGGGTACGTGTTATTTTTTTTCAGAAGAACCTTTTTATCTCATTTTATATCCTTTTAGCATCTATTACAACTCATATACAACATGTTTTAAACTGTTTTTTAATAGGAAATACTGCCTATCAGTTTGTTCATTTTGACATTGACCCAGTGTTAGGTGGACGTTTGGTTCGTTCTGTTCTTTTCACTCTTTAAAGAGCATGAATAAACTGAATTCAGCTTTATCCATAAAAAAATAAAAATAGAAATAGTTAAAGAAATTTGTATAAAGAAATTTATTGATATTTATTTTTGGTTCAACTTTGTGAAATTTCTTTACAGGAAATTTGTTGTGAATTAAATTCATGCCATATGAGTTTTACAAAGAAAAGTGTATAAGAAATTTGTTGTGAATTGATTTCTTATATTGTTTAGATTCTAAATCCAAAATATCTTAATATACTTTACTTGCTAGCTGGCTCTAAAGTTATCAGATCTATATCCAGCTTCAATTTTGAATTTGGTATATGTCAAATTCAAATATGAATTATATTATACCATCATCGTTTTCTTAACTTGTTATAATTAATCATAACAAATTCACACCAGCAATGCATTATAGAAAACAAAACTAGGAAAATATAGTCCATTTTTATCATAAAATAAAAATGGAATTGCAGAATTTCAATGTTTGGTGACAGTTGTTAACAATCACTTTTGATGTAAATCCTTAATTCCAGTAATTGAATTTATTTCAACTTATTCGACCATTTCTCATTTAACTTACGGCTGTATTTCAGGATATTAAATGTTTTGTATCCTTAATTCTAGGAACCCATTAGTTTCATCTGCTGCCATAAATGGCCTTAATCCTTATGGCCTATGATCCTTAACACTAATTTTTGGTCATATTTATTGAGTGACGCTCATATTCTCTATCACCAAACTTTCTACTTCTTCATGCAAACTTATACCAAGTTAGTGGTTGATCATAAGTAATATTGTCAGCATTGTATATTTTATTGATTGACATTCTAATATATTTGAGGATTATGTAACTTTTGTTTAGTAAAATTGTATGTTTCTAGAATTGTTCAATGCGTGTGTAATTATTCAAGCTTACTTAAACATCTAGGTAAGTTTCTGCACATAGTCGGTATTTGATTATTAATTTAAATGCAAATATGTGGTTACTGTTGTGCAAAAATTGCACAAATGCGGAAAAACAATAAACAGGATCTAGATTTGCCAATTTGAACATCACTTAATCTAGCAGCAATTATTCTATACTCCAAATAAATAGTAAATAACTATAAAAAAAAAGAAGACACACAATATTTATACTAGTTCCACTATCATCTAGATAGTGTACGTCCAGTCAAAAGGAGAGAGATTTTATTACACCTGAGAGAATTACAAGAGATTACAAGATAAGAGTTTACATACCAAAGCCCTAAATTAGGGTTAACAAAAAAGAGACACTCTATCTGGAGATCGCTGGCTGAATACTAGGATGGGTTTACAATGAAGTCTACCCTCAATATATAGCCAATATAAATCCATGTGAGTCATCAATCAAATTACCAAAATATGGTAAGAAGATAATGGAGGCAAATTACAACGGTAACAAATCAGAAAGAAATAATATGCATATCTTTTGCATATTATTCCATAACGTGCGCATGCATAAATTTCCTTTCCATCTCATTCAAATGCAATCCAATTATTAATGCATTTCCATAATGAACAAACGTGATTACTTTCCCTTTTGCATATTTGTTTCCTTCTATTTGTGATTTTGTATCACCAAAATTTAACAGTTACATCTTTTATGTAATATAATGTTTTTAAAAATTTGTTGATTCCATGTTACCTATTTCATTTAAACTCATAAGTTTAACCATCTATGCATTCATTAAAGATTTAGGCAACATGTCATGTTGTTAATCACAATTCCACTTTCCATGGGTTTAATGAAAAAGTAATTGTTAGGCATATAATTTTTCCTTTTCACTTATATGTTAATTTGTATTAGTGCCATCTCATATTGGATTCTATTTTTTTTATGTTATCTCAGTAACTTTTTACCATCAATTTATGCCTAATCCTAGTCAAAGTATTATCCTTCTTTTATCTTATTATTTTACTATTCTCACTAGATACCTTTTCCATTATCTATAATAATAAAAACTAATTGCTGCTACTATGTTCATCTCAGGTTTTTGCTACTATAAGGTATTCACGTAAGCCTCTACATTATAAGTTACTTTTTGCTTGCCATTTCAAACTTGCCAGGTAAAAAGTAAAAACTATACCTTTGTTCTTCCATCCTTATTCCCTCTCTAGCCGGTATTTATAAATTATTAAAGAGCAAATTAACTTTAATAAGTTAACACCCTTCACAAATTTTAATATTTCAGAAAAGAGCTAATATGAAGATGCAAAAGTCAGGAAATGTGGGAGCTCAAGTATGTATTTTATTACATGAGGTATACCATGTGAAATACTAAATTTCCTTTGAATAAGTACCACCATGGAGAAACCTTGAAAATACTTCTATTTTTCTTTGAATTTTCTGATTAGTTATGAAGATTGCTTCAAAAATGAAGAAAAGGAAGATGTCTTGGAGTATACAACAGATTTATTTGTTATTTGGGGCAGTTGTTGTCATATAGGTTTCCTCCGTTGAAGTTACCCTGGTATAATTTAATTTATTTTGTTTCAAAATTTTATCAATGTATGTGTATTATATCACAGGTCTGCAATTTGCATAATAGGAATTTAGTTGCAAATTATGGTTAAAAGCATGATTTAGATATTTAGTTTTATTGAGAATTCTAACAGGTAGGATAACTAAGGCCCGACCTAGTTACTAACATTGAGCTAGCCAAATGAGATCAATTTTTTGTTTGAAAAATAAGTCAAAAAATATATTTTATATATAAGGAAAAACTATAAGTTACAACTCTTTTGTAGAGACAGGTATAATAGTGCATTGAAAAATACGCTTTCTTGAATAAAATTGCATCTCAAATATTTCACATCATCGGGAACATAAATGGACATGAAAAATCTTTATTTAACATATGAAAATCATAGTGCTAGAATTGGATTCTTATCTTCAAGAATTAATAAATAGACATGAAAATCCTATATTTAGCATATGAAAATCATAGTGCTAGAATTGGATACTTATCTTCAAGAATTACCTTTAAGGAAAATATTTCACATCATCGGGAACATAAATGGACATGAAAAATCTTTATTTAGCATATGAAAATTATAGTGCTAGAATTGGATTCTTATCTTCAAGAAATTACCTTTAACGAAAATATGAACTATTTTGATTTTTAAAATATTGATGTAATTGTTTAATTTCCTCTTAAAACATAAACAAGAAAAATCAATTCTTAGGCGTTTGAGGTCAAACTAAGCTTATTAACCCTTAACATTCTCCATCCAAAACTATGTAATAGGTTCCTTTATCATTTAACATCTGCAAATTAGTTGACTATGAACCTAAGTAAAGATGCAGTTTTTATATCCTTACTTTTCCTAATAGTTCATTGGATTGCTGTTTTGGTTTCAAATTGATCGAAATATATGTTTAATTGTGAGATTCCTCCTTAGAATATAAGACAAAAATATTGTGAAAGAAAACAAAGAAACTATGGTCCTACTACTCGTATCTTTTGGAAATTATTTGCTTCGAAAAGCATGATGTTCACATTGGTACTCTACATATGTGGCCATAGATTAGCATACATAAAATTATATTATCAATACAATATTGTCTGAATTGTTGATAAATCTTTTCCACATAAATTGTAATTTTAATATGAGATTGATTTGTTTCATAACAATATTATCATCTTCTTGTTTAATTTGGAAGAGATGTTTGATACTATTTTTCCCTATGGTGTTCGCAGTAGTTTTAATGAAATAAGTCACTTATGCAATGCTATATTAGAAGTGAGGTCGCAGGCCCTTATATACTTTATATATGCTTGAAAATCTCAAATGTAAAGGGAGTTTATGTGGCTCTATGAAGGTTTATGGCCAGGTTACTCACTTAAATTTGCCATAAGTATATAAATGTTGGGTCAAATTTATATAAACTTCTGTTTATTCTACTAAATTAACAAATAAACTGTTAAAGCATGATTTTGTGATTAGTTTCCTTAAAGTATCTGAAAACTGAGAGATTAAAATAGAGCTTAGTACATCTTTTGGTTTTCTTTAGGATCTACTTTTCACATATTAAATACCATTTGACACCCACATATATCTTTTTTTTTGACATCCTTTACAACATTCAAGTTGGTCTATAAGAATCATTGCATTTTTTTAGGTTTCTACCTTTCTTACATATTACTTTTTTGGGTTTAGGCAATCTTTGTGCTACTGTCTAGACTTGAGTTAATTGTTTATTATATGGATTTAACTAAATACGCGCTCATATCTATTATTACACTCACACTCATTCTAGTTTTATGCGATATTATAAAGATCCGCTTGAGAAGGATGAACTTGATGCATGGGGCTGGTATAAAGAAAATTTCTAGAAAAATGAGTGATGCCTTTGGTTCACAAGTCAAGGCAAGTATATGTACATTATTTATACGCATGTTGTGTTGATTGATAATAGAAATGAAACCCGTATGTATTATTCAAATTTTACCAATTGGAAGTAATGGAAGCTTATATCCACCTTTGTGATCTTGTAATTGAATTGAATTTAAAACAATATTGTTTTAGGTTGTGTGCACATAAGCTACATGCCACAAAAGCAATGCTAAGAAATAGAGGCACTTGAGGAATGCATCTGCAAATTAGAAGTATTACGAAATGAAATAAACCAAGGCTGTCATTGGTTAAGTATTTATGTGAAAAGGCCAATCGGATCAACCCACCAAACCGATCTCTAATCCATATTTGAGCATGTTGTTTGCCTTGTTAGAATGGATGTTATTTCGTAGAAAGCCGAGTTCATGTTTACCTTGTACGTTTGTAATTGCAACCTTTTATGTTGGTTAACCATATGTATGTATGTATGTATGATATGGTCATAAGCTTGTACTGCAAAAACCGTGTAAACATAATTTGAGTTTGAATGTATTTCTGGATTTCGCATAAAGAATAATGATATAAAGTCATAATTAGATGAACATTATTTGGATATATATAGTTGTGAATGTTAGATTATAGACATAAATAACCTTTGATAATGCCAAAGTCAACTTCTTTTGACTATTGTAAAAGAGTTTCTACAATGTTTGAAATGTGTTTATAATCTATTTTTTTACAATATCTACAAGACATTGTGGAAAGATTGTTAAATAACATATGACACTTCTATTATGATTGAAAAATGTTGTGAATATACAATCCACAATGGTGTATGCAACCACTACAACAAAAATACCGTATTACAACGCCCTTTTTACAACGGGCATTGGTTGCCCGTTGTAATAGACGGCTATTACAATGGTCCATTCAGGCCCGTTGTAAAAGATGCCACATACAATGTCCTTTTTACAACGGGCATCGGTTGCCCGTTGTAATAGATAGCTATTACAACGGTCCATACTGTACCGTTGTAATAGGTGCCAATTTTACAACGGGCTAAAAACATCCGTTGTAATAGGTACCCTAATTTTCAATTAAAAAAACAAGCTGACCCTTTTATTTCATTCCTCTACTTCGCTCTGTAAAAATGTTGGCCGCTCGTTCTTTTTGCTCGAAATTAGGGCTTTGGGAAAAATTGAAGCTGCCGTCTTCAATTGCTCGATCGAAGATGATTTAGTGCTTCCTTTGTTGGTTCGAACCCCTATTATGCAACTCAGTCCACATCTACTCGAGCGGTACGGCCACACGCCAGTCATATCACCAGCCTTATGGGGAAGTACGTTTCAAGCGAGGTTCTGTAGCTCCGCTGCCGTGGTGCCATCTGTAAACGCAGAAGATGACGTGGCGAAGAAAGAGACCGGTGTTTCTCCTCCAATCGAGAAGAAATAATTAGCTAGTTATTGGGGAGTCAGTCCGAAAAAAATCGTAAAGCCTGATGGCACCGAGTGGAAATGGTCTTGCTTTAGAGTAAGTTTTGTCGTTTTTTTAACATGTTTGCTATTTGCAGTGTGACATCCTCTGATTTTGCTTTATTGTTGAATTTCTTGTGTAGCCTTGGGATGCATATAAGCCGGATCTAAGTATAGATTTAAAGAAGCATCATGTTCCAACTAATTTTCTAGATAAAATGGCGTTTTATTTGGTCAAATCGCTTCGACTTCCAACTGATATCTTTTTTTAGGTGAATTCCTTTGCACTTTGACTATTCTTTTAGTCTAGATTTTAGTATATAGTCGATCTGATGTTATTTACATATTTAGGGTATATATGTTTGAGTACAATTAGTGATTATGCTTGAACAGTTGGAATTATTAGATTATTCATGAATCCATCATTCATGGATGGATGTTTTATAGAGAGGCAATAATTGATCCTGCAGCAATTTTTGCAATGCTGTTTGGAAGTGAGCTGTTTGAGGATTACATTGGTCAACTGGCTATGGCATCAATGGCCTCCCTTGATATATTCAAAGAAGGAGAACAAATTGATGAAAGGAAACTTGAAGAGAAAATAAGAGTAATCATTTATTGAACTTTATTTTACACATCTCCATAGGGAATGAATTCCACATCTTTGGCTTGCTGCTACAAGTACAGTCTAAAGCTACTGGCTAAAATAATTAACTACCGGACAACTAGAGATATCATTTATTGATAACTCAATTTTAGTTAGTATAAAAGAGCATATTTCAAGGAATACAAACTTGAATATATTTATATATACTAAATATTTGGTAGGCTAACAATTCTTTTTATCCACAATATATTAATGCTTTGGCTGTACATATGAATTTATACAATATGCATGTGATAGTTCTTTTGTCCATATGTTATTTGAGTAAAAACAGTGATAATTGTTCAGTCCTATCCTCTTTTTGCACGCCCAGAATTCATAATGAACTTGTATATCTATATCTGTTTTTCTTTTTTCATGTACTTACTTTTCATTAAACACAATTATATTTATTCCCATAGGTTGTTCAAAGGGAGAGAGAAGAAAATCTAGCAAACATTTTGAAAGATCGACTTAATCAGTACGTTCAAGGAAACAAGGATGCTTTTATTATTCAAGCCGAAGCTGAGATGTCACGACTTTCCAGTGCAGGTTAAAAACTCCCCAATATTTTCTTAATCCTACTAAATTATGATATTCATAGTTCTGTTGGTAAATTTGAAATGTTTCAATATGTGTGTGAAAGTTCTGTAGTAGTAAGTTATTTCACTCATACCTGTACTCACCCATTTTAAGAAGAGAAGGATATGAATCTGTCTTAGTTGCTAGCTAATGAAACCAGATGAACTAATTACAGCAATCCTGTATTTTTATATTTTACTTAAAAAGCAAATAGTTCTCAAATGCATGCATGTGTGGAATATGGTAATTTCCTTTTTACTACGTCCAGAGAAAGCATGCAGTGTGTTTTTTCTTTCCACGGAATTTGGCCTCATCAACCTAACAAGTAACCCTTCGCGGGGAACCTTTGGCAGTGGGACAAGCATTCAATGTTCATAAGTCAATATCTATGGAGTAGCAATCTTGTACCAGAAGTTTCTCATTTACTTGGTAGTTTTTACTGATTCCAAATTTTAATATTCTTATGCATTCCCTGCCATGTATGAGATCTCTCTGCAATGAACTTGGTGATTTTCAAACAAAAGTTAATCTGTTTTGTCTCTTTGTTCCCTCCTAAATGACTATTTAAAGAATAACAATGTGTGCTATGCTAGACATGCATTTCTTCCTAGCGGTGACCCTTGTGTATGCCTCAGAGGAATCAGCTTATCCCTCTTAATTTTCCTGTTGGTGCTCCATTGTTCATCATTAGGTAAATTATCCATAATTAAACTATTTCATCTAAATTATGTAGGTCTTTCATGTCAATGTCCTTTCTGTATATGGGATAATATCATAATGTGATTTTGTTACAGCTTATGGAGTCGATATGTTGAATACAATTGGCTACATTTATGTAAGACAGTCAGCTAAAGTGTGCAGAAGGGAAATGCACAGTTGTATGAGGGAGAAGTTAGTTAAATATGGAGGAAGTGAATGACTGTGGTGGGTGGTTTGTTTGTAAATGTGAAATGGTGCAGAGAACTAGGTAGAGAATTGGGTAGAGAACTAAATAAATGAAAAATAGTGCATATTAGAACTATGTCAATGTAAACTTATCTAACTTTTTGGAATGTCTTGGAATTTTATGACTCTAGCTTTTAGTCTTTTCGAATGTGATTTTGGTTGTTTTATGATAATATTTATTACTAGTTAAATTATTCATTATTGGTATGAAGGTATGCTGCTGTAATTTTTTTTAAAATTTGCATTTATTTTGCAACGGTCAGAAACCGTTGCAATATTCCATATTACAACGGGCATTGTCCGTTGTAAAAAGGTGTATTACAACGGGCATTGCCCGTTGTACAAAGATGTATTACAACGGGCATTGCCCGTTGTAAAATATGGGTGACCTATTACAACATCGCCTATTACAACGGTCCGCTGTCCGTTGTGGAACACATATTACAACGGGCATTGCCCGCTGTAAAAAGCCTGTTTTGTTGTAATGAACTCTAAGTAAATGTTGTTGAAAGTAATTTTTTTTGCAACTGTGGATACAACAACGGCGAGCTAAATGTTGTTAAAGTGTTATAATGTGATATCCCGGAATTTCGGGGAATTTAAAATGTGATAATCTTTTAAATTAATTGGTAAAGTTGTTATTTTCAAACAATTTAATAATGAGTTGTTTTAAAATATAGTTATAAATAGATTTTAAATAGACCTATTATTTCAAATTTAATAAGTGTTGTTTAAATGTATATATATGTGTATTTAAATTGATTTTAAATAGGATAATTATTGACAATTAATAATGTGTTTGTTTAAAATGGATATCTATATTTATTTGAATTGATTTTAAATTGGATTTTTAAATTGCATTTGAATTTGGATTTAAATTTGGATTTAAAGGATATATATATATATATATCTTAAAACTATTTTGGATATAAAATATATGAATAAGTTTATTTAAAATAAGATTTATTTTCCTTAAAGGAATTTATTTATATAAATTAAGATAGTGTTTATTAAATAGTAATAAATACAAAAGTTTTATATTATCATTTAAAAATGGACTAAATATATTATATATAATTTTATTTAAGATATGATTGGTTTTTATTTTATTTTCTTTTAAAGGTTTTATTTTAATAAATTAAGAAAAGCATTCATAAAATAAGATATGTATTTATTTATTTGGAAATTAAATTATAAAAGCTTTATAAAACATTTAAAATTTAATTATGCATGTAAAGTTACATGTGTTAATCTATAAACCTCTTAAATACCATGTGTTAGCAAACTAAGTAAGGTTAAGACAAGTGTCACATTTATTTTAATTTTCTTTTATTTTTAATAAAATCTAAATTAACTTATATAAACATATATCTTCCTCTTCATTTCCTTTTCTATCTTCTCATTTCTAAACGCAAAGAAACTTAACCTATTCTATTCTCAAACCAGAAAAAAAAATCACTACCCTATAAACATTCTTCAAGCTCAAACACAAAATCCATGTAATCAATTCATTTCTCAAATCCTCTAACCAGAAATTCAAGCAAGTAAACAAACACTGCAAACATTCTCAAAATCAAAACAACTCAAGTTCATAATCAAACCCTGTAAACTGTTCTCAAGCCTGCAATCTCCTCTAAAGCAAATGCAAATAAGAAATCATCAAAGCACTGTCATTCAAGCCTGTAACAAGTTTCAAAATACAACCTGAAATCAAAAGTTTTAAAGAATTCAAGTTTCCAGTAAAGCAAGAATCAAACTTCAGTTTCTAATCAACTTCAGATTCGAATTCAAAGCTTCAACCTTCTCAAAGCAACATCAAGTATTTCCAGTAAAACCCATCAAAGTCTTAAATCGTCTCTGCAAATCAAAGTTTCCAGTTTTCAAAGGAATCAAGCTTCCAGTTTTAAAAGTTCTCTGATTTCTCTGTTTAAAAGGTGAGTAAACATCAACTTAAAAATCTTAAGTAATAATGAGCTGTTGTTTGTTAGATTACTGAAATGTTTTATGTTTGCATGTGTATGTATATATATGTATTAGCTGTGTATATGAATGTGTTGCATATGTATATGTATCTGATTGAAAGCATGCATGACTGTTGTTCTTGAATATCTCTGTTCTTAGTTCAGGTTTAAATTTTTTTATCTAAATTCAAAATCTTCTCCTTTGATCTCTGTTAGACCTTAGTTCCAAAACAAATTTAGTTTGTTTAAACTTGAACTTGAATTTAAAAATAGTTTAAACATGTTTATGTATATATAGTAAATGGAAATTAATATTTACAGTAAAAATTTATAAATATGTTAAAATCAATTATTACAATTCTCTGATTCAAATACATAACCTGGATTGGTCTAGGTAAACATGTTTTTTTAAAATGAAAATTATGATTTTTAGATTTGAATTGGAAATGAATTTGGGAATTTTCTGGAAATTGAGTTTGGGCCAATTTCTGGCGATCTTTGGGTAAGGAGGTCTCAGGGTTTTGTCAGAAGCAAGGTTGGCGATCGGAGTGTTGGAAAATAATGGGTGGTGAGGTGTCTGATGGTCGTGGTGACGGCGGCGAGATAAATTTAGGTTCTAAACCTAGTTTGGTTGAGTCTGGAAAATGGGATCGTGGCAGTGTCTCAAGGTGATCGAGTTCGATGGGAACAAGTGTAACGACTTCGTGAATGATCGAAGGTAGTGTGACTGTGGTGGCGCGATCTCTGGTTGTCAGAGTCGCTAGGACGAGGAGGATTCATGGTTGAGATTCTTGTTCCAGTTCTATCCGTTGTCTCGATTTCGATTATGTGGTTGTGGTGATCTGTGGGTGGTCGGAATCGAAGTGATGGATCATTGACGACTTGTCGAGGGTAGTATGGATGGTCGGAGCTCTGGCGAGCTAGCGTGCACGTGCACGGCGATGTTGTGATGTCTGGAAGGATGGGTTCTTGGCGACTCGAAGGGAGACTCGGGATTTTGGAAGATAGACTCGAGTCTGGTATCGTGTTCGTGGGTGTTAACTGTTATGGTTTTTAACAGTTTAAAATTTAAACTAAATACTGTATTTTTAAAAAAAAAATAAGAAGAAGGTGGAGGAAACTCGGGTTGGACTCGAGCAGGGTAAAGGTTTTACCCGAAGCAAAGATTAAGGGAATGTTAAGCATGTTAAAAGTTTTTATAAAATAAATTTAAGTTTTTGGAATTTAGAAATAAATTTAGTTTAAGTTTCCTTATATAAATTCCTAATAAAATAAAATGTTCCCTTAACATTTGATTAAGAAGTTTTGAAATTTGTTTAATTTAAATTTTCTTAAGTAAAATTTAAAGTTATTTTAAACTTAAGTTAAAATGAAATTTTAAAGGTTTTTATAAAAACAAGTTTTAAAGTTTAAATTGAAAACTAGTTTAAACTATTACTTGTTAATGTTTAAGACACTTAAAGGAAGTTATGTTTTATTAACTTTAATTTATCAAGTTACATGTTTATTTATTTTAAACCTTAATTAATGATTTAATTAAGAAAAGTTAGTTATTAAGATAAGATGGTTTAATCTTAAGATAATTAAAGTTTTAATGTCTTGATATTAATTAAGTTAATTAAGAAAATTAGGTATAATTAATTAATTTAATTAATAATGATTAAGGATTAGTTAAGAAATTAATTAAGAGTAATTACTTTATTTAATTAACTCAATGATTAAGATTGATTTAATTAATGACTAAAGATTAATTAATTTGTAATTAATTAATTAATTAATTAGAGGTTGATTAATTTGTAATTAAGAAGTACTTAATTAAGTTTATTAATTAATAATTAGGTTTTATTAATTAATAAATAAGAAATAATTAATCTATAAAGATTAATTAAAGGTTAATTAACTGTTATTAAGAATTGATTAACTAATAATTAAGGATTAATTAATTTATTATTAAGTTTTATTAATTGATAATTAAGGTTTATTAATTAATAATTAAAGGATAAATAATCTATAATTAAGGTTAAATTAATTAGTAAGAGTAATTAAGGAATTAATTACTCAAGTGTAATTCATAAATGAATGTGATTAATTTAAGTTAATTAATTTGTAAATTAATTAAAGATAATCACTTGATAAAGGATTAAGTATGAATACTTAATAAGATTGATAAATGTAATTACTTAGTAAAGTAATTAATGTATAATTAATACTGGATGTAATTAATTAAAGGGAATTACTTAATGGGAAGTAATTGAAGTATAATTACTTAGGAGAAGTAATTAAGATTTATTATTTGGTATAATTAATATAATTAATTAAGGAGTTAATTAATTAAGGTAAGTAATTACAGGATGATAATTACTGTTTATGATTAATTAAGATGGATTAATAGAAATGATTAATTAATGGAAGTAATTAATTAAGGATCATTAATTAATGTAATTAATGAAGTAATTAAAGGTAATTACTGTTAATGGTTAAGAATAATTAATTTGTGAAATTAATTAAAGGATAATTACTTTATGTAATTAATGAATTATTAATCAAGGATGATTAATATTTAATGAGTAATTAATTAATTTAAAGGTTGAAATTAATTAATGTTTGATTAAGCAAGGTTAGATAATTAATTCTTAAGTAATTAATTTAATTTAAGTTAATTAAATTAATTATAACGTAGGGTTAATAATTGTTGCTTATGGATGATTGTTATGTAGAATATCTTATTTGGTTGATATCTATTGGATGATATGCTGTGATATTCTGTGATACGATATGCGATATATTTGTGATAAATGTGTAATATTTATCTATGTTAAATACTGTGTGAATTCAAGTATTGAATTGAATTGTTAAACCTTTAAACAACTTGGCCTTTAAAATACGTTTGGATTTCGATGAGACCGGGATCGGGTTTCCAGATTTGGATATCTGAATACCACATCGATCCAAGTTAAACGTTAGGTCGTGAATCTCAAGTGAAGATGAAGATTCAGAGTGTAAGGGTTATTGTCGTTAACTCTGAGGGTGATTCCAGAATGAGTGTAACGAGATAATGACTTTGGATTCGTTCGAACCCAGAACGAACTTGTATGGATTGAATGCTTTCAGAACATCGTCAGGTGGACGATGAGCATTCTAAGTGATGTGTTCTGATAAGGTAATCGTAGCCTCAAGCCTCATCAACAGGGAATGGCTAAAACAGGGGAGGTGCAGCAAGGTTAGTGGGTAGCGCCCAAGTAGTATAAGATTCCTCTGTCTAGAGTCCCTTTTTATTTCGGCTTTGTGGGCGGTTGCTAGCTACAACCGCGGGGTTTCTTATGCGGGAATTATCCAATAAGGGATGGTTCCGGCCTTGTGTTGCAGGGGATTGGGCGTGACCCTCGATACGTTGATCTAGGCTACGTACTGTGACGGGCGGTACCCCAGTAGCCCTGCCATTGTATGGAATCCAACTTCCAATAAGTGCCATCGGACTTGATTGTATAACCCACTTTGTGGCTAGTATGCTGGAATTTAATAATGTAACAATTTTAGCTATACGGGTATTTATTTGAAAACCCTAGACCCTATTATAATATAACTCGATTTCCTATCAAATGTTTTGGTTAGCGTAAGGTAAAAACTTTTCCATGTTTATGTGTGGGAAGTCTTACGTGATACCTTTGTTTTCAAAAGGTTTTGAAGTTAAGCAACTTTAACCCGTTTACTCACACCAGACCCATGTCTGACCCAAGTGTTTATTTCTGTTTTATAAACTCTTGGGTACTCAAATTTTTACGAGTAGCCAAGGGATTCAGGTTTGCTTTGACGAATCTATGGAGGAGATATGGAGCAGGAGGCTTCAGCATTCGTAGATATATAGTGTTCCGCTGTGTTGGTTTCTCTGAGTCTTTTGTTTGAGTTGTATAATAGACAGAAATTTATAACTGTCTATTTTGTGTTGTATAAGCTGTGTAACTCTGATTATGTAAAGACTATGTAATAGTTATGTGATATATTATATTTTGTTCCGTTTCCGCTGTGAGATTCTGATATTGTTTAGTTCTTTCTTCTCTTCTTTTCTCTTTTCTATCCCTTTCTTTCTTATTAATGATGCGTCATTCTCTGGAATGAATGGCGGGTCGTTACATATAACAACATTTATTGATCATTATAAAGTACCTTTTTTCCTATAGTGCATTCATGGCAAGATTTATATTCAGGCATGGCATCTAATTAAAAAATATTACTACTAAATATAGAATTGCAAATATAGAAAATCTATTACCATATCCATCGCATGCCCAATAAAATATTTAATAATCTAGTTTTCTTATGGAATATTTACTGTAATAAACAAAAATTATCCTAGACTATTTAGATGTATAACTATAAATATAACTCTTGTTGAGAACATACACTACCATATAATCCAATTCATTTCAAGACAACGATTCTTTAGTGTAAGCCATTATGATCAAGTTTCTTCTCTCTCACAAATAAGGTTATCTTAGGAAAAGGCGACAACACTTGCTTTTTCTTAAAACGACTTTATGGCTTTACATTATTTCATTAAGTATTGGTTGGTCCTTTATGTTTCTTATAAGTTATACATCTATTTATTCATGTCTGTGCCAAGCCATTATGATCGATGTTAGGTATGGCTCGCTTTGGAAATGGAGTGTGCGTGGATTGGATGGTTTAAAGTCCCACATCGTAGGATATTTGAAAAATCATGGTATATATATGAGATTGATGACATGTAACATTGAGGGTTCCTTTTGTTACATTGTATTGTCAAGACCAGATTATATGCCGATGGGAGACGATGAAGGAGTGTTTAATCGGAACGTTGGCATAGGAGACTTCGACTGTTGGCTCTTGCTAGACATAGTGAAGCGTACGCGTATGTAACGCTAAAATACTGAAACTCAACATGGTATCAGAGCTCCATGGTTCAAGAGACCAGTATGATGCAACGTGATCGAAACATGGGTCCAAAGCGGCTTGAGCATGGGTTGTTCATTAAGGTGGAGATGGTTAAGTAGTCTGGCTTCTCCTGTTTATGAGAATTCGAAGTAGTAGCCTAATCCTACTACGAAGAGGACTCGGTATAATTTCAAAGGTTATTTGAGGAATACTTGCCAGTGTGGAGGTTGTTAGGTGTGGCTTGCATTATAAACGAAGTGAGTGTGTGGATTAGATAGTTTGAAGTCCCAATTCGCAAGATATTTGAAGAAATCGTGATATATATATATGAGATTGGTGACATGTAACATAGAAGATTCATTTTGTTACAATGTGTAACCAAGACCAAATTATATGCCCGATCGGAGGCGATGAAGAGACGTTCAATCGGGACGCTAATATAGGAGACTTCGACCATTGACTTCGGCTAGACACGGTGAAGCGTACGCGTATGGAACGTGGGAATGCCGAAACTCAACAATTAACAACATCAACCTTTGATAATTTGTACAACTCATATGAAGCGGTCATTGTTATCAAATAAGTAATGGACAATCATTTGCTTTCTTATGATATCTTTTTATAACAGTCATCAATTAATATATTGGAATCATCATGTAATGTATTATAGATATAAGATACCTTTTGTTGCCTATACTTATTAAACATCTTTTGAAAAGCCTTCATTGTTTTGGTTGTGATTTTTGCTAATTTAATTGCGAATGTAAATACGATTTCTAAATCTTATACCTGTTCTTTATAGGTAACTGGACTTCCTCGGTGAAAAAAAGCAGCAACATGTCATAGAAAATTAGCGATGTGAAGTTCTTTTCTATCTGTAACTACTTTTATTTAAATATAAAGGATTTATATTTAGTTCTTTGGAAGGACTCAACCTCAGCACACATGGATAATGCATTTTTGGCCTATGAAAATATGAACAAATACATGCCATGTTCTTTTTCATGGAAGTAGTTATAATTACTATATCACCCTAAAAATTAGTTGATGTACACTCATTTATTTTCTTTTTGCTTATAGATATAAGATAATGATTTTTTTGAACTTCATAGCATGGTCCATTTTGTGAATGATAATAGTGCTCCAAATTTGGGAAGATCATTATGTATGACTAGTGTGAACCCGTGCTTCGCACACGGAATCATACAATTTAATTAGCAATTTCTCTGTAGTTATGTCATTGAAATTCATGACTCATGTATGCATATTTTGTATATCGATGACAAAGGATGAAGAGACGGTTGAAAAGCAGTAGTTGTATTTGAGTGAAAATGAGTATTAAAAAAGCGGAGCACAGTAGGAAATTTAGAAAGATTTGTAAAATTCATGCTTGCTGTGTCGGACAAAAGCATCTAACAAATGCATGGGTTGTTACCCTACATACAACTAATGATTTTCGTATGTGGACATTGTTGTATATTTTAAAACTTGCACATGCACAGCATAATGTTTGAAGGTTGAGAATTCTAAGGATATATACAAAGACAACAAAACAATATAAATACAAAGTGTATTCCATGCATAAATATTTTATTTAACATACAACTAAGTTGTTGTCATGTAGTCTTGGAATAGCATGGGATATAATATGGTGAAAAATAATAAATCATACTCAGGGATACAGTGGTAGTTTAGACATATCAACTTCTACTTGGTTTATACTTTAACTACATACTTCTAATTTCAACAAAGTTTAAAGTTTGATTTTATTGGGTGAAAGTGTTATGTTCTACTTGTTCTCTTTGTAAAAGTATTGCAATGATCTAGAAATAAAACTTCAAGATTCAGCAAAAAATTATTGTTAATATATGCTAGTTTAGTTGATGTAGTTAATGACGAAATCATCAAAGATTAGACGACAACATTAACATTGCTACTGAGTTATGTCATATGCCATAGCACATCATAGTCTCATGTTATTAATTTCATGCCTAAGAATAAGGTAGTCCAAATAACGGTAGACATTTGATATTATCCAATATTCATGAAAAGACTATAGATAATTTTATCGTATGTGTAACAGTAGTCTAACACCAATACTATAAAACGGAGAAATATTACTAAGTAACCATTAGACACTATCCACGAAGCCTCCATGGCCAACGAATTGGGCTTATTGGTTCTATTTTGCTACACGGATTATTAATATTGTACCTGCATATTTTGCGGACATGTGTTAGTTTGATGGAAAACCTATTAATGGTTCATGAACCAAAAATATGGACATAAGGTGTACATAATTACCACTTTCAAATCTTTTCCGCAGAAGCTACAGAACCTGCAATTTTGCAAATATCAACGTCATTGTAATTGGCACATTTTCTCAAAAAAAAAATCTTTTATAAAATAAGCTTTATTTCGAACTAAAACCCAACAATAATACATACATACATAACTTAGGTAGAAACTGCAAATAGAAGGTCGGAAAGTCCTAGCAATACAAATAAATAACAAAGCAAACAACCATCTTTGCAACATTAAATCATGTTTCCCTTTGTCAAAAGCTTGGATTTTGCACTATAAGCAGCTATCCAAATGAGCAGTTGGTTTTATTGAACTTTAGTGCTTAGAACCCCATTCCACATCAATTGCATGCTACACATCCATAAACCTACAACATAAAATTTGTAATTCTAATTACATTATGACTTAGATATTAAGTAAATAATAGTTATCTACATATTTTACAATTTGAATTCATGGAAGAAATCATTCATCTTGGACATTTCATTATTAAATTCATTTTCAAATACCTTAACTATAAAATGTTACCCTCATAGTTTAATAAAGTAATTAAGCTTGAAGAATTGTATTTTTCTAAGCCCGTCAATTGATACCTAAAAAAACCTTAAATCCATCTAAATCCATATCTGAATAGCGGATAAATATCTGATATTTGAAAAAACAGAAATGGATGCGGATATGGAGGCAACCGCATTAGAAAATTATTCATTCATTTTTCTGTTAAGATTATAGTGTGTTTGTGTTTTTGTATTTTTATTACAATGAAAGATGAGTTTATTATTTTCTTACATTAATAGTTTATATTTATGTGCATTCAGTATGTAGTAACTGCTCAAAACTATTTGTTATTATCATATTGGTCTAATTTTTATATCTTTATAACTAATGGGATAGAAAAAAACATTATGTTAAACTAAAATTTCCTATTTGTATTTCTTGATTTATTGATCGTTGGCGGATAGGATAATTATCTAATATTTGTCCATATCGACGGATGCGAATATTCAATATTTAAAAATTATTTTGGATTCACATGTGGATATAGCACCATCCACATATAAAAGTATCCATTGACGTGCCTATATTTTACTATTATCTTCAATTGATTAAAATTAGGAAGTTATTAAGGAATCCACACGATAATAAATCAAAACCTTAAATTAAGTAAGGATGCAAACTATAATAAAAATTCACAAAGTCGGCTTGGGTGCATCATATTTCTATGTATTTGAAAAATCCATGTTTCGAGAGATGGGTGAATAATAAAACAAAAGAAATAAGAATTAAAAAACTTAATTGTTCGTATTAAGCTACTAAAGAATGAAAAGTGCTTAATTCAAATAAACGGTGTTGGAAATAAACAAAAATAATACTTACAAAAGCATGTTGTTCCAAAAATCTTACATGATGTAGAAGAGTAGTGTTGCTATTCATTGACAATCTGAAGAAGTGAAGGCCGGCGATTTCTTGTGACCGCCTGAAGAAGAAGCTCGCTAAGTTGTCCGGTGCAATTTTGCACGAAGAATAATTCCGAGTTTGTAATTGTTCGTATTAAGCTAAAAAGAATGAAAAGTGCTTGATTCAAATATAACATCTACTATTCATATTCATGGTTTGTTGATAGTAAAACAAAGTCCAAAACTTATTCAAAATAAGTAGAAAATCGTATATATAATTATAATGTAGATTTTTACTAAGATGTTTGATGAGAAGATTTTGACTAAGATGAAAATCCTATTAAATTATAATAAAAAATCATCGTAAGGGAGATATATTCCTAAATAAGTTTGCTTTAATATCAACTGATTAGGAGAAATTTTATAACCTGATGGAAAAAACAATTTTACTATGCTAAAACATGCATATTTATTACGAAACTGAGTGCAAATTAATCATTTCCATGATAAAACCAGTAAATTCCCTTCATGCTTCATATATCATGATTGCTAAGTAATACATCAAACACGTTCAGGGCATATATGGAATAATGGAAATGTATGGGAGGAAAAAAGCATGCATTACCTTTTTGTACAGTGCTAGAGTTATTGGGCACTGAAAATTCTAGACCATATCAACCTGAATTTAATATAATGACAATAAGGGTATCCAAAATGTTACCTGAACATATAGTTGCATCTAGAGGCGAAGTGGTTATATTTACAATGGAGAAATAACTTACTAGACCATGAAGAAATTATATGCAGGTATGATATGGGAATGAGTTGCACAAACATGGCTATGATATTTCCTTTTGATGGAATCTTCTG
Source organism: Allium fistulosum (assembly GCA_030737815.1). Taxonomy (NCBI): domain Eukaryota; kingdom Viridiplantae; phylum Streptophyta; class Magnoliopsida; order Asparagales; family Amaryllidaceae; genus Allium; species Allium fistulosum. The sequence goes on from CM060904.1 coordinate 647,716,807, forward strand.
TTTGGACAATGATTCGCTCTCAGTAACTCATCACTTACCTTTATTTTTGTAAGTCTACCTTAATAACTGCTAAAAAGATCCATTGGTCATTTTCTAGAACAAAATATTGTCATTATATTTATCCAAGCAAATATACGTTTGTGTATATAACAACCACAATTATATAACAATAAACCAAGGCACAATAGACAACTTGCATAATTTACAACTACTACGAATTGAAAAATAATGATCATATTTTACAAAAATTATGATGCATTATTTGAAATTAGTGGTGTCCATCTAACCTTAGGTGGAGCTGGAATGTAAAAAAGATAATCGAACAGAAGAACACAAATTCGTAACCCACTCGAAAATTAATTCAAAATCATACGATTAGGATATCTATCATAATTGTTTAGTAAGCACTCTTTTTCTTAGCTTTCAGATATGAAGGATGAATTCGGGAATGTGGTTGGAATTGCTAAAATGTCAGTTAGTGCGAAAAGATTGAATAGTGGTTGTACTATGCTGTTAGCCCATAATTGTGAGGCAATGAAGATATAAATTTGTTGAATTCATATAAAATAAAAATGAACAAAAAGGAGAGGACAAAGGACGTATAAGTTATGGCTAATTATAGCAGTTCACATAAGTTCCCTTTTAATATAAAAGACTTAAATAGAAATATAAATTAACATAGAAACCTATGTTGCATCGTTGTATGTACATTTCATAATCTTAATTGTAAGTTCATACATACCATTAAAGAAGCAAATTGTACAGTTTTAACAGTCATAAAAATTTATGAAAAAAGTATCCAAGGATGCAGAATATGATAAAAAGGAAAAATCTTTGAAAAAAAGAAGAAGAACACACGTCTATTGAGAATCAAAATACATCAAAATTAGACAAAATTTGGTTCTTACAATATCAAATTCAGCATTTTTCTACTATTTCATTTTAAACTTGAAAACAATCTACCAAGTTTGAAACACCCCAACTAAAAATACACAAAATGATCTCGTAATATTATTAATTCAAGCAACATTAAAATCATTGTAGTTAAGATATGTTGACTTAACATATTTGTTGTGTCAATGATGTGCTACTATAGTCCTATCTCCCTTAGATATAAATGCTGTCAATTGGAATAGCAATATCCATATCAGCATAGGCATATTCAGCACCATTGATTCTTAAGAGGAAGAGAGTGAGAAAGAAATTAATTAAAAGGAAATAATCAATATGTAATTCCATTTTATTTGTATTCAAACTTGTGGATTAAATTTAGAAAGCACTAATTAGTAATCAATTCCTTTTAATTAGACCTAATCATACTCTATTATAAATGGGGAAAAATATGTGTAAATTGACAAAACAAAAGGTATTGAAGATCTTGTTATAAAAATTTATTTCTTTCTAGAAAGAAATCATATTCATAAGGATTAAGACTCACAAAACTGAAATTTACCTATTAAATTAAATACTTTTTCTAACAGCCTATGTATCTGTAGTAGAATAACCTATAAAGATGGAAATTTTTTTTTGATGATTATATCACACAGATAAGCTGACCAACATTAGTTATGAATAATTTTGATGTTGGTAGAAAAATCTATGACAATTCTATTGATGATTTTCACACTACATAATTTGTTGCCTAAAATGAATATAGGTTAGACACACAAAACATGATGCATGCTCTAAAAAAATTGTTATCAACTCATGTCAGATGACAATGTTTAATGTTATGGTTGATACATAACATACATGCAGACATGTAGTCATAACCAATACTAACAGTACCTGGTAACATTCGCTATCGTAAACTAAAATCAAATTACTCATGAATTGCACAACTAAAAATAATTCTCTCTGAAACACAACAGTGCTTATGGCATAGGTTTCTGTCCATGAAAACACAACAGTGTTGTCTTTAATATATTGAAACATGAATTTTGTTTCAAATAATTATTTGTTCAACAGCATATGGCATGCAACCTTTAAATTTAAATGCATTTGGAATGCACGCAATAACCCATGAGGACCTATGTTTCTTGTCATTTGTAGATTCACATCATGCAATAGAGCACAGATAACAGTATTACTCAAGGTTCAAAATTCCGTTTTCCGTTTCCGTTTTGGTCGTTGAGAAATTTGAAGTTTTCGGTTCCGTTCCGGAAATTTCGGAAATTCCGTTATAATTCCGGTTTGAGAATTCCGGTGTATTTTTCTATAAATACATTAAAGTTATTTTCGGTTCGATTTAAATAAACTAATTTTTGAGTTTTATAAAAGTTAAAACCAATAGGTTTTGACTTCAAAAAAAAAACAAAAAGTAAAAAGACATCTTATTTAAGTCGATCAAAGGGACCTTAAAAAATATATTTAGTACTCACAAAATTTTACGGTGCTTCCGTAGTATTGTACGCATGATACATGCTTTGACAAAGAAACACACAAATATATTGCTGGCACCAGCTTGAAACCATTTTATCTAATATATTCTATTAATCCAACCTAGCCCAAGTATCACCAAATAAAAAATACTCTAGTTCTTGAACAGTACGGTTGCGAAGTGGAAAGCTGGAAACCCAACTCTCTCTCTCTCCCTTTCTTATTTCACGAAACCATGCCCAAATCAAATATCTAACAAATCCATGTCAGGAGGAAAAAATTCAATTGCTGGTCGAATCCAAGTCAACATCGCCCTACTGCTAGGAATCGGGGAAGCTTTCTTCAATGGAGGCGTTTTTTAGTTTATATGTCAAATTTTTTATTTGTTCAATACCAAAACGAAACTTTGATGAAATTCCGGTCCGGCCTACGTCGGAACCGGTACGGGATCGCCGAAATTTCGGCGTGCCGGGCGGAATTTAAATCCTTGGTATTACTTCTCAAATCTTCCACTCCTTACTTCTTGAGAATCTAAGCTATCGTCCAGCTATAAAAGGTAAGAGTAATGTTAGCATCTAAACATACCATATGTGATATCCCAGGTTTTTGGGCAGTATAAATTTAATAATCAGTATTAATAATTTAATTGGATTGATAATCTTCCCTTATAATTCTAATTTAAATTGATAATTTAATCTTTTAAAAGTTAATAAATATTTAATCTGGCAATATTGATAAGATTTGATTGTTAAAATTAATAAAGTTTTAATCTATTTATAATATATGTTTTGTTATATATATTGTGAATAGAAATCTTTTTAACTAAAAGATGAATTTTTCAAATTGTAATTTATATGTAAGTATATGTTATAATTTGAAATTGTTTTGAAATTTAATTTAATGTATTAATAATATATATAGTAGGAATATATGTATGAATTGTAATTTTAAAAGCTTTGTTTTAAATTTAATATCTTTCAAAAGTTAAAGATTAATTCATTGTTTTCAAATATAAGATAATTGTTTGTTTTAAATATGATAGTTTAAATAAAGTTTTATTTTGTATTCTTTAAAATGTTTAAATTTAAAAGGCTATAAAAATATACGTATAAGAATTTATTGGTATTATAATTTGTTTTATAATATTTTCTCTAAAGAAATTTATATACATATATACTAAGATAAGTATTTATTAATTAGTAAATTAAGTATAAAAGCTTTATATTAACATTTAAATTAAATAAAATTTATTTAAAATACTTAGGACATGTGTTAATATTTTAACATATGGAAATAACATGTGGAAGCCTTGTATAATCCAATTTAACAAGTTGGACATTTGTCTAATGTATAAAAAATACAAGTGGCAAGGTTATATTTTCTCTAAAAAAAATTAGTTAATAAAATGTAGTTGTTAGAGAAACCTGGTCAATTTCTTTCCCGTTTAAAATTTCTTTCAGTTCAAAACATTGTTACTGTCTCTATTCTTTTCTTCTTCTTAAACTAAAAACTGAAACAAACAAAGAAAATCCTGGAAAGAAAATCTATCAACCTGAGATCAAACTAGCAAATTAACCTACTACAAATCAACCTGCAACAATTCAACAGCAAGTTCAACTTTAAACAACATCAAATTGAAGGCATGCAAAGGAGAATCAAAAGCTTTTCACAAATCAAATGCAAAAGCCTGGAAGTGATAAACTACTCTGTTTGTTCTCTGCTTCTTTAAAATATTGGTGAGTAAATATTTCTTTTAAAAACAGTTTTTTTTAAATCTGTGACTTGGCCTTAATGATTGTGATGAATCTTTATAAAATATGATTGCATGTGTTTATATGTGTAAGTGCATGTATATAGATATATGTATATGAATTGCCTGTTCTCTGTTTATAACCTATGGGTAAATTCTAGTTTAAAAACAGTTTGATATAATCTATGATTAAACGTTGCATGCATATGAATTTGGCTTTGATGATGAATAATTGTTTATCTAAAAATATTTTTATTTATAAAATAAATAAATATTGAATTGCCTGTAGAACATTAGAATGGTCACTGTGATGTAAAAACAGACCCAAATCCTATAATATCTCAACAACTTGATTTTTAAAACAAGTTGGATTGTGATTTGTAGATGAAAATTGTTAGTTATTGTTTGATGAAGTTGTTAAAAATAGTTTCTGTAAATATAAATGTACGAATAGTTTTAAAAATGGAAAACACAGTAAACATCTAGTGCATGTTAAAAATCAATGAACTCAATTTATAGTTTATATAGTATAAATGGATTCGTGTTTGAAAATCACGAATTTTAATATTCAATTCGAAATTTTTAACTTGATATTCGTTTGGGAATTCTGGATTTTGTTCGATTGGGGTTTTTGGCAATTGCCGTCGATTGGAATGATGATTGTAGCTAGAATTTTGGTTGAAGCTCGTCTGCATGTTGAGGATGATGGGAAAAATGTCGTTGAATTTTTCCAATAGCCGTGATGATCGTAATCGATCTAACTAGGGTTTTAGGCTGCTTTGGGTAGGTGGAACTGTTGGGGAATTCGCGACTTGGATGATGATGCGGAGGCGATCGCGAGGTGTGGGTTTTGTTCGGCATGGAGTGGAGCGTCGTCAGGTAGGTTGGCGATGGTCAATGATGGAGGGAGGGTCGGCGGCGATGGTAGTAATGGGGTCGAGTGGTTCTGCAGTTTTCGAGCACGAGGTCGAATTTTTGTTTCGAGTGAATTGGTTCGATCTGGGTTGAGGAACGTACTGCCGAGATCATGCGTGGTTGGTCGACGATCAACTGGAAGGTCGGAGACATTTGGGTGAGTTGTACACGTACACGCGTGTACGCGGTGCACGTTGTTTCGTTCTGGGGTACTGTGGGTAGCGTTGGAGAAGAAGGGAACTCGGGAAGGTCTCGTGAGGTTGTGCTTATTGACTCGAAGCAGAAGACGTGTGTGTGGGTGTGTGTCTGGAAGTAGTTGTGATGATCGGGGAAGAGAGTGTTTCGGGTCGTACTCGAGTCTGGGCTAGGGATGACTCGAAGCAGTTGATTGGGTGTTTGTCTAGGGGCGGGCTCGGGTTTTAGTGAGGGTTAACTCGAGTATTTACGTTGTAGTGTTTATCTGATTAAGTAAAACAAATTTTTGTAAAAGGAAATCAAGTTGGAAGGGTTCTCAAAGATTTTAAATATTCAAATTTAAATGTTTAAATTGTTTTGTTCTTAAGTAAAATTATATATTTCAAGTATATAAATTAATTTCTATATTGGTTTTAAATGAAATAAAATGATAGAAATAAGTATTTAATTTAAATAATGAGTTTATCTTTAAAGATTGGAATTAATTAAAGATAATTAACAAGTAAAATAAATTAAAAGTTAATTACTTAATGTAATTAAGGATAATTACTAATGAAGTAATTAGTGGAAATGAATGTAATTAAGAAATAAATTAATTAAAGATTAAGTGATGATTAATTGATTAATTAATTAATGTAATTAATGTTAGGTTAATTAATTAGTCTAATTAATTAAAGATAAATCACTTATTGATTAATTAAATATAATTACTTAGTCAAGTAATTAATGGATAATTACTAAGGGTAATTAATTAAAATGGTAATTAATTAATAAAGTAATAAATTAAGGATTAAATGTTAATTTAAATTGATTAATAATTACTTAATGAAGTAATTAAAGATTAATTAATTAGATTAATTAATCAAGTTTAACATAATTAATTAAGAAGTAATTAATTAAGATAAGTAATTACAAATTGTTAATTACTGTTTATGATTAATTAAGACTAATTAATGAAGTGGTTGATTTAAAATTAGTATTTAATTAATTAAAAGGTTAATTAATTAATAAGAGTTGTTTAATTAATGAATTAATCAAGTTGATTAATAAAAGTAATTAATTTGAGTATAATTAATTAATTGTAATTAATTGAAGATTAATATAATTAATTATAATTAATTAATAAATGAAGGTTCATTAATTATTGTAATTAATGATAGTAATTAAAAATTAATTACTGTATATGGTTAAGAATAATTACTTGAATGTAATTAAAGATAATTAATCAAAGGAGATTAATTAAGGAAGATCATTTAGATGTTTAATTAATTAATTTGTAATTAATTAATGATAGTGAGCAGGATTAAGATAATCCAAGCAATTAAAGGATAGTAATTAATTTAATTAAAGGTTAATTAAATTGATTAGAGTTAATCAATTCTGTTTAGATAATTGATTAATACTGGATGTTTGATATTGGGTAATTGGTTGATATTGGATGATTTGAATATCTCTGATATATATATATGCTGCTTTGTGAGATGAATGTTGATATAAATTATCAATTGTGATAATATGATTTATCTATCTGTTTATATCATCCTGAATAAGTTTAAATGTTTAAACCTTTAAACAACTTGGCCTTAAAAGATACGTTTTGGATTTCGATGAGACCGGGATCGGGTTTCCGTATACCGGTATTCCAGGTCTGGAGACCCGAATACCACATCGATCCAAATTAACGATAGGTCGTGAATCTCAAGTGAAGATGAAGATTCAGAGTGCAAGGGTTATTGTCGTTAACTCTGAGGGTGATTCCAAAACGAGTGTAACGAGATAATGCCTTCGGTTTCGTTCGAACCCGGAACGAACTTGTATGGATTGAATGCTTTCAGCACATCGTCAGGCGGACGATGAGCATTCTAAGTGATATGTTCTGATTAAAGGTAATCGTAACCTCAAGCCTCATCAACCGGGAATGGCTAAAACAGGGGAGGTGCAGCAAGGCTTCGTGGGTAGCACCCACTGAGAGCAAGATAGATCCCTGTCTAGAGGTCCCTTTTCTTTTATTCGGCTTAGTGTGTGGTTGGTCGCGCCAACCACGGGATTATCTTGTTCGGAATTATCCAGTAAGGGATGGTTCCGGCTTTGTGTTGCAGGGGGTCGGGAGTGATCCTCGGTACGGTGATCTAGGCCACGTACTGTGACGGGCGGTACCCCAGTAGCCCTGCCATTGTATGGAATCCAAACTCCAATAAGTGCCGTACGTATTAGTTGTGCCCAACTATGTTGGAATGTGAGATGTAAGCATTTCAGCTATTTCTGTATTTTACTTGAAAACCCTAGACCCTATTATAATACAATCAGATTTCCTATCAAATGTTTTGGTTAGCGTAAGGTAAAAACTTTTCCATGTTTATGTGTGGGAAGTCTTACGTGATACCTTTGTTTTCAAAAGGTTTTGAAGTTAAACAATTTTAACCCGTTTACTCACACCAGACCCATGTCTGACCCAAGTGTTTATTTCTGTTTTATAAACTCTTGGGTACTCAAATTTTTACGAGTAGCCAAGGGATTCAGGTTTAGCTTTGACGAATTGTGGAGGAGCAATGGAGCAGGAGGCTTCGGCGTTCGTAGATATAGTATTCCGCTGTGTTGATATCTGTGTTAGAGTCTTGTATTGTATTTGAGTTGTAATATCTAGACAGATGTTTTATAACTGTCTAGTATGTGTTGTATAGTTGTGTAAACTCTGATAAGTGTTGTATACTATGTAATAGTTTATGTTATTAATATAATTTATTCGTTCCGCTGTGAGATCGTTGTTGTTGTTTCTTTCTTTCTTCTCTTCTTTTCTATTTTCTACCCCTTTCTTTCTTCATAATGATGTGACTTTCTGGGCATAGGAAGTCGGGTCGTTACAATTGGTATCAGAGCATAGGTTGAGCGAATACCTAAGCTATTGGTTAAGTGAATATCAGAGCAGTAGGTTGAGTGAATACCTAGGCTCTGAAGTGGTGTCTATCTTGAGAGCGCGTAATTGTTAGTTATATAAAAATGATTTTATATTGTGTTAATTGATCGGTTGAGTGGTATATGGATTCTGGTCAATACGAGTAGCTAACGTTATTGATAGGGATCTCTAAACACTTGAACCAGGCCAACGGACACAATATTGTTTTAAAGAGGTAAATGAAATAATTTTACCCAGAAATAATTTCTATATAAAAAAAAAGTACCATTTTAAATAATATATATGTATTTCTACCTATTTATTGGGTTACCTGTTCGGGTTTTCCAATATAAGTTATAAAGGTAGATAAGGTGGTAGTGTGTGTAACACAATTACCAATAGTTGGAGTTTGAATGTTTGAGGTTGAAAGTATATATCGAGACTGTAAACCCAATATCGTCTCGAGTAAGTTGGCAGTATGGAGTAAGGATGTCTCGGATCTCTGAAGAGAATCCTTTTCAAGATTCGGAGTCCATTATTGGAATGTAAGATTGGTTGAGCTCGGGTGAGCAGATTTTCTAGAGTTGAATCTATCAGTTGTGCAGAAGTAAGTGATGGTAGCTTGGCGACTTCAGGAAGGAGCAGTTGTGTGATAAGACGCAGTATCTATGGATGTTCTCGAAGGAGATTTTCTTTTGGAACAAGATTAAGAAGGTATTGGAGGAACAGTTGATGTCTACCGCAGGAAAGACTCGACTGTATAGGAATTCTCTGATATCAAGTAAGAGAGTTTTGTCTATTTTGAAGTATGGGACTAAGGTCGATTAGTTGTTCTTCGGACATGGTCTCATTGTTCCCTTAAGAAGAGTAAGTTATTGGCGATTGGTTTGGAGCCCGAGTTTCTTTTGGATGTCTGCCATCTCGGAGATTCGTTGAGAGGTTTGTTGATGGTTTTAGTTTTGAGAAGCCTTTGGATTAGAAGTTCTTGGTTAGCTGTGATAGCAGTGCAGCTCGGAGTGTTCGGTGTGCTGTCGAGATAGAGTTTGGAAGCAGCAGTGTGGTTCGTTTCTTCGATGGTTCCGGAATCTTTGTGGTTCTTCTATCAGCAGTCCGAGTAGATGGTGAAGTTTTCCTTGAAGGGTTAACCTTGTTTGGAAAAGCTAAAAGCTGTTCTAATTGGTAAAGAGAGAACAGTTTCTTTGAAATCTGAACTAGGTTGTAATGCAAAAGTGACTTGCGATTAGTTTGGGAATTTATCTTGGGTAATCTTTTGTTTGAGATTGAGGTTTCTCATGTGGAAATAGGAGATACTGAAGTAGTCAGAGATTTTTTCGGATGTCTTCGAGGAAGTAGAAGTTTGTCTGCATCTAGAGTTTGAGTTCCGTATCGACTTGGTTCCAGAAGCGATACCGGTGGTTATTCTGGTAGTAGGATGGTTCCTAGAAAGAAGAGTTGGTGTAGCAGCTCAGAAATTTTTAAAAATGGGTTGGTCATATCTATTTTTCAAGTTTGGATTTCAGCAAATTTTGGAAGGATCATCTTGTTGATAGGATCTAGAGATCATTTTATTCTTAGTCCAGAATTGTTTCAAGAAGCATCAGCGAAGGTTAAGCTGATCAGGAAGAGATGAGGTAGCCCAGGAATCGTCTAGTGAGTTATGCAGATATGAGACAAGGAGTTTGGAATTCGGAGTTGGAGATTGGAAATTGTTTAAGTTTTTCTCCGATTATAAAGCTATAAGATTGGTAAGTCTGGAAGCTAGCACTGAAGTATTTTGGATTTTCCCTGTGTTCTCGAGAGGAGTAGTTCTTTGTCTACAGGATTGAATGGCCAGTTTGGATAGCTGGAATTCATTCTATTTCACGTATATCTGAGGGAATACGTGAATGATTCATCATTGATTGTTGAATTTGCAGTTCAGATGGATTTGGAAGATGAGCTATACTTGGGTGTGATCTGATATTTTGTTCAGATGAGTGAATCTTGAGAAGAGAGGAGCTCTGGATCATAGTGGTGTAGTTTGTTGAGCTTTTGTAAGAGCGAGTCTCCCGGTGATTTATATCCGGGGAAACTCTAGATAATGTTAGTAGATCTATCCTGATTTATAGTTAGTTAGGTTTGTTTGATTGGTTGCTTTGGTTGTTAGTAACTGGATGATAGGTATGCTTTGCTATTTGAAATTAAAATCTTTTGCTGGATTATTAAATTATCTTTGCTTTTAATTTCGGGGACGAAATTATTTTAAGGGGGAAGGAATGTGATATCCCAGGTTTTTGGGCAGTATAAATTTAATAATCAGTATTAATAATTTAATTGGATTGATAATCTTCCCTTATAATTCTAATTTAAATTGATAATTTAATCTTTTAAAAGTTAATAAATATTTAATCTGGCAATATTGATAAGATTTGATTGTTAAAATTAATAAAGTTTTAATCTATTTATAATATATGTTTTGTTATATATATTGTGAATAGAAATCTTTTTAACTAAAAGATGAATTTTTCAAATTGTAATTTATATGTAAGTATATGTTATAATTTGAAATTGTTTTGAAATTTAATTTAATGTATTAATAATATATATAGTAGGAATATATGTATGAATTGTAATTTTAAAAGCTTTGTTTTAAATTTAATATCTTTCAAAAGTTAAAGATTAATTCATTGTTTTCAAATATAAGATAATTGTTTGTTTTAAATATGATAGTTTAAATAAAGTTTTATTTTGTATTCTTTAAAATGTTTAAATTTAAAAGGCTATAAAAATATACGTATAAGAATTTATTGGTATTATAATTTGTTTTATAATATTTTCTCTAAAGAAATTTATATACATATATACTAAGATAAGTATTTATTAATTAGTAAATTAAGTATAAAAGCTTTATATTAACATTTAAATTAAATAAAATTTATTTAAAATACTTAGGACATGTGTTAATATTTTAACATATGGAAATAACATGTGGAAGCCTTGTATAATCCAATTTAACAAGTTGGACATTTGTCTAATGTATAAAAAATACAAGTGGCAAGGTTATATTTTCTCTAAAAAAAATTAGTTAATAAAATGTAGTTGTTAGAGAAACCTGGTCAATTTCTTTCCCGTTTAAAATTTCTTTCAGTTCAAAACATTGTTACTGTCTCTATTCTTTTCTTCTTCTTAAACTAAAAACTGAAACAAACAAAGAAAATCCTGGAAAGAAAATCTATCAACCTGAGATCAAACTAGCAAATTAACCTACTACAAATCAACCTGCAACAATTCAACAGCAAGTTCAACTTTAAACAACATCAAATTGAAGGCATGCAAAGGAGAATCAAAAGCTTTTCACAAATCAAATGCAAAAGCCTGGAAGTGATAAACTACTCTGTTTGTTCTCTGCTTCTTTAAAATATTGGTGAGTAAATATTTCTTTTAAAAACAGTTTTTTTTAAATCTGTGACTTGGCCTTAATGATTGTGATGAATCTTTATAAAATATGATTGCATGTGTTTATATGTGTAAGTGCATGTATATAGATATATGTATATGAATTGCCTGTTCTCTGTTTATAACCTATGGGTAAATTCTAGTTTAAAAACAGTTTGATATAATCTATGATTAAACGTTGCATGCATATGAATTTGGCTTTGATGATGAATAATTGTTTATCTAAAAATATTTTTATTTATAAAATAAATAAATATTGAATTGCCTGTAGAACATTAGAATGGTCACTGTGATGTAAAAACAGACCCAAATCCTATAATATCTCAACAACTTGATTTTTAAAACAAGTTGGATTGTGATTTGTAGATGAAAATTGTTAGTTATTGTTTGATGAAGTTGTTAAAAATAGTTTCTGTAAATATAAATGTACGAATAGTTTTAAAAATGGAAAACACAGTAAACATCTAGTGCATGTTAAAAATCAATGAACTCAATTTATAGTTTATATAGTATAAATGGATTCGTGTTTGAAAATCACGAATTTTAATATTCAATTCGAAATTTTTAACTTGATATTCGTTTGGGAATTCTGGATTTTGTTCGATTGGGGTTTTTGGCAATTGCCGTCGATTGGAATGATGATTGTAGCTAGAATTTTGGTTGAAGCTCGTCTGCATGTTGAGGATGATGGGAAAAATGTCGTTGAATTTTTCCAATAGCCGTGATGATCGTAATCGATCTAACTAGGGTTTTAGGCTGCTTTGGGTAGGTGGAACTGTTGGGGAATTCGCGACTTGGATGATGATGCGGAGGCGATCGCGAGGTGTGGGTTTTGTTCGGCATGGAGTGGAGCGTCGTCAGGTAGGTTGGCGATGGTCAATGATGGAGGGAGGGTCGGCGGCGATGGTAGTAATGGGGTCGAGTGGTTCTGCAGTTTTCGAGCACGAGGTCGAATTTTTGTTTCGAGTGAATTGGTTCGATCTGGGTTGAGGAACGTACTGCCGAGATCATGCGTGGTTGGTCGACGATCAACTGGAAGGTCGGAGACATTTGGGTGAGTTGTACACGTACACGCGTGTACGCGGTGCACGTTGTTTCGTTCTGGGGTACTGTGGGTAGCGTTGGAGAAGAAGGGAACTCGGGAAGGTCTCGTGAGGTTGTGCTTATTGACTCGAAGCAGAAGACGTGTGTGTGGGTGTGTGTCTGGAAGTAGTTGTGATGATCGGGGAAGAGAGTGTTTCGGGTCGTACTCGAGTCTGGGCTAGGGATGACTCGAAGCAGTTGATTGGGTGTTTGTCTAGGGGCGGGCTCGGGTTTTAGTGAGGGTTAACTCGAGTATTTACGTTGTAGTGTTTATCTGATTAAGTAAAACAAATTTTTGTAAAAGGAAATCAAGTTGGAAGGGTTCTCAAAGATTTTAAATATTCAAATTTAAATGTTTAAATTGTTTTGTTCTTAAGTAAAATTATATATTTCAAGTATATAAATTAATTTCTATATTGGTTTTAAATGAAATAAAATGATAGAAATAAGTATTTAATTTAAATAATGAGTTTATCTTTAAAGATTGGAATTAATTAAAGATAATTAACAAGTAAAATAAATTAAAAGTTAATTACTTAATGTAATTAAGGATAATTACTAATGAAGTAATTAGTGGAAATGAATGTAATTAAGAAATAAATTAATTAAAGATTAAGTGATGATTAATTGATTAATTAATTAATGTAATTAATGTTAGGTTAATTAATTAGTCTAATTAATTAAAGATAAATCACTTATTGATTAATTAAATATAATTACTTAGTCAAGTAATTAATGGATAATTACTAAGGGTAATTAATTAAAATGGTAATTAATTAATAAAGTAATAAATTAAGGATTAAATGTTAATTTAAATTGATTAATAATTACTTAATGAAGTAATTAAAGATTAATTAATTAGATTAATTAATCAAGTTTAACATAATTAATTAAGAAGTAATTAATTAAGATAAGTAATTACAAATTGTTAATTACTGTTTATGATTAATTAAGACTAATTAATGAAGTGGTTGATTTAAAATTAGTATTTAATTAATTAAAAGGTTAATTAATTAATAAGAGTTGTTTAATTAATGAATTAATCAAGTTGATTAATAAAAGTAATTAATTTGAGTATAATTAATTAATTGTAATTAATTGAAGATTAATATAATTAATTATAATTAATTAATAAATGAAGGTTCATTAATTATTGTAATTAATGATAGTAATTAAAAATTAATTACTGTATATGGTTAAGAATAATTACTTGAATGTAATTAAAGATAATTAATCAAAGGAGATTAATTAAGGAAGATCATTTAGATGTTTAATTAATTAATTTGTAATTAATTAATGATAGTGAGCAGGATTAAGATAATCCAAGCAATTAAAGGATAGTAATTAATTTAATTAAAGGTTAATTAAATTGATTAGAGTTAATCAATTCTGTTTAGATAATTGATTAATACTGGATGTTTGATATTGGGTAATTGGTTGATATTGGATGATTTGAATATCTCTGATATATATATATGCTGCTTTGTGAGATGAATGTTGATATAAATTATCAATTGTGATAATATGATTTATCTATCTGTTTATATCATCCTGAATAAGTTTAAATGTTTAAACCTTTAAACAACTTGGCCTTAAAAGATACGTTTTGGATTTCGATGAGACCGGGATCGGGTTTCCGTATACCGGTATTCCAGGTCTGGAGACCCGAATACCACATCGATCCAAATTAACGATAGGTCGTGAATCTCAAGTGAAGATGAAGATTCAGAGTGCAAGGGTTATTGTCGTTAACTCTGAGGGTGATTCCAAAACGAGTGTAACGAGATAATGCCTTCGGTTTCGTTCGAACCCGGAACGAACTTGTATGGATTGAATGCTTTCAGCACATCGTCAGGCGGACGATGAGCATTCTAAGTGATATGTTCTGATTAAAGGTAATCGTAACCTCAAGCCTCATCAACCGGGAATGGCTAAAACAGGGGAGGTGCAGCAAGGCTTCGTGGGTAGCACCCACTGAGAGCAAGATAGATCCCTGTCTAGAGGTCCCTTTTCTTTTATTCGGCTTAGTGTGTGGTTGGTCGCGCCAACCACGGGATTATCTTGTTCGGAATTATCCAGTAAGGGATGGTTCCGGCTTTGTGTTGCAGGGGGTCGGGAGTGATCCTCGGTACGGTGATCTAGGCCACGTACTGTGACGGGCGGTACCCCAGTAGCCCTGCCATTGTATGGAATCCAAACTCCAATAAGTGCCGTACGTATTAGTTGTGCCCAACTATGTTGGAATGTGAGATGTAAGCATTTCAGCTATTTCTGTATTTTACTTGAAAACCCTAGACCCTATTATAATACAATCAGATTTCCTATCAAATGTTTTGGTTAGCGTAAGGTAAAAACTTTTCCATGTTTATGTGTGGGAAGTCTTACGTGATACCTTTGTTTTCAAAAGGTTTTGAAGTTAAACAATTTTAACCCGTTTACTCACACCAGACCCATGTCTGACCCAAGTGTTTATTTCTGTTTTATAAACTCTTGGGTACTCAAATTTTTACGAGTAGCCAAGGGATTCAGGTTTAGCTTTGACGAATTGTGGAGGAGCAATGGAGCAGGAGGCTTCGGCGTTCGTAGATATAGTATTCCGCTGTGTTGATATCTGTGTTAGAGTCTTGTATTGTATTTGAGTTGTAATATCTAGACAGATGTTTTATAACTGTCTAGTATGTGTTGTATAGTTGTGTAAACTCTGATAAGTGTTGTATACTATGTAATAGTTTATGTTATTAATATAATTTATTCGTTCCGCTGTGAGATCGTTGTTGTTGTTTCTTTCTTTCTTCTCTTCTTTTCTATTTTCTACCCCTTTCTTTCTTCATAATGATGTGACTTTCTGGGCATAGGAAGTCGGGTCGTTACACCATAAAACTATGATTAATTAGGTGAAGTTCACTTAGCTGAAAAACTCAACAAATATGTGAATAAATTTATGCGTATAAATTTTTATAACCCAATATACACTTCTCAAGGGTGAAGAAAAATCTAGACATTGTAGTGAAAAATTGGCGATTGATAACAATTCAACACCACGGTGCGCTGCGGAAGCGATTTCAAATCAAGACCTAGTATTGTCTATTTGAATACCAATGCAACTTAAAATATCAATTATGAGAACACAATCAACAATATGAAAAATAAGAGACACAGAAGATTTAACGTGGTTTGGATATGAAGATCCTACGTCCACGGAGACCCAATAACCCTTTTATTATTATCACCAGAGATTACAAGCTAATACAATGATTAGTGAGATACAATAGGTGGAGACTCTCTCTAATCAATTACTCAATTGAAGAGATTAAGAATAGAGCACTCAAAATAGAAAACCCCCAATTTGATTTCGTTAGGGTTTCTATTGATTACAATTATTGGAAATCCGATTAAAACCTAATCTCTTGATTTGGAAGATGATTAGAGGACAATATATAGGTGACCTAAATGATCTGGATCAATCATCCATGTCAAAAGAATCTGCACCATCAGTTTAGAGAACCAAGCTCCGGTATTTACAAAATTGCCCTTCAGAATTCAGAACTGGGAGAAAAAACTTTCGTCGCCTCAGACGTCTGACCAGTGGGGTCAGACGTCTGCAGAATATTTTGGGAAAACAATCTAGAACAGGGCCAGACGTCTGACCAGGGGGGTCAGACGTCTGCAGGAAGTTTTAGATTACAGAACTTCACCTCTTCTGACATCTCTCCTTCCTCCAACCAACTCCAAAGCTTTCCAATGCATAGCTCTACCAAATCTTCACATCAAACACATATATGAATCGCATAAATTCAACACTCCACCTCGATTCAATATATGTATGTCTCATCAACAAAGTATCATAAGGGTTATTGGATCTCGCGCCCAATGGCACCTAAGCAGTTGGAATCAAATGGATCAAGTTTGAGCAATGCTCAAACTTATCCTTGGGAAGTGCCTTCGTCATCATATCTGAGGAGTTATCTGAAGTATTCACTTTCAATAACTTGATCTTACTCCGTTCTTCCTCCAGCATAAGAAAGAAACCTCTAACATCAATGTGCTTCGTTCGTGAACTATAAGCCTGGTTATGAACAAGATGAATTGCACTCTGACTGTCTGAAAATAGCTCCACGGTCTTCTGCACCATAAAAAGATCATCCAACAACTGAAGTAAATACAAACCCTCCTTAGTTGCTTCAACAATCGATATCAATTCTGCTTCGGTAGTTGACAAAGCTAAAATAGATTGCAGCTTTGATCTCCATGAAATCGAGCCTATGCCAAGTGTAAAAACATAGCCCGACACTGACTTCCGTGCATCTCTATCCCCAGCATAATCTGAATCATAGTATCCTCTAAGAGAGATGTCGCCATCCACTCCACCATATAACAAGCCAACAGATGAAGTGCCTCTAAGATACCTAAGTATCCACTTTACTGCTTGCCAATGTTCCTTGCCTGGGTTAGACATATATCGACTTACAACACCCACTGCGTGGGCCAAATCTGGTCTAGTGCATACCATGGCATACATAAGACTACCAATAGCACTGGAATAAGGTATATCGATCATATACCTTTTATGCTCTTTCGATGTGGGAGATTGGTCTTTTGACAATTTAAAATGAGAGCCTAATGGAGTACCAACCGGTTTGGCTTTCTGTAACGACCCACATTTTTGACCGTTCAAGTCGACAATAATCCACACATGTCCAACTCAAACCGTTCAAAAAGGCAGATGGTTATTGGGGTTAAATAAGAATAGGAAAGAAAGAACAGAAGCAAACTCAGAATCTTGCAGCGGAAGGAACAAGATATAATAATAAAATAACAGTTCATGAAGCTGTTAAATAAATAAATTTGATTATTATTATACATCATAAATCAGAGTTACATACATATCAGAGATAATACAACAATGCAGCGGAAAAATAATACAGTAGTAGAATACAAATGATGTAATACCAAACTCCGTCTTCGTCCTCCAGAATAGATCTTCAACCTTATCTAAAATGCTCAGGTTGACCCGAGCGTAATGAAAAGACAAAACACTCGAGTCAGGACTAAAATATCTCATGTAAGTCAAATCGAATAAGAAATATGAGTGTGACGACGTCAGAGATGTTTACGGGGTTTGACATCTCCTATCCAGTGTCAACGTGAGTGCAATAACTTAAGAGATGTTACGGGATTTTCCATCTCTCAAAGATCTGTTCAACTATCTACTATGTAGTACAATACGCTATTATAATATGTCTATCATAAAGTAAAATATCAAACTAGCGTTAAGCCATGGCCCATTCCACCCGTAACACATTTTTATTCCCAAAAGCATATACAAGACCGTAGTTTCCCCAAAACAGGAAGTCACCAGAGGGCAATCCATATACTAAAGGTACAAACCAAAACGTAGTGATCGCGAATAGGATAATCAGTATGACAAGGTACATGAGGCGATACCAACTAGGATACTAGTAGTTGCATCATCCGGACTGATGTTGGGCATAGCAGCTACTACCCCAACACCGCGAAACAACACTCCCATAATCGAGGGGTGCACCCAAATCGAATCACAAAAGTAATAGATATGGTAACGAAGAAGTGTGTCCGCTAGAGGTGGCGAACCTCAATGGCCCGGCAGGGCTCCTGTTTTAGTCATGTCAGGGGTCATCTAAAATCGTTCTCTTTCTTCAGTCAACGCATTCACCAAAACCATCCACTTCATTCTGGATCAACACTCCGCGTGTATTAGTTATTAAAGTGGTTTTCGGTATCGACAGAGAGTATGTCCATATCCGATCCCGGTCTCTTTAATAACTACGTATTATTACACCGGTGGCTCTTTTACATTTCAAATTGATTCATAATTGATATCAAAATATCATATTCGCTTCAAAATCAAATCCATTCAAATATCATCATATCTATTCAAGATGTAAGATTCTGTTTCAAAATCATCTTTCGCCTCAATATCTCATTTCGATTTCAAAATCATTTTCGCCTCAATATCTCATTTCGATTTCAAAATCATTAATTTCAACTTGATTTAGCTTCTTAATAAACCATTTCAAATTATCAATTTCAAATACATATTTGAACCACAAAATAAACAATTTCACTTTCAATATATTTCGAAACTTTAAATATTTCACATTTCAAAACAGCTCATATATTTATATAAGAATATAAGATTCTCTTTAAAACCATTTCGTATTCAAATTAGAATATACTTCAAATTAAACATCCGTATTAAGTAGTTTACTTAATTTCTGGAACAATTCCAATTCAATAAACTTAGATTAACATTCGGATTTCAAGAATTCATTTAAGTATTACATTCCAAATCAATTTCAGTTCAAATCCTATTCAAATCAATTTTATCTTCAAATTTAATTCAATAGTTTCAATTTAGTCCAATTCACAAATTTCTTTGAATTTCAATTAAATTCCAAATTAATTAAATCTCAATTTCAAATTAATTTTCAATTCCAAACTCAAACTTGAAATATCATTTCATATAAATTTTCTTAGAAATATTCAGAGTTCGATTAAAAGTCCAATCTTTTAAAACAAATCAACTTTCGAATATTTACGTCGTATTTCAATCTTTTTCTTAAAAATCTAAACTTCGAATAATTAAACAATTTCATTTACCAAGTTTAAATTCCAACATCTCGAGCTTCAATTCAAAATAATTCAATTTCCATAAATTGGATTTTATTCTTAAAATCAATTCATTTAAATAATTTCAAAACAACTTTTAAAATCATTTAATTTAACCAACCCGGTGTCCGTATATAATTTTCTAACCTATGGCCAAGTGGATAATTATTTCAATTTTAATTTCAAGGATGGATATATATCATTTCAATCCAAATAGATGTCATAGGTATATCATTTCAACCTATTCCTTAATTTATTCGAAATGATTCAGTTTATAGTTTTATATGCAATAAACAATATACCTGATGATAGCATGATATATCAAAATAAATAAACAACCAATATCGACCAATAGCACCCATCACAACCAATCAACCATAAAGCCAACAACGTTCACAACAATTTTATAATTATCAATATCGAATAATATACTGCCAATTTAAATTTAAATTTATTTTAACGGTCAATTTAAATTCTATCAATTAATTCATATATCAAGACAGATGATAATTAAACCTACCAAACAACAACCAATAAATTTCATATCACTTCAGAAAATAAATTTAACTAACAAAAATTATTTTAGTCAATTGTGAGCGTATAAACACTCACTTTGATTTTCTGTTGTCGCTGAGACGTTCCGGTTTGGAACTGAAACTGGACGACGCCCAACTTTAGCCCAAATTTCCACCGTCTCCAAATCCATCTAAACAAGTTTCATTTCGAAGCTCTCGTCATTACGATCGCAACGCAAAAAGTTTCGTTCCAATCGGACCTCGTATGAAAAAGTTATGCTATTTTAAACATTTGCGAATTTAAATATATATATAAATATATACACATATTTTTTTCAAACCCTACTTTCAATCTCAGCCCTCCATTTTCTCTACTGCAGATCTGGGCCCTTCCTTCCATCTTCTCCAAAATGTGAAAAGCACGTACAATCTCAACCCATTCCTTCCAACCTTTGACCGACGATTTCTCCACCATCACTCGACAAGAAGTTGATCGGAGACCCACGTTAGAAGCGCCTACGCAAGAGCTACCCACGGCCAGGAGGTGGTTGAACTCGGCTCCCCCCATCACCTCGATTTGCGTGAAAAACGCAGCGACTTCGAGCTCGATTTCCCGTTGATTCGTTGCTTCGTTTTCGATCATCTCCATATGGATTTGAAGCTCTCATCGTCCTCTACAACTTTGTAGTTAACGACTTTTGCTAATTGTTGATGGATTGAGAGGAAAATGAGGAAGAAGTTTCGAAATTTTCTGGCCATTGAATTAAAAGTGGCGGCTAAGGGCTGAAACCCTAGGGTTTTTGGAAAATAGAGAAAGTGAGGGACTTTTATAGAAAAATACGCGACACTATTCATCCCGGATTTTCCGAACTCCAAACGAAGCGTGCCGGCTGACGTTTCCAAGGTTTACCCCGCATTCCGAACGCAATGGAACATGTTTCGGAGACTAATTCGGTCATCTGTGTGAGTTACGGCAATAAACGATCGATTAAAAATTAAATCGGTCAATCAAATTTCTGTGTGTTTGGGCTCGCCTCGGACAAACGGTAAATCCGATTGACACGAAATTTGAAACCTTACAATAATATGACATTACGGATCCGATGAAAGTGGTTTCGTCGAAATCCGAGAATTTTTGAAAAATGACTATTTTCTCTCGCCGAATAAATATTAAAAACAATTTGATGCGTTTCGAGCTGCCACGGTCAAACGATAACTCCGATTGCTACGAAAATTGAAATCCGATAATAACAAACTATTACGTATTCAATGGAACTAGTTTCGTTCAATTTTGAGACTGTTCCAAAAATGGCTATTTTTCAGTCGATAATTAAATATTAAAATATTCAATTTTCACAAATTAACTTTAAATTCAATTTTAAAAGTTCTATAACATTACTATAACTCCAATATGATAAGATAAAATTTTACAAATCATTTTCAATCATATTCAACTCGATTTTCAATTATTTCTGAAATTTAACTTATTAAATTATCGATTTAATTGTCTAATTAAATCCAATATTCGAAAAATAAATTATTCGACTGTTTAGTTTCAATATAAAATTCCCAATTTTAGATTATTAACTTTTAAATCAAATTTCAATTGTTCACAAATTTCATTTTTAATTTCACAGTAATTAACAATCTTTTACAATGCGGTTTTCCATTATAAATCCAATATAAAAGATTATATTAGATTCCACGTTCAATTATATTGTAATTCAAATTCAAGTTATTTAATTCCAAATGAATTCTTTTATTTCGATTTACACTTTCATTATTGAATCAAAAATTTACTTATACATTATTATCAATAGTTTATAATTCATTTACTTTCATTTTCTTCAGCTATCATCTTATTTAAATTCACAGTAATATTAAATTACTTTCATTTACGTTGATTTCCATATTATACTTCAATCTTAAATGTAACATTTTATTTATTTCGTTGTTTACAATCAAATTCAATTCATTATTTACATTCACTACAAGTTAACATCCATATTTAATTTATAAATAAGTTATTTCAGAATTCAGTTTTGTATTTTAACATGTAATTCACATTTAACAACACAAAATTTTATTTCCTTCGGATTTTTATCCAAATTTTTATTTTAATTCGTATTTTTAAAGTGTTAAAAATACGGGTCGTTACACTTTCTCCGTTCCAAATCGAGTGAGGACCTTCTCGATGTATTGCGCCTGAGTGAGTCTCAACTCTCTCCGCTTTCTATCTCTACAAATCTCCATACCCAATATTCTTTGTGCTTTTCCCAAATCCTTCATATCAAATTCCTTGCTAAGTTCAGTTTTCAGCTCCAAAATTCTTACCATACTCCGAGATGCAATCAACATATCATCAACATATAACAACAGATATATTAAATCATTATCAC
Source organism: Allium fistulosum (assembly GCA_030737815.1). Classification (NCBI taxonomy): domain Eukaryota; kingdom Viridiplantae; phylum Streptophyta; class Magnoliopsida; order Asparagales; family Amaryllidaceae; genus Allium; species Allium fistulosum. The sequence goes on from CM060904.1 coordinate 647,739,019, forward strand.
ATCTCTTGAAATAAACACACTGGTCTTTGAAGCTTCTAGAATATCCTTGTGAAAGCATAAACTTATCAGATCTCTTATACCATAGTCTAGGTGACTGTTTTAGTCCATATAGAGATTTGTTAAGTTTACAAACATAGTTAGGCCTGTTACTATCAATGAACCCCTCCGGCTGCCGTAAATAAATTTCTTCATCCAGATCACCATGCAAGAATGCGGTTTTGACATCTAGTTGCTCTAACTCCATATTATAATGAGCCACTAATGCCAATAGAATGCGAATGGAGGTATGCCTAACAACTGGAGCAAAAATGTCATGACACTCAACTCCTTTCTTCTGAACATACCCCTTTGCTACTAACCTTGCTTTATATCTAAAATTTCCATTGCCGCCGTCTTTTACTCTATAGATCCACTTACAACCAATAGCTCTCTTGTTGGTGGGAAGAGGCACCAAATCCCAAGTATGATTTTTCTGCAAAGATTCAATCTCCTCTTCCATAGAAACTAACCAATTGGAACTGTCAACTGAAGCAATAGCGTCTCTATAATCTCTGGGTTCGTCATGTACAACATTCAAAGCATATGTTGCCATGTCATCGAAGTCAACGTCTTCGATGCTCAATCCAACAAAATCATTAAGCCAATTGGGCTTCTTCTTCTGTCTAACAGGTCTGATCTCTTAACTAGCTCCACCTTGAGTCTGATCCTCTGTACTAATCTCTGTACTTTCCTCATCAACCACGGTGTCATCGGAAACACCTTCAGAACTTCTATGAAAAGGAACAGTAGATGACTTACTTTGTGTTTGCTATTCTTCATTTGTCTTCTCATTGTCATCTGATGAGGAAGGCTCCACCTTCAACATAGCCTTCTCATCAAAAGTCACATGCCTGCTGGTAACAATCTTCTTGCTAATAGGACACCACAATCTATATCCCTTCACTCCTCTTCTATAACCTAGAAAGATACACTTGCGAGCTCTATATTCCAGCTTCCCTCTGCTCTCATGTACGTAAGCTGGACAACCAAACACTTTGAGGAATGAATAGCTAACAGGCTCTCCTTTCCATACTTCTTCTGGGACCTTCATGTCTATGGAGGTAGAAGGTGTGCGGTTGATGAGGAAAGCCGCCATAGATAAAGCTTCTGCCCAAAATCCCTTTTTCAACTTTGCAGTCAATCTGAGGCAACGAGTTCTCTCCAATAATGTCCGATTCATTCTTTCAGCAACTCCAATGGACTGAGGGTCGCCAGGTGTGGTGTAATGCCTCTTGATACCTTCGGACTCACAATCATCGATGAATTCCTGTGATACAAATTCACCACCGTTATCTGAACGGAGAACTTTCAATTTCTTTCCTGACTGCTTCTTAACTGTAGATTTCCACTTTCGAAACCTGTCAAAAGTTTCACTCTTCGACTGTAGAAAATATACCCAAAGTTTACGAGAGAAATCATCTATAAATGAAATGAAATACCTAGCTCCACCTAAGGAGGGGCAAGGGGAAGGTCCCCAAACATCTGTGTGAACATACTCTAAGACATCCTTTGCCTTATGCTCTCCAGTACCAAAAGAAATCTTCGTCTGCTTCCCAAGAACACACTCTTCACAAAAGCCAAGCTTTGAATGATGAACACCATCAATCAAACCTCGCTTTCTCAACTCATCCATGCTGCGCTCACCAATGTGACCCATCCGTAAATGCCATAATCTGGAAGAGTCCGAATCAACAGAAGTAACAGATGCTGATTCGCCAACTACAGTAGTGCCCTTCAAAAGATAAAGATTTCCTGCCCTTATTCCTTTCATAACTATCATAGAACCCTTTGATATTTTCATCTTCTCTCCTTCAACTACAATCTTCAAACCAAGCCTACTCAGAGCCCCAATAGATATCAAACTTCTTCTCAAATCAGGTACATGTCTAACATCTGTAATAGTACGAATAACACCGTCAAACATTCTAACGTTCACACTACCAACACCAATCATACGGCAAGAAGCATAATTGCCCATCAGAACTTCTCCTCCATCAATCTCACGGTAAGTGGAGAAACAGTTCCTATCAGGTGTCATATGATAGGATGCGCCAGAATCGATCAGCCATAGGTTGCTCTTCCCAGAAGAGCCAGAAGCTGTAAACACATCGGTATCACTCTCTGTATCTGACTTCTTAGCGGTAGATGCTGAAGCTTGCTTAGGGTCTCTTCTTCTACCTTCAAGCTTGGGACAAGTTTCTACAAAGTGCCCTGGCCTTTTACAATAATTGCAAGTCAATTTATTAGGTCCCCTAGACTGAGACCTTGATTTATTTCGACCTCCACCATATTTTGACTTGCTTTGGCTTCTACCTCTCTGAACAGATAAGCCCTCCGTATCACTGTCTAAACTAGTGCTTGCTAATCTATCCCTCAACACTTCATTATGAAGTCCAGCTTTAACATCAGATAAGCTAATTTTACTACGACCATAAATCATAGAATTAACAAAAGCAGTGTGCTCCTTAGGCAAGGAACATAAAAGGATTACCGCTTGAGCCTCATCTGTAATTTCAACTTCCGTTGCCTTCAAATTCATTACTAAGGTGGTTAGGGCATCCACATGCCCCATGAGATCAGCTCCAGGCTTCATTTTGTACGAATAGAGTTGTTGTTGCAGAATTATTCTGTTAGTGAGCGACTTGTCCTAATATGCATCAGATAATGCATCCCATAATTCCTTTGCCGTTTTCTTTTGAGAAAATTCTCTAAGAACCTCATCTGAAAGACTTAGCTGGATGGTAGTTAGGGCTTCATCTTCCATCTCTTCTAAAGTTTCACTATTTAACTCTTTCAGCTTCTCAGGCGTAGAAATTATCTTAAAAGTCTTCTCCTTCTTTAATACGGCCTCCATCTTCATCTTCCAAGTTCCAAAGTCTCCCTTCCCATCAAAACGAGTAAGTCCATAATTGACCCCAGATCTACCAATAGATTTACTTGAAGTAGCCATTAATATCCAAACGGAACAATAACACCTGCTCTGATACCAAACTGTAGTGAAAAATTGGCGATTGATAACAATTCAACACCACGGTGCGCTGCGGAAGCGATTTCAAACCAAGACCTAGTATTGTCTATTTGAATACCAATGCAACTTAAAATATCAATTATGAGAACACAATCAAGAATATGAAAAATAAGAGACACAGAAGATTTAACGTGGTTCGGATATGAAGATCCTACGTCCACGGAGACCCAATAACCCTTTTATTATTATCACCAGAGATTACAAGCTAATACAATGATTAGAGAGATACAATAGGTGGAGACTCTCTCTAATCAATTACTCAATTGAAGAGATTAAGAATAGAGCAATCAAAATAGAAAACCCCCAATTTGATTTTGTTAGGGTTTCTATTGATTACAATTATTCGAAATCTGATTAAAACCTAATCTCTTGATTTGGAAGATGATTAGAGGACAATATATAGGTGACCTAAATGATCTAGATCATTCATCCACGTCAAAAGAATCTGCACCATCAGTTTAGAGAACCAAGCTTCGGAATTTACAAAATTACTCTTCAGAATTCGAAACTGGGAGAAAAAACTTTCGTCACCTCAGACGTCTGACCAGAGGGGTCAGACGTCTGCAGAATGTTTCGGGAAAATAATCTGGAACAGGGTCAGACGTCTGACCAGGGGGGGTCAGACGTCTGCAGGAAGTTTCAGATTGCAGAACTTCACCTCTTCTGACATCTCTCCTTCCTCCAACCAACTCCAAAGCTTTCCAATGCATAGCTCTACCAAATCTTCACATCAAACACATATATGAATCGCATAAATTCAACAGATATTTAGAAGTTTTATGGTCAGTATTTCCTTTTAGTTACTGCGAATGTTATATAATTTAAGAACAAAAGTTGAAGACTAACACAATCAAGTGGTATTTTTGTAAATTTAATGTTGTTAACGGTGCAAATGTTGTTAAGGATATGTTCAAAGAATAGAGCTGCTGAAGCAGTGTATATATACTTGTTGGTCAGAGTATTAAATAATGTGGGATAGACTTTAAGTAATTACATGTAAGCTCTACTATTATTGAAAACGTTGATAATATCTTAATTTAGATCAAATTATATATCATTTTAATATAAAAATGAAGAGAGAAAAAACTTCACATTTAAATTGTAGAAAAGTATGGAAAGTTTATTACATGTAAGCTCTACTATTATTGAAAACGTTGATAATATCTTAATTTAGATCAAATTATATATCATTTTAATATAAAAATGAAGAAAAAAAAACTTCACATTTAAATTGTAGAAAAGTATGGAAAGTTGATACGGAAAAACATACATACATAAATCCATATACGTTATATTGCATGAAAAGAGCATACTGAAGATAGTAACAGAAACATGTAACGCTGATTGCAGTAAATCAAAACCGTATAAATAGTTTGTTGGGAAATATACAATTGTATTATTACAATCGTAATATATTTGAACTTGAATGTTTACAATATAGAGAAGCCATGAAACGCAGTTAATAATAACTGAATTAAGTTGTACAGGTATCAGATTTCATTGTTGGGAATCATAGGGTAATATATGTTCTGTGAATATAGGTGCACAGCTTCAGAGGTAATAGTTTCCATTATTCTGTTTCAATGATTTTTTGCCTTTTCCTCGTTGCACCACTTTGGTAACATTGTCAGCATTATCCTGCTGTATGGATGTAACTCCGCTGAATCAAAAATTGCATTACAATGTCAGCACAATGTACAGTTCAAGTATTAAACGTATAGCGTGGAAGTGGTAAATGTAACAGCTGAAAAATAGATCGAAGCAGAGTGAAAGTAATGATTGATTTCATTTTTGAAAAATTGTACAGTTGAACTGGAATCGGAATTGAAAAAGGTAACCGCCACATGAATCTTCTAAAAAGTGGAAACTCTTAGATGTTTATGTCAGCCTCGTTAGTTTGTCTCGATTTAAAAAATTTATTGTTAAAATGAACCTTATACTTTCATTTGGTAACTCAAATTGATTGCAGTGTAAAAGAAGATATAAGCATAACATACAACTAAGTACTGGTGAGAATTATACAAACTCAAGCGTTCTACCGTATGTTATTAAATTAATCAGATCGGAGTAAAATACAAACTCAAGCATTCAACATGCAATTGTAAAGTAGATATTTATAAATGTAAAATGTGCAAGTACTATTGAGAACAATGATTTTGCCTTTTCTAATAGCACAATCTCAAAATTTTAAGGTAAAACAAAGACTATTTCTACTATAGGCTGGCATGAAATATAAAATGTTGCTTATGGCATAGTGAATTCAACATTAAAGGTGCAGTAGAAATTAAAGAAAATCCACACGTTAATGAAGCAAGGGTTAAATATTTTAGAGAAACTTGTTTAATTGTCATGTTTTGATGCCTAATTTTTTAGAATGAACACCTCAAATTTGATGTCATTCTAATAGATTTTTAACTGTCAAAGCCTTTTATTTAATAATACTGAAGTCAATACGTACACAGTTTGAGATACGAAATTTTTAAACCTACAAAAAAAAATTAAAGCAAAGCAAAGCTTATAAATATTAAACCATAGAATAGGTATTCATTTTGAAGCTAGTGAAACATAAAATGTATAAACCTCACAATCAACAAACCTGCAGTTTAGTTTAATTCGTAACTAAATAACCATTAATGCTATGAAGTAATAGTCAAACTAAATATTAAAAAAATTCAATATTATAAATAAGTAAAACTAACCAAAAAAATTTAAAAAAAAGCAAAGCTTCTAAATTCAATATTAGCAAACAGAGTAATCCTACAGTTTGAAACGTCTTATTTTACAATTACAGTTCAAAATTTATGATAGTCGAAACGTGTAAATTAGACAAAATGTAACGCTCAAAATTTGCCAACGTTTTATGTGAAAATTAAATATACAAAGAAAATAATTCAAGATGTTGAAATACAAAATAGTTAATGACTAAATGGAGGTTGAAACCTATGGTACCATACTGTATACAATGACAAATGATTGATTGCTAAAGTAGTGACTTATCAAAGAATGGTAACTACATGAGACAACTTTTACTATCTACATAATATGGGCAAGTTGTTATAACAGTAATCGGCAATATAAATGACAAAGTCTCATTCAAAGTTTGCACAGTTGAATCCTACATCTAGGATATTCATGTTAAGTTCCCAACGGGTGAAGGAATGATGAATTGGGAACAATAGTTTCACTACAAAATCAGAAGCAGCAAACCAATAACATCCCTAAAGTCATAAAATTAATCAGATTGGAATAAAATACAGACTCAAGCAGTCCATAAGCCATTGTAAAGCAAAAAAAATTTCAAGTATATTAGGGTAGTGGTTAACTTGTCAACATTATATATGTTGTTGAAAATGTACATGGGTAATAGGCAATTTATAAATGTGAAACGTGTAAGTTAAGTAATATTGAGAAATAATTTCAAATACCACATTTTTAAAGATAGAATGAAGGCTATGTCTACACATTTCTACCTTAGGCGGGCATGAAACATTAAACATTGCTTACGATATAGCGAATTTAAAATTAAACCAAGGTTCTATTGAAAGTTAAAAATCCAACATAATAAATTTCATTATCCGTATAAATGTAGAATGGTAAGCGAACAGCATCATGGCGAAGAATAATTCCAAATCAATAAATGATCCAAAACATGTGTAGCATACAGTAAAGAAAATCCATACAGGAATGAAGAAATTTTTTAAAAAAGTAGACAAACATGTTTAAATGTAAAATTCTAATGCCAAATTTTTTTAGAATGAAAATCCCAAATTTGTAGCTATGCTAAAAGAATTTTAAATGTTAAAGATTTTAATTCAACAAAACTGAAAATAAGAAGTATACATTCTTAGTAAATTTTAAACTAACAACAAAAAAATAAAAAATAAAAAATAATTAAAAGAAAAGGTTATAAATACAATATTATCAAATAGAATAATTCTACGTTATAAAACATTCAATTTTACATTCACATTTCAAATGTTATGAAATTCAAAATTTAAAGCTATGAAAAAAGAAAATCAAAATGAGTAATTTTACTTTGTATTTATACATTGGAATCGATTATGATTCTTGATAGCCTTTAAAAATCGGTTCAAAATTTTACAGTGTATTTTACAGTACATTATCATAGTTCTTAGTTCTTCTCTCAAAGCAGACAAAATTTAAGCGGCCATGTAAATATTATATGTTCATGTATATGTTGTTATGCATTTTGAATGTTGACCGTAGCCTATAGGTAGGTTGTAGAGATAATCTAAATAGCCCAAGCATGTTTGTACACTAACCTAAAAGCAAATCTTAGCCAATTATAAACAGACACTGCTCCACACTTAACAAATGTATCACCAAGCTAGTGCTAGTAGTCCTCAAATATTCAGACAAATGATCGTTATTAATATTTCTTGCATAATTTTATTATACAAAACAACCAGATCTGTGCATATTTCATTTCCATGTTGAGCCTAGGTATAGAAGTTGAAAGCCATATGTAAACCACACAAAACCATCTGTGCAACTGAACACAGAAAATCAAATCATCTCAGTTGAAACTAAAATTTGACAATCATGGTTATCAGGACCTCACAAACAGCTGAAACATATATATTACCTTGGAAACTATTTGTACAGCTGATTCAAATTTTTAAGCAAAATATACCCGTAGGAGAAATTTAGATAGTAATTATTTGATCCAAAGTTACCTGAAAGTTGTTTCCTTTTTTCTTTCTTTTTTCTTTTTTCTTGTTATTTTTTGTTTTTGCTTTTGCTTTTCAACTTTATTAGATACACGAAAGTGGTATATTTTATCATTGTTTGAATGTCAAATTAGGTTGTAGATGGCACTTTCTATGAGCATAAACACTGTAATAATATTGAAATGAAAAATAACTAAGATACAGAGGGAGTAAATAAATTACTGAACCTGCAATATTGAACAGCCTGGTGAATGCTTGTTTTTCTGAATTTTTGATAGCTTGTGAGAAGCTGCCATTTTGGAGATCTAGTCACTGATGCAAAAAATATATTATATTTTGAAACAGTTAACCACCTAAATGATATTGTTCGCTGAAGGAAAATGCAAAAAATATTAGATTTTGATTTAGTACAAAGGTTAAGTTGTAGGAGGGTTCAATCATTAAGTTGTAGGAGGGTTCAATCAAGTCAGCGATGTAATAAAAATTACAAATCAAAAGATCAGGATCTGTAAGTCTAAATGACAGTAGGAAAATGCAATGAATTCACATATTCATATCACTCTTACCATTCACTAAGATATTCTAAAGCATCCACATGATCAATTTATTCAATATTTTAGCCAAAACTATTGTTTTAAGCTCAAGTATTATATCGATATGTGCTAATCTAAGATTCTACTTTAGTGGCGATTGGGATTATATATACAAATCCGGCAACAACTTATCAATATGCGAAAACAACAATCATCGTACAATATATACAGCTGAACAATGATTATTCGATTGACAAAACAGATATTCAATATCGGAAACATAATTTTACAAATAGACATACCCGATTTTTTATCAATACGTAGAAAGGAGGAGTGCGTCGGCAGGGCTGAACGGGTGAAGAATCAAGCTATCGGTGGGAAAGCGACACCAAATCGACCCAAAAGATGGCATGATGTAAAGTAAGGTGGCGGACATGGGGTAGCAGTTCGGATGCTAAACACCGATGGGAAATCCATGACAACGGGGAAGATTGCGGTGATAAATAGCCTTCGCCGAAACCTACTCAATTAGAATAATTCACGTCAGTAGGGAGGTAGCTATTTTTATCTTTAGGCATTTCGTGGGCATCAAATTAGCGGACATTGGGTATTACGATGATTAGGGTTAGGAGAGAAGAGAAGAAAGCGAATTTTGTTTTTCTCAGATAAAATGAATGGGGAGGCTAAATTTCAAGCGATAGAAGGAAAAATTAGCGACCGTTCGTTTCAGAAAATTGCATAGAGGACGAAATTTTTTGAGACTGTTCAGTTGCCAAATTTCAAGGAGGCCTGTGTGAGCTTGAAATTGAACTCACTAATAATAATATAGTATAGATACCTGCTTGATGGAATAACGGTAAAAAGAATGAGTGTTTTTCTATTCTTTTTAATTATTACATTCCCGAAGATACGTATATTTGACATATTCTATAATTTCAAGAATGAAGCATCCCTTTGAATTTTTCGAAAGGTTCAGTTGTAGCTATCTCTCTTTTCTAATCCTTCTTTTATATTATTCATGGTTTCAACAAAGTTGAAACGAAGATCGATGGTTACAAAAAAAATTTTAACCGGCCCAATAACATTGTAACGACCCGTATTTTTACGGATCGACAAGTTCGTCAAAATCTGGAATTTTTGCATTTTAAAGTCATTTCAGATTTTAGGCAAATTTTGCCTAAGTCCTAAGTCGTTCACGACTTAGCATGAGTCGTGAGTCGTATACGACTTAGGAGAGGAGTTCTGGGCGAGTTAAGGACTCAAGGAGATAAGTCGTAGCTGGGCTAGGTTAGTAGGTTGAAGTTTACTCGGCAAGTGTTAAGTCGTAGGTTGTAAGTCGTTGCCGAGTTAAGGGATAACAACCTAAGGAAGTGACCGACTTATAGTTTTAACCGACTTAAGGCTAGTGGTGAGTTAAGTGTTAAGTCGGCTGACGAGTCAAGATAGTGGTCGACTTAAGACCTGGACGACTTAGTAGTTAGTATGTCTGACCAGTTATTTGTTAAGTCGTTGCCGAGTTAAGGAAGTGGGGTTGACCGACTTAAGAGTTAGGTCGGCAACGACCTAAGGACATGTTGTGAGCGACCTAAGTGTTTGGGTGTTAAGTGTTAGGTCGGCAGGGTAATTGAGTCGGTAGGTAGTTGAGTCGGCAACGTGTGTTGAGTTGTGAGTCGGCAGTACGTCTCTTGTGTTAAGTCGTAACCCAGTTACGAGTTAAGTCGTAGTTGTATTCCTTCGTATGTCTTAAGTCGGCAAGGCACTTATGTCGGCAACGACCTAAGTTAAGTCGCGCCTATGTGTTAAGTCGCAGTTGCGCTTTGTTGTTGAGTCGTCAACCGACTTAGGACTTGGGTTTTGCGGCAGTATGATAAGTCTGCTTCGTTGAGTCGGTCATTTGGTTAAGTCGTAGGTCGGCGAGGCAGTTAAGTCGTTAGGTCGTATAGGCTGGTTAACTCGGCAGGCAGATGAGTTTTTAGGTCGGCAAGGCACTAGGTCGGCAAGGCATTAGGTCGGCATGGTGTTAAGTCGGCACCGACTTAAGAAGATAGCCGAGTTACGACTTAAGGCCAGTTTTCAGCTATAAATAGGAGGGGTTGTTCTCACTTTTTGGGATCCGGATTTTGAAGCGACGAAGTGCTGCCATTTTGAGAGCTCGACTTCTACACTTCTTCACTTCTTTTCTCCACTCTAATCTAGTGCTTCCATCCATCCAAATCGAAGATCGAGATTGAAGATTCAAAAGCTTGGATTGAAGATCTTCATCTTTTCAAGAGAGATTTCTTCATTTGAAGCGGATTTGTGATAGATCTAGCTTCATCCTTCGCTGTCCAGATCTGAAGTGTGTTGATTTGAGGTTGTTTAGGTGATTTGGTGAGTGGTGATTATCTCTCACACGGATCCAAAGGAGTATATCGGATTGTTGGCCCGATTTGGTGTTAAAATAGTGATTTCCATGCATTTTCTTCATCCTATGTGTAGATCCATATAGATCCATTGTTCATGATGATGTTACATCCATTTTATCATATGTTAACCTATGCAAGTTCATTCATCAAGTTTGTAGAGATATAATCCATGTTTTCATGCTTATTGGACTTTCAACTCTTTAATTACGAAAATGCCATTATTGTTATAATTGTCTACTTAGATCATTTTTGAATGCTTGATTGCTTGGATTGATGTTTGATTTGATTGATTGTTATGAACTAGATGATTGATGACTAGATTTAGATCGAAGGTGATTCAAAAGCTAAGGGAAAGGCTCTTGAATTGGAAAAGCTGCTCGTGGCATATGTAGCGGGATGATGAAGCTCTTATGCATAGATTTGATGATGTGAAGTTGAGATGAAGCTTTGCAAGGGTGTAATGAAGCGAGGCATCATATGATGAAGACTTGGTCTAATCCAGACGGGATCATTCCAAGCATGTTGATAACTCGGTGATATGATTCGAGTTGAAGATAATGAATGGATATGAGAATAGTCGTCGAGGAGGATGACTAGGAGGCTTGGATAGCATCGTTGTTGAAGGTTCTAGCATGCTCTAAGCAAGAGTACGTTTGGGCAGATTCGATAGTCCCAACGGCCAACTGTGATGGTCGAGTACTCTGGGCAGATTCGATAGTCCTAGGCACGGGCTGCGACGACGTGCGGGAGTTATGTCTAGAACCGGGGTTTCCATTAGCCCTTGACGGACGGCTGAAAGAATGTGCCGGTCATTCAATTAACGGTGATATCGAAGCAATGATAACAGTGATAGCCAGAGTCATGGATGTTTGGTTGTATCGTCATTCGGACTCAAGAGCGGTATTTTCTGGGTGCTTATCTGATTTAGGCCTTGGTACTTGGAAAACATCGCCCTTGACTCGAGTGATAGTAGCTTTACTTTAAATTGTATGCTCTGCTATGTTTGCTTCTGCTTAGTGTGTGTCTGGGGGCTATCACTGTAGAATGAGGTTGGAGTGGGAGGGTTGTATTCCTTTTTCTTTATGCTCTTTTGGTATGTTGTTAGTTAATTTACTGCTCACTAAGACTGTTGTCTGACTCAAGGCTTTATGTTTTAATTCTTATTGCCTTGGGCTGTTCGTCCATTTTGGGACGAGCAGACTAGGTAGCAGGTGACAGGTGCTGTTCTCCTCTCACGATGCTGATATCGAAGACGAGCTGGAGGGTTGCATATTATCTTCTTATTATATGTACTGGATATTCCGCTGTTTTTTTTGTATTCTCTGAGAGATATGTAGTGAGGCTGGATGTATTGACTATGTGGATGCTTGTATTCAACTATTATGGAGTTTTATATGATGTCATTTTGTTCTGTAAAGCTTCACTATACATATGTCCTATTGTATTTTGTCCATGCGCTGTGAGTAATACGATAGATTCTTTATGTTTTAAATCTTACCTTGACAATCGTCCATGGTCGCCTGGCACACTTTACAGCGCACTATCTCTAGATTTGGCGCAGGGGTCATGGGCGGTCGTCACATTTGGTATCAGAGCATTGGTTAATCGATTTTACCCAACGCTCGCTGTCGTAACTACGTATGAGAGACGTAATTGTATTTTGATGGATGATTACTATATATAATATAGTAGCTTAGTAGAGTTTGAGTCCTTTGTGCAGTTGTTTCTCTAGATGTTCTAATCATTCCTTTTTATAGATATTGAGAATGAGTCGAAGAGGGAGACCAGCTGCTAGGGAAGGCCGTGCTACTGAAGAGACTGCTGATTATGCAGTCATGTTCGAAGCTATGATGACTTCGATCATGAGAAGGATACCAGTTCCGGGGGCGGCAGTTGATGTTGGAGTTCAAGTCCAAACTCCGAAACCAGTGGATTTTGCTAAGTTGTGCAAGGATTATACTGCTCTTGGAGGGAAGGTTTTCTTGGGAACAGAATCTACTATTGAGGTCCAGAGGTGGATAGATGCTTGTAGAAGGATCTTTGGTGATTTGGGAATTGATGATGCAACTAAAAGGAAGTTGGCATCGAGGCAGCTTCAAGGGAGAGCCTCTGATTGGTGGAACTCTATTACCATCGATACTGCGGAGGAAGAGATTACTTGGGAGCAATTCCAAGCTAGATTTGAAGCTAAGTTCATTTCTACAGCTCAGAAGTCTGTTCTGTTCAAGAAGTTTGTGGAGCTTAAGCAAGGTGGAAGATCAGTTCTTGAGTATGTTTCTGAGTTCGAAGCTTTGTCCAAGTATGCCCGGTCATATATTGAATCTGCTTATCAGAAGAATGAGAAGTTTGTGACCGGCTTGGATAGTTATCTTGGGAGACAATTGGTGGATCATTTGGACGATTCATTTGAGAAGCTTGTAGAGAAAGCTCTTAGGCATGAGAGTCTGTTTCCTAAGGAAGGATCTGTTGTTGCTGTGACCAAGGGAGAATCTAAACCACAGCAGGGTGGAAACCAGAAGAGGAAGCAGCAGCAGCAGAAAGGTAAGGATGGCCAGAAGAAGCCGAAAGGCGAGGTGACTTGCTACAATTGTCAACAGAAGGGCCATTTCTCTAAGGATTGTAAGAATCCGAAGGCGCCGATGAAGTGTCACAACTGTGACAAGCCGGGGCATTTCAGGAAGAATTGTCCAGAACCGAGAAAGGACAGGCAGATTGTGCAAGCCTATGCTTTAGGAGCTGTTCCGTCGTCTTCAAAAGCTCCTACTGCTGAAGAGAAGGGAAAGAGTGTGGTTGTTCAAGGTACTCTTTTCCTATGTGGTGTTCCAGTTAGAGTTCTGTTTGATACTGGAGCGTCGCATTCATTTGTTTGTAATGAACTAGTAGGCCGGTTAGGTTTGAAGCCGGATATTGTTGATAGGCCATTGGTAGTGACTAATCCAGTTGGGGGTTCGTCTTGTTTGTGTATGTTATGCCGTGGTCTAGTTGTATCGAGTCATGGTTGCTCTTTTGTTTGTGATTGCTTTGTTCTGAACTTTGCGGGGTTCGGAATTATCTTGGGAATGGACTGGCTTAGGAAGTATGCGGCTAAGGTTGATTGTGAGAGGCTGGAGGTGACAGTCGGGAATGTGGAAGGGCGAAAGATTGTGATACGATGTAAGCATGAGGAAGGCGTCTTCATGAGCTTCATGTATTCGCTAGTTGTTCCACGGGATGGACTGTCTTTAGTGCCAATCGCAAATGGATTCGAGGATGTCTTTGACGAAGTCAAAGGGTTGCCGCCGCATAGAGAGATCGAGTTTCGTATAGATCTAGTTGAAGGAGCCAGACCTGTTGTGATGCCTCTTAGGCGGATGGCGCCTAGGGAACAGCAAGAGTTGAGGGTGCAAGTTGGTGATCTTTTGCAGAAAGGATTCATTCGGCGTAGTGTGTCCGAGTGGGGTGCACCAGTTGTGTTTGCAACCAAGGCAGATGGATCGTTGAGATTGTGTGTGGATTATCGTGAGCTGAATAAGGTGACTAAGAAGAACAAGTATCCATTGCCGAGAATAGATGACTTGTTTGATCAGCTTCACGAGGCTAAGGTGTTTTCTCAAATGGATTTGGCAACGGGATTTCACCAGTTGAGAGTGGCTAAGGATAGTGTGCCGAAGACTGCTTTTAGGACACCATCCGGTTTCTTTGAGTGGCTGGTAATGCCGTTTGGATTGACTAACGCGCCAGCATATTTTGTGGATCTTATGAATAGAGTGTTCAGAGATCAGTTGAACAAGTTCGTACTTGTGTTCGTGGATGATATTCTGATTTATTCCAGAACGGAGGAAGAGCACAAGACGCACTTGCATATTGTTTTGGAGATCTTACGGAAACATCAGCTGAAGGCTAAGTTTTCGAAGTGTCACTTCTGGAAGAGTGAAGTGAGGTTCTTAGGCCATGTGATTTCTGGAAGTGGAATAGCGGTTGATCCCGCTAAGGTGGCAGCAATCCAGGATTGGGTTAGACCTAAGAATGCATCTGATGTGAGAAGTTTTCTTGGATTAGCAGGATATTATCGACGGTTTATCAAAGACTTCTCCAAGATAGCTGCACCGTTAACAGGATTGACGAAAAAGAACCAAGTGTTCAGTTGGGATGCTAAGTGTGAGCAAGCTTTCGGAATCCTGAAAGAGCGATTGACTAGTGCTCCTGTTTTGACTATTCCAAGTGGGAATGATGAGATGGTGGTTTACACCGACGCATGTGGTACTGGACTTGGAGCAGTGCTGATGCAGAGAGATAAAGTGGTTGCGTATGCCAGTCGACAACTGAAGCCGCATGAAAGGAATTACCCAACTCATGATTTGGAGTTAGCGGCGATTGTATTTGCTCTGAAGATGTGGAGGCATTATCTGTTGGGAGTTCGATTCGAGTTGTTTACAGATCATAAGTCGTTGAAGTATCTTTTCTCCCAGAAGGATTTGAATCTTCGGCAGCAACGTTGGCTAGAGTTTTTGGCATCATATGATTTTGGTATAGCTTATACTCCGGGAAAAGGTAACGCAGTGGCAGATGCGTTAAGTCGAAGACATGCAGGATTGGGAGCCATGTTTTCAGAATGGAAGAGTCTCGAGTATTTAGCTGGATTCGACTTCAGGCCCAAATGCGAATTGGAATCCGAGATGCTGGCAAACTTATCAATAAGACCGACTCTTGTGGAAAGGATTGGCGAGAGTCAAAAGCGGGATGATAAGATTGTCAAGATTATCCGTGATTTGGAATCTGGCTTGGATCCAGTAAAGGATAAAGGATTCGAGGTCGATCGAGAGGGTTGGCTTCGGAAGCAAGGACGACTAGTTGTTCCCGATATAGATGAATTGAGGAGTGAAGTTTTGAGGGATAGTCATCACTCGAAGTTGACAATTCATCCAGGTGGAAATAAGATGTATCGGGATATGAAGAGAACCTACTACTGGGAAGGTATGAAGAAAGATGTTGGAAATTTTATTTCCAAATGCATGAACTGCCAGTTGGTAAAAGCCGAACAGAAGAAGCCAAGTGGATTGCTTCAGCCATTAAAAGTTCCTACATGGAAGTGGGAGCAGATATCGATGGATTTTATCGATGGATTGCCTAGAACCAGAACAGGGAATGAAGGGATTTGGGTCATTGTAGATCGTTTGACCAAGAGTGCACGATTTATTCCTGTTCGATCGACTAGGACTGCATCAAAGTTAGCTGAGTTGTATGTTAAGTGGATAGTTCGATTCCATGGTATTCCGAAGAGTATAGTGAGCGATCGAGACCCATTGTTCACTAGTGGATTTTGGAAGAGCTTCCAGGAAGTTTTGGGAACCGAGTTGTGTTTGAGTACAGCTTATCACCCTCAAACAGATGGTCAGACTGAGAGAGTCAACCGAGTTTTGGAAGATCTCCTCAGAGCTTGTGTTTTGGATTTCGGAGGATCATGGGAAGATCACCTTCATTTGGTGGAGTTTGCGTACAACAACAGTTACCAGTCAAGCATTGGTATGGCACCGTATGAGGCATTGTATGGAAGACCGTGTAACTCTCCGACATGTTGGTTGGAAACTGGAGAAAAGCTGATGCTTGGGCCAGAGATGATTCGACAGACTTCGGATTGCATAGAGATCATTCGGCAACGAATGAAGGCAGCCCAAGACCGTCAGAAGAGTTATGCGGATAAGCGTCGGAAGGATTTGGAATTCGACGTTGGAGATATGGTTTTTGTGAAGATTTCTCCACTGAAGAATGTTATTCGATTCGGGAAGAAAGGAAAATTGACTCCGAGATTTGTTGGACCATTCCCGATTATCGAGCGAATTGGAAAGCTCGCTTACAGATTGGAGTTACCAGAGAAAATGTCGAGTGTGCACAATGTTTTTCACGTATCGTATCTACGGAAGTATGTGCACGACTCGAGTACGGTGGTTTCTGCTGATAGCTATGAAGACTTTGAAGTTGATCCAGTTGATAGAAGACCTCGTAAGCCGCTTCGTGTTGTTGAAACCGACACGAAACAGCTTAGGAGGAAGGTAGTTAAGTTGCTCAAGATACAATGGAGTGATGATGATAACGACTGTACGTGGGAAGTGGAAGAGAGGATGAAAGCAGCTCATCCTGAACTCTTCGAGGTATGGCCCTAAGGTGTCGTGTCATCTCGCGATATTGTAACTTGTTCTAATTTTAGAATTTCTGTACGCTAAGTTAGAATTTGATGCATGGTTTGTTGATTGCTATGGATGGTAGGCGTACAGAATAGTTTTTGATTGCTTGGAATTTCGGGGGCGAAATTCCTAAGGGGGAGAGAATGTAACGACCCGTATTTTTACGGATCGACAAGTTCGTCAAAATCTGGAATTTTTGCATTTTAAAGTCATTTCAGATTTTAGGCAAATTTTGCCTAAGTCCTAAGTCGTTCACGACTTAGCATGAGTCGTGAGTCGTATACGACTTAGGAGAGGAGTTCTGGGCGAGTTAAGGACTCAAGGAGATAAGTCGTAGCTGGGCTAGGTTAGTAGGTTGAAGTTTACTCGGCAAGTGTTAAGTCGTAGGTTGTAAGTCGTTGCCGAGTTAAGGGATAACAACCTAAGGAAGTGACCGACTTATAGTTTTAACCGACTTAAGGCTAGTGGTGAGTTAAGTGTTAAGTCGGCTGACGAGTCAAGATAGTGGTCGACTTAAGACCTGGACGACTTAGTAGTTAGTATGTCTGACCAGTTATTTGTTAAGTCGTTGCCGAGTTAAGGAAGTGGGGTTGACCGACTTAAGAGTTAGGTCGGCAACGACCTAAGGACATGTTGTGAGCGACCTAAGTGTTTGGGTGTTAAGTGTTAGGTCGGCAGGGTAATTGAGTCGGTAGGTAGTTGAGTCGGCAACGTGTGTTGAGTTGTGAGTCGGCAGTACGTCTCTTGTGTTAAGTCGTAACCCAGTTACGAGTTAAGTCGTAGTTGTATTCCTTCGTATGTCTTAAGTCGGCAAGGCACTTATGTCGGCAACGACCTAAGTTAAGTCGCGCCTATGTGTTAAGTCGCAGTTGCGCTTTGTTGTTGAGTCGTCAACCGACTTAGGACTTGGGTTTTGCGGCAGTATGATAAGTCTGCTTCGTTGAGTCGGTCATTTGGTTAAGTCGTAGGTCGGCGAGGCAGTTAAGTCGTTAGGTCGTATAGGCTGGTTAACTCGGCAGGCAGATGAGTTTTTAGGTCGGCAAGGCACTAGGTCGGCAAGGCATTAGGTCGGCATGGTGTTAAGTCGGCACCGACTTAAGAAGATAGCCGAGTTACGACTTAAGGCCAGTTTTCAGCTATAAATAGGAGGGGTTGTTCTCACTTTTTGGGATCCGGATTTTGAAGCGACGAAGTGCTGCCATTTTGAGAGCTCGACTTCTACACTTCTTCACTTCTTTTCTCCACTCTAATCTAGTGCTTCCATCCATCCAAATCGAAGATCGAGATTGAAGATTCAAAAGCTTGGATTGAAGATCTTCATCTTTTCAAGAGAGATTTCTTCATTTGAAGCGGATTTGTGATAGATCTAGCTTCATCCTTCGCTGTCCAGATCTGAAGTGTGTTGATTTGAGGTTGTTTAGGTGATTTGGTGAGTGGTGATTATCTCTCACACGGATCCAAAGGAGTATATCGGATTGTTGGCCCGATTTGGTGTTAAAATAGTGATTTCCATGCATTTTCTTCATCCTATGTGTAGATCCATATAGATCCATTGTTCATGATGATGTTACATCCATTTTATCATATGTTAACCTATGCAAGTTCATTCATCAAGTTTGTAGAGATATAATCCATGTTTTCATGCTTATTGGACTTTCAACTCTTTAATTACGAAAATGCCATTATTGTTATAATTGTCTACTTAGATCATTTTTGAATGCTTGATTGCTTGGATTGATGTTTGATTTGATTGATTGTTATGAACTAGATGATTGATGACTAGATTTAGATCGAAGGTGATTCAAAAGCTAAGGGAAAGGCTCTTGAATTGGAAAAGCTGCTCGTGGCATATGTAGCGGGATGATGAAGCTCTTATGCATAGATTTGATGATGTGAAGTTGAGATGAAGCTTTGCAAGGGTGTAATGAAGCGAGGCATCATATGATGAAGACTTGGTCTAATCCAGACGGGATCATTCCAAGCATGTTGATAACTCGGTGATATGATTCGAGTTGAAGATAATGAATGGATATGAGAATAGTCGTCGAGGAGGATGACTAGGAGGCTTGGATAGCATCGTTGTTGAAGGTTCTAGCATGCTCTAAGCAAGAGTACGTTTGGGCAGATTCGATAGTCCCAACGGCCAACTGTGATGGTCGAGTACTCTGGGCAGATTCGATAGTCCTAGGCACGGGCTGCGACGACGTGCGGGAGTTATGTCTAGAACCGGGGTTTCCATTAGCCCTTGACGGACGGCTGAAAGAATGTGCCGGTCATTCAATTAACGGTGATATCGAAGCAATGATAACAGTGATAGCCAGAGTCATGGATGTTTGGTTGTATCGTCATTCGGACTCAAGAGCGGTATTTTCTGGGTGCTTATCTGATTTAGGCCTTGGTACTTGGAAAACATCGCCCTTGACTCGAGTGATAGTAGCTTTACTTTAAATTGTATGCTCTGCTATGTTTGCTTCTGCTTAGTGTGTGTCTGGGGGCTATCACTGTAGAATGAGGTTGGAGTGGGAGGGTTGTATTCCTTTTTCTTTATGCTCTTTTGGTATGTTGTTAGTTAATTTACTGCTCACTAAGACTGTTGTCTGACTCAAGGCTTTATGTTTTAATTCTTATTGCCTTGGGCTGTTCGTCCATTTTGGGACGAGCAGACTAGGTAGCAGGTGACAGGTGCTGTTCTCCTCTCACGATGCTGATATCGAAGACGAGCTGGAGGGTTGCATATTATCTTCTTATTATATGTACTGGATATTCCGCTGTTTTTTTTGTATTCTCTGAGAGATATGTAGTGAGGCTGGATGTATTGACTATGTGGATGCTTGTATTCAACTATTATGGAGTTTTATATGATGTCATTTTGTTCTGTAAAGCTTCACTATACATATGTCCTATTGTATTTTGTCCATGCGCTGTGAGTAATACGATAGATTCTTTATGTTTTAAATCTTACCTTGACAATCGTCCATGGTCGCCTGGCACACTTTACAGCGCACTATCTCTAGATTTGGCGCAGGGGTCATGGGCGGTCGTCACAAACATCAAGTGACTTTTAACTAATTATATGTTAAAATTAAAAGACGGTTTAATAAAACAAAGTTTGTTAAACCTTTTTAATAAATTTAATCCAATTAAAACTTTATTAAATATCCCATTTTAAATCAAGATACCCTTATAATTTTGGATCTTAAGAGTCAAGTACCTGGATATTTAAGAGAAGTGTTTACCAAACAGTATTATAAATTCCCTTACCATAACATATATATTTCAAGAAAAGAGTCACAGGTCCCTGTTTTTGATGTTATTATACAAAAAGTCCCTGCAGAAATGAATATGTAAATTTGGTCCCTATTTTTCAAAAATAAAAAAATGCAAAGTGTCTTGCATTTTTCTGACAGAAAATGCAAGATAACTTGCACTTTTCTAATTTTGAAATATTTTTCGAAATTTTCAAAAATTTGAAAATTTTGAAAAGCGCAAGTTAACTTGCACTTTCTATCAGAAAAGCGCAAGCTAGTTTGCGCTTTCTAATTTTGAAATTTTTTTGAAAATTTTAAAACTTTTAAAATTTTTGAAAAGCGCAAGGTAACTTGCGCTTTCTATCAGGAAAGCGCAAGCAAGTTTGTGCTTTCTGATTTTGAAAATTTTGAAAATTTAAAAAGCGCAAGCTAACTTGCGTTTTCTTATTTAGAAAAAACAGGCACTTAATTTACATACTTATTTCTACAGGGACTTTTCTTGTAACACCATCAGAAATTGGGACCTTTCATGCAAAGCCCCTATATATTTATAGCCCGAGTAACCCCAAAATAAAACAAAGGAACTGGGTACTACCAAACAGTATTATATATTCCCTTACCAGGAAAGGTAATACTTAAGAGAAGTATCTACCATCCGGACAAATTCCCTGCCCATTTTTAGTTACTTTCGAGCCATTCGAACTAGCGAATTTAAAAAAAACACATTTCTTCTTTTCAAATCCCTTTTTGAAGCAATACTTTATATATTCCTAAATAAACAGTTTTAACAAAAATATCAATTTCGAATTTGCTTTGGGTTTGTTCGAATTCGAACTCGTCTCAACCACACAATGACAAAGAGAATAATTTACTAAGTGCACAATGCCGTTTGCCTAAGCAAACCTCCGATCGTTACTTAGATGATTATTCCGATCATCACAAAACAAATCGGGGCTCATTCCCCAAACCAATCCAAAGAAAGTGTACTTTTTCATTAAAATTTTCTCTTCCAAAAGTATTTATACTTGAAAATGTTGTTAAGTAAACTACTGCCATTATTTCCTAAAATATTTATACTTTAAACTCTTTCAAGTGAAATTAATACTTCCTTTCCCATAAATCGTTTGAAATAATAATATACATCTTTCCTTTTTTATACCAAATCATGCTTTTGGGATTTAATCAAAATCTGTTTTTACCTGGACAAATCTATAACAAAATTCATTTCTAAAATACCTATATTTGTAAAATATCCTCAAATAATATTATTATTACATTCTTAAAACATTGAAAACCATTTTCCAAAAGCATTGAGATTTAAGTTCTCAAATTCCTTTTATTTATAAAATACATTTTTATAAATAAAATTACTCCCTTCAAAGGAAATCATTTCTCAAATATTTATTTCATAAATATTCTAGCTACCTTTTTCACAAAACATCACTTATTAAACCCTAATTTTATAAAATCAACTTTTATATAAAATCTTTCCTCAATATTTAGTTTTAAATATTTATCAAACCGACCGTTAGGGAGGTTTGCTTACTGTCACTAGCCAAAATCAATTTCTCTGAAGCCAAAATAAAGGGGCCGCTGTTTCGTTTTTGTTCCCGTATACTTCTCCCCCAAATTTTCTCTTCATCACCGCGTATTCTCCCTTTGAAAATTTCACCTCTGTTTTCTCCGGTCAATCTTCCCCTTCCGTCTCCTATTTATTTCTCCCTAAACCAAATAAAACCCTAACCCAGTACGAGATATTGTTCCACAAGCTCCTCTTCTCGAACGCTCCTCCTCTCGACCATCACCTGGTTGTTCGACCATGCTTCTCGTCACATCACCAGGTTCTTAAAGTTTATTCTTTTTTTAATTGCCAATTGAATTTGTTATTGCGATTATCATAGTTGTATAAGCCGATGTCTAACTTTTGGATGTGCTTGTACACAGTTCTATAAGCTGATTTTTATGCTAAACTGTTGTGATTTAATTCAATTAGAACTCCTGATTAGAATTAAGGTTAAGATTAAAATTAAGTACTGTTTGAGAACTGAATACGTTAGGCAAAATTTTGATAGACTTGGCTCAAATTTGAAGTTCTGCTATAAAATGTGAAAAACAAGGCTGTATATCAATTAAATTTAACTAGGAGTTTTGGGTGTGCATATAAAATTGAATGTAAAGACTACAGTTTTTGGCTTATACACAGTTTTAGGTACCTGTATGAGATAGGTTTTTTGCTTTGTTCCAATGAATTTGTGTTCTTATTTATGGTTTCACTATCTCTTGCATCTTTCTCAATTTATTTATTAATAAAGTACCGTCCTCTAAAAAAATATAATTACATATTGTTTAATGATCAAAACTGTCATGTATGTAGACTGTAAAGTTTTAGGTACCTGTATGAAATATAATTACATATTTTTTAATTTGTTTTGTGAAAATAAATGGTTATTTGATAAATTGCAAATGAGGATCGATGAGAGAACAGCTAATCAATGGTTATTTGATAAATTGCAAATATATACTCTATTATTATCTTTGAATCAATGGTTTCTTAGCCAAATTAGATTTTTTTTTCCTTTTTTTTGTATAGATGTTGTTTAAGTTGGAAGACTAAATTTCGGCTTTGCCCTTTGCTCATACAAAGAAACTAATATGATTAGATAATTATCTCAACTTTTTTAACTTGAATTTCTTACATACATACCACAAATGTCTTGTATATGAGTCGTCTGATCTATAATTGGGTATTTGAACTAGCATACATCATACATGATCTTCCCACTTAATACTTGGCGTGGAAGAAAGAACAAAGAAGTTCATAATCATTTTGATAGTTTGTAATCTAGCATGCATAAAGGTTTCATATTTGTTAAAATTAACTAATACTGTTATGGATATAGGAAATAATGTGTCAAAATCAGATAATATTATAAATGAGTGTTCATGAACTGTGGCTCAAAATCCTACCGAGAATTGTATTACAGTTAACAAGTAATTAAATTAGATTAATAGTGATGATTGAAATCCACTTAGATTATTATTATTTAAATAAAAAAAATGATTTTTTGTTAGAAGATCTTGTCCTAGCAGCTTATGTGGAACTTGTATTCTGGTAGGAAATCCTACTTTATCATTTCCAGTTGACTTTGTACAGTTTGTTGGATGATTAATTTGCATTTTATGTTGAATTGTTGTGAGAGTAGCCGTACAACTGGGAATTTATATTATGTATATAATAATACATGCTTACATACATAATATATTTTCAACATTTCTAATTTGTTTTGTGATGTTGTTAATAAAGGTAATTTGTTTGTCCTCCATCCATAATTACTTTCAACTCACATATACATCGTACCATTTATTGCTTCAAATGATAAACTGTTCAGATTAGTATGTAACATTTCTGATTGGGGTATACTGTATAACTATGAGAGCATATTCAAAACTATACTAATTTAAAACTTAGCTTTCAATTCAAAGAACCAAGATTAAGTATATGGACAAGATTAGAGAAGCACATCAAATTGTGTTGTTGAAATAATAACTCTCTATTGAATAATAAAGAGCTCGCTCCCCATCCCATGACCATCCCATTTCCTTTTTCCAATCTTATTTTGATTTCCTAGGTTTCATTATTATAAATTTCAGTCTCCTACACGATGTAATTGAAAAAAAAGGTCAGCTTTAGAAGCAAGGTTCGAGATCTTAGTTTCGGTCTCAGTTTCGGTAGTTTGTAATTTTAGGAATTTTGATCTATTTTACAAATTTTGGAACTTTCAATATTGATATTAAAATGAAGATTGAGACGTGGATGCTAGGGGACAATACCAACTTTTGCTAACTATACAGAAACTTGATCTTATTAATGAAACTGGAAGAACAATTTCATCTGTTAACTTAAGAAAATGAATATGGGTCTTTAGAGTTTATAAATGCAAGTATATTTATAGAGAATCGCTATTCCTCTTAAACTAAAATTTATGATGTACTAATATTCGAACTATATAAAGATACTAGTATAACAATTTAAATGCAGTACTCCATACAAACTTGAGCCATTAATTAGTATTCAAGATCACTTTATGAATTCAACTAAAATACTGTAATTGCATGGTGAAAACTAAATCATCAAATGAAACATTAATGTAGCGAAAAACAAAATCGTATGTGCCTTGGAGAAACTGATTTATTTTTCCTTTTTATATAAGCTACATGAGAAATTAAACAAATAATATCACATGAGAAGACCATCAAACATAGGTTCCATCAGCTCATAAATTTCTTTTTAAGTATAGATCACATCTCAGTAAACAAATGTAAAGTAGACGGTTAAGTTCATTCCCATACATCTCGTGCAGCTATAGTGTGCAGGATACTACGAAAATTGGACAGATAAAAAGCATAGGTTTATTTCAAAAAGCAATGATAAAATCGTTTTGAGTTGAACATATTAAAATGACATATCACAATAATGTTTAAAGTGTTGAATTTATGCGATTCATATATGTGTGATGTGAAGATTCGGTAGAGCTATGCATTGGAGAGCATTGGAGTTGATTGGAGGAAGAAGAATTGTCAGAAGAGGTGAAGCTACTACATGATGAAACTTCCTGCAGACGTTTGACCTACCCAGGTCAGACGTCTGACCCTGGTTCAAATTGTTGTCCGAAACTTCCTACAGACGTCTGACCTACCCAGGTCAGACGTCTGACCCTGTTTTAGAAATGTTTCCCGAAACATTCTGCAGACGTCTGACCCTCCTGGTCAGACGTCTGTGGCGACGAAGGCTATACTTCCAGTTCCGAATTCTGAAGGGCAATTTTGTAAATTCCGGAGCCTGGTTCTCTAAACTGATGGTGCAGATTCTTTTGACGTGGATGGATGATCTAGATCATTTAGGTCACCTATATATTGTCTCCTAATCATCTTCCAAATCAAGAGATTAGGTTTTAATCAGATTTCCAATAATTGTAATCAATAGAAACCCTAACAAAATCAAATTGGGGGTTTTCTATTTTGAGTGCTCTATTCTTAATCTCTTCAACTGAGTAATTGATTAGAGAGAGTCTCCACCTATTGTATCTCTCTAATCATTGTATTGGCTTGTAATCTCTGGTGATAATAATAAAAGGGTTATTGGGTCTCCGTGGACGTAGGATCTTCATATCCGAACCACGTTAAATCTTTTGTGTCTTCTGTTTTTCATATTGTTGATTGTGTTCTCATAATTGATATTTTAAGTTGCATTGGTATTCAAATAGACAATACTAGGTCTTGATTTGAAATCGCTTCCGCAGCGCACCGTGGTGTTGAATTGTTATCAATCGCCAATTTTTCACTACAGTTTGGTATCGGAGCTGGTGTTATTGTTCCGTTTGGATATTAATGGCTACTTCAAGTAAATCTATTGGTAGATCTGGGGTCAATTATGGACTTACTCGTTTTGATGGAAAGGGAGACTTTGAAACTTGGAAAATGAAGATGGAGGCCGTATTAAAGAAGGAGAAGACTTTTAAGATAATTTCTGCGCCTGAGAAGCTGAAAGAGTTAGATAGTGAAACTTTAGAAGAGATGGAAGATGAAGCCCTAACTACCATCCAGCTAAGTCTTTCAGATGAGGTTCTTAGAGAATTTTCTCAAAAGAAAACAGCAAAGGAATTATGGGATGCATTATCTGATGCATATCAGGACAAGTCTCTCACTAACAGAATAATTCTGCAACAACAACTCTATTCGTACAAGATGAAGGCTGGAGCTGATCTCATGGGGCATGTGGATGCCCTAACCACCTTAGTAATGAATTTGAAGGCAGCGGAAGTTGAAATTATAGATGAGGCTCAAGCGGTAATCCTTTTATGTTCCTTGCCTAAGGAGTACACTACTTTTGTTAATTCTATGATTTATGGTCGTAGTAAAATTAGCCTATCTGATGTTAAAGCTGGACTTCATAATGAAGTGTTGAGGGATAGATTAGCAAGCACTAGTTTAGACAGTGATACAGAGGGCTTATCTATTCAGAGAGGTAGAAGCCAAAGCAAGTCAAAATATGGTGGAGGTCGAAATAAATCAAGGTCTCAGTCTAGGGGGCCTACTAAATTGACTTGCAATTATTGTAAAAGGCCAGGGCACTTTGTAGCAACTTGTCCCAAGCTTGAAGGTAGAAGAAGAGACCCAAAGCAAGCTTCAGCATCTACCGCTGAGAAGTCAGTTACAAAGAGTGATACCGATGTGTTTACAGCTTCTGGCTCTTTTGGGAAGAGCAACTTATGGCTAATCGATTCTGGCGCATCCTATCATATGACACCTGATAGGAACTGTTTCTCCACTTACCGTGAGATTGATGGAGGAGAAGTTCTGATGGGCAATGATGCTTCTTGCCGTATGATTGGTGTTGGTAGTGTGAAGGTTAGAATGTTTGACGGTGTTATTCATACTATTACAGATGTTAAACATGTACCTGATTTGAGAAGAAGTTTGATATCTATTGGGGCTCTGAGTAGGCTTGGTTTGAAGATTGTAGTTGAAGGAGAGAAGATGAAAATATCAAAGGGTTCTATGATAGTTATGAAAGGAGTAAGGGCAGGAAATCTTTATCTTTTGAAGGGCACTACTGTAGTTGGCGAATCAGCGTCTGTTACTTCTGTTGATTCGGACTCTTCCAGATTATGGCATTTACGGATGGGTCACATTGGTGAGCGCAGCATGGATGAGTTGAGAAAGCGAGGTTTGATTGATGGTGTTCATCATTCAAAGCTTGTCTTTTGTGAAGAGTGTGTTCTTGGGAAGCAGACAAAGATTTCTTTTGGTATTGGAAAGCATAAGGCAAAGGCTGTTTTAGAGTATGTTCACACAGATGTTTGGGGACCTTCCCCTTGCCCTTCCTTAGGTGGAGCCAGGTATTTCGTTTCATTTATAGATGATTTCTCTCGTAAACTTTGGGTATATTTTCTACAGTCGAAGAGTGAAACTTTTGACAGGTTTCGAAAGTGGAAATCTATAGTTGAGAAGCAGTCAGGAAAGAAATTGAAAGTTCTCCGTTCAGATAACGGCGGTGAATTTGTATCACAGGAATTCATCGATTATTGTGAGTCTGAAGGTATCAAGAGGCATTACACCACACCTGGCGACCCTCAGTCCAATGGAGTTGCTGAAAGAATGAGTCGGACATTATTGGAGAGAACTCGTTGCCTCAGATTGACTGCAAAGTTGAAAAAGGGATTTTGGGCAGAAGCTTTATCTATGGCGGCTTTCCTCATCAACCGCACACCTTCTACCGCCATAGACATGAAGATCCCAGAAAAAGTATGGAAAGGAGTGCCTGTTAGCTATTCATTCCTCAAAGTGTTTGGTTGTCCAGCTTACGTACATGAGAGCAGAGGGAAGCTGGAACCTAGAGCTCGCATGTGTAACTTTCTAGGTTATAGAAGAGGAGTGAAGGGATATAGATTGTGGTGTCCTATTAGCAAGAAGATTGTTACCAGCAGGCATGTGACTTTTGATGAGAACGCTATGTTGAAGGTGGAGCCTTCCTCACCAGATGACAATGAGAGGACAAATGAAGAATACCTAACACAAAGTAAGTCATCTACTGTTCCTTTTCATAGAAGTTCTGAAGGTGTTTACGATGACACCGTGGTTGATGAGGAAAGTACAGAGAGTAGTACAGAGGATCAGACTCAAGGTGGAGCTAGTTTAGAGATCAGACCCGTTAGACAGAAGAAGAAGCCTAATTGGCTTAATGATTTTGTTGGATTGAGCATCGAAGACATTGATTTCGATGACATGGCAACATATGCTTTGAATGTTGTCCATGACGAACCCAGAGATTATAGAGACGCTATTGCTTCAGTTGACAGTTCCAGTTGGTTAGTTGCTATGGAAGAGGAGATTGAATCTTTGCCGAAAAATCATACTTGGGATTTGGTGCCTCTTCCCACCAACAAGAGAGCTATTGGTTGTAAGTGGATCTATAGAGTAAAAGACGGCGGCGATGGAAATTTCAGATATAAAGCGAGGTTAGTAGAAAAGGGGTATGTTCAGAAAAAGGGAGTTGAGTATCATTACATTTTTGCTCCAGTTGTTATGCATACCTCCATTCGCATTATATTGGCATTAGTGGCTCATTATGATATGGAGTTGGAGCAACTACATGTCAAAACCGCATTCTTGCATGGTGATCTGGATGAAGAAATTTATTTACCGCAGCTGGAGGGGTTCAATGATAGTAGCAGGCCTGACTATGTTTGTAAACTTAACAAATCTCTATATGGACTAAAACAGTCACCTAGACTATGGTATAAGAGATTTGATAAGTTTATGCTTTTACAAGGATATTCTAGAAGCTTCAAAGACCAGTGTGTTTATTTCAAGAGATGTGATAATGATTTAATATATCTATTGTTATATGTTGATGATATGTTAATTGCATCTCGGAGTCTGGTAAGAATTATGGAGTTGAAAACTGAACTTAGCAAGGAGTTTGATATGAAGGATTTGGGAAAAGCACAAAGAATATTGGGTATGGAGATTTGTAGAGATAGAAAGCGGAGAGAGTTGAGACTCACTCAGGCGCAATAGATCGAGAAGGTCCTCACTCGATTTGGAATGGAGAAAGCCAAACCGGTTGGTACTGCATTAGGCTCTCATTTTAAATTGTCAAAAGACCAATCTCCCACATCGGAAGAACATAAAAGGTATATGGCTGATATACCTTATTCCAGTGTTATTGGTAGTCTTATGTATGCCATGGTATGCACTAGACCAGATTTGGCCCACGCAGTGGGTGTTGTAAGTCGATATATGTCTAACCCAGGCAAGGAACATTGGCAAGCAGTAAAGTGGATACTTAGGTATCTTAGAGGCACTTCATCTGTTGGCTTGTTATATGGTGGAGTGGATGGCGATATCTCACTTAGAGGATACTGTGATTCAGATTATGCTGGGGATAGAGATGCACGGAAGTCAGTGTCGGGCTATGTTTTTACACTTGGTATAGGCTCGATTTCATGGAGATCAAAGCTGCAATCTATTGTAGCTCTGTCGACTACCGAAGCAGAATTGATATCGATTGTTGAAGCAACTAAGGAGAGTTTGTATTTACTTCAGTTGTTGGATGATCTTTTTATGGTGCAGAAGACCGTGGAGCTATTTTCAGACAGTCAGAGTGCAATTCATCTTGTTCATAATCAGGCTTATAGTTCACGAACGAAGCACATTGATGTTAGAGGTTTCTTCCTTATGCTGGAGGAAGAACGGAGTAAGATCAAGTTGTTGAAAGTGAATACTTCAGATAACCCCTCAGATATGATGACGAAGCCACTTCCCAAGGATAAGTTTGAGCATTGCTCAAACTTGATCCATTTGATTCCAGCTGCTTAGGCGCCATTGGGCACGAGATCCAATAACCCCTATGATACTTTGGTGATGAGACGTACATATATTGAATCGAGGTGGAGTGTTGAATTTATGCGATTCATATATGTGTGATGTGAAGATTCGGTAGAGCTATGCATTGGAGAGCATTGGAGTTGATTGGAGGAAGAAAAATTGTCAGAAGAGGTGAAGCTACTGCATGTTGAAACTTCCTGCAGACGTCTGACCTACCCAGGTCAGACGTCTGACCCTGGTTCAAATTGTTGCCCGAAACTTCCTACAGACGTCTGACCTACCCAGGTCAGACGTCTGACCCTATTTTAGAAATGTTTCCTGAAACATTCTGCAGACGTCTGACCCTCCTGGTCAGACGTCTGTGGCGACAAAGGCTATACTTCCAGTTCCGAATTCTGAAGGGCAATTTTGTAAATTCCGGAGCCTGGTTCTCTAAACTGATGGTGCAGATTCTTTTGACGTGGATGGATGATCTAGATCATTTAGGTCACCTATATATTGTCTCCTAATCATCTTCCAAATCAAGAGATTAGGTTTTAATCAGATTTCCAATAATTGTAATCAATAGAAACCCTAACAAAATCAAATTGGGGGTTTTCTATTTTGAGTGCTCTATTCTTAATCTCTTCAACTGAGTAATTGATTAGAGAGAGTCTCCACCTATTGTATCTCTCTAATCATTGTATTGGCTTGTAATCTCTGGTGATAATAATAAAAGGGTTATTGGGTCTCCGTGGACGTAGGATCTTCATATCCGAACCACGTTAAATCTTTTGTGTCTTCTGTTTTTCATATTGTTGATTTTGTTCTCATAATTGATATTTTAAGTTGCATTGGTATTCAAATAGACAATACTAGGTCTTGATTTGAAATCGCTTCCGCAGCGCACCGTGGTGTTGAATTGTTATCAATCGCCAATTTTTCACTACATAAAGAAATTGATGTAGATAGGAATAGAGCTTCAGGTCTATAAATTTGATAGGTTTGACCTGAATTTTTTTACATCATTGTTCACTGAATAGAGTAGTCATTACACCCAATGAATGATATTTGATTTCAGGTGTTAATGTTTCATTTCCCATTACATAAAAGTGCTTATCTAGCATGTTAAAACATTTTAAGTGCTAAACCTGTAGCCTTTATCATTTCTCCCTATCATGGTTTCCTTTGTGTCTTTTCTTTTGCAGTTCCACCTTAATATCATTGCTGGTTGTATATAGTTGCACTGTTGGAACAGTACTAAAGCATAAATAGTACATTAACATTAGAACAAAGTATATGTGTAGTAGTATTAAATAGAAAATGCAAGTAACAACTGTTGCAGCAAACCATATAGAACGCAGCTATTACAATAAACAGTTATTACCGCTGTTTAATAGATTGAATGAAACAAATTAGTGGTTGGAATTTTTCTATTCCTTTTTTTTAGTTGTATTTAATTTTTTGAACCTCCATTAATAGGAACAGTAAAAATACTCAGTACCAAAGAAAAACTCGGTAATGATTTAATTTATCATAAAATTCCTTTCTTCTTTTGGAATTTGAAGTAAAATTGGGTACTATAACTTGATTTTGCCTTAAGGGTGAATTAGTGGTATGAAATTTGAGTTGCAAAATTATGTCATAAAATTTGGACAAGTAACTGATACTGGTATATGGTGTAAAAGTACATGTATCCATAGTAATTACTTGCCCGATAAAGCATAATATTAATAATTATTTAATTGTACATAAATTGTGCATAAATAGATGAAATAACTGGTAAAATAAAATACAAATGAAGTACTTTTCCTCATCAACAAATTTTTATATGCCGAACTGAACTTATAAAGGAAAGTTAGTTTAAAACAAGATAATAGAGGCTGTAAATATCATAAGGAAAAGGGAGAATGAGAAAAGTATGAATCATGCAAAATCAAAGGAAGGGGGATTTCTAGGAAAAAGATACAGTGAAATCTATATTGAAAAGAAGGCTGGTTATAATGATGTACAATCTTTATTAATAGTTGGAATAGAGCTATGGTCCGACCATAAAGTTTCAAAAATACCTTTATATACAAACAAGAGATCAGCAGTTCGGATCCCGATCAAAGCCAAAATTATATCTATATCTATATGAACATTTTGATACATAAATTATATCACAATATCAAATTCTAGTTCCAACATAATTTTTACAATGTTTTTCTTTATAATTTTGAACTTTACTTATCAAATATATATTAAAAAATTAGCGTTTTATGATTTTATATCATTATGGAAGGGTTTTTTTATATGCATGTGCATTGCACGTGTCAAAAATTCTCATATTCAATAAATGTGGTACCTAAGATATAAGATTACCATAAACTGCAGGAGACTTATTTCTTGATCTCTTTCCTTGATTATCCATCACATAATTTTCTCAGAAGGAAGAGGGTTACTTGCATGTTCGAATTGAATGTTGCAATACAGTGTAAATCGTAGCAATAAGGTTATATTTTCCAATTTTAAAGTTTCAATGAAATATTTAATTTTGAAAAACACTGACCAGTTAAACATTATTTCCTTATTTCTTTAAAAAAGCAAAGATATTAGTACATTTTTTTGCGAACCTATGTTAAAGTTAAAATATATGTTAAAGTTAAAATATATGAATTTGGTACTTCCGTAGTAGCTCTGTCATAGCTGTATTAATATCCAAAGAAATGTTCAGTAAAATAAAAATAAAAAACTCAACATAATGAATCATGCATAAGATATTGCTTTGGAACTACGTATTATGAAATTTACATAATATATTAATTTTAACATCATCATTCAAAATTTTGGAAATATCAGAACTAACCAATATTTAGCCAGGCATGAAATAAGAATTTATGTGATATCCTCCTTTACTTCTTCCTTTGAATCTACTAATTTTGTAAATTAAAAATAATAATGTACTGAATTAATTAAGTTTAGACTTTTACTACATGAAGTAAAACTAATATATAGATATAGGAAAATTAAGCGTATATAGGGTTGTAAAGTTTAAAAGAGATGAAAATAGAAGTAAAATGTGTCCTACTTTAAGCAATAAAAAAGACTTACCATTAATGTGAAAATTCTTACTCCTCTACCGAACTGGAAGATATAACAGTATGAATAAACATGAAAGAGTAAAAATTATTGTAAAGGAGAAGAAAAATGATGCCAAATGAAGTCATATTTGAGTGTGGGTGGACGAATTCAAAATTATAGAAAAACATAGTAGTATTTACTCGAAATGCATATTTATTTAAAAACCATTTAGGTTGAAAATAACTAAAAACTAAATAAATATACATTAGTTTATTAATCCATTCATGGCAAGATTTATATTCAGGCATGGCATCTAATTAAAAAATACTACTTCTAAATATAGAATTGCAAATATAGAAAATCTATACCATATCCATCGCATGTTCAATAGAATATTTAATAATTTAGTTTTCTTATGCAATATTTACTGTAATAAACATTAATTATCCTACACTATTTAGATGTATAACTATAAATATAACTCTTGTTGAGAACATACACTACCATATAATCCAATTCATTTCAAGACAACGATTCTTTAGTGTAAGCTAAAAGATGCATATCAAGAATTTCCAACGCTTATTTGATTAAATATGTTCTGTTAAACTATTCTTTTACATTTCAAACTTCAGTATTGTTCCGTAGAAGTTTACTTCTAACGCGTAGTTGCCTAACATGCAAAATTACAGGATGTATAGATGTATTCATGAATCATGCTAGTGACGTGCATAATAACTTTCACTTTCACCACAAGAATAAACAAGTGAAATTAAAACTTTGGAAAGAAGCGGAAAGGTATGGTGATTTCCAGTTGATGAGGCTTGTGGACTACTATAATTTGATCACTTTGGAGATGGTAGCAGTCTACTTTCTTCAGGTAAATGTCACTCCCTTTTGAAGAATATCAAAAGCTAGATTATTTTCAATAATGTCAAATCATAAGCTCTACGTCTCTCTGAATATTAAATTTACCTTTTTCCGTCGTTTTCTCGTATCATTTATTTTGGAGACTTGCATTTTCTAACAAGCTCATTGGAAGATCATCGTTCTTCTCTCTCACCAATAAGGTTATCTTAGGAGGTGACAACACTTGCTTTTATTTAAAATGACTATATGGCTTTACATTATTTCATTAAGTATTGGTTGGTCCTTTATGTTTCCTGTAAGTTATACATCTATATATTCATGTTTGTGCCAAGCCATTATGATCGATGCTAGGTGTGGCTCGCATTGTAAATGAAGTGTGCGTTGATTGGATGGTTTAAAGTCGTACATCGTAGGATATTTAAAAAATCGTGGTACATATATGAGATTGGTGACATGTAACATTAGGGGTTCCTTTTGTTACATTATATTGCCAAGACCAGAATATATGATGATGGGTGGTAATGAAGGGATGTTCAATCGGGACGTCGGCATAGGAGACTTCGGTCGTTGACTCCATCTAAACACAATGAAGCGTACATGTACGGAACGTGTAACAACCCGCATATTTGACGATTATGTATTTGAATATCTTATTTAAATATTTAATCATTAATTGGATCTTAGTCCGAAAAGCTACTTTTTGCATACGGTCAAATTAGGACTCGAGACCACCCCCATTGAGTTCAAAATGACGTTTGCGATCTTTTTAAGTATAAACTTTGATATGTTTGGAGATAGTGGAATTTTCGCCACTTTTTCGCTTATGGCTTTGGTTTGGGCTGAACCACTTACTAGCTCAGTCCAAGCCCTTCTCTTCATAACATTCTATTTTGCTTAAACATTCAAGCTTCATCAAAAATGTTGGAGGGAATGGGAAATTAAAACTCCAAACTCAAGTTCTCATGCAAATCCATCATTCAACTCCAAATTCAAAGAGAAGACATTGATTCAAGCTTGGGACTGTTCTTGCTTTGCTTTCAAGCTTCATCTCCATCAATTTCCGTGAAAAGGTGAGATTTTTATCTCACATTCTTGTCTATAACTATCTTGGATTGTTGGGAATGAATCCCTATCACTTTAGCATGTATATTAGCATTTGGTTTGGATTGGATTGGCGAAAAACTCCAATTTTTAGTGATTTTGGCAAAAAACTGGGCTTAGGTCGTTCTGCCTATGCCCTCACTTGCTCTGAATAGCTCTCGGCCAACGTAGGTCGCATCGGCACTTAGGTCGTTCGGAGGTAGGTCGTAACACCTTAGGTCGCTCGCCACGAGTTAGGTCGCTCGACTTTAGGTCATTTGAACTATACTCTATCTCGTACCTCTTTAGGTCTTAGGTCGCTTGCCTAGTTCATTAACACACTAGGTCGCGATCGATTAGGTCGCTCTGTCTTCCTTCGCTAAGTCGATTCCTAGCTCGCGGTCTCCTTAGGTCGTTCGTACCTTAAGTCGTATGTAACGACCCAGAATTTTGAACAAATTAAATTGGAAATATTTAATTAATTTTAAATATTTGAACGATGATTTAATTTGAATCCCCGATATAACTTTGAAATGGGCGATTAAATTATAAAATTTAATCTAGTGAATGCTGAATAAAAATTTGAATCTTCAATTTTAAGCCGAAGAAAAATATTTCAAAAGCTTTTAAAATTTATATTGATAATTCTTAAGGTAATAGAACTTTCAAAATTGAATTTGAAAATGATTTGTTCAATTTTGAAATTTATATCGTTCAACCGATATTTAAAAAATAGCCGTCCGGGGCGCAGTCTCGGAATTCGACGAAACCAGTCCCATTGGGTCCGTAATATTGAATTATTACCGGATTTCAAATTTCGTATTTTTTGGACTTGTTATGTGAGCACACGACGTATAAACACGCTGAAAATAAATTCAAATTCAATTTAAATTTTAATATTTAAATTGGTTGCCGACATCAGAAGGAAGGCACGACACTCTCCCTTATCTCACGCCTTCAATCACGATACAAAAATCGTGCAGAGCATGCCTTCGACAATTTTTAAATTCCCCTCCCTCTTCATAAAAATCGAAGAAACCAAACGAAATAAAAATGGCAGAACGACATCCTTCAAATCAATTCGTCTTTCCCCCAATTCAAATTGCTTTAAGTGAAAAAAAATATACGAACAAGATTCGTTCGAATGGAATCAAGGCAGCGTCGTCTGGGGCGATCGAGGCAAAAGGTGGTAGGGCATTCAAGTTTCGCGTGAGGGCCAGAGGTGGCGGCTGCATCTGTATCGCGAAGACGAGATCGATCTCGAGCAAGGCGACGGCGTCGTGGCTAAAGGAAGAGGGGCGTGAGCGAGTGGGAGTCTGTGGATGTCAACCTCGTCAAGGCCGCGAGCTCGATATGGGTGTTCAAGTGTGATAATGGCGTGGGCATTGACAGGCGATTGTCTGGAAGCTCACGATTGTTCGTGAGGCCGTGGGTGGTTGAAGTCGAGGCGCGACACTGGCATTGGCAGCAGGCGTACGCAGTGGATCGTGGGTTTTCAAGTTGATTACGAAATCGATGGCGAGTTCGTGATGACGTTCGTATGGAGTGCGCAGGCAAAGGGAAGCCTGGGTTTGCATCGTTCAGTAAGGTATAATCTGTTTTGGTTTAGTTCTGTACATATATACATTTAGACAAAAGAAAGAAAAAAAATGTGGGGGAAGTTTATCAAGATTTGATTTTATTATGTATATAGATTACTTTTGGGTGGGTAGTTTCAAATAAGAAAAATATACATGATAACAGTAAGTTTATAAAACCATTTATTCCAATTTAAAGATTTATATACAATTTGTGTATATACAGTAAAACAGATTTCTAATATTAATTGCAGAATATTCAAGGTTAAAACAAAAGATTTATTTCAGAAAAATAAATGTTTACAGTTCATATAAATGGAAGTTCATAGTTATAAAATTTTGGCCAGTAAAGGATTATTAAAGAAAATTGATTTGAAATTTAATTATTAGTTAAAATAATTGTTAGTTAAATTAAATTTATAAATGGTAATTAATTGATCGATTAATTCAAGTATTGATGAATTGTATAAAATATTCATACAAGGTCTGAAATGGAGAAATAAACTGAAATGGAAATGGATGGCAAATTAAAAGCGAAGGTGAGATCTCCTTACTCAGATTTAAATTTGTATTGCAGTTATTGATTTGATTGATTGCTATTGGATGTGATATTAGATATGATAGGATATATCTATATATATAGCAATATATACATATTGGCATATGTATATATTGGATTGATTGATTTCCCACCTCGTATAGCGGATGAGACCCTATTGCGCCGTTAGTAAGCGGATTATTTTTATAAAACCCATATACCGCGATATTCCACCTCGAAGTGGAATTGGTATTGTGCTAACGTCTTTGGATGCAGGGAAACAGGTTGGAGGGATCCAACTGGATTCCTCACCAATATTATTATTTGCAGATATTTGTTGTATATGCTGTTATCATATTGATATATGATATTGAATGTTGTGGATGACTAATTGGTGCGTTGCATCATCGGGTTCCATTTTAATGTTTAAAAATAAATGATTTTTACTTTAAAAGGGATTTTGAAGTGATTTTTGGAAAGTATACGATTTATTAAATTTTTGAATTTATTTATCTTAAATAAATAAATGTTATAAATTTAAAGTTATGAAAATTTTAAATTGTGAAATATAACTGAAAGGTGATTTTGAAATAAATAGTTAAGTAATTTATAAAATCGTTTAAGTTTGGATTTCTTTTGAATTATTAAAAACGATGCATATAAAAGATGTACAAAAATTGATATTTATCAATTAAAATTATTGGAATTTTAAAACGAGTTTTTAAAATGTTAAAGATATGAAATTTATAGATTTATAAATTGTGAAGTTAAAATGAATGAAATTTATAGATTTATAAATTGTGAAGTTAAAATGAATGAAATTGTAGAATAAAAGATTTATAAGAGATTCACTTATAAATTGGATTTTTGCCTTTAAGTGGAATATTGATCGAATTGTTAATAAAGAAGATCTATAAGTCAAAGTTGTTATAAAAGAGAAATAGAATTTATGAACGTGTTTGTAAATTCGAAATAGATTGAATTGGATAAATTAAATATAGAAGATTTCTAAAGAAGATATATTCGCGATTTGGATAGCGAATTATCTTTGGAATAAATGTGTAGAAAAGATTGAAATTTGGTTAAGTGAAGTATATTCACGATTTTGGACAGTGAATATATTATTGAATAAAATGGATTCATTTTTGAAGAAGTGGTATTAAAAATGAAGTTAAACATTTTAAAGATGTTTTAAAATGTATTGTGAATTGAAAGCATAGATTTCAACGTTCATTGTTGAAATAAGCGTTTTCGAAAATATAAGGAAATGATGGACTATAACACTGGTGTTATAGTAAATGATTTCCGAAAGGAAATGTTTATATAGTATTGGGATTTTCATATCTATCTTAAATTTCGAATCCCTATACTAGTGATTTTGAGTCGTCGTAACAATGTTTTACGTAACATTCGTTTTGATTCAAATAAATGTTATAGTAAATGGTTTCCTTAAAAGAATGAAATGTATACTTAATTTTGATTTAAGTATATTGAATATTTTCAAATGTTGAAAATAAATGATTTGTGAATTACTTATTATTAAATAAGTATGGAAATGCTTTTCCAATATGAAATGAAATGTTTTTGAGAATTTATCTTCTTAAAGATAAAATGAAATTGAATATTTGAAATCGATTTGAGAATCGAATATCAGTAGATATTCGAAAATATAAATTCACTATGGAATTTATAAAGGAAAAGGAAACTGTTTAGAAAAATAAACGTTGATTTATTTTTGAAGTGTGGAAATTATTATATCTAGTAAAGATATTTTTGAAGATGAAATAATTTGGAAAATTATTTGGAATCTGATGATGTCGCGCATCTTTATTGATAGTTAAATAAACGACTATCAATAATTACCTTGAATAGGTATTTGTTGTGAATTGGATGAATTTGAATGCCACACTTGTTTTTAAATAAACGCTCACTATTCGGGTTAGCCGGGAAAGGACCATGGGGTCGTATAACCCATTCCGAATATGTGATACGTCGTTATGAATTGCATTTGAAGACCGGTGTTGAAGACCGGATATTTTTGAAAACGGAAGGATTACCATCGAGTTACTCTACATCGGCTGATCTCCGATTTAGAGGTTTTATCACCATTAGTGACGGGAAGTCCGGACGTGATTAGAAATTTATCCGGATATGCAAGGGCTTCGTGAGAAGTGCCTTCGGTTCTGTTCGATCCCGGAACAGACTTGTATGGATTGTGTGTCTGACGTTACAATTTGAGATATAAAGCTGATTTCTTTCAAATACATTTCTGTTGGTGGCGGAGAATTTATTCTCTTAGCTTAACACCCTTCTCTGAGACGTACGAGCTCAGAGGTTATGTAGTTGAAATTTATCAGCGATATACTCCCAATTTGGTAACGTGGCATACTAAGTGTTTCTGTGAAATGATCAGTGTTTGATCATTTGCGATATGATCATTTGTTTGATCTTATATCTTTGTGATCATAGGTTGATCATTTGTTGACCCGAAGCATGGCTTTGTAGAAAGCGTAGCTTTGTGGACGAGACTTCGTCGAGCCTCACACCCCGAAAATGGTCAAAACAGGAAGGATGCGGCAAGGTTCTAGGTAGTAGCGCCCCTTAGTGTATGTCATTCCTTCTGGATAAAGGTGGTATCATGGTATGGAGCCCAGATACTTAACCTCTGTGGTTACTGCATTATTATTATTATGTGGTTTGTTGCGAATCGGGGATCCTCGGGAAGATCGGTTACGATCGGGGGATGGCATACGCGTGTTAGTAGTTACCTATTTTTGCAGAGGTAACCCGGCCTTGTGTTGGCAGAGATCTAACCGTAATGTTAGGTTATTTCTCGGGTCGTCTATTCCAGGGACGTACCCATCGTGGAAAAGGAAGTTCCTTAGCCTGACCATTTGTTGGAAATCCAAAGAAACAATACGAGCCTTGTACGGTTTTAGTTGTAGAACCTGCCATTTAATATGGTAGCTATAGTAAGCATACTATAATGGTACCTATGCTGGCTAAGATTGATATTATACTTTCGAATTGTTTTCTACACTATGCACTAATAATAATATAAAAAATGATTTGATTTTGCGTAGTAAGCATCTTTGACTATCATAAGGAGAAATCTTCTCCAATTCTGCGTTTGCATTGTGTGTGTGGCAGGAGGCCTTATGGTAGTTTCATTTTCCAAAAGCATTGCGAAATTTACTTTAAATTCTGTTCTTTGTTTTAAAGATAAATAACTGTTTTACGATCTCACACCAGTAACCATGACTGACTCGGAGTTTATTGTTTCCCTTCTAAACTCTGGGTGCCCACCAATTTCCACACGGGCAGTCTAGAGTTAGGTTATCAGGATATTCTGGAGCTTTGGAGATAAGCTGGAGGACGAGTCGTAGTATTTGTATCTGATATTATTTATTCCGCTGTGTATTATGTATGAGGACAAGTTATATAACTGTCCATTGTTGTATATTGACTCTGATGATTGATGTATGTATTGTGACGACCCGACTTTCCACTCCCGGAAAATCGCATCGACAGTAAGAAAGAAAGGGGTGAGAAATAGAAAAGAGAAGAAGAGAACAGAAAACAACAACAGATACTCACAGCGGAAACGAAACGAAATATAATATATCACATAAATATTACATAGTATCATATACATCATCTATCAGAGTTACACAGATTACACATCACATACTAGACAGTTATAAACATCTGTCTAGTTATTACATCTCGACACAATACAGATCAATACAAAGATCAACACAGCGGAAAACTACTATCTATATCTACAACGCCGAAGCCTCCTGCTCCATTGCTCCTCCAGATTACTCGTCAAAGCTAAACCTGAATCCCTTGGCTACTCGTAAAAATTTGAGTACCCAAGAGTTTATAAAACAGAAATAAACAACTTGGGTCAGACATGGGTCTGGTGTGAGTAACAGGTTAAACTTGTTTAACTTCAAAACCTTTTGAAAGAAAAGGTATCACGTAAGACTCCCCACAAATAAACATGGGTAAGTTTTTACCTTACGCTAACCAAAACATTTGATAGGAAATTCGATTGTATTATAATAGGTCTAGGGTTTTCAAGTAAAATACAGAAATAGCTGGAATGCTTACATCTCACGTTCCAACATAGTTGGGCACAACTAATACGTACGGCACTTATTGGAGTTTGGATTCCATCAATGGCAGGGCTACCGGGGTACCGCCCGTCACAGTACGTGGCCTAGATCACCGTACCGAGGATCACTCCCAATCCCCTGCAACACAAGGTCGGAACATCCCTTACTGGATAATTCCCGCACAAGATACCCCACGGTTGTCATGATTCAACCGCACACACTAAGTCGAAAATAGAAAGGGACATCTAGACAGAGGTAATCTTGTCCTACTTGGGTGCTACCCACTAACCTTGCTGCACCTCCCCTGTTTTAGCCATTCCCGGTTTGTGAGGCTTGAGGTCACGATTACCTTTAAAAAGAACACATCTATCTTAGAATGCTCATCGTCCACCTGACGATGTTCTGAAAGCATTCAGTCCATACAAGTTCGTTCCGGGTTCGAACGAAACCGAAGGCATTATCTCGTTACACTCGTTTTGGAATCACCCTCAGAGTTAACGACAATAACCCTTGCACTCTGAATCTTTATCTTCACTTGAGATTCACGACCTATCGTTAATTTGGATCGATGTGGTATTCGGGTCTCCAGACCTGGAAATCCGGTATACGGAAACCCGATCCCGGTCTCATCGAAATCCAAAACGTATCTTTTAAGGCCAAGTTGTTTTAAAGGTTAAAACAATTCAATTCATTTATCTTTATACACATAGAAAGATAATTTACAATAGATAATCAACATTATTAATATCATCAGATAATCCATATTATCACAATTCAACTAAACATCCATATCACATAGCATATATCTCATCAGAGATATCAATCAAATGCAAAGCATTCAGTATTATCATCCATCCATAAGAAATGATCTATATCATCTCTAATTAATTTAAAGTTAATTAAATTAATTACTTTTATTTTATAAATCCTTCTTACTTAAACATTAATTAATTACAAATTAATTAATTATCCTCTAATTACCTTTTTCAATTAATCATCTTTGATTAATTATCTTTTAATTACCTTCAAGTTATTTATCTTTAATTAATTACTCAAATTAATTAACCTTAATTACTTATAGTAATTAACCTTTAATTACTTCATTAATTAATTAACTATAATTAATTAAATTAATCACTATAATTAATTATATTAAACCTTAATTAATTACATTAATTAATCACTTCATTTATTAATTATACTTAATTAATCAATCTTAATTACATTATTAATTATATTAATTAGTGATCCTTAATTACAACTTAATTATTAATTACTTAATTAAATTAATTACATTAAGCAATTAACTTTATTTTAAACAACATTTATTAATCACCTTGATTAATCTTCAATCAGTAATTAACTACTCTTAATTACTTCTTTAAATAAATTAATTACTCCTTAATTAATTTCTTAATTAATCCCTTGATTAATTATTCAAAGTAATTAAACTTAAATTACTTTCATTAATACATCACCATTCAATTAATTACTTCCAGTAATTATCTTATTATTTACATCCCTAAATAATCTTACTTTAATAATTACATTAAGTAATTATTATCAAATCATTTCTTGATTATTCTAAATTAATTAAACTTAATTAATTAACTTAACTAATCAAATTAACTTTAATTAATTACAATAAGTAATT
The DNA here is from genome assembly GCA_030737815.1 of Allium fistulosum. NCBI lineage: Eukaryota > Viridiplantae > Streptophyta > Magnoliopsida > Asparagales > Amaryllidaceae > Allium > Allium fistulosum. Next base: position 647,781,393 of record CM060904.1, read on the forward strand.
AATTCTTAATTACTTTCATTAAGTAATTTCATTTAAAACAAATTCTATAATTGATTATCTTAAATTAATTAAACTAATTAATTATCAAAATTAATCCTATTAATTAATTATTTAATAATCTATAGTTAATGACCTTCATTAACTACTAACAACTCTTAAATTACTTTTCTTAAGTAATTAAATTAATAAATCTTAATAACCAAGTAATTAATCTCTAATTAATTAATTAATTAAGTGTTAACCATACCTTAATTAATCTTAAATTACTTTATTAATTAATTCTCAATCATTAATTAATACTCCAATTTAAAATCCTTAATTATAAATTAATCATTCCTAATTAATTAATCTTAATCATTAATTAATTAGTTTAATTCTTAATTTCTTATTTAATTAATCCAAATGATTAATTATTCTAAGTTATTTAAACCATTTTAATTACCTTAATAATTTAATCTTTAAGATAAAAACATTTTCTTATCCAAGATTAAACTATCATTCACACATATATTTGAAACATCCATTTTTAAATTTCTTTTTAAATTTCATTTTAAATTTCAAACTTTTAAATAAACAAACAATTTAAAAATATTTAAATTTATAAAACCTATTTATTTCAAATCCTAAGATTCAAAACCAACTTGAATCTTTATTTTAAACTTGATTTAAATCATGTTTAAATTTTACTTTCCAAATTTAAATTCAAATTTAAATTTAAAAACAGACAGATTAAAAAAAAACCCTGGCAACACAAATCTACCCGAGCTCTACCCTTAATCACTTCGAGTCGCCTGGCTAAAAACTTCGAGCATCCCTCCAATTTACCCGAGACCTGTCCACTGCTACAATTCCAGACTTCACCCAGACATTCACGACCGCGTGCACGTGTACGGCCTCCAGCGACGTCTCCGATCATCAGCGAACATCCCAAACATCGACGATCAACCCTACACCAGATTACGATCCTCCAACCTTCGAACAACACTCGAAATCAAAAACGAGAATTTCGAGTCTAAAAATCTAAACCTGGAAACGTATCTGGTCTCACCACCCAATCCCTGTCAATCACGTCGCCCCCGCAACCTCGTCCATCAGACGACTTGAAATTCCGGCCATAACTCTGTCTACACCTCCCCTACCACTTCCCAAAAATACATGGCACTCGATCAAACTATGATGACGAACGAAACATATTTCGCGACCTTACGAAAACTAGGTTTCCAGACAAAGAATCGCCACCGCTGCCTCCTCAATGAAATGCAACATTATCCGGCATTTTTCCTATGAACTTCGACCACTCCTCTATCATTACCCAAAACCCCGGCTACCACAAATCAAAAGATCACCATAATTTCCCAAAACTCCATATTTAGTTCATCACAGAACTGCTCCTTTAATACTAAGCTAAAAATCATGATTTTAATGTTAAAAATCATATTATAGTTTAGATATTCGATTTATAATCCTGGATTTATGAATTACCTATTTTGAATTTTCACTTATATATACATGCACTGATTTGTTTTTGGTTTTCCAGAGAAATTTCACATTCATTTTAAACTACATCAACCTTAAAACTTTAGTTTTAAATGAGACAAATAAATTTTGTTCAAAGCCTAAGTTCTAATAGAGATTAGAGAAGGAGAAAATAAACTTTGAATCAAAAACTAGAACTTGAAATTGTGAACAGGGAATTACAGATATATCAACCATGCATACAAAATTTTATTCACAGGAAACAAAACAGAGAAGTACAGGCAATAACATCTCAAACCATACATGCATTTAAAACCATACATATTACAGAGAATCCATCATCCCAAACATGATTATCACAAGAAAATCAAACAACTATATTTACTTAAGTTAGTTTAGATAAAAGCTGTTACTCACCTGTTCAAAGATGAAACAGAGACAGTTTTACTTTTGAAAACAGTAGACTTGCAAGCTTCTTTTGAAACTGAGAACTGTGTTTGAACTTTACTTGTTGGATTTAAAACTGCATGCATGTTGCTTCCAAGTTGAACAAATGAATGCAGACTGCTTTTTTTTTTTTTGATGATTCCAGATTGAAAAATGAAGGCAGGCAGGTTTTTTTTTTTTTGAGATGAATGCAGACAGGGCTTTGATCTTTGATTTGGAAGTTGGATTATATGTTGTTGATTTGATTTTTGGTTGGAGGTATAATTGTTTACTGATTATCAGATTTTATTTAGAGAAGAGATGGTTTTGAGTTTCTTGTTTTTGAAAAGGAAATTAGAAAGAATCAAAATGAAGATATGCAAATGTTCATATGTAAGTAAATTTATGATTTATAAAAATAAAATAAAAATTAAATGAGACACTTGTCCTTATAGTTTATCTTTTACTTACACATGTTATATGAAGCTTTAGGCTAAAGACACTTGTCTTATAAGTATTTATTCATAATTCTATTTATTTTTAAAGTAATTAAAAAGCCTTTTTCTTAATTTATTAAATACTTATCTATATATATACAAATTACTTTTTAAAGAAAGAAAACTAATTATATTTATAAATAAAAGTTTATACAAATATTCTAAAATCCAAAACAAATTTAAATATTTATTCTATTGAATTTCAAAACTTAATTTCAAATTCAATTTAAATTAAATCCTAAGATTCAATTTAAAAGTTAAGTTATATATATACATATATAACTATTCATTCAATTAAATAAAAATTCCATATTCTATAAAATCCATTCATATTAATAAAAATAATACATTATACTTATTATATGAAATTAACATATTTGATATTTAAATAATTTATATAAGAGATTATATTATCAAGTGATATTTTAAAAAGAAACAAAACAAGCCTTTTTGTTAACTCTTATATAATTTTAAACTTAAGTAAAAATATCTTAATCAATTAAAGTATTTTAAAACTATAAATTTACTAATTTAAATAACTTTGAAAAGTCATATTAAATTAAATCTAAATTCCCAATTTACCCAAAGCTTCTATTTACAATATATATATAAATAAATATATATATTCAAATAGAAAATATCTTATTAACTTTTAAAAGATAAAATCACCAATTAATACTAATTTAATCAGATTATTAAATTAAATTCAAATTTTACTATCAAAGATCATCAATATCAATTTAATTATTTAACAGATTATTAAATTGATATTGTTAAAATTTCCGGGATATTACATTCCTCCCCCCTTAAAATAATTTCGTCCCCGAAATTTAAACAAAGGTAATTTAATAATCTTATTAAAGATTTTAAATTTTAAAACACAAGCATATACTATCATCCATATGCTAACAACCATAGCAACCAATTCATCCAATCAATCAAATCTAACTATCTAGACAAAATTCTAGATAGAATTCCTCGAGTTTCCCCAAGTATATATATATACCGGGATACTCGCTCTACAACAATCTAAACTACTAAGATATAGATCTCCTACTCATCTAGATCTACAGAACTAAACAGAATATCAGACTACAGACGAGTCTGACTCAACAACTAAACCATCCAGAACTGCTGATTCTAAAACCAGAGATAGATCTTACACGTACTTCTCAGAGATACGTAAAACACAATGAATTCCAATTGTCCAAACTGGCAATTCAACCTTGAAAACCCAATACTTATCCAAATCAAAACACAGAAGAGATCCAAACATAACTTTACTTCGCAACATCAGTAGATTCCAAACTTACTTCTTCTATCCAGATATATATTCCAAACTGCTTTCGCTGCTCAATTCTGATCTGAGGTAGAACACAAGCACAGACTGGACAACTCATTCCAGAAATAAGGTTCACTGATCCATAAATAAAACTCAGATACTTCATCAAAACTTGAGTTGCTGCACCAAACTCTATCTCTAGGAAAACATCCTTCAACTAGACTGAACCACTGGTATCACTCATGGAATCCGGTCGATAAGAAAACTCAACCTTCAGATGCGGACAACTCCTGACTTCTCTGAAGACACTCAGAAAAACTCTGATAACCCAAGAGAACCCTCAAACTATCGCAAGTCACTTTTGCGATCAACCCAGCCTACTCCCAAAGAAAACTGTTCCTCTTAACAAATCAGAACAGCCCATACTTAACTATCCAATCCATCGAAGAAATGGATGCACCCTGCTGCTTCTGAATTTCACCTCCAGAAAAACTACTCAGCCTGACAACTTCCTGCCATCACAGAATACTCCGAGCTGCACTGCTGATACTGATGCCAAGGACTTTCTATCCAAAGATCTTTGAGAAACTCGAACTCCAAACCAAACAGAAACACCATGCTGAACTCAGCCATAACACTGAAACAGACACACTTCCTTAAACTTGTTCCAAAGAAAACATCTTCGGGAACATCCATCATCACTGCATCTCATCACACAGCTACTATTACCTGAGGTATCAAGATACCATCACTTGCTTCTGTTCAACCGATAGATCCAAACTCTACTCATCCAACTTTACAGATAAACTCCGAACCTTAACAGGTTTCCTTCAGAGATTCGATGAAATCCTTCATCACAGCAAAACTTACTCGAGACAGTATTAGGTCTACAGTCTCGACAGATACACTTCCAATCTTAATTCCAACCATTGGTAGTCGTGTTTCATACACTACTACCCTATCTACCTTTATATCTTATATTGGATAACCTGTACGGGTAACCCAACAATATAGGTAGAATATATATATATAGTTATATAAAAATTACAAATACGCTCTCTCAAGATAGACACCACTCTAGAGCTAGGTATTCACTCAACCTACTGCTCTGATATTCACTTAACCAAAAGCTTAGGCATTCGCTCAACCTAAGCTCTGATACCACGTGTGACGACCCGAGGGTAGCGGCGACCGGTAGGCTTTGCAACCATCCCAGACCCACCGTGGCACACAGTGATACCTCGAATTTGCTTTTACGGCCAGCCTCTCGACTCGCAACCAACCCTCACAAGGCCTTTACCTCTCAGGGACATGTAGGGGTAAGAGTCTCCCGTTCGCCACCAAACCGCGAAGCGAGAACCCCCTATCATGCTGTACTGTAGCAAACAACAACAGATACTCACAGCGGAAACGAAACGAAATATAATATATCACATAAATATTACATAGTATCATATACATCATCTATCAGAGTTACACAGATTACACATCACATACTAGACAGTTATAAACATCTGTCTAGTTATTACATCTCGACACAATACAGATCAATACAAAGATCAACACAGCGGAAAACTACTATCTATATCTACAACGCCGAAGCCTCCTGCTCCATTGCTCCTCCAGATTACTCGTCAAAGCTAAACCTGAATCCCTTGGCTACTCGTAAAAATTTGAGTACCCAAGAGTTTATAAAACAGAAATAAACAACTTGGGTCAGACATGGGTCTGGTGTGAGTAACAGGTTAAACTTGTTTAACTTCAAAACCTTTTGAAAGAAAAGGTATCACGTAAGACTCCCCACAAATAAACATGGGTAAGTTTTTACCTTACGCTAACCAAAACATTTGATAGGAAATTCGATTGTATTATAATAGGTCTAGGGTTTTCAAGTAAAATACAGAAATAGCTGGAATGCTTACATCTCACGTTCCAACATAGTTGGGCACAACTAATACGTACGGCACTTATTGGAGTTTGGATTCCATCAATGGCAGGGCTACCGGGGTACCGCCCGTCACAGTACGTGGCCTAGATCACCGTACCGAGGATCACTCCCAATCCCCTGCAACACAAGGTCGGAACATCCCTTACTGGATAATTCCCGCACAAGATACCCCACGGTTGTCATGATTCAACCGCACACACTAAGTCGAAAATAGAAAGGGACATCTAGACAGAGGTAATCTTGTCCTACTTGGGTGCTACCCACTAACCTTGCTGCACCTCCCCTGTTTTAGCCATTCCCGGTTTGTGAGGCTTGAGGTCACGATTACCTTTAAAAAGAACACATCTATCTTAGAATGCTCATCGTCCACCTGACGATGTTCTGAAAGCATTCAGTCCATACAAGTTCGTTCCGGGTTCGAACGAAACCGAAGGCATTATCTCGTTACACTCGTTTTGGAATCACCCTCAGAGTTAACGACAATAACCCTTGCACTCTGAATCTTTATCTTCACTTGAGATTCACGACCTATCGTTAATTTGGATCGATGTGGTATTCGGGTCTCCAGACCTGGAAATCCGGTATACGGAAACCCGATCCCGGTCTCATCGAAATCCAAAACGTATCTTTTAAGGCCAAGTTGTTTTAAAGGTTAAAACAATTCAATTCATTTATCTTTATACACATAGAAAGATAATTTACAATAGATAATCAACATTATTAATATCATCAGATAATCCATATTATCACAATTCAACTAAACATCCATATCACATAGCATATATCTCATCAGAGATATCAATCAAATGCAAAGCATTCAGTATTATCATCCATCCATAAGAAATGATCTATATCATCTCTAATTAATTTAAAGTTAATTAAATTAATTACTTTTATTTTATAAATCCTTCTTACTTAAACATTAATTAATTACAAATTAATTAATTATCCTCTAATTACCTTTTTCAATTAATCATCTTTGATTAATTATCTTTTAATTACCTTCAAGTTATTTATCTTTAATTAATTACTCAAATTAATTAACCTTAATTACTTATAGTAATTAACCTTTAATTACTTCATTAATTAATTAACTATAATTAATTAAATTAATCACTATAATTAATTATATTAAACCTTAATTAATTACATTAATTAATCACTTCATTTATTAATTATACTTAATTAATCAATCTTAATTACATTATTAATTATATTAATTAGTGATCCTTAATTACAACTTAATTATTAATTACTTAATTAAATTAATTACATTAAGCAATTAACTTTATTTTAAACAACATTTATTAATCACCTTGATTAATCTTCAATCAGTAATTAACTACTCTTAATTACTTCTTTAAATAAATTAATTACTCCTTAATTAATTTCTTAATTAATCCCTTGATTAATTATTCAAAGTAATTAAACTTAAATTACTTTCATTAATACATCACCATTCAATTAATTACTTCCAGTAATTATCTTATTATTTACATCCCTAAATAATCTTACTTTAATAATTACATTAAGTAATTATTATCAAATCATTTCTTGATTATTCTAAATTAATTAAACTTAATTAATTAACTTAACTAATCAAATTAACTTTAATTAATTACAATAAGTAATTAATTCTTAATTACTTTCATTAAGTAATTTCATTTAAAACAAATTCTATAATTGATTATCTTAAATTAATTAAACTAATTAATTATCAAAATTAATCCTATTAATTAATTATTTAATAATCTATAGTTAATGACCTTCATTAACTACTAACAACTCTTAAATTACTTTTCTTAAGTAATTAAATTAATAAATCTTAATAACCAAGTAATTAATCTCTAATTAATTAATTAATTAAGTGTTAACCATACCTTAATTAATCTTAAATTACTTTATTAATTAATTCTCAATCATTAATTAATACTCCAATTTAAAATCCTTAATTATAAATTAATCATTCCTAATTAATTAATCTTAATCATTAATTAATTAGTTTAATTCTTAATTTCTTATTTAATTAATCCAAATGATTAATTATTCTAAGTTATTTAAACCATTTTAATTACCTTAATAATTTAATCTTTAAGATAAAAACATTTTCTTATCCAAGATTAAACTATCATTCACACATATATTTGAAACATCCATTTTTAAATTTCTTTTTAAATTTCATTTTAAATTTCAAACTTTTAAATAAACAAACAATTTAAAAATATTTAAATTTATAAAACCTATTTATTTCAAATCCTAAGATTCAAAACCAACTTGAATCTTTATTTTAAACTTGATTTAAATCATGTTTAAATTTTACTTTCCAAATTTAAATTCAAATTTAAATTTAAAAACAGACAGATTAAAAAAAAACCCTGGCAACACAAATCTACCCGAGCTCTACCCTTAATCACTTCGAGTCGCCTGGCTAAAAACTTCGAGCATCCCTCCAATTTACCCGAGACCTGTCCACTGCTACAATTCCAGACTTCACCCAGACATTCACGACCGCGTGCACGTGTACGGCCTCCAGCGACGTCTCCGATCATCAGCGAACATCCCAAACATCGACGATCAACCCTACACCAGATTACGATCCTCCAACCTTCGAACAACACTCGAAATCAAAAACGAGAATTTCGAGTCTAAAAATCTAAACCTGGAAACGTATCTGGTCTCACCACCCAATCCCTGTCAATCACGTCGCCCCCGCAACCTCGTCCATCAGACGACTTGAAATTCCGGCCATAACTCTGTCTACACCTCCCCTACCACTTCCCAAAAATACATGGCACTCGATCAAACTATGATGACGAACGAAACATATTTCGCGACCTTACGAAAACTAGGTTTCCAGACAAAGAATCGCCACCGCTGCCTCCTCAATGAAATGCAACATTATCCGGCATTTTTCCTATGAACTTCGACCACTCCTCTATCATTACCCAAAACCCCGGCTACCACAAATCAAAAGATCACCATAATTTCCCAAAACTCCATATTTAGTTCATCACAGAACTGCTCCTTTAATACTAAGCTAAAAATCATGATTTTAATGTTAAAAATCATATTATAGTTTAGATATTCGATTTATAATCCTGGATTTATGAATTACCTATTTTGAATTTTCACTTATATATACATGCACTGATTTGTTTTTGGTTTTCCAGAGAAATTTCACATTCATTTTAAACTACATCAACCTTAAAACTTTAGTTTTAAATGAGACAAATAAATTTTGTTCAAAGCCTAAGTTCTAATAGAGATTAGAGAAGGAGAAAATAAACTTTGAATCAAAAACTAGAACTTGAAATTGTGAACAGGGAATTACAGATATATCAACCATGCATACAAAATTTTATTCACAGGAAACAAAACAGAGAAGTACAGGCAATAACATCTCAAACCATACATGCATTTAAAACCATACATATTACAGAGAATCCATCATCCCAAACATGATTATCACAAGAAAATCAAACAACTATATTTACTTAAGTTAGTTTAGATAAAAGCTGTTACTCACCTGTTCAAAGATGAAACAGAGACAGTTTTACTTTTGAAAACAGTAGACTTGCAAGCTTCTTTTGAAACTGAGAACTGTGTTTGAACTTTACTTGTTGGATTTAAAACTGCATGCATGTTGCTTCCAAGTTGAACAAATGAATGCAGACTGCTTTTTTTTTTTTTGATGATTCCAGATTGAAAAATGAAGGCAGGCAGGTTTTTTTTTTTTTGAGATGAATGCAGACAGGGCTTTGATCTTTGATTTGGAAGTTGGATTATATGTTGTTGATTTGATTTTTGGTTGGAGGTATAATTGTTTACTGATTATCAGATTTTATTTAGAGAAGAGATGGTTTTGAGTTTCTTGTTTTTGAAAAGGAAATTAGAAAGAATCAAAATGAAGATATGCAAATGTTCATATGTAAGTAAATTTATGATTTATAAAAATAAAATAAAAATTAAATGAGACACTTGTCCTTATAGTTTATCTTTTACTTACACATGTTATATGAAGCTTTAGGCTAAAGACACTTGTCTTATAAGTATTTATTCATAATTCTATTTATTTTTAAAGTAATTAAAAAGCCTTTTTCTTAATTTATTAAATACTTATCTATATATATACAAATTACTTTTTAAAGAAAGAAAACTAATTATATTTATAAATAAAAGTTTATACAAATATTCTAAAATCCAAAACAAATTTAAATATTTATTCTATTGAATTTCAAAACTTAATTTCAAATTCAATTTAAATTAAATCCTAAGATTCAATTTAAAAGTTAAGTTATATATATACATATATAACTATTCATTCAATTAAATAAAAATTCCATATTCTATAAAATCCATTCATATTAATAAAAATAATACATTATACTTATTATATGAAATTAACATATTTGATATTTAAATAATTTATATAAGAGATTATATTATCAAGTGATATTTTAAAAAGAAACAAAACAAGCCTTTTTGTTAACTCTTATATAATTTTAAACTTAAGTAAAAATATCTTAATCAATTAAAGTATTTTAAAACTATAAATTTACTAATTTAAATAACTTTGAAAAGTCATATTAAATTAAATCTAAATTCCCAATTTACCCAAAGCTTCTATTTACAATATATATATAAATAAATATATATATTCAAATAGAAAATATCTTATTAACTTTTAAAAGATAAAATCACCAATTAATACTAATTTAATCAGATTATTAAATTAAATTCAAATTTTACTATCAAAGATCATCAATATCAATTTAATTATTTAACAGATTATTAAATTGATATTGTTAAAATTTCCGGGATATTACATGTATAAACTGATATAGTTCTTTGTTTTAAAAGACTAGTAATTATCTATTGTATATTGTTCCGCTGCGATGTGTAAGATTCTGATATTGTTTTCTGTTCTGATGTTGTTCTGTGTTGTTCTTCTCTTCTTCTTCTTTCTTCTTCTGCTTTCTTCTTCTTCTCTTTTTCTTCTACCTCTTCTTTTTAAAAACCATAACTTTTCGGGTTTCCGGCGTTCGATGGCTCGGCAGTCGATAAAGTGAGTATCGATGTCGAATTTTCGAAAGTCGAAAATAGTGGGATGTTACATTTGGTATCAGAGCATATGGTTAAGCGACAACCCTGCTCTGTTGGGTGTTACTCATTAGAGATAGAGTCAGTAGTACTCTAGAATGAGTTTGAGTGTAATAATAGATACGAGTGCGTATTTGTTAGTGAATATAAAATTGTTTTGTATTGTGTTGACTTATCGGTTGATTGTTTATGGATTCTGATCGGTGTAGTCTAGCTAACTGTAATCGATAAGGGTTTCTAAACTCTTAAACAAGATAAACCGACACAGTATTGTTTTAAAATAGGGTGAATGAAATAATTTAGCCCAAAACTATTTTTGTATATAAAAGAAATGCTTTTCTGTAAATTATTACAGTATATGGATGCATGAATGTTAGGAAAGTGATAATGTTGAAATGTTATCATTATTATATGAAATTGAATAAGAAATTGAAATCATAACTCCGAAGTTAAGAGATGAATTCATATACAAATGAAATTTAAGAATGTAAATTATAAATGTGACTTATAATTGGAAGTAGAATTCCAGAGAAGTATTTGGAAATGTTTTAAAAAGAATTTGAAAATTTTGGAGATTTGGAAAGTTTAATTCCTTTTTGGTTTGAAAATGAATTTCGAAGGTTTTGAAAAGTATTCTGAAGGGATGAAAGCTCTAAACTCTTTTCGGTCGCTGGAAAATAACTTCGGTAATGACTGCAGCATCACCGGTGTTTATTTTCGGGTTTCCAAAAGAGGAATTGCTGCTAAATTGTTTTAAATGGAAGTGTTTGGAAAAATTGGATTTTGTTTTTGAAAATTCAAAAGATAAATTTGAATTGTTTTCAAAAATGGTTTTGAAAAGGTTGAAAAGACTCTGGAATTGAGTATTGAATTATGAAAATAAAATTGTGAATGAATGAATCAATTTGCAATTGCAAGTACATGAATGTAAATTGAATTTGAATTGAAATCCAGTTTAATATAAGTGGTTATAAACCAAAATAGTGAATTGTAAATAAATTTTGGGAATGAACATAAGAATAAAACTGGAATTGAAACTGAATGTTGAAAACAGATTTGAATTTGTAAGTGGATTAGAATTAGAAATGAATTAGTAATTGAAACTAATCTAAAATAAGCAGTTGTAAATGAAAGCTAATCGATAAAATTCAATATTCAGGAGATAAATAGAATCCAAATTGAATGTTAAAATTCATTTTGAAGTTGTAAGTGAATAAAACTAGAATTGAATTTGATTTATGGAAAACGAAGTGAAGTATTAAACTAAAATTAGTAAGTGAAACTAATTGAATATTGACCAAATTAATAAGGCTTGGAACGAATTAAATTCAATAATTATGAATTGAGATGTAAAATTGAATGATAATGAATATGTATAACTTCAACAGTGAAGTAAAAATGATATAAGTAGTTTATATTGAAAATTTGGTAATAGAATTGTGCAAAATGGTTTGAATATTGTAACTAGATATTATGGCTAGTAGGATATACAGGTGTTATAAAGGAAATTGGGATTTTGATTTCAAAGATAAAGTGAATTGCTCGACAAAAGGTAAGTATTTGAATTATAATATGAGTTTTTGATGATTTCTTGTCTAGCCGCTTGGCTTTTTCTTTTCTTTTTGAAATCTGAGAGTCCGTAGGGACGTTTTGTAGTTGTACCGTATTAGCCACGCAAAGGAGACGCTGGCGAAATTTTTCGAAAATTTCGAGTGTTAGAAAATTTTTGAGAAAATTTTGAAGTTTAAAATTTGAATTTAAACTCGAATTTGAATTGAGAAGTAAACAATGCTGTTTGGAAGTTATAATTGAAGTTGGAAAGTTAGTATGAATAATAATGAATCTTTAGTAGAAAGATTTGTTTTGAAAATTTGAGAAAACTATTAGATTGTGAAAAATAGTAGACGAGTTAAGGACCATTTTTCCTAACTTGTAATTTCGAGGACGAAATTCTTTTAAGGGGGGAAGTCTGTAACGACCCAGAATTTTGAACAAATTAAATTGGAAATATTTAATTAATTTTAAATATTTGAACGATGATTTAATTTGAATCCCCGATATAACTTTGAAATGGGCGATTAAATTATAAAATTTAATCTAGTGAATGCTTAATAAAAATTTGAATCTTCAATTTTAAGCCGAAGAAAAATATTTCAAAAGCTTTTAAAATTTATATTGATAATTCTGAAGGTAATAGAACTTTCAAAATTGAATTTGAAAATGATTTGTTTAATTTTGAAATTTATATCGTTCAACCGATATTTAAAAAATAGCCGTCCGGGGCGCAGTCTCGGAATTCGACGAAACCAGTCCCATTGGGTCCGTAATATTGAATTATTACCGGATTTCAAATTTCGTATTTTTTGGACTTGTTATGTGAGCACACGACGTATAAACACGCTGAAAATAAATTCAAATTCAATTTAAATTTTAATATTTAAATAGGTTGCCGACATCAGAAGGAAGGCACGACACTCTCCCTTATCTCACGCCTTCAATCACGATACAAAAATCATGCAGAGCATGCCTTCGACAATTTTTAAATTCCCCTCCCTCTTCATAAAAATCGAAGAAACCAAACGAAATAAAAATGGCAGAACGACATCCTTCAAATCAATTCATCTTTCCCCCAATTCAAATTGCTTTAAGTGAAAAAAAATATACGAACAAGATTCATTCGAATGGAATCAAGGCAGCGTCGTCTGGGGCGATCGAGGCAAAAGGTGGTAGGGCATTCGAGTTTCGCGTGAGGGCCAGAGGTGGCGGCTGCATCTGTATCGCGAAGACGAGATCGATCTCGAGCAAGGCGACGGCGTCATGGCTAAAGGAAAAGGGGCGTGAGCGAGTGGGAGTCTGTGGATGTCAACCTCGTCAAGGCCGCGAGCTCGATATGGGTGTTCGAGTGTGATAATGGCGTGGGCATTGACAGGCGATTGTCTGGAAGCTCACGATTGTTCATGAGGCCGTGGGTGGTTGAAGTCGAGGCGCGACACTGGCATTGGCAGCAGGCGTACGCAGTGGATCGTGGGTTTTCAAGTTGATTACGAAATCGATGGCGAGTTCGTGATGACGTTCGTATGGAGTGCGCAGGCAAAGGGAAGCCTGGGTTTGCATCGTTCAGTAAGGTATAATCTGTTTTGGTTTAGTTCTGTACATATATACATTTAGACAAAAGAAAGAAAAAAAATGTGGGGGATGTTTATCAAGATTTGATTTTATTATGTATATAGATTACTTTTGGGTGGGTAGTTTCAAATAAGAAAAATATACACGATAACAGTAAGTTTATAAAACCATTTATTCCAATTTAAAGATTTATATACAATTTGTGTATATACAGTAAAACAGATTTCTAATATTAATTGCAGAATATTCAAGGTTAAAACAAAAGATTTATTTCGGAAAAATAAATGTTTACAGTTCATATAAATGGAAGTTTATAGTTATAAAATTTTGGCCAGTAAAGGATTATTAAAGAAAATTGATTTGAAATTTAATTATTAGTTAAAATAATTGTTAGTTAAATTAAATTTATAAATGGTAATTAATTGATCGATTAATTCAAGTATTGATGAATTGTATAAAATATTCATACAAGGTCAGAAATGGAGAAATAAACTGAAATGGAAATGGATGGCAAATTAAAAGCGAAGGTGAGATCTCCTCACTCAAATTTAAATTTGTATTGCAGTTATTGATTTGATTGATTGCTATTGGATGTGATATTAGATATGATAGGATATATCTATATATATAGCAATATATACATATTGGCATATGTATATATTGGATTGATTGATTTCCCGCCTCGTATAGCGGATGAGAACCTATTGCGCCGTTAGTAAGCGGATTATTTTTATAAAACCCATATACCGCGATATTCCACCTCGAAGTGGAATTGGTATTGTGCTAACGTCTTTGGATGCAGGGAAACAGGTTGGAGGGATCCAACTGGATTCCTCACCAATATTATTATTTGCAGATATTTGTTGTATATGCTGTTATCATATTGATATATGATATTGAATGTTGTGATGGACTAATTGGTGCGTTGCATCATCGGGTTCAATTTTAAAGTTTAAAAATAAACGATTTTTACTTTAAAAGGGATTTTGAAGTGATTTTTTGAAAGTATACGATTTATTAAATTTTTGAATTTATTTATCTTAAATAAATAAATGTTATAAATTTAAAGTTATGAAAATTTTAAATTGTGAAATATAACTGAAAGGTGATTTTGAAATAAATAGTTAAGTAATTTATAAAATCGTTTAAGTTTGGATTTCTTTTGAATTATTAAAAACGATGCATATAAAAGATGTACAAAAATTGATATTTATCAATTAAAATTATTGGAATTTTAAAACGAGTTTTTAAAATGTTAAAGATATGAAATTTATAGATTTATAAATTGTGAAGTTAAAATGAATGAAATTTATAGATTTATAAATTGTGAAGTTAAAATGAATGAAATTGTAGAATAAAAGATTTATAAGAGATTCACTTATAAATTGGATTTTTGCCTTTAAGTGGAATATTGATCGAATTGTTAATAAAGAAGATCTATAAGTCAAAGTTGTTATAAAAGAGAAATAGAATTTATGAACGTGTTTGTAAATTCGAAATAGATTGAATTGGATAAATTAAATATAGAAGATTTCTAAAGAAGATATATTCACGATTTTGGATAGCGAATTATCTTTGGAATAAATGTGTAGAAAAGATTGAAATTTGGTTAAGTGAAGTATATTCACGATTTTGGACAGTGAATATATTATTGAATAAAATGGATTCATTTTTGAAGAAGTGATATTAAAAATGAAGTTAAACATTTTAAAGATGTTTTAAAATGTATTGTGAATTGAAAGCATAGATTTCAACGTTCATTGTTGAAATAGGCATTTTCAAAAATATAAGGAAATGATGGACTATAACACTGTTGTTATAGTAAATGATTTCCGAAAGGAAATGTTTATATAGTATTGGGATTTTCATATCTATCTTAAATTTCGAATCCCTATACTAGTGATTTTGAGTCGTCGTAACGATGTTTTACGTAACATTTGTTTTGATTCAAATAAATGTTATAGTAAATGGTTTCCTTAAAAGAATGAAATGTATACTTAATTTTGATTTAAGTATATTGAATATTTTCAAATGTTGAAAATAAATGATTTGTGAATTACTTATTATTAAATAAGTATGGAAATGCTTTTCCAATATGAAATGAAATGTTTTTGAGAATTTATCTTCTTAAAGATAAAATGAAATTGAATATTTGAAATCGATTTGAGAATCGAATATCAGTAGATATTCGAAAATATAAATTCACTTTGGAATTTATAAAGGAAAGGGAAACTGTTTAGAAAAATAAACGTTGATTTATTTTTGAAGTGTGGAAATTATTATATCTAGTAAAGATATTTTTGAAGATGAAATAATTTGGAAAATTATTTGGAATCTGATGATGTCGCGCATCTTTATTGATAGTTAAATAACCGACTATCAATAATTACCTTGAATAGGTATTTGTTGTGAATTGGATGAATTTGAATGCCACACTTGTTTTTAAATAAACGCTCACTATTCGGGTTAGCCGGGAAAGGACCATGGGGTCGTATAACCCATTCCGAATATGTGATACGTCGTTATGAATTGCATTTGAAGACCGGTGTTGAAGACCGGATATTTTTGAAAACGGAAGGATTACCGTCGAGTTACTCTACATCGGCTGATCTCCGATTTAGAGGTTTTATCACCCTTAGTGACGGGAAGTCCGGACGTGATTAGAAATTTATCCGGATATGCAAGGGCTTCGTGAGAAGTGCCTTCGGTTCTGTTCGATCCTGGAACAGACTTGTATGGATTGTGTGTCTGACGTTACAATTTGAGATATAAAGCTGATTTCTTTCAAATACATTTCTGTTGGTGGCGGAGAATTTATTCTCTTAGCTTAACACCCTTCTCTGAGACGTACGAGCTCAGAGGTTATGTAGTTGAAATTTATCAGCGATATACTCCCAATTTGGTAACGTGGCATACTAAGTGTTGCTGTGAAATGATCAGTGTTTGATCATTTGCGATATGATCATTTGTTTGATCTTATATCTTTGTGATCATAGGTTGATCATTTGTTGACCCGAAGCATGGCTTTGTAGAAAGCGTAGCTTTGTGGACGAGACTTCGTCGAGCCTCACACCCCGAAAATGGTCAAAACAGGAAGGATGCGGCAAGGTTCTAGGGAGTAGCGCCCCTTAGTGTATGTCATTCCTTCTGGATAAAGGTGGTATCATGGTATGGAGCCCAGATACTTAACCTCTGTGGTTACTGCATTATTATTATTATGTGGTTTGTTGCGAATCGGGGATCCTCGGGAAGATCGGTTACGATCGGGGGATGGCGTACGCGTGTCAGTAGTTACCTATTTTTGCAGAGGTAACCCGGCCTTGTGTTGGCAGAGATCTAACCGTAATGTTAGGTTATTTCTTGGGTCGTCTATTCCAGGGACGTACCCATCGTGGAAAAGGAAGTTCCTTAGCCTGACCATTTGTTGGAAATCCAAAGAAACAATACGAGCCTTGTACGGTTTTAGTTGTAGAACCTGCCATTTAATATGGTAGCTATAGTAAGCATACTATAATGGTACCTATGCTGGCTAAGATTGATATTATACTTTCGAAATGTTTTCTACACTATACACTAATAATAATATCAAAAATGATTTGATTTTGCGTAGTAAGCATCTTTGACTATCATAAGGAGAAATCTTCTCCAATTCTGCGTTTGCATTGTGTGTGTGGCAGGAGGCCTTATGGTAGTTTCATTTTCCAAAAGCATTGCGAAATTTACTTTAAATTCTGTTCTTTGTTTTAAATATAAATAACTGTTTTACGATCTCACACCAGTCACCATGACTGACTCGGAGTTTATTGTTTCCCTTCTAAACTCTGGGTGCCCACCAATTTCCACACGGGCAGTCTAGAGTTAGGTTATCAGGATATTCTGGAGCTTTGGAGATAAGCTGGAGGACGAGTCGTAGTATTTGTATCTGATATTATTTATTCCGCTGTGTATTCTGTATGAGGACAAGTTATATAACTGTCCATTGTTGTATATTGACTCTGATGATTGATGTATGTATAAACTGATATAGTTCTTTGTTTTAAAAGACTAGTAATTATCTATTGTATATTGTTCCGCTGCGATGTGTAAGATTCTGATATTGTTTTCTGTTCTGATGTTGTTCTGTGCTCTTCTTCTCTTCTTCTTCTTTCTTCTTCTACTTTCTTCTTCTTCTCTTTTTCTTCTACCTCTTCTTTTTAAAAACCATAACTTTTCGGGTTTCCGGCGTTCGATGGCTCGTGTAACGATACGGATTTTGCCGCTCGAAAATCAACATCCATACTTTACATCGTATTCGAATGCCGTAGATTCGACCGTTCAAATCCGAGTCGCCGGAGCTTATAACAACATTAAATAAATAACACAGCGGAAAAAAAAATAGATTGATATACAATATCTGATACAACAGAGTGATACAATGAATATCAATATACATCAGAGATATGATACAACAAATAGCAGCGGAAAAGAAAACGATAACATCAACAGCGGATAATCTCCATCTTCAAAGCACCAATCCAAAAATAGCTTGAACTCTCAATAACGATGCACAAAGATAAGCAAGTGCAGTCCGATCCAAAGACTGAACTAGCTCCAGAAAATCTACTAATCTGACTATCTGAAAAACCCAACTCTAGACTGCTCGTGTAGAAAAATTTTGAGCACCCAGAGTTTAGGAAAACAACAATAAACTCTGGATCAGTCATGGGACTGGTGTGAGCAACAAAAACAGTTTATCTTTAAAAACAAATAGCAGAGAATTTTAAAGTCAATTCGCAATGCTTTTGGAAAATGAAACTACCATAAGGCCTCCCGCCACACACACAATGCAAACGCAGAATTGGAGGAGATTTCTCCTTATGATAGTCAAAGATGCTTACTACGCAAAATCAAATCATTTGATATTATTATTAGTGCATAGTGGAAAAACACTTCGAAAGTAGAATATAAATCTTAGCCAGCATAGACATTTCGAACTATGCCTACTATAGCTACCATCCAAACAGTGGGGCGCCCCCATAAGTAGATGGCAGGTTCTACAACTAATACCGTACAAGGTTCGTATTTGGAAGATGGATTTCCAACAAATGGTCAGGCTAAGGAACTTCCTATTCCACGAAAGAAACGCCTCTGGCGGGACGCTCCGAGAACCAACTGTTCTCTGCCAAACAAGGCCGGCTACCCCTTTTCCCAAGGGATAAAAGAAACCTCAGATATGCCACCCCCGGTCCTTTGGGACCTTTAACCGAGGCGCCTCGAATCAACATCACACGTCATAAATAAAGTGTGTCCACATGAGTAAGTATCTGGGCTCCATACCATGATACTACCCTTTTCCAGAAGGAATGGTCATACCCTAGGGGAGCTACCCCTGAAACCTTGCCGCAACATTCCTGTTTCGACCATTACCGGGTTGTGAGGCCCTGACGAAGTCTCGTCCACAAAGCTACGCTTTGTCACAAAGCCATGCTTCGGTTCAAACAAATGATCAACCTATGATCACAAAGATATAAGATCAAACAAATGATCATATCGCAAATGATCAAACACTGATCATTTCACAGCAGCACTCAGCATGCCACATTACCAAATTGGGATATATCGCTGATAAATTTCAACTATATAACCTCTGAGCTCGTACGTCTCAGAGAAGGGTGTTAAGCTAAGAGAATAAATTCTCCTCCACCAACAGAAATGTATTTTAAAGAAATCGGCTTTATATCTCAAAGTGTAATGTCAGACATACAATCCATACAAGTCTGTTCCGGGTTCGAACAGAACCGAAGGCACTTCTCACGAAGCCCTTGCAATTCCGGATAATTTTCAATCACATCCGGACTTCCCGTCACTAAGGGTGATAAAACCTCTATACCGGAGATCAGCCGATGTAGAGTAACTCGACGGTAATCCTTCCGTTTTCAAAAATATCCGGTCTTCAACACCGGTCTTCAAATGCTATCCATATACGACGTATCACATATTCGGAATGGGTTATACGACCCAAAGGTCCTCTCCCGGCTAAACCGAATAGTGAGCGAAATATTTAAAAACATATGGATATGGGATTTCAATTAAGTCACAACTTATTACCCAAAATCTTTCTTTTCAAATGGTTAAAACAAATTACCATTTACATCTTTTTAAACAAAAAGATTCATTTCAACAACCCTCAACGGTTTAAACAATTTTCACTCTTTAATCTTTTAAACAAAAGATTCATTCACAGATTTTCCAAATTAATTCTCATTTCAATTTGATTAACTCGTTAAATCTTCAAATCAAAGATTTAACTTACAGTTTTCAAAACAATTCCATTTCAAATGATTTAAACCAATCATTATTTTAAATCTGTTAAAAATAAACAGATTCAAATCATAGCTTTTCAAAACAATTCATTCATAACTTGGAAAACCATTTTTCAATTCAATCTTGAAATTCCTTTAACTAAATTAGAATTTCATTTCTTATATGAAAGCTTTTATCATTTAAAAACAAATAGTTTTCTTTTCAGAAAAATCCAATTTTATTTACACGAGTGAAAACCTTTGAATTTAAATTCAAATTCCCAAATCAATATCCTTAAAATGGTTTATCCCATATATAACTTATACAGCATCTTCAATCCCTAGTTTCAAATCATAGAATTCAATTCCAACTTGAATTCAAATCTAAATCAAATTATTTAAATTTTCAAAACTCGATTAAGTTATTCAAAATAACTTTTATCTTTGAAATTCTATTTCAATTGCTTTTCACTTTAAACCCAAATTTCAAATTTCAAAATCAATTGAAATTAAAATTTCAATTTCAAAAACATCAAATTTAAATTATCTGTGACTTAACCGATTTCCACGTGAAATCCATATTTGTATGTGTAAAAGTGTAGTCCAGGGGTTTCACACAGTAGTGCAACACAATGAATCATCACAGATCAGAATACAGAAATATAGTTGATAAGCGATATAAACTATAACGCTTATCGTTCATTCACAGATCACAGATATATATCACAGCAAAGTAAATTACAGATCACAACATAAATCAGTGTATATCACAAAGCATCATATATCAGGGATATCAAACAATTTAACATTCCATAGAATCCAAACATTCATAAGTAAAATCAAGCATTCAATAAACATTTATAAGCAGGATTAATTTATCGTTTAATCTTAATCAATTCAATTTATTTCCAATCAAATTTTTTTTTTATGAATTTATTATCCAATTCTGATTTATTAATTACAAATCATTTGATATAAATTAATTTATCAATCACTTTAAATTAATTAAATTTTTCTTAATTTATCATATTAATTATATCAACCTTTAAACAAATTACTTAATTAATTAATCTTAAAAAAAATCAAAATATCCTAAATTTATTTTAATAAGTGATTAATCCTTAATTACTTTAATTTAGTAATTTCATTTAAACAATTTATAATTGATTATCTAAATAAATAAATCCAATTTATTATTAACATCAATCACTTAGATCAATACTTAATAATCCTTAGTTAATTAACTTCATTAACTAATAACATTTCTTTAATTACTTTCCTAAGAAATTACCTTTTAATTCTAAATTATAAATTTTAAATAAAATAAACAAGTCATTCTTAAATTAACTTATTAATGTAATTTACTTCAATATCTAAATTATCTCTAAGATAATCTATTCCTTTATTAATGATTAAATTAATATTAATGTGTAGAACATTTCACTTTTGAATTAAATTTTGAATTACATTTTGAATATAAGATTCAAAATAATTTACCATTTAAAACCTTAACCAAATTTAAACTAAATTCAAACTTGTTTTAAAACACCTTCAGATTTTAAAACTAATTTTATTTCAACTTGTATTTGAATTTCACTTTTCGTCCAGGTTTTAAAATCTTGATTAAAATTTAAGTTTTTAAATCTTACTTTATTTGACAAACCCAGACTTGAATTTAAATAGAAGAACAGGCTTCTGTTTTAAAATGCCTGGAACAAACGAACTCGAGATAGTACACTACTTCGAGTCTTCACCTCCCTTGCTTCGAGTCGAGCATATGAATAACCCGAGTCTCCCCCGAGTCAAAATACCCTGCACCCAACAAAATCCTCAGCACTTCAAATGGGCATGGTGCACGTGCACCGTGGCTCTGGCCACCTCCGGCCACCCACCTGAACTTCAACGCGTCGACGACCACCTCCAGACATGATCGCGACCCCTCCGAAGCCACCCACTCGCTCGAATCGAAATCGAGCATACTGCTCAAACCTGGAACAGAAGTCGAGTCGACCTCCTCAACCTGAAATACCATCGTCCTCGCGATCCCTACCACCAGAAATACTGAAACTCCGGCCCAATGCTCATCTATACTCCCTCTTCCACCTTCCCGAACCATGGGACGCTCGATCGATCACTAACAACGAATGAAGTGAAATGCGAAACCTCGGCAAAGCTAGGTTACCAGCTTTCGAAAACTTCCTACCACCGCCACGATCAATTTTATGCCCTCGATATATTTTTCCCGCAACCCCCGTACATTCCACTACCATCTCAGAAACCCCTGACCTCCCTCGCCGACGTGTTCGCCGGAAGTTCCCATAAAAAAGGAATTCGAATAAACCCTAACCACTCTTGAATTCTTGATCTAAAAATTTTAATTTTTGGTTTAAAAATCAAGTCAAGGTATAAGGATTCGAATTATATTTTTGAATTCGAGAATTAAGAAATTTAAATTTTGGTAAATATGAGCTATCCTCAGTTCTTTTGATTTTCCAGTGCTGTTAACCATTTGCTTTTAACTGAAATATATGTTTAATCCTAGCTTATGATGTCATGATCAAATTTTGTTTAAATCAGAGATCAAGCTTATGCTTAGATCAAGAAATAGAAATATATATATATTTTTTTAAAAAAAACTGGAACTTGAACAGAGCAAGTTTACTCT
Source organism: Allium fistulosum (assembly GCA_030737815.1). Taxonomy (NCBI): domain Eukaryota; kingdom Viridiplantae; phylum Streptophyta; class Magnoliopsida; order Asparagales; family Amaryllidaceae; genus Allium; species Allium fistulosum. The sequence goes on from CM060904.1 coordinate 647,804,194, forward strand.
GGAAATTTCTGCACACACATACTTTATACTTCATCTCAGATAGACTAGCATGCAACCATAAATGAATATACTTAGGCATTTTAGAAGAGAAGTTACTCACCTTTACAGTTTGAAAACAGAGATCTATATTTACAGTCATATACACACAAACATTTTTATATATGCAGGCACACACTGATATTCATACTGTCCTATTTCATTCATTTAGATATTCAACCATCACACAAATCAAACAACCATCATACTATCATAATATATCAATAGAATTAGGCTTTTTAAAGGAAGAGTTGCTCACCTGTCTAAAATGAAGAACAGAGAAACTTGGATTTTTGCTTGAATTTGAAAACTGGAAATGATATCTGAGTTGATTAGGTCCTTGTTTTGCTATTGAATTGAATGATGTTTTTGAGTTTGTAAAATAATGATGCTTTCTTTCTTTTTTTTCTTTTTCTTTTTAGATGTGATTATGAACGAACTGGAATGAAGATAATATACAAGAAAACAAGTACACAGGGTGATATATTGTTTTGCTAGTACAATACCAAGCATGCTGAAGTGATATGGTAAGGCTTGCATTTATGGAGAAGTTACAATTTTCTTGTACTTGTAAATTTCATTTCGGCTGGAGATACTAGTTTATTAACTTGTATTTATTACCTTGTTTGTTTATTTGCCTAAACTTATTTTCTATTACTTTGTTTAGTGGCTGAAGTGTTGTTTTGGTGGCTAAAGAGAGTTGCATTTATTACTTTGTCTTGTTTTACTTTGTATTTTCCTATATATATAGTGAGAAGATTTTGTTTCATACTTTTGTTACTTGAAGATTTAGTTTTTGTTTTGTTTGTTTTATGCTTTGTACTTTATTCTATATGTAAACTTTTTATTTGTATACACTTTGTTTTCTTTTTCTTGTTTATATGTGTATTTGTTTGTATGCATACATTTGTTTTACTTTGTTTTATACTTGAATGCATATTTATTTTATTTTACTTTATTTTTTCTTTGTTGCTTTACAATATAAATAAGCTTATATCCTAATATGTTGTTATTTTAATTCATTTCATGATTTTGTAAAATTCATCTTATATAATTTCATTTCTAAACCATTTCTTCATGATTTAAATTCATATACATATCACTTTAAAAGAAAATACTATTAAAAAATTTATTTTGTATAACGATATTTTGTTTTAAAGTTTTAACTATCAGCATTTTGTAAGTCATTCATTTATTAAATACGACTTAAATATTCAAATTCAATATATACAAATTTTCAAATCCATGACTTAACATAGTTTCGATTCGAATATCGGGGAAACTCGCTTCCGTTTATAATAAATTTTACAAATTTTTATTCAAAAATTCAATAAATTATTAATTTAAATTAAATTAAAATCTAGGGTCGTTACAAACTCCCCCCCTTAAAAGAATTTCGTCCTCGAAATTCGCAGGCACGAAAACAACACAGAGATAGACAGATTCGATATCCTATAATTCCTCAAACACAAGATATGGATTCCAAACTCAAGTCGGAATATCTCAGAATATATACCAATTTGTCCCTCTTCAGACTTCGGTATTCATAAGAAATTACAATAGAATTTCAAATTTGGTTTCAAACGAAATCGTTTTATCGACTCAATTCAATTTTATCCTCATATTCTATTATTCAATTTAACTCAATTTAAAATTTCCAATTCAAATTCATTAAAGTTTAAATCAAAAAGCTGATAAGAAACCGATGAAGATAAGAAGTAAGGATTTTCTACAACGATTCGTAGGGCCATCATCACACCGAAACTTCTTCTTGTAGCTGATACGAAGCAATCAAAAGAATTTGGAAACGAATGAAAGAAAATTGATAGAGAAAGATTGTTTCCACTGTTGCAGGGTATTGACCATTTATAGTCGTATTTCCTGTCCCCTATCTCGTCTTCTTCTTGCACTCATACTCACTATCAGTGGATAGTAAGAGAATTTACTGAGACGTTCAGACGGATATCTTAAGGATATACTCATTCTAGAGTTTACTTCACTCTATCTCTAATGAGCTACTTAACGTGTTATACTCCTGAGCTAAAGTTCAACCTTAGCTCTGATACCAAATGTAACGATACGGATTTTGCCGCTCGAAAATCAACATCCATACTTTACATCGTATTCGAATGCCGTAGATTCGACCGTTCAAATCCGAGTCGCCGGAGCTTATAACAACATTAAATAAATAACACAGCAGAAAAAAAAATAGATTGATATACAATATCTGATACAACAGAGTGATACAATGAATATCAATATACATCAGAGATATGATACAACAAATAGCAGCGGAAAAGAAAACGATAACATCAGCAGTGGATAATCTCCATCTTCAAAGCACCAATCCAAAAATAGCTTGAACTCTCAATAACGATGCACAAAGATAAGCAAGTGCAGTCCGATCCAAAGACTGAACTAGCTCCAGAAAATCTACTAATCTAACTATCTGAAAAACCCAACTCTAGACTGCTCGTGTAGAAAAATTTTGAGCACCCAGAGTTTAGGAAAACAACAATAAACTCCGGATCAGTCATGGGACTGGTGTGAGCAACAAAAACAGTTTATCTTTAAAAACAAATAGCAGAGAATTTTAAAGTCAATTCGCAATGCTTTTGGAAAATGAAACTACCATAAGGCCTCCCGCCACACACACAATGCAAACACAGAATTGGACGAGATTTCTCCTTATGATAGTCAAAGATGCTTACTATGCAAAATCAAATCATTTGATATTATTATTAGTGCATAGTGGAAAAACACTTCGAAAGTAGAATATAAATCTTAGCCAGCATAGACATTTCGAACTATGCCTACTATAGCTACCATCCAAACAGTGGGGCGCCCCCATAAGTAGATGGCAGGTTCTACAACTAATACCGTACAAGGTTCGTATTTGGAAGATGGATTTCCAACAAATGGTCAGGCTAATGAACTTCCTATTCCACGAAAGAAACGCCTCTGGCGGGACGCTCCGAGAACCAACTGTTCTCTGCCAAACAAGGCCGGCTACCCCTTTTCCCAAGGGATAAAAGAAACCTCAGATATGCCACCGCCGGTCCTTTGGGACCTTTAACCGAGGCGCCTCGAATCAACATCACACGTCATAAATAAAGTGTGTCCACATGAGTAAGTATCTGGGCTCCATACCATGATACTACCCTTTTCCAGAAGGAATGGTCATACCCTAGGGGAGCTACCCCTGAAACCTTGCCGCAACATTCCTGTTTCGACCATTACCGGTTGTGAGGCCCTGACGAAGTCTCGTCTACAAAGCTATGCTTTGTCACAAAGCCATGCTTCGGGTCAAACAAATGATCAACCTATGATCACAAAGATATAAGATCAAACAAATGATCATATCACAAATGATCAAACACTGATCATTTCACAGCAGCACTCAGCATGCCACATTACCAAATTGGGATATATCGTTGATAAATTTCAACTACATAACCTCTGAGCTCGTACGTCTCAGAGAAGGGTGTTAAGCTAAGAGAATAAATTCTCCGCCACCAACAGAAATGTATTTGAAAGAAATCGGCTTTATATCTCAAAGTGTAATGTCAGACATACAATCCATACAAGTCTGTTCCGGGTTCGAACAGAACCGAAGGCACTTCTCACGAAGCCCTTGCAATTCCGGATAATTTTCAATCACGTCCGGACTTCCCGTCACTAAGGGTGATAAAACCTCTATACCGGAGATCAGCCGATGTAGAGTAACTCGACGGTAATCCTTCCGTTTTCAAAAATATCCGGTCTTCAACACCGGTCTTCAAATGCTATCCATATACGACGTATCACATATTCGGAATGGGTTATACGACCCAAAGGTCCTCTCCCGGCTAAACCGAATAGTGAGCGAAATATTTAAAAACATATGGATATGGGATTTCAATTAAGTCACAACTTATTACCCAAAATCTTTCTTTTCAAATGGTTAAAACAAATTACCATTTACATCTTTTTAAACAAAAAGATTCATTTCAACAACCCTCAACGGTTTAAACAATTTTCACACTTTAATCTTTTAAACAAAAGATTCATTCACAGATTTTCCAAATTAATTCTCATTTCAATTTGATTAACTCGTTAAATCTTCAAATCAAAGATTTAACTTACAGTTTTCAAAACAATTCCATTTCAAATGATTTAAAACAATCATTATTTTAAATCTGTTAAAAATAAACAGATTCAAATCATAGCTTTTCAAAACAATTCATTCATAACTTGGAAAACCATTTTTCAATTCAATCTTGAAATTCCTTTAACTAAATTAGAATTTCATTTCTTATATGAAAGCTTTTATCATTTAAAAACAAATAGTTTTCTTTTTAGAAAAATCCAATTTTATTTACACGAGTGAAAACCTTTGAATTTAAATTCAAATTCCCAAATCAATATCCTTAAAATGGTTTATCCCATATATAACTTATACAGCATCTTCAATCCCTAGTTTCAAATCATAGAATTCAATTCCAACTTGAATTCAAATCTAAATCAAATTATTTAAATTTTCAAAACTCGATTAAGTTATTCAAAATAACTTTTATCTTTGAAATTCTATTTCAATTGCTTTTCACTTTAAACCCAAATTTCAAATTTCAAAATCAATTGAAATTAAAATTTCAATTTCAAAAACATCAAATTTAAATTATCTGCGACTTAACCGATTTCCACGTGAAATCCATATTTGTATGTGTAAAAGTGTAGTCCAGGGGTTTCACACAGTAGTGCAACACAATGAATCATCACAGATCAGAATACAGAAATATAGTTGATAAGCGATATAAACTATAACGCTTATCGTTCATTCACAGATCACAGATATATATCACAGCTAAGTAAATTACAGATCACAACATAAATCAGTGTATATCACAAAGCATCATATATCAGGGATATCAAACAATTTAACATTCCATAGAATCCAAACATTCATAAGTAAAATCAAGCATTCAATAAACATTTATAAGCAGGATTAATTTATCGTTTAATCTTAATCAATTCAATTTATTTCCAATCAAATTTTTTTTTATGAATTTATTATCCAATTCTGATTTATTAATTACAAATCATTTGATATAAATTAATTTATCAATCACTTTAAATTAATTAAATTTTTCTTAATTTATCATATTAATTATATCAACCTTTAAACAAATTACTTAATTAATTAATCTTAAAAAAATCAAAATATCCTAAATTTATTTTAATAAGCGATTAATCCTTAATTACTTTAATTTAGTAATTTCATTTAAACAATTTATAATTGATTATCTAAATAAATAAATCCAATTTATTATTAACATCAATCACTTAGATCAATACTTAATAATCCTTAGTTAATTAACTTCATTAACTAATAACATTTCTTTAATTACTTTCCTAAGAAATTACCTTTTAATTCTAAATTATAAATTTTAAATAAAATAAATAAGTCATTCTTAAATTAACTTATTAATGTAATTTACTTCAATATCTAAATTATCTCTAAGATAATCTATTCCTTTATTAATGATTAAATTAATATTAATGTGTAGAACATTTCACTTTTGAATTAAATTTTGAATTACATTTTGAATATAAGATTCAAAATAATTTACCATTTAAAACCTTAACCAAATTTAAACTAAATTTAAACTTGTTTTAAAACACCTTCAGATTTTAAAACTGATTTTATTTCAACTTGTATTTGAATTTCACTTTTCGTCCAGGTTTTAAAATCTTGATTAAAATTTAAGTTTTTAAATCTTACTTTATTTGACAAACCCAGACTTGAATTTAAACAGAAGAACAGGCTTCTGTTTTAAAATGCCTGGAACAAACGAACTCGAGACAGTACACTACTTTGAGTCTTCACCTCCCCTGCTTTGAGTCGAGCATATGAATAACCCGAGTCTCCCCCGAGTCAAAATACCCTACACCCAACAAAATCCTCAGCACTTCAAATGGGCACGGTGCACGTGCACCGTGGCTCTGGCCACCTCCGGCCACCCACCTGAACTTCAACGCATCGACGACCACCTCCAGACATGATCGCGACCCCTCCGAAGCCACCCACTCGCTCGAATCGAAATCGAGCATACTGCTCAAACCTGGAACAGAAGTCGAGTCGACCTCCTCAACCTGAAATACCATCGTCCTCGCGATCCCTACCACCAGAAATACTGAAACTCCGGCCCAATGCTCATCTATACTCCCTCTTCCACCTTCCCGAACCATGGGACGCTCGATCGATCACTGACAACGAATGAAGTGAAATGCGAAACCTCGGCAAAGCTAGGTTACCAGCTTTCGAAAACTTCCTACCGCCGCCACGATCAATTTTATGCCCTCGATATATTTTTCCCGCAACCCCCGTACATTCCACTACCATCTCAGAAACCCCTGACCTCCCTCGCCGACGTGTTCGCCGGAAGTTCCCATAACAAAGGAATTCGAATAAACCCTAACCACTCTTGAATTCTTGATCTAAAAATTTTAATTTTTGGTTTAAAAATCAAGTCAAGGTATAAGGATTCGAATTATATTTTTGAATTCGAGAATTAAGAAATTTAAATTTTGGTAAATATGAGCTATCCTCAGTTCTTTTGATTTTCCAGTGCTGTTAACCATTTGCTTTTAACTGAAATATATGTTTAATCCTAGCTTATGATGTCACGATCAAATTTTGTTTAAATCAGAGATCAAGCTTATGCTTAGATCAAGAAATAGAAATATATATATATTTTTTTAAAAAAAACTGGAACTTGAACAGAGCAAGTTTACTCTGGAAATTTCTGCACACACATACTTTATACTTCATCTTAGATAGACTAGCATGCAACCATAAATGAATATACTTAGGCATTTTAGAAGAGAAGTTACTCACCTTTACAGTTTGAAAACAGAGATCTATATTTACAGTCATATACACACAAACATTTTTATATATGCAGACACACACTGATATTCATACTTTCCTATTTCATTCATTTAGATATTCAACCATCACACAAATCAAACAACCATCATACTATCATAATATATCAATAGAATTAGGCTTTTTAAAGGAAGAGTTGCTCACCTGTCTAAAATGAAGAACAGAGAAACTTGGATTTTTGCTTGAATTTGAAAACTGGAAATGATATCTGAGTTGATCAGGTCCTTGTTTTGCTATTGAATTGAATGATGTTTTTGAGTTTGTAAAATAATGATGCTTTCTTTCTTTTTTTTCTTTTTCTTTTTAGATGTGATTATGAACGAACTGGAATGAAGATAATATACAAGAAAACAAGTACACAGGGTGATATATTGTTTTGCTAGTACAATACCAAGCATGCTGAAGTGATATGGTAAGGCTTGCATTTATGGAGAAGTTACAATTTTCTTGTACTTGTAAATTTCATTTCGGCTGGAGATACTAGTTTATTAACTTGTATTTATTACCTTGTTTGTTTATTTGCCTAAACTTATTTTCTATTACTTTGTTTAGTGGCTGAAGTGTTGTTTTGGTGGCTAAAGAGAGTTGCATTTATTACTTTGTCTTGTTTTACTTTGTATTTTCCTATATATATATTGAGAAGATTTTGTTCATACTTTTGTTACTTGAAGATTTAGTTTTTGTTTTGTTTGTTTTATGCTTTGTACTTTATTCTATATGTAAACTTTTTATTTGTATACACTTTGTTTTCTTTTTCTTGTTTATATGTGTATTTGTTTGTATGCATACATTTGTTTTACTTAGTTTTATACTTGAATGCATATTTATTTTATTTTACTTTATTTTTTCTTTGTTGCTTTACAATATAAATAAGCTTATATCCTAATATGTTGTTATTTTAATTCATTTCATGATTTTGTAAAACTCATCTTATATAATTTCATTTCTAAACCATTTCTTCATGATTTAAATTCATATACATATCACTTTAAAAGAAAATACTATTAAAAAATTTATTTTGTATAACGATATTTTGTTTTAAAGTTTTAACTATCAGCATTTTGTAAGTCATTCATTTATTAAATACGACTTAAATATTCAAATTCAATATATACAAATTTTCAAATCCATGACTTAACATAGTTTCGATTCGAATATCGGGGAAACTCGCTTCCATTTATAATAAATTTTACAAATTTTTATTCAAAAATTCAATAAATTATTAATTTAAATTAAATTAAAATCTAGGGTCGTTACAGCTCGGCAGTCGATAAAGTGAGTATCGATGTCGAATTTTCGAAAGTCGAAAATAGTGGGATGTTACATCATAGGTCGCACGGCCATTACCTTGTTAGGTCGCAAGCCCTTGGGTCGTACCACTTTGGCCTTATGCCCACTCCTTTAGGTCGCTTGACTTTGCTTGGGACGTTAGGTCGCTCGGCCTTACACCTTTAAGTCGCTCGACCCTGTTGTCATATTAGGTCGCAACCATTTAGGTCGCTCAGAAGCTCGGCTATGTTTGGTCGCGCATCACTTTAGCTCGACCAAGTTAGGTTGCGCACCACTTTATTATGATAGGTCGTTCGCCCTTAAGTCGCTCGGCCTGTTATGCTTTAGGTCGCTGGCCTCTAGGTCGCTCCACCTTGGGTCGCTCAACTTTGCAAGATCGTTCCAGTAGGTCATGACTCACTAGGTTGCTCGGCCTTGTTTAAGACGTTAGCTCGTTAACCACTAGGTCGCTCGGCATGCTACCCTTAGGTCATTCGACCTATTTTACTTTAAGTCGTTGCACTTTAACTCGGCCAAATTTGGTCGCATGGGAACTTCTACTTTGATGGTTTTGGAACTGATTTCCTTGGATTTTATTCACGTCTTCGAATGTGAATTTTAGTGAATTGAATTGTTTCAACAATCGTTTTGTGACTTGTCACTTTAAAAATATAAAGGTTTCAATACTAGTAGTAAATATCAAAACTCTTTCATCAAAACGATTTCAACTCTATTTTATTACAAAGATCTTTTTCCTAAACCGTTTTCCAATCTATTAATATATACAAGCCTTTACTTCACTCGGATGAGAAATCTAATTAAACGGCTTAGCAAAACAGGTGGTATGAAACGCTTGCGTTTACTTCGTCGGTTAATTCCTGGACTTGTTCGACTGAACCTTTTGTGACAATTTCCTAGTGAAGATCTACAGTTTGTTCGTAAATATTTAAGTTAAGCTAGTGGTTATGGGACATGAAGCTAAACTCATATACTTACTAGCTTAGTGTAATTGACACTTCTTGATGATCATGACGATCATTTTTGTGATTTAGACTAGCGATTGAGCGATGTCTCTTTGTCTGCGAGGGAGACTAGACCCCGTTTGTGTGATGTTTCTACTCACATATGTGGGGTAGCGCCCCATGGTCTTCGGGCCGTTCGTGTGTTCAAAGGTCTTCGGGCCATTCGTGTGTTCAAAAATTAAATGGTTAGCTTCCATGAGATAGCTTCTCGTTCGTGTGATACATATGTTGGTGAGCTTTCATGCTCCCGTTCGTGTGATAGGCCTCCCCTTTTTTGTGATTTCTGGATTTCGTGTGTTGATTTCTGGAATTTGTGCTTCACCAATTTTCGTGATTTTCATTGATATTTTTATCAATTTTTGTGCATTGGTGAATTCATGTGTCATTACCTTTTTGTGGATTTGGATCTTTGAGAAGATTCTTGTGATATTGATTAATCTCTTGTTGATTATCATTTACATACTTCTAGTAGTATGCCATTATGGTTATTATATGTTTATGCCATATCTCTTATTCTATATCACGTCATCTGATATTTATAGCTAGACTGATCCGTTTATTATTTTCTTATGAAATAATACTCGGGTCAGACCGAGATGTTACAGGTGCTTCTGCTTGACTTCTCTCCAAGGATCTATTACTCTTACTTTTGGCAAACAACTTAGATTAGTAGTTTTTGTTGTATACATTTGAGATATCGACTCATAGATGTATTCTTCTGTGTAGCACATGTTGCTATTCTTTTGTATTATCGTGGATCTTTCTGACCACTACTTTGATGTACACTTTCATGTGTTATATATTCATATCTTTTACCGCCTTTGTGATATGGATGTCTGTGACTGGTTTGTGTTATGTTTATTTCTATATTTGTTTCCGAAGATTATATATAGCCACTATGTGATAGCTTTGAGTTTGTATCGGTATGTCGGATTTCCTCCTTAAATGAAATGCATGTTATACTATTTGACATATCGGTGCTCGCACAAAGAAGTTACATGGATGGTCGCTCCTCAACAGCCTTATTCTCCGTGTTAGTCGACAGCATTACTCCGTAGTGTTCTTGGCTAGTGTCGGTATAGAGGTGGGGCGTCACAGCTTGGTATCAGAGCCAAACTTTGGAACAATGTAGAATAACTTAACAAGGATCATCGTCCTAAGTCCAACTTAGGAGTCGTGCCTTAGGATTTAATTCGAGTCTTCATACCGATTCATCCTATTTCCTTTTATGTATCCTTGTTTTATCTATCAAGATTTGCTTGATATTTATTTGGAGAATAACTATTCTTCTTTTCTCTTTCTTAAAGAAGAGAATGTCTAGACCAGGCCGTCCCAGAGACGGACCATCTACTGTTACTCCCCATGATGGAGTTTTTATGATCGCTCAACAGCTTCTTGATTTAGTAAAGAATGCTCAAGTAGCTGGTCCTAACCAGGAACCTACTCATCCTAAGTCTGGATTTGCATGCTTGTGCAATGATTATACCAACTTGGGTGGGAAACCATTCAAGGGTTCCGAAACTATTATTGAGGTCCAGGCTTGGTTAAGAACATGCGATCAAATCTTTTCTCGCATGAATCTTATCGATCTTCACCGCGTTCAGGTGGCCTCCAGTATGCTCCAAGAAAGAGCATTGGACTGGTACGAACTTCTTATTTCTGAAATTAATGAAGCGGATCTCACCTGGGAGCAATTCCGGGAACGCTTCGAATTAAAATTCGTACCAGAAGCAGAGAAAGTGACATTGGCTCGACGTTTCATAGACCTTGTTCAAGGTGAATCCTCTGTGACAGATTATGTTGCATCCTTCGAGTCACTGTCTAAATATGGGGTTGAATACATCAACACCCCATTGAAGAAGAACCAAAGATTCGTCTATGACTTAAACAAGAATCTCAAGAAGCCATTACTTCTAAAATTAGAAGTTTCTTTCGATCAACTCATTGATATCGCTCTTCGTCTTGAAGACGCGGATAGGGAAAGTGATGTTGAAGTGGTGGGTTCCAAACCAAACTTCAACAACAGAAAAAGGCCAAACAAATCCAAAGGCCCTTATCCCAATAAGAAGGGGAAACAAGCAACTCATACCGCAAAGACTTTTTCCTCTAGTGATGGGAAATGCTACAACTGTGGTTCTAGGGACCATTTTGCGAACAAGTGTTCAAAGCCCCGTTCTTGTCGCTATTGTAAAAGTCCGGATCATTATATGCATCTATGCCCTAAGCTTCCAGGCAAGAAGGAGGGAAAGTTAAACGTTGCTCAAGCCCCTGGCAACACATCTCGCGGTCAAGGTATGTCTCATTCTGTCCTTGATGGCATTATTATTTTTCGTGATCAACCTATTAGAGTTCTCTTTGATACGGGTGCATCACATTCTTTTATATCAAAGGAACTTGTCGATACTTTTTCCTAAAGTGTTGTTGCTTTAATGACTTCTCTGAGAATCGCGAATCCCGTTGGTGGATCCGCAACACTCAGTTTGCTTTGTAAAGATGTTGAGATTATTTTGTGTGATTTTCCTTTCCTAGTCGATTTGCATGTCATGCGTTATTTAGGCTTTGGAATGATTTTGGGTATGGATTGGCTTAACCGTTATGAAGCTCATATCCTATGTCCTGAGCGGACTATTTATCTCCGACATCCGTAATCTGTAAAGCAGATTTCTATTATTCTTAAAGATTCGGATTCCATTTTGGCTGCATCTTTATATTCTTTAAATCCTCGTGATGATGATACTGATAATGAGGAAGATGTCATTTCTCGTATTCACGTCGTTCGTGAATTTTCCGACATATTTGAGCCCGTTTTAGGATTACCACCTAAGCGAGCAATTGAGTTCAGAATTAATCTTACACCTGAAGCTCACCCTATTACTCGTCCTCCTTATCGCATGTCCAATAAGGAGAATGAGGAGATGCGCGAACAATTATCCGAATTGGAGATGAAGCAATTTATTCGCTCTAGTTCCTCGCCTTGGGAAGCTTCGGCAATTTTCGTGAAGAAATCCAATGGTACACTTAGGCTTTGCGTTGACTACCGCAAGCTTAATGATCTTACTATTAAAAATAAATATCCTTTACCTCGGATTGATGATCTGTTTGATCAACTTAGTGGTGCTAGAGTCTTTTCAAAATTGGACTTGGCTACCGGTTTTCATCAGCTTCGTATTGTAGAGGATAGTATTCCTTTGACTTCGTTCCGTACTCGTTATGGATCTTATGAATGGCTAGTTATGCCATTTAGTTTAACGAATGCTCCGGCTTATTTCGTTGACCTTATGAATCGAGTTTTCAAAGATTTCCTCGATCGGTTTGTTCTCATCTTTATTGATGATATTCTTGTGTATTCTAAAACCGAGGAGGAACATGAAAAGCATCTTCAGATTGTATTGGAAACTCTTAGGAGTAATCAGTTAAAGGCAAAATTTTCTAAATGCCACTTTTGGCAATCTAGTGTGAAGTTTCTCGGTCATATTATTTCTGAATCCGGAATATCAGTGGATCCTTCAAAGATTGATGCGATTCAAAATTGGAAGAGACCGGAGAGCGTGACTGAAATCCGTAGCTTTCTCGGATTGGCAGGTTATTACCGCCGTTTCATAAAAGACTTTTCTAAAATTGTCGTGCCTCTTACTGGCTTAACAAAGAAAGGTGTTAAATACATTTGGTCGGACAAATGTGAAGCTTCTTTTCAGAAATTAAAAGAACTCCTTTCTGATGCTCCTATTCTTGTTATTCCCGAAGGGAATCAAGATTTTGTTGTTTATACCGATGCTAGTCGCGTTGGTTTGGGTGCCGTTCTTATGCAAAAAGAACGTGTTATTGCTTATGCTTCTAGGCAATTGAAACCGGCTGAGACTAGATATGCCACACATGATTTAGAACTCCCGACTATCATTTTCGCACTTCGAATTTGGCGACATTATCTTTTGGGAGAGAAATTTATACTTTATATTGATCATAAGTCTTTGAAATATTTATTTTCTCAAAAGGAACTTAATTTGCGTCAACAGCGTTGGCTCGAATTCCTTGCCTCTTATGATCTTGATATTCTTTATACTCCTAGAAAGGGAAATCGAGTTGCCGATGCACTTAGTCGCAAGCAACAAGCGGTTGTTTCCATGATGATATCTGAATGGAATGATCTCGAGGTTTTATCCACTTGTGAAATTCGAGATCGTGTTTCCGATTTATGTTCATCTCTTGTTTTATGTAGCCTTGAGGCTCATCCTTCTCTTTTAGACCGCATTCTTGAAGCTCAAAGGCTAGATCCCGAATTGGCTCTTCTTGGCCAAAATATTGAGGATAAAGTTGATATTGAAGGTTTGAAAGACTTTGATATTGATTCTCATGGCGGCATTCGAAAATTTGGTAGACTTATCGTACCAAATATTAGTGATCTTCGTAAAGATATTCTAGAAGATTCTCATCATTTCAAATATTCCATTCATCCCGGTAGTAGTCAAATGTACGCGGATATGAAGCGACTTTATTATTGGGAGGGAATGAAATTTGATATTGCTAACTTTGTTAAGTGTTGCATGACTTGCCAACTTGCCAAGGTCGAACATCAAAGGCCCGGTGGGTTATTGCAACCATTGGAAATTCCAATTTGGAAGTGGGATCAAATTTCCATGGATTTTATTGATGGCCTTCCCCGTTCTCGTTCGGGTCATGATAGCTTATTGGTGATCATTGATAGACTTACTAAATCCGCCCATTTTATTCCCGTTCGGTCGAACCGAACCGTTCCTCTTCTGGCCAAACTCTTTATCAAAGAAATTGTTAAATTACATGGAGTTCCTACTTCTATTGTTAGTGATCGTGATCCATTGTTTACTAGTGGATTCTGGAAGAGTCTTCAAAAAGCTTTGGGAACGAAGTGTAATTTTAGCACCGCTTATCACCCCCAGTCCGATGGACAAACTGAGCGTGTGAATCAAACTCTTGAAGATCTTCTTCGTTCTTGTGTGCTTGATTTCGGTGGAAGTTGGGAAGATCATATTTCACTTGTTGAATTTTGCTATAATAACAGCTTCCAAGCTAGTATTGGTATGGCACCTTTCGAGGCACTCTATGGAAGGCCATGTCGATCTCCTTCTTGTTGGCTTGAGGCCGGTGAGAAGCTGGTCTTAGGTCTAGATTTTATTCGAGATTCCACAGAAAGGATTGATCTTATTCGTCATAGGATGAAAGAAGACCAGAGTGGAAAAAAAATCCTATGCCGATAATCGAAGAAGGAAATTAGAATTTTCTGTTGGAGATCTTGTATTTATTCGTGCTTCGGAGGTCAAACGACTTCGAAATAAAGAAGTTCCGCTTGTTAAAGTTCAATGGTCCTCAAATCCTAAGGATTGCTCTTGGGAATCTAGAGAATTCATCGAGCGTACACATCCGGACTTACTTTCTCATGCTCTTTGAGGTGAACTTCTTATTTCAAATTTCTTTTGTGTTAATATGCTTTTATGGTTGTTACTTTTTATTTCCATCTCATATATATATTGCAAGGACGCAATTTATTTAAGGAGGGGTGTCTGTAACAACCCGCATATTTGACGATTATGTATTTGAATATCTTATTTAAATATTTAATCATTAATCGGATATTAGTCCGAAAAGCTACTTTTTGCATACGGTCAAATTAGGACTCGAGACCACCCCCATTGAGTTCAAAATGACGTTTGCGATCTTTTAAGTATAAACTTTGACATGTTTGGAGATAGTGGAATTTTCGCCACTTTTTCGCTTATGGCTTTGGTTTGGGCTGAACCACTTACTAGCTCAGTCCAAACCCTTCTCTTCATAACTTCATTCTATTTTGGTTAAACATTCAAGCTTCATCAAAAATGGAGGAGGGAATGGGAAATTAAAACTCCAAGCTCAAGTTCTCTTGCAAATCCATCATTCAACTCCAAATTCAAAGAGAAGACATTGATTCAAGCTTGGGACTGTTCTTGCTTTGCTTTCAAGCTTCATCTCCATCCATTTCCGTGAAAAGGTGAGATTTTTATCTCACATTCTTGTCTATAACTATCTTGGATTGTTGGGAATGAATCCTTATGACTTTAGCATGTATATTACCACTTAGTTTGGATTGGATTGGCGAAAAACTCCGATTTTTAGTGATTTTGGCAAAAAATTGGGCTTAGGTCGTTCTGCCTATGCCCTCACTTGCTCTGAATAGCTCTCGGCCAACGTAGGTCGCATCGGCACTTAGGTCGTTCGGAGGTAGGTCGTAACACCTTAGGTTGCTCGCCACAAGTTAGGTCGCTCGGCTTTATGTCATTTGCACTATACTCTATCTCGTACCTCTTTAGGTCGTGTGGATTTAGGTCGCTTGCCTAGTTCGTTAACACACTAGGTCGCGATCGATTAGGTCGCTCTGTCTTCCTTCGCTAGGTCAATTCCTAGCCCGCGGTCTACTTAGGTCGTTCGTACCTTAAGTCGTAGGTCGCGCGACCATTACCTTGTTAGGTCGCAAGCCCTTGGGTCGTACCACTTTGGCCTTATGCCCACTCCTTTAGGTCGCTTGACTTTGCTTGGGACGTTAGGTCGCTCGGCCTTACACCTTTAAGTCGCTCGACCCTGTTGCCATATTAGGTCGCAACCATTTAGGTCGCTCAGAAGCTCGGCTATGTTTGGTCGCGCATCACTTTAGCTCGACCAAGTTAGGTCGCGCACCACTTTATTATGATAGGTCGTTCGCCGTTAAGTCGCTCGGCCTGTTATGCTTTAGGTCGCTGGCCTCTAGGTCGCTCCACCTTGGGTCGCTCAGCTTTGCAAGCTCGTTCCAGTAGGTCGTGACTCACTAGGTCGCTCGGCCTTGTTTAAGACGTTAGCTCGTTAACCACTAGGTCGCTCGGCATGCTACTCTTAGGTCATTCGACCTATTTTACTTTAAGTCGTTGCACTTTAACTCGGCCACATTTGGTCGCATGGGAACTTCTACTTTGATGGTTTTGGAACTGATTTCCTTGGATTTTATTCACGTCTTCGAATGTGAATTTTAGTGAATTGAATTGTTTCAACAATCGTTTGGTGACTTGTCACTTTAAAAATATAAAGGTTTCAATACTAGTAGTAAATATCAAAACTCTTTCATCAAAATGATTCCAACTCTATTTTATTACAAAGCTCTTTTTCCTAAACCGTTTTACAATCTATTAGTATATACAAGCGTTTACTTCACTCGAATGAGAAATCTAATTAAATGGCTTAGCAAAACAGGTGGTATGAAACGCTTGCGTTTACTTCGTCGGTTAATTCTTGGACTTGTTCGACTGAACCTTTTGTGACAATTTCCTAGTGAAGATCTACAGTTTGTTCGTAAATATTTAAGCTAAGCTAGTGGTTATGGGACATGAAGCTAAACTAATATACTTACTAACTTAGTTTAATTGACACTTCTTGATGATCATGACGATCATTTTTATGATTTAGATTAGCGATTGAGCGATGTCTATTTGTCTGCGAGGGAGACTAGACCCCGTTTGTGTGATGTTTCTACTCACATATGTGGGGTAGCGCCCCATGGTCTTCGGGCCGTTCGTGTGTTCAAAGGTCTTCGGGCCATTCGTGTGTTCAAAAATTAAATGGTTAGCTTCCATGAGATAGCTTCTCGTTCGTGTGATACATATGTTGGTGAGCTTTCATGCTCCCGTTCGTGTGATAGGCCTCCCCCTTTTTGTGATTTCTGGATTTCGTGTGTTGATTTCTGGAATTTGTGCTTCACCAATTTTCATGATTTTCATTGATATGTTTTATCAATTTTTGTGCATTGGTGAATTCGTGTGTCATTACCTTTTTGTGGATTTGGATCTTTGAGAAGATTCTTGTGATATTGATTAATCTCTTGTTGATTATCATTTACATACTTATAGTAGTATGCCATTATGGTTATTATATGTTTATGCCATATCTCTTATTCTATATCATGTCATCTGATATTTATAGCTAGACTGGTCCGTTTATTATTTTCTTATGAAATAATACTCGGGTCAGACCGAGATGTTACAAGTGCTTCTGCTTGACTTCTCTCCAGGGATCTATTACTCTGACTTTTGGCAAACTACTTAGATTAGTAGTTTTTGTTGTATACATTTGAGATATCGACTCATAGATGTATTCTTCTGTGTAGCACATGTTGCTATTCTTTTGTATTATCGTGGATCTTTCTAACCACTACTCTGATGTACACTTTCATGTGTTATATATTCATATCTTTTTCCATCTTTGTGATATGGATGTCTGTGACTGGTTTGTGTTATGTTTATTTCTATATTTGTTTCCGAAGATTATATATAGCCACTGTGTGATAGCTTTGAGTTTGTATCGGTATGTCGGATTTCCTCCTTAAATGTAATGCATGTTATACTATCTGACATATCGGTGCTCGCACAAAGAAGTTACATGGATGGTTGCTCCTCAACAGCCTTATTCTCCGTGTTAGTCGACAGCATTACTCCGTAGTGTTCTTGGCTAGCGTGGGTATAGAGGTGGGGCGTCACAGCTTGGTATCAGAGCCAAACTTCAGAACAATGTAGAATAACTTAACAAGGATCATCGTCCTAAGTCCAACTTAGGTGTCGTGCCTTAGGATTTAATTCGAGTCTTCGTACTGATTCATCCTATTTCCTTTTATGTATCCTTGTTTTATCTATCAATATTTGCTTGATATTTATTTGGAGAATAACTTTTCTTCTTTTCTCTTTCTTAAAGAAGAGAATGTCTAGACCAGGCCGTTCCAGAGCCGGACCATCTACTGTTACTCCCCAGGATGGAATTTTTATGACCGCTCAACAGCTTCTTGATTTAGTAAAGAATGCTCAAGCAGCTGGTCCTAATCAGGAACCTATTCATCCTAAGTATGGATTTGCACGCTTGTGCAACGATTATACCAACTTGGGTGGGAAACCATTCAAGGGTTCCGAAACTATTATTGAGGTCTAGGCTTGGTTAAGAACATGCGATCGAATCTTTTCTCGCATGAATCTTATCGATCTTCACCGCGTTCAGGTGGCCTCCAGTATGCTCCAAGAAAGAGCATTGGACTGGTACGAACTTCTTATTTCTGAAATTAATGAAGTGGATCTCACCTGAGAGCAATTCTGGGAACGCTTCGAATTAAAATTCGTACCAGAAGTAGAGAAAGTGACATTGGCTCGACGTTTCATAGACCTTGTTCAAGGTGAATCCTCTGTGACAGATTATGTCGCATCCTTCGAGTCACTGTCTAAATATGGGGTTGAATACATCAACACCCCATTGAAGAAGAACCAAAGATTCATCTATGGCTTAAACATGAATCTCAAGAAGCCATTACTTCTAAAATTAGAAGTTTCTTTCGATCAACTCATTGATATCGCTCTTCGTCTTGAAGACGCGGATAGGGAAAGTGATGTTGAAGTGGTGGGTTCCAAACCAAACTTCAACAACAGAAAAAGGCCAAACAAATCCAAAGGCCCTTATCCCAATAAGAAGGGGAAACAAGCAACTCCTACTGCAAAGACTTTTTCCTCTAGTGATGGGAAATGCTACAACTGTGGTTCTAGGGACCATTTTGCGAACAAGTGTTCAAAGCCCCGTTCTTGTCGCTATTGTAAAAGTCCGGATCATTATATGCATCTATGCCCTAAGCTTCCAGGCAAGAAGGAGGGAAAGTTAAACGTTGCTCAAGCCCCTGGTAACACATCTCGCGGTCAAGGTATGTCTCATTCTGTCCTTGATGGCATTATTATATTTCGTGATCAACCTATTAGAGTTCTCTTTGATACGGGTGCATCCCATTCTTTTATATCAAAGGAGCTTGTCGATACTTTTTCCTTAAGTGTTGTTGCTTTAATGACTTCTCTGAGAATCGCGAATCCCGTTGGTGGATCCGCAACACTCAGTTTGCTTTGTAAAGATGTCGAGATTATTTTGTGTGATTTTCCTTTCCTAGTCGATTTGCATGTCATGCGTTATTTAGGCTTTGGAATGATTTTGGGTATGGATTGGCTTAACCGTTATGAAGCTCATATCCTATGTCCTGAGCAGACTATTTATCTCCGACATCCGCAATCTGTAAAGCAGATTTCTATTATTCTTAAAGATTCGGATTCCACTTTGGCTACATCTTTATATTCTTTAAATCCTCGTGATGATGATAATGATGATGAGGAAGATGTCATTTCTCGTATTCACGTCGTTCATGAATTTTCCGACATATTTGAGCCCGTTTTAGGATTACCACCTAAGCGAACAATTGAGTTCAGAATTAATCTTACACCTGAAGCTCAATCTATTACTCGTCCTCCTTATCGCATGTCCAATAAGGAGAATGAGGAGATGCGCAAACAATTATCCGAATTGGAGACGAAGCAATTTATTCGCTCTAGTTCCTCGCCTTGGGGAGCTTCGACAATTTTCGTGAAGAAATCCGATGGTACACTTAGGCTTTGCGTTGACTACCGCAAGCTTAATGATCTTACTATTAAAAATAAATATCCTTTACCTCGGATTGATGATCTGTTTGATCAACTTAGTGGTGCTAGAGTCTTTTCACAATTGGACTTGGCTACCGGTTTTCATCAGCTTCATATTGTAAAGGATAGTATTCCTTTGACTTCGTTCCGTACTCATTTTGGATCTTATGAATGGCTAGTTATGCCATTTAGTTTAACGAATGCTCCGGCTTATTTCGTTGACCTTATGAATCGAGTTTTCAAAGATTTCCTCGATCGGTTTGTTCTCATCTTTATTGATGATATTCTTGTGTATTCTAAAACCGAGGAGGAACATGAAAAGCATCTTCGGATTGTATTGGAAACTCTTAGGAGTAATCAGTTAAAAACAAAATTTTCTAAAAGCCACTTTTGGCAATCTAGTGTGAAGTTTATCGGTCACATTATTTCCGAATCCGGAATATCAGTGGATCCTTCAAAGATTAAAGCGATTCAAAATTGGAAGAGACCGGAGAGCGTGACTGAAATCCGTAGCTTTCTCGGATTGGCAGGTTATTACCGCCGTTTCATAAAAGACTTTTCTAAAATTGTCGTGCCTCTTACTGGCTTAACAAAGAAAGGTGTTAAATACATTTGGTCGGACAAATGTGAAGCTTCTTTTAAGAAATTAAAAGAACTCCTTTCTGATGCTCCTATTCTTGTTATTCCCGAAGGGAATCAAGATTTTGTTGTTTATACCAATGCTAATCGCCTTGGTTTGGGTGCCGTTCTTATGCAAAAAGAACGTGTTATTGCTTATGCTTCTAGGCAATTGAAACTGACTGAGACTAGATATGCCACACATGATTTAGAACTCGCGGCTATCTTTTTCGCCCTTCGAATTTGGCGACATTATCTTTTGGAAGAGAAATTTATACTTTATATTGATCATAAGTCTTTGAAATATTTATTTTCTCAAAAGGAACTTAATTTGCGTCAACAGCGTTGGCTCGAATTCCTTGCCTCTTATGATCTTGATATTCTTTATACTCCCGGAAAGGGAAATCGAGTTGCCGATGCACTTAGTTGCAAGCAACAAGCGGTTGTTTCCATGATGATATCCGAATGGAATGATCTCGAGGTTTTATCCACTTGTGAAATTCGAGATCGTGTTTCCAATTTATGTTCATCTCTTGTTTTATGTAGCCTTGAGGCTCATCCTTCTCTTTTAGACCATATTCTTGAAGCTCAAAGGCTAGATCCCGAATTGGCTCTTCTTGGCCAAAATATTGAGGATAAAGTTGATATTGAAGGTTTGAAAGACTTTGATATTGATTCTCGTGGCGGCATTCGAAAATTTGGTAGACTTATCGTACCAAATATTAGTGATCTTCGTAAAGATATTCTAGAAGATTCTCATCATTCCAAATATTCCATTCATCCCGGTAGTAGTAAAATGTACACGGATATGAAGCGACTTTATTATTGGGAGGGAATGAAATTTGATATTGCTAACTTTGTTAAGTGTTGCATGACTTGCCAACTTGCCAAGGCCGAACATCAAAGGCCCGGTGGGTTATTGCAACCATTGGAAATTCCAATTTGGAAGTGGGATCAAATTTCCATGGATTTTATTGATGGCCTTCCCCGTTCTCGTTCGGGTCAAGATAGCTTATGGGTGATCGTTGATAGACTTACTAAATCCGCCTATTTTATTCCCGTTCGGTCGAACCGAACCGTTTCTCTTCTGGCCAAAATCTTTATCAAAGAAATTGTTAAATTACACGGAGTTCCTACTTCTATTGTTAGTGATCATGATCCATTGTTTACTAGTGGATTCTGGAAGAGTCTTCAAAAAGCTTTGGGAACGAAGCTTAATTTTAGCACCGCTTATCACCCCCAGTCCGATGGACAAACTGAGCGTGTGAATCAAACTCTTGAAGATCTTCTTCGTTCTTGTGTGCTTGATTTCGGTGGAAGTTGGAAAGATCATATTTCACTTGTTGAATTTTCCTATAATAACAGCTTCCAAGCTAGTATTGGTATGGCACCTTTCAAGGCACTCTATGGAAGGCCATGTCGATCTCCTTCTTGTTGGCTTGAGGCCGGTGAGAAGCTGGTCTTAGGTCCAGATTTTATTCGAGATTCCACAGAAAAGATTGATCTTATTCGTTATAGGATGAAAGAAGCCCAGAGTAAACAAAAATCCTATTCCGATAATCGAAGAAGGAAATTAGAATTTTCTGTTGGAGATCTTGTATTTATTCGTGTTTCCCCTATGAAGAGTGTTGTACGTTTCAGTCGATCGGGAAAGTTAGCGCCTCGATATATTGGGCTATTTCCTATCACCGAACATATTGGTTCCATGGCTTATCGCCTTTCATTACCGGCTCAGTTTTCTACCATGCATGACGTGTTTCACGTTTCTCAATTACGGAAATGTCTTCGGGATTCCGAATCTATTCTTGAGCCCGGTGTTGTGGAAGACATTGAAGTTTTGCCTAATTTAACTTATGAGCAGCATCCTATTCGAATTATTGCTTCGGAGGTCAAACGACTTCGAAATAAAGAAGTTCCGCTTGTTAAAGTTCAATGGTCCTCAAATCCTAAGGATTGCTCTTGGGAATCTAGAGAATTCATCGAGCGTACACATCCGGACTTACTTTCTCATGCTCGTTGAGGTGAACTTCTTATTTCAAATTTCTTTTGTGTTAATATGCTTTTATGGTTGTTACTTTTTATTTCCATCTCATATATATATTGCGAGGACGCAATTTCTTTAAGGAGGGGAGTCTGTAACAACTCGCATATTTGATGATTATGTATTTGAATATCTTATTTAAATATTTAATCGTTAATCGGATCTTAGTCCGAAAAGCTACCTTTTGCATACGGTCAAATTAGGACTCGAGACCACCCCATTGAGTTCAAAATGACGTTTGCGATCTTTTTAAGTATAAAATTTGACATGTTTGGAGATAGTGGAATTTTCGCCACTTTTTCGCTTATGGCTTTGGTTTGGGCTGAACCACTTACTAGCTCAGTCCAACCCTTTCTCTTCATAACTTCATTCTATTTTGCTTAAACATTCAAGCTTCATCAAAAATGGAGGAGGGAATGGGAAATTAAAACTCCAAGCTCAAGTTCTCTTGCAAATCATCATTCAACTCCAAATTCAAAGAGAAGACATTGATTCAAGCTTGGGACTGTTCTTGCTTTGCTTTCAAGCTTCATCTCCATCAATTTCCGTGAAAAGGTGAGATTTTTATCTCACATTCTTGTCTATAACTATCTTGGATTGTTGGGAATGAATCCCTATCACTTTACCATGTAAATTTGCATTTGGTTTGGATTGGATTGGCGAAAATCTCTGATTTTTAGTGATTTGGCAAAAAACTAAGCTTAGGTCGTTCTGCCTATGCCCTCACTTGCTATGAATATCTCTCGGCCAACGTAGGTCGCATCGGCACTTAGGTCGTTCGGAGGTAGGTCGTAACACCTTAGGTCGCTCGCCACGAGTTAGGTCGCTCGGCTTTAGGTTGTTTGCACTATACTCTATCTCGTACCTCTTTAGGTCGTGTGGATTTAGGTCGCTTGCCTAGTTCGTTAACACACTAGGTCGCGATCGATTAGGTCGCTCTGTCTTCCTTCACTAGGTCGATTCCTAGCTCGCGGTCTCCTTAGGTCGTTCGTACCTTAAGTCGTAGGTCGCGCGGCCATTACCTTGTTAGGTCGCAAGCCCTTGGGTCGTACCACTTTGGCCTTATGCCCACTCCTTTAGGTCGCTTGACTTTGCTTGGGACGTTAGGTCGCTCAGCCTTACACCTTTAAGTCGCTCGACCCTATTGCCATATTAGGTTGCAACCATTTAGGTCGCTCAGAAGCTTGGCTATGTTTGGTCGTGCATCACCTTAGCTCGACCAAGTGAGGTCGCGCACCACTTTATTATGATAGGTCATTCGCCCTTACGTCGCTCTGCCTGTTATGCTTTAGGTCGCT
Source organism: Allium fistulosum (assembly GCA_030737815.1). Taxonomy (NCBI): domain Eukaryota; kingdom Viridiplantae; phylum Streptophyta; class Magnoliopsida; order Asparagales; family Amaryllidaceae; genus Allium; species Allium fistulosum. Next base: position 647,827,869 of record CM060904.1, read on the forward strand.
GTCCTCTAGGTCGCTCCACCTTGGGTCGCTCAGCTTTGCAAGCTCGTTCCAGTAGGTTGTGACTCACTAGGTCGCTCGGCCTTGTTTAAGACGTTAGCTTGTTAACCACTAGGTCGCTCGCCATGCTACCCTTAGGTCATTCGACCTATTTTACTTTAAGTCGTTGCACTTTAAATCGGCCACATTTGGTCGCATGGGAACTTCTACTTTGATGGTTTTGGAACTGATTTCCTTGGATTTTATTCACGTCTTCGAATGTGAATTTTAGTGAATTGAATTGTTTCAACAATCATTTTGTGACTTGTCACTTTAAAAATATAAAGGTTTCAATACTAGTAGTAAATATCAAAACTCTTTCATCAAAACGATTTCAACTCTATTTTATTACAAAGCTCTTTTTCCTAAACCGTTTTCCAATCTATTAGTATATACAAGCCTTTACTTCACTCGGATGAGAAATCTAATTAAACGGCTTAGCAAAACAGGTGGTATGAAACGCTTGCATTTACTTCGTCGGTTAATTCTTGGACTTGTTCGACTGAACCTTTTGTGACAATTTCCTAGTGAAGATCTATAGTTTGTTCGTAAATATTTAAGTTAAGCTAGTGGTTATGGGACATGAAGCTAAACTCATATACTTACTAGCTTAGTGTGATAAAAAATTAAATGGTTAGCTTCCATGAGATAGCTTCTCGTTCGTGTGATACATATGTTGGTGAGCTTTCATGCTCCCGTTCGTGTGATAGGCCTCCCCCTTTTTGTGATTTCTGGATTTCGTGTGTTGATTTCTGGAATTTTTGCTTCACCAATTTTCGTGATTTTCATTGATATGTTTTATCAATATTTGTGCATTGGTGAATTCGTGTGTCATTACCTTTTTGTGGATTTGGATCTTTGAGAAGATTCTTGTGATATTGATTAATCTCTTGTTGATTATCATTTACATACTTATATTAGTATGCCATTATGGTTATAATGTGTTTATGCCATATCTCTTATTCTATATCATGTCATTTGATATTTATAGCTAGACTGATCCGTTTATTATTTTCTTATGAAATAATACTCGGGTCAGACCGAGATGTTACAGGTGCTTCTGCTTGACTTCTCTCCAGGGATATATTACTCTGACTTTTGGCAAACTACTTAGATTAGTAGTTTTTGTTGTATACATTTGAGATATCGACTCATAGATGTATTCTTTTGTGTAGCACATGCTGCTATTCTTTTGTATTATCGTGGATCTTTCTGACCACTACTCTGATGTACACTTTCATGTGTTATATATTCATATCTTTTTCTGCCTTTGTGATATGGATGTCTATGACTGGTTTGTGTTATGTTTATTTCTATATTTGTTTCCGAAGATTATATATAGCCACTGTGTGATAGCTTTGAGTTTGTATCGGTATGTCGGATTTCCTCCTTAAATGAAATGCATGTTATACTATTTGACATATCGGTGCTCGCACAAAGAAGTTACATGGATGGTCGCTCCTCAACAGCCTTATTCTCCGTGTTAGTCGACAGCATTACTCCGTAGTGTTCTTGGCTTGCGTGGGTATAGAGGTGGGGCGTCACAGAATACTAAAATGTCGAATCTCAACATGGTATTAGAGCTCCATGGTTTGAGGGACCTGTATAATGCAACATGACCGAAACATGGGTCCAAAGCAGCTTGAGCGTAGGATGCTCGTTATGGTGGAGATACGGTTAGATAGTCTGGCATCCCCTGCTTATGAGAACTCGGAGTAGCAGCCTAATCCAACTACGAAGAGGACTCGGTATAACTCCAAAGGTGACTTGAGCACTACTCGCCAATGTGGAGATTGTTAGGTGTGGCTTGCATTGTAAATGGAGTGGGTGCGTGGATTGGATGGTTTAAAGTCCCATGTCGCAAGATAATGGAAGAAATCGTGATATATATATATATATATATGAGATTTGTGGCATGTAACATAGGAGATTCCTTTTGTTACAATGTGTTACCAAGACCAGATTATATGCTAGATGGGAGGCGATGAAGAGATGTTCAATCAGGATACCAACATAGGAGACTTCGACCATTGACTTCGGCTAGACATAGTGAAGCGTACGCGTACAGAACGTGGGAATGTCGAAACTCAACAATCCACAACAACAACCTTTGATAGTTTGTACAAGTCATATGAAGCGGTCATATCCAATAAGTAATAGAAAATCATTTGCTTTCTTATGATATCATTTTATAACAGTCATCAATTAATATATTGGAATCAGCATGTAATGTATATTATAAATATAAGATGCCTTTTGTTGCCTACACTTCTTAAACATCTTTAGAAAAGCCTTCATTATTTTGGTTGTGATTTTTGCTAATTTAATTGCGAACGTATATATGATTTCTAAATCTTATACTTGTTCTTTATAGGTAACTGAACTTCCTCGGTGAAAACAAGTAGCAACATGTTGTAGAAAATTAGTGATGTGAAGTTCTTTTCTATTTGTGACTACTTTTTTGTCCATGATCGAGAAAATTTTAACTTTTCCGGTCATTTAGTGTTTGTACTCTTAGGGAATTGTTTATGAAATAGTGAGGGGTATGAATATTATATACATTTGGTTATGTCCAATATAGCGTGTTGATTACTAATTCTGTCTTCAATATAAAAAGTTGATTGTTGAATGTTTATGTTGTATAAATGTAGTTAGTATGACAGTAGAATTTTTATCGAATAATATTATAATGTATAGTTGCTGAAATTGAGCTCTGTTTATAAAGTAATGGTTGTGTATGTTCTACGTCTTTAATAGCATTTCAAAAATCCTATTGAAACTTTTAACATCATTTTTAGATGCCGTTAAAAGTTGTAGCACATACACAACCAAAAGGGTACTCCTAGCATTCCAAAAATGCTATGAAGAATTTGAATTGTCACAGTTTACACATGCTATAGCGTTTTAGAAACGCTATTCAAAAATTCTATAGCAACGGTAGAAACGCTATAGAAAAGACAATTGTATCAAAAATATACTCAAAGATGACAATAAAAAAAATGCTAAGACCACCTTTAATAGAGATTTTAAATATTCCATGGTATGTTCTAAACATATTACAACTTGTCATTTTACAACGTTTACAAAAACCTTATAATAGCCTTAGCGGTTTTGAAATGCTATAAAGGGATGGATTGTTGTAGTGATAAACTAGAACATTGCAACCATCACATCACCATTATTTATATCTCTAACGTGCCTACTGCTCATGCCACCAAGCTCTCATGCTTATCTACTATGTTGCTAATGTCCGTGCATCGCTAGTGAATGCTGTACACAAATTAAATCACTTTTCTTTTTTCCATGATTTATTCTTCCCAATTGTCATTCGTTCTTGTCACCTCCGCTCATTTTAAGTTGAGCGCTCCCAAATAACAATGGTCAAATCTACCTATAGCTGCCCAAGCAGCCTCCATCTTTTCAAGTCATGGTGTTATCACGGTCGTGCAACTCAATACTTCCAGGTCGTCACTAAGGTCGCTTCAGGTTATAGTAATGCTACTATTTTTTTCTCGATTTTCAATTTTTCCCATTTATTTTGTGATTCAAATTCAGGAATTAAAGCAGTGAGAGACGAATGGGGCCGGGTTTAGATATGGGAGAAAGGAAGGCAGTTTGATAAAAGGGATAAAGACAAGGGATTTTTATATTAGTTTTTCATTTAAATACAGTTAACACCCAAAAGACTTAAAGTAAGATGTCTTTCCCATTTTAGTTACTACTCAAGACATTTTCAAACTTTTATTTCATTTTCTAATGATTTATCTTTTATTAAATTATCTTCTATTGGCGTTAAGCAATTTTATAATAATAGTTTATTTCTCGAAACAATTTCAAAATTTCAAAAATATTACTTATTTTGCCAGAACAAGTTTTAGACACTTTTGAATTTTTAAAACATAATTCAAATTTGAAATCTGAATTTTAAGTAAATATTCTGCTTTTATTTTCAAATGAATCAAGAATTCTAATCGTTGAATTAAATTCAAAAATATCCATAACTTTTTAACTTTGAGCTAGGATGCTACATATCAGCAACTGTTTAAATATCCAAACAAAAAATAACTCATCCACTTCCTTTTGTAGATTTTTAAGGAAATGGTACCAAATCATTGGCCGACGTGGAAAATGCTTTTACATTAGGTCGATGTATTATTGTATAACTAGGGTGAAATCACATTTTGTTACACGAGTCCATCATATTACCATTCCAACTATACGAGTCTATCATATTACTTCTCTTGAAGGCTACCACTTTTTCTTTGCTATAAGAATGCAACACTTTGTCGATGGATTGCCAGTTTTTTATGTTACTCGAGATGGGTTTCTATATAAATTATTATATAATAGATCCACAAAACCAATAGACTTTCGTTAGATGTGTTTGTAACGTACTTTTTATTTGTCGGTTACTATATAGGCAATGCATAAAACCTATCTCGTAGCTCATATGTCTTACATAAATGGTTGCCATTCTTAACCATTAAGGTAATGGAATGATCGATCAATGAAGAACTTGTCATATATCTCATAGCACACAAATAAAGTGTAATAACAACATAAATATAAAATGGACGAGATAGTGGTATAATCAAAATAAACCAAATAGAATCAGAGCACAACTTAGGTTTATTAGGTTATAGAAAGCAGAATACACGAGTTTATGCATCTCCATACATCAAATAAAACTCATAGTAACCATATCTTTATAAAAATAAAGTGCTAAATAGCTCCATATCACTTCATAACAGATATAAGATGTAGAAGCTATGTACAAATAGCATATATAAAAAGTGTCAGCCTCCTGTTCATCCTTTGCATAATCCATTCGCTATTTGATCATGTTTCCGAGTCTACTCATTTAATAGTACTTGAGAATATAATAGGCAATGCAAACAAAATCATGTTAGACAATCATCTGGTATGAGAGATCTAAAATCTCAAAAATGGATATAAACTCGATATATAATAGAAAAGAGCAACAAAGCCATACCTGGCCTGCTATTGCATCCAACAAGTTAGCACATAAACATGTTATTTTACTTTATCTCAGCATATACTTTGGTGTCAAGGAATTAGATCCGATGACACCCACCATCTTCAAAGACAACCACAACAATCATCAACTAGAACCCCTATCATAAACAAAATGGTTTAAGGATGTGATGGCTCATGTTAGTCTAATGGAAATACCACTCAAATGACACATCCTTTGTCTTTTTGTTAGATAAGAGCTATTCGATAACCATGTTGATACTTAAGCTGAACCATCCTTTGTATTTCCATTAGATACGGGCTATTTTATTATATATATTATAATATAGTATAATATAATATAACATACGTGCGCGCGCTCACACACACACATATATACACACACACACATCCAGTTTCGAGCAAATTAATTCATTAAAAATTTTTAACTGGTCAATTTTATTCCAATAACAAACCAATTTATTTAGCAAAAGCTCACACAATATTTTTATTATCCAAACAGGCCATCAAATTAAAAATTCATTTCAATGATTTAAGCAATTATTCATTAAGGTAGCTTGATGTCTACAACATAATCGATTAACGTATATATAACTGTAACATCTTTGCATGTAATTAAAAATGCGATGATAACAAAGATTAAAATATGTTTGTTTAACCATTATTTTGACCATAATATTTATATTTACAAATAAATATATTGATATAATAAGTTATAGGTGATATAATAAAACGATGTTTGTACCTAAGCTTCATGACAATTAATAGTTCAAAATTACCAAAATCAATAATAATATAATGATCTTATAATTTTTAAAAATTATTACATAGATGATTTATATGTGCATATAATTGTTATGCATATGTAAATATGAATGAATTAATATTTTAAATCCTGAAAATTAATTGAGTTAAATATTATAGCCGTTGTATATATATTTGACTTAGTTTAAAAGGTTAATCGATTGGTTAGAGGGGCTAAAATAAAATATACCATGTATATGCCTTTTAAGTCAAAATTAAGTCATCAATGGAGATTAATTACATAATTTTAGCCGGTCCAATATGGGAAATTAGAAGTCAAATGTGTTTGCTCCGTGTTGGAAATGAATGGATATTTGATATATATGGTGTAAACTTATAGCCAATTATTAAATACACATTTTTTTTACTTATTTAAACAATTTTTACCCGTCATACAAGAGTAAGAGGAAGGGTCAAATATGGCTGTCAATGAGTACCCAAAAAATTCAAAATCCCTCTCTATCCATGTTAGAAATACGAATAATTATATGATATTTGATAATTATCCCTTTAGTTTTTATCAAGAATATCATAGTTAATTTTTTTTTGTATTTTAGCACATAAAATGATTGTCGGTTACTATTTCATTTAGGTAAAAAGTTTGGTATGTGTATTAAAATCAATATTTGCTTCTTAAAATTATTTTTCTTAGCATTTATTTTATTGTTTATATTTTTGTACCCAAAAGAACTTATAAAGTATCAAAATTATCTAGCTATCTTTTTAGATTAATTAGTCGTGAATTGATCAAAGAATTTTCAAAAAATATCCAATATCTGTTCGCAGCCGCGGATGTGAATATCCAAAAAGGATTTCAGACATGAATATAGATATAACACTATTTGAATCTGTATCTGACCGTTTAAAGGGCAATGGTCAAATGGTGAGAAGTGAATAGAGATAAATGTATTTAACTTTAGATATAAAATGCAATGCAACTAAATTAATTATAGGTCAAAAGTCCAACTCATATTTATCTTTACGTTAAAAATGTTGAATTTTCAACTTTTTTTTATAGTTTTATTGAAAAGGAAATGAAAATATCATTTTGGTACAGAGTATGTAGTGATATTACATCATACCGAACACAATTTCTTGTTCATTAATAGAATAAATGTTTTATCTCTTCAAATTTATATTGTCCAAATGTCATCTTCATATTACAATACATTGCAAGTGAGTGTTCTTGAATTTTCAGGTATAAACTACTAACATATTCACCTTCAAAAAAAATATCAAGGTAGTAGAATTTTTTCATCTTAATGCGACAAACATCTGAATCCATCAGTTTGAAAATAATTGATAATTGAAAATCATTAGAGAAAAATTGATACAATTGGAGATGACCCTTTAAATATTAACCAGGAAAATTTCAAAGGTTATCCCTAAATGATAATTTACCTAAAGGTCATGTTAAAATTAACAATTAAGAATTTTATAATATACCAAAAACATAAGCTAGCTAAAATCATATAAGATTTATTGCCTTTTGAGGGGCACCCTTTTGATATCAATTAGAGAATGTAATCATGTGCGACTGAAGTCGTTTAAAGTTCAAATCATTTGAGAGTAAAATAATGTGGAAACCAATTTGTGCTTTGGATATGAAGAATAGATAATGGAATCGGTCTAATAAAATCAATCCGAAATAATTGAGATCGACGAAGAAGAATTATTAGTTTGTTTAAGAGAAAACTAACAAAGTAAATTGAAATATGTGGTTTTGATGTGTGCGTATTGGTAGAAAAGTAATCTTCTTTTCATTATCCTTATGGCTAATAGAATTATAAGCCTTCCTTGTAATTATAGTTAGTTGGACTGGAAACCCCTTTATAAAGATTCTTAATTAATCTCTCCTTATCCATTTTATCTAAAATAGGAATTCATCTAACGATTCCATGGTAAATTACATAAATACCTTAAAAGAACATGCAATTAAATGTAGCATTTTTGTTAATTAGAAAAAATTTCAAGAAATTTGGTAAAAACAAGTTATTTCCTTTTCTTTTATTTTACCTTAACTTTCTGTCTTTCTGGCACTTGAGTGCTTAACACACGAATACCGTGGATGTATTTCATATCAACATTCAAGGATCGAAAATTTGGGTTGTTACGCTGTTTTATTGAAATCATAGTTCTTGTTTAAACATCTAGATCTCATAAACTATCTGATGTTATTTGGGCGACTAAATAAACATCTTTCCTAGAACACTCTAAGTTAAAAGGGTCGAAGTAGTAGACTCAGTTTTAACTTTTAAGACTATATTTTGTTTGGGCCTCAATTTGAATTTTGAACAATAAAATAAAATTGACATTTTTCATATACCATTGGGATTTAGAAGAATATTATATAAGTAAATAAGGATGGAGTAAGTTTTAAATTTAACATTTTATAATCATTTTTCTTTATAAAATGTTTATAAACTTTATTGAAAATTTATGATGAATTCATAAATAATTTTAGTATTGAGTGAAATAATATAAATGAGAAAGAAAGTGATTTAGAAAAAAATTGGTGTAATTAAGAAACCAATCAGATTAAGTACATAAGTTATACGTAGATCATTTTATTCACATAGTTTTTTATCTAAGATTCGAGTACATAACTTCAGGGTGATTCACACCAGTTCGAAAAAGGATTTCTCACTCGATACATCTCAGCGAACACTTGATTCCGATTCTTGATATGATACCGAGGTTTTCGATCATAGTATATGGCTATGTAAGGAGAATAGGGGTTTCTAATTGAGTAATATGATCTGAGTCCATACGAGGGAGGTCGAGTGAGCGATACCAGTTCAGAAGTGAAGATTTTGTATCCGAGCAAGTGATCAGATCAGATATTGCATATGGATGATTTATGTACATCATATGGGCTTAAGTGTATTTGTTTGCAATGTAGTATGGCTTAAGAAAATTTGGAGAGTGACTTTTAATTTGGTCCGAGGGAGCATAGATAATCTTTTAAGCAATAACCAAAGGCTGATTAGCATGATAGTATGCTTAAATAATTATCTATATCCTTGGACGATCGAGAAAGTTGTGAACCAAAGCAAAATTCTAACAATTGCATGTTAGTCACTTGACATTTTAAATAATATTAAGTGTTAGTTTATTCCTCTATGAAATTTGATTTTATTGATAGTGTGATTTTATAGACTATGGTATATAAAGTGTTGTTTATTAGGACTCAAAAAAGATGCTTTTGAAAAAAAGGCGATTTTGAAAGAATCCATGAAAGAAATAATAATATAATTTTGAGAACTTCGGTAAAGTATTGTTATTTCAAGATATTTGAAAGGAGTTTTGTGAAGTGATTTTTCAAATATTTTTGGTTATTACTAAAGTTAGGCGATTGGAGGTTTTTTGATTTGTAAGGCTTGGTAGGTATATTCCAAACAAGCCATCAAATTAAACATTCATTTCAATTATTTAAGCAATTACTCATTAAGGTAGCTTGATGCCTATGTTGGTGTTTCTCGCATTGTGTGTTGGGGTGTCTCGCATTGTGTGCGAGAGATCTGTAAATCGTGGTAGCTAGCAGTGTAAGCTTAAGTAGTCAGATTTAAGGTGGAGCTAGATCATGGTACGTTGGATCTGGTAGAATGACACGGGAACAAAGTCTCGATATGGTGCAGGCATCGTGTTGGCGTATTGGAAGACAAATATATGGATGCGAGCCAAGGTGGAGATCTGTTGGAGTGTCTCGCATTGTGTGTGGGTAATGAGCGCACACATTGAAAACAAGAATAGTCCCACGTCGTGAAAAATAATGGAGGCGGAGTGGTATATATATGAGTTTGGTCACATGTAACAATGAGAGATTTCTTTTGTTAAAAGATTTTGGCTAAACTCATATGTTTCCTTCGTGTAGGGATATGCGGACAAGATTTCAACAGTCTAAAATATAATTGATAGGCATCGATTAACGTATATATAACTGTAACATCTTTGCATGTAATTATAAATGCGATGATAACAAAGATTTAAAATATGTTTGTTTAACCATTATTTTAACCATAATATTTATATTTACAAATAAATATATTGATATAATACGTTATAGGTGATATAATAAAACAATGTTTGTACCCAAGCTTCATCACAATCATTTGTTCAAAATTACCAAAATCAATAATAATATAACGATTTTATAATTTTTATAAATTATTACATAGATGATTTATATGTGCATATAATTGTTATGCATATTCAAATATGAATGGATTAATATTTTAAATCCTAAAAATTAATAGAGTTAAATATTACAACCGTTGTACATATGTTTGACATAGTTTAAAAGGTGATTGGTTAAAGGGGCTAAAATAAAATATACCATGTATATGTCTTTTAAGTCAAAATTAAGTTATCAATGGAGATTAATTACATAATTTTAGCCGGTCCAATATGGGAAATTAGGGGTCGAATGTGTTTGCTCCGTGTTGGAAATGAAGGGATATTTGATGTATATGGTGTAAACTTATAGCCAATTATTAAATACACATTTTTTTTTACTTATTTGCACAATTTTTACCCGTCATAAAGGGTAAGAGGAAGGGTCAAATATGGCTGTCAATGAGTACTAAAAAAATTCTAAATCCCTCTCTATCTGTATTAGAAATATGTACAATTATCTGATATTCGATAATTATCCCCTTAGTTTTTATCAAGATCATGGTTAATTTTTTTGTGTATTTTAGCGCATAAAACGATTGTCGGTTACTATTTTATTTCGGTAAAAAGTTTAATATGTGTATTAAGATCAATATTTGCTTCTTAAAATTATTTTTCTTAGCATATATTTTATTGTTTATATTATTTGTACCGAAATGAATTTATAAAGTATCAATTCTATTTCTATTTTTAGATTTATTAGTCGTGAATTGATCAAAGAATTTTCGATAAATATCCAATATTCGTTCGCAGCCGCGGATGTGAATTTACAAAAATGATTTCAAACATGAATACAGATATAACACTATTTGAATCTGCATCCGACCGTTTACAGGCCAATGGTCAAATAATGAGAAGTGAAGGAGATAAATGTACTTAACTTTAGAGATAAAATGCAATGCAACTAAATTAATTATAGGTCAAAAGTCTAACTCACATTTATCTTTACGTTAAAAATGCTGAATCGTCAACTTGTTTTTTAGTTTTATTGAAAAAGAAATGAATATATCATTTTGGTATAGAGTATGTAGTGATATTACATCATACCAACTACAATTTTTGGTTCATTAATTGAATAAATGTTTTATCTCTTCAATATTAATTTATCCAAATGTTAACTTTATATTACAATACACTTCATGTGAATGTTCTTGTATTTTCAGGTATAAACTACTCACATATTCATCTTCAAAAAAATAACAAGATAGATGAATGTTTTAATCTTAATGCTACAAACATCTGAATCCATCGGTTCAGAAATAATCGATCAATGAAAATCATTAGAGAAAAATTGATACAATTGAAGATGACCCTTTAAATATTAGGGTACTTTTGGCACAGGTCCTTATTAAGTTTCAAAATTCACGAAAAGTCCTTCACTAAATTTCAGTGTAAATTAGGTCCCTGTTTTTTATTCACGATTATTGCAGAGCATGATGCAACATTTCATAAAAGTTGCTGACATTTCCGCAACATTTCTGTACACTGTGAACATAGTGTATGAAAGTTGCTGAAATATCAACACTTATTTATAAAAGTTGCTGATATTTCAGCAACATTTATGTACACTGTGAACACAGTTTATGAAAGTTGCTGAAATATCAGCACTTATTTATAAAAGTTGCTAACATTTCAGCAATAATTTTTCTTTGTTTTTACAATAAAACTTTGACACAGATAGTTGCTGAAATATCAGCACTTATTTATAAAAGTTGCTGACATTTCAGCAATAATTTTTCTTCGTTTCCAGAAAACAAGGACCCGCTTTACAATGAAAATTTGACAGGGACCCGCTTTACAATATGAAAGTATGATAGGGATGCCTCCCTAATTTCCACTAAATATTAACCAGGAAAATTTCAAAGGTAATCCCTAAATGATAATTTACCAAAAGGTTAGGTTAAAATTAAAAATTAAAAATTTTATAAAATTTGATTCATTTAAATTTTGTTGCATTTATAATATACTAAAAACATAAGCTAGCTAAAATCTTATGAGATTTATTGCCTTTTGAGGGACTGCCTTTTGATATCAATTAGAGAATGTAATCATGTGTGATTGAAGTCATTTAAAGTTCAAATCATTTGAGAGTAAAATAATATGGAAACCAATTTGTGCTTTGGATATGAAGAATTGATAATGGAATAGGTCTAATAAAATCAATTCGAAATTTCTAAAATCGACGATGAAAAATAATTAGTTCGTTCAAGAGAAAACTAACAAAGTAATTTGAAATATGTGGTTTTGATGTGTACGTATTGGTAGAAGAGTAATCTTCTTCTCATTATCCTTATGGCTAATAGAATTATAAGTCTTCCTTGTAATTATAGTTAGTTGGACTGGAAACCCCTTTATAAAGATTCTTAATTAATTTCTCCTTATTCATTTTATCTAAAATAGGAATTCATCTAATGATTCCATGGTAAATTACAAAAATACCATAAAAGAACATGCAATTAAATGTTGCATTTTAGTTAATTGGAAGAAATTTCAAGAAATCAGGTAAAAAACAAGTTAATCACACAATTATGGAAAGTAGGTTTCCAAATTGCATTATTCAAGCATTGTAAATACAAGTAAATACTCGGTATTTTAATTGCCCTACAAGAAATGAAAAAATATTTAAAATAGGCAGATAATCTAAATATCCTTAAAATCACATAGCTAATAGACAAAGATTTAACAATTCAAAGCGAAAATTAAGAAATCCAAAAATACGTTATTTATCTAAAAATCATGATAAATAATTGTTTTCCAAATTAGTCTATCCTAAAAGTGGAATGGTAAATAAAGTCAAAGATTTAAATAGTAATTAAGAAAATTAAAGTAACTTAAAATAAATGGTAAGAAAATTTTCTAAATCTTTTCGCTCACATGGAAATAAAGTTTCCCAAATTTTAAAATCTAAGCTATATATATTATGCATATAGTTGACAACGTGTTCCATTTATCTCCTTCATCCTATTTCTCTTTAAGCATTTACTCTTCTTCCTACTTTGTAAGTATTTTTATCTTATCCATACCTTAATTTTTTTTCCTTTTTGCGTTTAATCTACAACACATTTAGAATTTAATGTTACTTGCTAATATTTTGTCATGCCATGGACTATTACATTCAAATTTACAAGTAGTTGGCTTTATAGATTAGATACATATAAGCACATATATTTTGATGTATTCGATTGTGGTTTATGTTGCATTACCAAGAATGAAAATCATATTAATTGATCATAAAGTAGTTTACATAATCATTAAAAAAACATTGTAAAATTTAGGACAAAAATGCCTTTATATTTCTAAAATTTTAAATTCAAAGTTCTTATAAACAATTTAAGTTGAAAATATAAACTCGCTTCATGCTATTTCAAGTATGAGTTTGAATCATTTAAATTTTTTATATTTTTAAGTTAAACTTAGAGTTTTATCTTTAAAATAGATTTCGATACAAGGTTTAAATTTTGTACATGTTAGTTAATAGAAATTATTCATATTACATAAGGGGATTGTTGAAGGTGAAATTGTTTGGCTAAGGAAACCAAAAGAAAAAAGCGTCAAAAAGAATTTTTTAAGGAAAAATTGATACATTAGTTCTCCCCTTACGAAAAAAATTTAATTACCAAATTCTCCTTTTCGAAATCATCCTTTTTTTTTCTTTTTTCTATACCATGAATTCGAATGATATTATATTTTAGTTCTCTAATTTGAAGATTTTCAATTTCTTAGTCTCTTTCAAAATCCCCACCAAAAATGATGTTTTGGATATTTGTATTGAAGATTCTAATGATATCTTTGAATTAGTTCTAAGAATTTAATGTTTTAACTATGTTTCAAAATAAGATATCAAATTATATAGATTTTGCAAATTATTTTTTATGGTCCAAACAAAATTAATATCAATAATATGCATGTTTCTTTAGTCAAAATGTCATAAATAAATTTTAACTAAAGATAGCAAATATGAAGATCTCTCTAATCTTGTTTAACCATCTAATTTTACAATGAACTTTTTTGCAGTGAGAAAGGTATGTTTATTAGAAGATGAGAGGAAGGGGAAATAATTGGGTATTTATGGAATAACGAGCTATAACCTATACTTACTATGATTGCTATGTTCGGTTTCTATAACTCAAAACTCTCTTCAATTTCGTATAGAAATTTTAATCTCAATGGTTGCAAATTTTTGTTTTTCTTTTCGGTGCGGGTATGTGCATCTTTCTCATCTTTTTATTTCTTTTCAACGAGTAATTTATATGTCTTTTCAATAACTTAACCCTATTTTGAAAAAAGATTAATGGTCTACCTTTCCTCCTCCCCCAATAATGTCTAACCCGAATTTGAAGTCATCTAACGACCGACGTTTCCTCCATAGACTTGCCCGACGCTTGGCCACCGTGTCGTCGCCTATTGGATTTGCTGTCGTTTGACCTCGCTTCGTCGGTAAGGACTATGGGGCTTTTCCATTTACAGCCGTACGCTTTTGGTGATTGCTTCAAAGCTTCCACTTCTGCCATTAGGTAATCTCCTATGCCAACTTTCCCTCCTCTCCATTCTATTTCCTATCTTGGTAGAAAATTAAGGCCCCTTTATTGTTAACACGATTTTTTTATTCTGGGAAGCATCGTTGCTAACTTGCTATTAACAATGGAAAATGTGTTTGAGTTTATGTTAGTATGCCATGTGTAATGTGGTCCTGTATGATGGCAATAAAAGTTCTTATTGGGGTTTCGAATAATGCAAAATTGATGATAGCATCAACAAGCAACTATTAGTTATGGACAGTGATATTCGTTGAAAATATTAAATCCTAAAGATGCATTTGTTGGTATTAATTAAATTTATCACTTAGTTACTCATTATGTTTCCAAAGATTTTATACTGACCAATTTTGTTCTAGGGTTAGAATGGCTAAATCATATAAGTCCTCATGACATAGATAAGGTACGAGTGTTATATTCAAATTTATAACAAACTAGGGTCTTTTTGTTTCATACAACTTAACAAAGAAGTTTGTTATTCAACTTTATAACAATCTGGCTTCTTAACCATTTACAAAGGTTACAAACAAAGTGTACAAATGAACTATGAAAATATTTTTGTAAATAATACAAAATTGATGATAGCATATTGTTTTCAAAATCTATTTCACATATTTGCACAGTTATTTCACTATTGTACAAATGAACTATGAAAATATTTTTGTAAATATAATTCTACAGTATTTTGGTTAGCTCACATGCTACATCATGATGCAGAGGATATTGAAGTTGAAGTTGGAAGGTTACCGACATCATGTTGCATAAATGTTGGAGGGGCGAGGCTATAATGGGCCGATTTCAAGTTAGAAGGTACTGTGGCAATCGTTGATCGTTGTAAACTTCCATATTTGCATACATACATTTTCACATAGATATTTTTAACATGAATATATCCTTTTCCATTTGTTATTTTGATTGCTTTCTATTACCTACAACAAAACTATGATGCTACACTTTGTCATCCATAACTTGAATAATTTACTTCATAGTATCATTTTCCTTTGACTATCGAGAGATGATCCTTTTTTCCATATTCTACTTGGTTGTTTGTAGAGTGAATAGCAGAAGGAAGGTGAGAGAAAAAGTTAACACACAACTTATCAAATGATCTGAGTCTAAATGATCAGTTACTTGATTATGCATTTTCAGAATAGAATTGCCTTAATTAAAGTTCTTGATATATACAACATTTAACCTTCATGTATCCTACTACTTGAAATGGTTAAAAACTTATCACACTTTTGACACAGCACGGGCACTAATATTTTTTGCATAAGCAACTTCCAATATATATAAAAAGAACACTTTTACTTATTTCGGATTTTGTAGCTCTAACACCATAAAGGTATAGAATTGAGTATGTAATTCGGCTTATATTTTTGTAGTTGGTGTATATAAATAAATCTTTTTGTTAGTTTGTTAATGCCGTTGAAAAAGTTTTCCTTTTTGATGGTGAAATGCTTAATTATGGTGAATAATCGGCTATTTCCAAGAAAAATATCCTAGTTAATGAAAGTTAAACAGATTTAAAAAAAAGGTGAATATCGTTTTATGAAATTGGTAGATGTCTTTAAAGTTGGAGATATCAAAAGAATAAAGTATCTTTCCTAAAAGAAGAAGTATCTTGACCTTAAGTTAGTGACTTACAATTGGACCCAATTAGTACTAAGAATAAAGTATGATGACTTGTACTTTATTGGGTTTATAAAGTTGGCCCTAGATGTATGAGTTAGAATGTTGGATGAACCTACAAGAATTACAAAGACCTTAACAGTGTGGCATTAGTTCTGTAAATGTATATTGTTTCTACGATGTAATTCAATTCATTATTTTTAGATTTGAGACAGGTGAATAAAGTATGTTTCTTATTCCGCTCCACTCTAGCTCCAAATCATTCCACATCCCATTAAAATCTCCACTTTTATTTTATTTGCCAAGAGATGAACACGAACATGGTTAAATCTTAGGGATTCACAAATTGATTTTACTATTATACATGTCGTCATCACCATTTACCGAGCTTAGATCTGGAAATAATGAATTGAATTCGATCGTAGATACAATATATATTTATAGAACTAATGCTATAACCATCAAGGTCTCAGTAATTTGTAGAATAACGTATGGCTATTGCACTATTAATTCTTATATGATCATCCAACGTTCTAACCTCATAACATCCTAGGGCCATCATTTTAGTCATTGTATTTTATTTTTAATACTAATTGGGTCCTATCTTAAGTCACCAACATAAGGTCAAGATGCTTCTCCTTTTTGGAAAGATACTTGGTCCTTTCAATTTCTCCAACTTTAAAGACATCTATCGATTCCATAAAAATATGTTCTACCCTTTTATTGAAATTTGTTTAAGTTTCATCAACTAGGATAGCTTTCTTGGAGATAGTTGAATATTCATCATCGTTATGCATTTCTCCATTACAATTCAAAACCTTTTCAACGAATTCAACAACCTAACAGAAAGATTTATTTATATATACCATGTTACAAAATATAAGCTGAATTATAAAGTCGTTCATTAAAAAAATTTATTCATATTTTGTTATCAAAAATGATATAACGATAAAGTTTAAAGATGAAAGAGCATTTAAAGATTTCACATCGAGAAAGCAATAAATAGTTCTCTTTTTGTTTAGCTAATGTTTTCTACATATTTCATTTGCATGTTGGGTACCTAATATGCAATACCTATTAACATCAATACATTTTTGGATGATATTGACAAATCTTAATATCAAAGATGCTCATTTCAGATAAATCATCTAGACATGACATATCAGATGCTCATTACAAAGCGTATTTATGTGATGGAATCAACATCAGCTGCACAAATGGTGAGGTTATGCCTGGTTAGTTAATTATGATTAACGTAAACATGTCAGTGTTCCTTGCATCTGTATTTGGTTTTACATATGTGACACACTGTATCAAAAATAAATCTTACTTGTTCTGCCGCTGGAGTAGCAGTAAAAAAGTTCCTACACCAATATTGCCTATATCCATTTTGCTGCACATAAACTATAGCAGCTAACTGTTGCATGCTCATGGTAGTAATGAGAGTCAATAACATGTCTAGCTTCTTAGTTTTTCTTCAAATTATTTGCTTAAGTAAACCTTGGTGTATTTCAATGCAGCTACTTCGATGAGTATAAAATTCAGATGCAACATCCAAATCTATTGGTGAAGCTTGGAGCATCATAATCAGAGTTGATACTCAAGTAAGAAAGATTGTAAAAGTTGTGGATGGTATTCCTTAGTACAAGTTTGGATTCATTGACGGCAATGTGTTGCCGTTTGAGTAAACAAAAACGATCAGTTGACTAGTATGCTCTTTTTTTCCTTTATAATGTTTTACATTTGTTGACTGCATCAATTACGAGAAATCATAACCACAACTAAATGTTGGACATGAATTTATGTAGGAGCTGTACTCTGTACAATGTCCAACATACTGCAAATAACGAAGAAGGATGGAACACAGTCCGCCAATTCACCAGGTTCGCATGTTCACAACATCCCTATAAAACCATTATTAAATGCAGTTGTATTAATATAGCCATCCTTTTTTTCAGTGGAAAAATAGTGGTACTCTCTCTATGGTTTGTGGGAAAGAACAGTTGGTTGAGGAATCTTTAATTGATACATTCCTACACCATGTCCCTATTGTTGTTACATTGACGTCAGTGTCAATTTTTTATAAGCAGATGTGCAACCCATTTCAGATTGCATAAATTGGAGCAAAATGTTTTGTACTGCAGGTTCGTTCACTTATGACTCGAGTAAAGCAACAAAGATGTATTCAAATATCAAAATTCCAGTAATTGACGAATATTTTGAAAGGAACAAATTTTTTCTGTTTTAATATGAAATTTATACAGTCTTCAAAAACTAATTATGTGTTTTTACTCATTTTCCAGTTTCAAATCTTAGTATATTAGTGGCAAAACATTAATTCTACTAAGCAATAATGCATCTGGTCATGTATCTACAAATGTTGAAACAGTTCAGTCAAGCATCTCACATCTAATGGAAGAGCCTAGAAATGCTTACTGTCGGGTACGTGTTATTTTTTTCAGAAGAACTTTTTTATCTCATTTTATATCCTTTTAGCATCTATTACAACTCATATACAACATGTTTTAAACTGTTTTTTAATAGGAAATACTGCCTATTAGTTTGTTCATTTTGACATTGACCAAGTGTTAGGTGGACGTTTGGTTCGTTCTGTTCTTTTCACTCTTTAAAGAGCATGAATAAACTGAATTCAGCTTTATCCATAAAAAAATAAAAATAGAAATAGTTAAAGAAATTTGTACGAAGAAATTTATTGATATTTATTTTTGGTTCAACTTTGTGAAATTTCTTTACAGGAAATTTGTTGTGAATTAAATTCATGCCATATGAGTTTTACAAATAAAAGTGTATAAGAAATTTGTTGTGAATTGATTTCTTATATTGTTTAGATTCTAAATCCAAAATATCTTAATATACTTTACATGCTAGCTGGCTCTAAAGTTATCAGATCTATATCCAGCTTCAATTTTGAATTTGGTGTATGTCAAATTCAAATATGAATTATATTATACCATCATCGTTTTCTTAACTTGTTATAATTAATCATAACAAATTCACACCAGCAATGCATTATAGAAAACAAAACTAGGAAAATACAGTCCATTTTTATCATAAAATAAAAACAGAATTGCAGAATTTCAATGTTTGGTGACAGTTGTTAACAATCACTTTTGATGTAGATCCTTGATTCCAGTAATTGAATTTATTTCAACTTATTCGACCTTTTCTCATTTAACTTACGGTTGCATTTCAGGATATTAAATTATTTGTATCCTTAATTCTAGGAACCCATTAGTTTCATCTGCTTCCATAAATGGCCTTAATCCTTATGGCCTATGATCCTTAACAATAATTTTTGGTTATATTTATTGAGTGGCGCTCATATTCTCTATCACCAAACTTTCTACTTCTTCATGCAAACTTATACCAAGTTAGTGGTTGATCATAAGTAATATTGTCAGCATTGTATATTTATTGATTGACATTATAATATATTTAAGGATTATGTATATTTTGTTTAGTAAAATTATATGTTTCTAGAATTGTTCAATGTACGGGTGTAATTATTCAGGCTTACTTAAACATCTAGGTAAGTTTCTGCACATAGTCGGTATTTGATTATTAATTTAAATGCAAATATGTGGTTACATCTTTTATGTAATATAATGTTTTTAAAAATTTGTTGTGTTAACGCTAAAAATGTACGCTAACACCCCGGTGTGAGTTGTGATATAGCGAAAGCACCACCCGTTGGTATGGGAACTAAAAGTAAGTAGAAAATAGCAGAAAACAGTAAAAGACAACAGTTTTATAGTGGTTTGGCTCAAAGTCAAACCTACGTCCACTTAGTCTCTTCTATCACTGATTTGATTACAGATTTTACAACAATTCTTCGATTACAACACAATCAAGACAAGTAATTAGAACTTTGATGCAGAAAAGCTCTTTGAATTCATGTTGAATAAACTTGATCTTTTTTTAGGTTCTTTGAAGTATCCTTTTCCTTTCAAGTGTTGGAGTCAGTAGAGAAAACAGCAGAGTCTTGGCGTTTCAGAAAAAAAATCATCCCCCCTCAAGTGCGGAGTAGGCGGGGTATTTATAGGTGAAACTGGGCTTAGGTCGGTTATATTTTATGTCGTGAGCGACCTAAGAGTGATCTGAGGTAGCATAAGTCGTTAGCGACTTAGTAGAACCATTCTGGACGAGATATAGGCTGTGAGCGACTTAGCATGTGTAGTTCAGAAGTTATCTGGGTTGGTTTAGGTCGTTAGCGACCTAAAGGAAGAGGCAGTGAGCACGCGGCTTAACTCTGGAGCTTGCTAGGTCGTTAGGTCGCTCTCTCTTAGCTCGTTAGTTCGCTGCCTTCATTGAATAGCTAGGTCGCTATCCTGTTGAATCGCAGGAGTCTTTTAGGTTGCTAAGTCGCTGCTTCCTTATCTCGTTAGGTCGCAGGAATCTTTCAGGTTGTTAGGTCGCGCCGTATTGAGCCGCTTTGTGCTATAGGTCGCTGGGTCGCTGCCTTGTTATAGATCGTTAAGTCGCATATGCCTTGGATAGTTAAGTCGCTTATTCCCTTAAGTCGTTGAGTCGAGTAAGCCGCTAGGTCGCTGAATAAAAGAGGGTTAACACTTGCCCCTCGAAGTATACGCCTAGGAGCAAAGTCGTGTGCTTCGATATCTCTTAACTCGCGCCATCCTGAGTCGTTAAGTCGTGAGCGACTTATGAGAGAGTTAGGCCGTTCGTGCCGATTCGTGTTCCACTGCCCCTGTATATAAGTCGCTTAGATCACTTCTTCTCTTCACCTGCTCTAACACTCTAACCCGCCATTGAAGAACTTCCGAGCTCTCGAAGAAGAATTCGAATTAACCAGTCGTCGACCATCTCTACCATGACACTACGTAAGTGAATCCGATCATTATCCAACCACGACCATCATCGAATCGTGAATCCCTCATTTTCCGACCCTAATCCGATATCACGTGCCGCATTTCACCACGAGTCATGTTACGATCGATTTTTGATCGTTATTGGACATGTTGTTGTTGTAATTCATGAGAATACGGCAATGCATCGGATTGATGGATCCGAGGCAATTCGACTCGGTTTTTGGATGATTTGGCGGTGTGGAGAGATGATGGATTTGTTGTGGAGATGTTATCGGGTTATCGGGTTACGAGTTAACGGGTTAGTGAGTTAGGCGAGTCTCTTGAATGAAGAGGAGTTAGCGAGTTAGGGAGAGTTAGGAAGTGCTCGACTTAAGAGCTTCGAACGACTTAGGGCTTAGCAGTTTGGTCATGAATTGCACGACTTAACTTAGTGAATGACTTAGCGACTTATCATCAAACTCTGAACGACATAAGGAACTGAGACTCATTTGACATGTGACTTAATGACTTAAAGCAGAACGACTTAAAGAATCAGCGACCTAACTTAACCCGCAGCATAGCTCTAACTCGTAGGAACATAACTCATGAACTCCATAACAAAAAAAAGCGATTTAGGGAAGTCCACCCTATGTTAGGTCGTTTGGACATGATCTGGACGACCTAAAGAGTCTCGAGCTAACTTAAGTCGTTCCTACGACTTAGAGAATGAACAGGACTTGTACACCTGTAGAATTTGACAGAACTTGACTGATTTTCCAACTCGAACTGCCAGAATGAATAGCTTAATCTTGTTGCACTCTTTCATAGATTATATTGACTTTTAAGCTAACAACCTGTTAAATACAACATTTGTAGAAAACTAGGACGAATATACTCATCATCGACTGCCCACATCGAGTGATGGATTAGATCAAAGAGCTAATATTTTACTTAGGTAAAATAATATGAATATAATTAAAAGTGAAATGCTGTGAATCTACTGACTTAAATGGAGCATCAACGCAAAATTCATACAGTTATAACTGCTTATCGCTAAATATTATCTGCATTGATACTACACTTAATTTTGATCCAATAACAAGCCTTGAATCTTCCTGAATTGACGTGCGCCAACCAGTATTATTTCAAGTTTTACTTTATTTACTTGTTATTTCAGTAGCTTTGCACAACACTTCATATGCTTTTAGGAAACGTGCACCTTCATATTTGAATATCCAGTTCCTTGTGTAGAATGACTTCTCAACAAGTACAAGAAGAGATAGTAGATCGGACCGATGAAGTTTTCCCGATTGCTACCCCTTTGGATAGTCTTCCGGAAAGAGTTCCAATTGTTTTGAACCAACGGACCTTCAACCAGCTATGTATCCAATTTGGCATTGCTGAAGCGGATGCTCTGCTCCTCGGGGTAAATGACACTGCCGATAGGCCGCCACATGGCTTCATTGCAGTCAATCGACAAATGTGTTTGAATGGAGCTATTCCCCCTTTCAACGATTTTCTCAGAACACTCCTCCTTCGACTAACCATTTCTCCATTCCAGTTGCACCCTAATGGCTATGCCATTTTGATGGGGTTATGTATACTATTCAAGAGAACGCTTAATCGCCTCCCAAGCTTCAAGGAGATCTGTTATCTGTGTACATTTGGGAGGAACAAAGATCACCCCTCCATTACTCTTGTTAGAAGCGCAAGGAACCACAAGCTAATTACGGATCTGCCCGAGAGCGCTCACGGGTTTTTAAACCAATTCTTCTATGTCCGTTGTCCCCCGGGATTCTACGGCATCTAGAGAGTAGGAAGTAAGACTACCTATCTCCGTTTACTTCATTTATGAGCTTTTCAAAATTCGAGTTGTCAAGCGCTAACTTCATTCTTTACTTTTGCAGCAATTCCTCCTCCCACTAAAGATTCGGCTCACAAATCAACTTTCGAGAGATTGAGTGCCGTGGATGTCAACGAGAGAAGTATTAAGTTTCTACAGAAGAACGAATTTTTGCACCAATTCGGACTCCTGCACTCTTCTCGATCCATCCAATCCCGTGATGCCCCCAGCTCTCAAGCAGAAGCGTCAAATGCCCCAGCCCTCGCAGAAGAATTTGCATCGAAGGAACCTATTGTGGAGACTTCATTAGTGAAATGCTCCAATTCTGCTGATGGCGTGGGGTTATCTGGCAAATCTAAACTTCCCCCAGTTATTGAAGAAGTGGAATTTCCTCAACATTCTGGGAAGGCTACTAAAGAGGCTGATAAGGAAGCGAAGAAAGAAAGTTCGGCTAGGCATGATGGTGATGATATTTTTGGAGAACTGAGCGATTTTATGGTGACTTCCCAGGAGCTCTTCAAAGATGACACCACAACCCCTAAACTTGCTTCTCCCACGATCGAAGCGACATCCGTTCTGCGATCAACTCCATAAACCTAGGAGTTGACTCCTGCTGTAAAAGCTGACATCACTCCTAAGCCAAAGAGTGGTTTGTAGCTTGACGCGCGTAGTTCGCATGCCACACACACTTAGGACTTTTGGCAATTATGCGCACTTAGCTTCTTTATTTCGGAGATTTCTAAATTTTTGTCTCTTCTTTACTTTCAGGTTCTCCCATGGGACGCAGCGGCTCATATTATGATGACTTTCAACGCTATGCAAGGCGTGATTCTTATGATCCCCGGCGCTATCTTCCTGCCCCCAGGGAGACTGAGGAGGAAAGAGCAGCTAGGAAAGCTCGTGAGAGGGAGGCTTATGAGGAAAGCTCGTGAGAGGCAGGCTTATGACTCTTACCAAAGGGATGATGACTCCCACAAAAGAAAATCTCATGATGATAGAGGGAAGAGTCATATAACTGAAGATCCAAGCAAGCGGGCCAGGCTCAGCGAAAAGTTTACATCTGAAATTTTTCAAGAGCCTGCTGCTCCTATCTCTTTAGACATCCCTTCTAGCTCTCCTGCCTTTAAAAAAGCTGACATTCAATCAATCATTAATAGGCCTCCTTATCAAGTTGAGAAGCCTCCGACTGCACTCCAAAGTCGATTTCCGCATTGGTGTTTGAAAGGAGTACGTTTCGATCTGGACTTAGTTCCAATTGATAAACAGGCCATGCTGAGAAATCTGGACGCTGTCAAGCTCGATATTGAGAGAATGTCCGATTGGCAAAAACTAGTCGATGAGCTTCAAAGAGTAAACCGCCTGAATCTCGAGGCTATGCTGACCATGGAGAGCGACAAGTCTGAGTGGCAAAAAGTTCTCAATCAGCATGATACGGATATGAAGAACATCGCTGTTGATAACGAGAGACTTGAGGCTGAAGTTAAGAAATTTAAAGATGAGCTCTCCACCTCTTCCACCTCTTATACACAAAAGGAAGAGGTTCTCCAAAAGCAAGTAAGAGACGCCCACGCTGCTCAGCGAGATGTTGAGGCTAAACTTGAGGCGGAGCGGAAAATTGTAGAAATGTACCGCAAAGATGCTGCTCAGCTGCGGGAAAAGACTAGCTCTCAAGACTTGGAGATTGCAATGCTGAAGTCCTAGCTTTCTAAGGCTGAAAAAGAGCGTGATGAGGCCATTGTTGGAAAAGCAGCAGCTGAACACTCGCATGAGGCGACTAAGGCCAACATTAGCTCTACTCTTTTTGAGTTTTATGTTCTCGGCATCTTGGGGCATGGCAGTCTTTCTTTCTTAGGCCCAAAGTATGAGGTTACATTGGCTGAAGTGTGTGAGGCAGCAGTTGAAGTGCTTAGAGATGCTGGCTACACTGAGGAGGATTTGAGGCTAATTATTTGGACGATGAGGGTCGTGCCGCCCTTGCCAGAGGGAAAGAACAACTTGCTAAGGAGCGAGCCGAAGCAGTGGATGGAGAGCGTCCAGGGAAGGCACCTTTGACCGACTTAACTCGTCCTTCGACTTCGGTCGACCTTGATATTATTGGCTCCAGTTCCCACTCTCCGCCTCCTACTAAAGCCGAAACCGAAGCTAAAACTGCTCACGTCGAAGATGAGGCCTAAGAAAGCACCGAAGCCCATGATTATGAAATTAACGTGATAAAGCCGATCTCTCCAGGTAACTTCAACACTGATCCAGCTCAAGTGGACTACTCGTTTGCTTCACATGAGCTCGATGAATTTCTTGCTTATTACTTAAGCCTCGACGTGCCACTATCTCCTCTCTTTTTCGAGGAATAATGATGTTTAACTTTTCTTCTTCTGTAGTGAAATCAATAAGTGATGTACACGCTTCGCCTCCTCCCGCTGTTGCCCCTCCACCTATTCAAGTTACTCCTCCTTCTGCTTCTCAACTGGGATCACAAGAAGAAAAAATAGAAGCTCTTCAAGGTTTAGATGACCCGGCGGCTTCATAAGAGCAGAAAGATGAAGAACTTGAGGAGGGTGAGAGGACCCCGAAGAAATTTACTGCCGATGATACAAAGCTTTCTGATCTTATCTCTTTGAGCAGCGAATCTTCTTCAAAGAAGAGGGGAAAGCGCGGAATTTCAAAGAAAAAGCAAGATGCTTCTGCTAGCGATGAGAAAGCGGAAGAGGACCCAATTGCACCTCTTTCTCCTTCTTCCCCGAAGAGTTCAAGCCGACTCAAGAAGTTAACCATTAGGCCAGGCGATGGCTCTAAAGGCGGTGGGAAGAAGAAGAAACGAGTCTTGTTTTATCCTTCTTGTTCTGCTTTTTTGCTTTTTGTTTGTATATAAAGACTTGTATCGACCAGAGATTGTGCGGGTACCGGCCCCCGCTTTTTGAAACCTGCACATGTGTAAAAAAAATTTATAGTATGGAATAAAATGACTCTTTTTACTTGTACAATCTTTTGTCTGTATTTCTGAATGCATTTATTCCTTATTTTCGCACAAGTTTCTTTATTCTCTTTGTATGATACTGCAGTGAGCTCGTGGTATGCTGTTTGAGCGTTGTTTTTATTAATGTAGCTATATTGCCCCCACACCACGGTTTATTGCAATATTCTCCATTTTGAAAAGACTTGTACTCTTATTCTAGAGAATAATTCTTTCGTTTTGAGGAAATATTATTCTGCTTTAGTATAGTGTGCTTTGTATCGGAGAAGTTTTCTCTATTTTTTTTTTTACACTTCAACTTTCGGAGATGGTCACTTTTATTTTTGAAAAGTGGATTCTCCTACGCGGTGACGTGGGCCTCCGTAGAGGGCTTTGATTTTTTTGCCATAAAGTTATATCTCATTGCTAAATGGGCCCACGGGACAGGCGTCAGCTGCTTTATCGGATATTTGGTTTGTACAAACGATCGCGAGCAGTTAACTACGGCCTAGAACCTTCTTTTTGAGAAGGTGCCCCTTCGGTGGTTCCATCAGCGAATTTTTCAAGAGAGAACATTTCTTTCTTGGGCGTGCCTCGTTAGAGGGCTTTATTTGGCACTTCAAGTTGTGGAAGTGTGCCTCCGAAAAGGGCTTTATTTGGCACTTCAACTTTTTTGGGGAAGAATGTTCCCATGAGAGTAGAAGTATGCCTCCAAAGAGGGCTTTATTTGGCACTTCAACTTTTTTGGGGAAGAATGTTCCCATGAGAGTAGAAGTGTGCCTCCGAAGAGGGCTTTATTCGTTTGCCTGAAAGTTATTTCTCACAGTTAAATGGATCGACGGGGCGGACGCAAGCCACCTAATTGGATGTTTGTTTGCACAAACGATCGCAATTAACTAGCAAGGGCCCGGTGCCTTCACTTTGGGAAGGTGCCCCTTCGGTGGTACCACCAACCTTTTTGTTTGAGAAAAACATTTCATTTTACAGCGTGCCTCATTGGTGGGCTTTATTTAGCACTTCAACTTTTTTGGCGAAGAATGTTCTCATTTTAGAGAAATTGGTCTTCCCATGAGAGTTGAAGTGTGCCTCCGAAGAGGGCTTTCTTGTTTCGTTTACCAGGAAGGTTGCATCTCACAGTTAAGTGGATCCACGGAGCAGACACAAATTACTTAACTGGATGTTTGTTTGCACAAACGATCATAATTAATTAGCAAGGGCCTGGAACCTTCCCTTTGGGAAGGTGCCCCTTCGGTGGTTCCACCAACCTTTTTTGTTGAGAGACAAGATTCCATTTTGGCTGTTTTTGTCTGCTTGCCCATGTCTTTTTACCTTCTATCCCTCAGCGATTCCTTGTTATCACCTCTAAGCACATGTTCCTTTCTTTTGCAGGTTGTTTGATTCTTCCAAAGAAGTGTACTTCATTGTTAAGTGAATCCACGGGGCAGGCGCAAGCTACTTAACTTGATGTCTGTTTGCACAAACAATCACAATCAGTTAGCAAGGGCCTGGAACCTTCACTTTGGGAAGGTGCCCCTTCGGTGGAATCACCAACTGTTTGTGAGAAGCACTTCTTATGTAGGAATTGAATCTGGAATTTTTGTGGCCTGATATTTGTTTGTTGAGTGATTCGTTGGAATCGCTTAGCCTTGTGATGTGTTGAATGGGTGAGTTTTGCTTTGATAGCCTGCAATATTAAATCGACATTTTAGCAACATATTTAAGATATTTGCACACCGAAATAAGACAGGCATTTTATAGTAGTAGAGAATACAAGATTTATAGTGGTTCGGTCAAGAATTAAGCCTACATCCACTTTATAGTTCTTATTACTGATTCACACTGATTTTACAATGGCTTACAATACAAGAATGATACATCCATCATTATTTTACAAATTTAAGCACAGCTTCTAAGTAAAATATGGACGCAAGTGATTGCTGTTACAGGCTCTTGGAATTGGATCTCCTTCGATAGTTGTGAGCTTGAAAGTGCCATCAAGAAGTTTTTTGCCAATGACGTATGACCCTTCCCAGTTTGGCCCAAACACTCCTGTTGCTGCCATGATCCTTTTCAAGACTAGATCCCCAATTTCAAAGCTGCGTTGGAGAACTTTAGAATTAAAGTGCCTGGCTATCCTTTGTTGATGAGCTGCAACTCTGAGCTCAGCTTCTTTCCTTCTTTCATCAAGCAAGTCAAGTGCTTCAAGTTGCAGCTTTTCATTTTCAGCTTGGTTGAAATGAATTCTCCTATGTGAGGGGACCTCTATTTCCACTGGAATCATTGCTTCTGATCCATATGCTAATGAGAATGGAGTGTGCCCAGTCGCAGTTTTGTGGGTAGTTCTATATGCCCATAGTGCTAGTGGCAGCTTATCGACCCAACCACCTTTTGCTTTTTCGAGCTGTTTTTGATGGTTGATTTGATAATTTTGTTTACTACTTCCACTTGCCCGTTTGCCTATGGATGAGCCACTGCTGAGAAGCTTTTTTGGATCTTGAATCGCCTGCAAAAGTCTTGGAACTCTTCGCTTTCGAATTGAGTACCATTGTCTGTGATTATCTTCTGAGGCACACCATACCTGCAAATGATATTTTTAGTCACAAAGTTTATCATCTTTTTAGAGGTAATAGTCGCCAATGGTTCTGCTTCAGCCCATTTAGTGAAATAATCAACAACAACAATAGCATATTTGATTCCGGATTTGGCAATCGGTAAAGGCCCAATGAGATCTATCCCCCAAATGGCGAATGGCTATGGACTGACCATCTGTGTTAACACGGTGGAAGGTGCTCTTGGGATTTTTGTAAATCTCTGGCATCTGTCACACTTTCGGGAATAGCTAGCAGCATCTTGATTAATATCCGGCCAAAAATACCCATAGCGGAGAATTTTCTTTGCAAGAGTTTGGCCACCTGAATGATCCCCACATTCTCCTCCATGCACTTCAGCTAAAATTGTCTTAGCCTCTTCCTTGGTTACACATCGGAGTAATGGCATCGAGAATCCTCGTCTATACTAATGGCCGTCTTGAATTACATATCTCGGAGCTTTTCTTAACAGCTTCTAGCGCTCTTTTGAGTTTTCTGGCAGGGAGCCGTTGAGTAGATATTCCTTGATAGGGGCCATCCACGACTCCTGCTCTTGAGATACAGCCATAATCTAGTCAATATCCATCTCATCAGTACTTGGAGCTGACAAGACTTCCACAGGGACTAATCCCAATAATTGAGCTTCGCCAGAGCTTGAATACTTTGCAAGAGAATCTGCCTTCATGTTCTCTTCCCGGGGTATATGGCTGATTGTATAATGATCAAAATCATCGAGAAGCTCCCAGGCCTTTGACAAGTAAGCAGGCAGATTTCCTCCTTTAGTTTGAAACTCTTTCTTGATTTGGCATACAATAAGCTGGGAATCGCTGAAGATCTGCAATACTTTGATGTTCAGTTCTTTAGCAATCTTCAAGCCAACAATAAGAGCTTCATATTCTGCTTCATTATTTGTCGAAGGAAATTCTAATCTCAATGCACAATGATCGCCCTTCGGGGGTTTCAAGCACAACCCCAGCTCCAGAGCAATAGTCATTTCTTGCACCATCAACATATAATTTCCATCGGATCGGGATGTCATTACTCACCTCTTCCTCACTGCCACCTTTATCTGTGTATTCTGCTACGAAATCTGCTAAAGCTTGTCCATTGATTGCTCTTCGGGGATGGTAGGTGATATCGTATTGGCTGAGTTCAATATTCCACTTCAGAAGACGACCCGAAGTTTCAGGGCGAAATAGGACTTGCTTTAGAGGTTGATCAGTGAGGACTTTAATAGGATGAGCCTGGAAATATAGCCTCAACTTTCTGGATGCGATCAACAGACAATAGGCGAGCTTTTCCAGCTTTGAGTAATTCACCTCTGCCCTAGTGAATCTTTTGCTGATGTAATAAACCGGGTGATGAACTTTTGCATCTTCCCGTACCAATGCTGCACTGAGAGCATGAGATGAAACCGCTAAGTATATGGAAAGATCTTCACCATTGCTGGGCTGAGAAAGTACTGGAGGCATTTCCATGTGACGAATCAGTTCATCAAAAGCTTTCTGACATTCAGGAGTCTATTCAAAGTTTTTCTTTCCTTTCTTCAGAGCGTCAAAGAAGGGAATGCATTTATCAGTGACCCTGGAAATAAACCGACTTAAAGCAGCGAATTTTCCCGTTGAGGCTCTGCAATTCCTTCTTTGTTCTAGGGGCTTTGACTTTTCTTAAAGTAGTAATCTGAGCAGGATTAGCTTCGATGCCCCTAGCACTCACAATGAAACCCAAGAATTTTCCGGACTCTACCCCGAACGAACATTTCAGAGGATTTAGCTTCATCCCATACTTTCGGAGGACCGTGAACATTTCTGCCAAATGATCCATGTGGTCTACTGCCTTCTTCGATTTCACCAACATATCAACAACAAATACTTCCATAGTCTTCCCAATATGGGGTTTGAACATGGCATTAATAAGTCTTTGATAAGTTGCCCCCACGTTCTTTAGTCCGAAGGGCATGACTTTATAGCAGTAAAGACCAACATCAGTGATGAAGCTTGTGTCCTCCTGATCTGGCTCATGCATCATGATTTGATTATATCCTGAGTAAGCATCCATAAAAGACATTAATTCATGCCCGACTGTTCCATCCACCAACTGATCAATTCTGGGCAACGGGAAACAGTCTTTGGGACATGCTTTGTTAAAGTCTGAAAAGTCGATGCATACTCTCCACTTCCCATTTGCTTTTTAAACAACACCGGATTAGAAACCCAATTTGGATAAGTGGATTCTCTGATGAAGCCATTTTCCATGAGCCGATCTACTTCTTCTTTTAATGCTGTCGACCTTTCAGGACCTTGGGTTCTTCTTTTATGCTTTACGGGTGTGAATTTTGGATCAATATTCAAAGCATGCACTGCGATTTTTGGAGATATTCCACACATGTCGGCATGACTCCAAAAGAATACATCCAGATTTGCTTTCAAGAATGATATCAGCATATTCTGAACCGTCATACCAAGTTGTGAACCCACATTCAGCACCTTGTTTGGGTCATTCAGGTCAACATATATTGGCACCGTTACTTCCACCGGCGCCACTCTACTTTCCCCTACACTGGTTTTTCTGGGATCAATCACTTTTCGTGCACCACTGGGCTCACCAGTGCAGGGTCCACCCCGTAATTGCTACAAGGTGGGTTCTTTGATGCGGAGCAGAGCTGCCGTACCTTTACCCATTTCTTTTTTCCTTCTTTCCCGTAATTCTATGAAATAGCATTCTCGCCAGGCATTTTGGTCCCTCTTCACAACACCGACTCCATTATCAGTGGGGAACTTCATAGTCAGGCACCATGGGGCGAGAATGGCCTTGAATGCGGCAAGAGTTGGTCGACCGAAGAAGGCATTGTAAGCGGAGAATTCATCAACAATCACAAAAGTTTATTTTCGGACCACTTTCTTTTCCCCTTCTCCAAGCTCTACAAATAAGTCAATAGTCCCAATTGGCTGTTTTGGTTCTCCAGTGAACCCAACAATTTTCTGCGAGGAAGCTTGGACATCAGCCATGGGAATTTTCATCTGATCAAATGTCTTTCTAAAGAGGATATTGCAAGAGGCGCCGCAGTCAACAAGCACCCTTCTTACAATGGCTGATCCGATGCCTGCAGATATTACCAAAGGATCCATGGTGGGAGCCTCAACTCCAACTGAGTCTCTAGCCCGGAATATGATGTCATCGTTAAAAGTTCTTTGCTGTTTTAAAGGTGCAGCATCTTCCAAGACAAAAACATTTTCTTCTGCCAGGGCATATCTCAAAGCGTGAGCATATCTCTCTATCTCACCCCAACTCCTGCCTGCTGGGTGAGGACCCTCTGTGATAACATTAATGATGGGCCTCTCAGAATCCTGCGCTGCCGTCCTCTCACCTGAGTTGGATTGATGAGAAGGAACTTGTTTCCCATGAGTAGATGAGGTCGGGTCACTTCTGTTTCTCTTCACATATTGTTGTAGTTTATTCTGTCGCAGCAGCTCTTCAATCAAATTCTTTAAATGGCGACATTCATTAGTGTCGTGGCCAGGTTGATTATAGAACCGACAGAATCTCCCATTATGCATAGCATTTTTCCCAAGCTTCATCTCAGGTGGTTTGGGGTATTCAATAGCATCCTTGGTTGCGAAAAAGATATTTTCTGGAGTATCAGTTAAGGGAGTAAAATCTGAAGGTTTAAAGTAGCGAAGTTTCTTCATATCTTTCTGCCCTTTCCTACCGTCATTCTCCCTCTTCTGACCACCAGATTCCTTTTTGTTAGTAGCAACATTGTTATTCTTGATTTTAGCCACGTCTACTTTTGCTGGCACAGGAGGGCTTTCTAAGCGCATGAATTCATCGACCTTCTTGTAGAACTTCTCAAGTGAACTTGGCTCTTTCATTATTAGCCATTTTCCGAATTCACTAGATTTGTCAATAGCTCGCATTAAGTAAGTCAGAATCATCCGAGGCTCTGCATTATCAACCTCGGCCAAGGCTATATTGAAGCGGTTTAAGAAAGATTTGATAGACTCTCCGGGGCTTTGTTCGAGGCTGGATAGTGACATTATGTCCTTGGCCTTCGAAGCATATAACTTGAACTGATCTTTGAATTTCCGAGTTAGATCGGAGAACTGATCCACAGATCGAACTGGCAGCTTTGTGAACCAAAGCAGGGCTACTCCCTCCAAGTACACAGGAAAGTATCTGCACTTGATCTGGTCTGTCGCTCTGGCACCTGTCATATGCCAGTCATACTTGTATAAGAACTGGTTAGGATCGCTTGTCCCCCGATAAGCTCGAATAGTGGGAGGAACAAACTTCTTCGGAAATTCAGCCTTCAGAATTCTTTCAGTAAAAGGAGTTTTGCTTGGAGCAAACCCCCAGTCACTTTCATCCTCCTTCCTTTGCATGATGTCCTTCATAATTTGTTGAATTATTCCTGAGAGGTACTCCTCATCGTTTAGAGGCCCCGTGGGACAGACGTCGGCTACTTTTTAGGAAGTTTGCCTGGACAAACGTTCAAGAAGAGTTGGCTGCGGCCTTGAACCTCCAACTTGGGGAGGTGCCCCTTCGGCGGTGCCAGCTGCCCTCTGAGGAATACTTTTCCCTTGGGAATCATGAACATCCATAGCAAAGGTTTCTTCATTATTTTCTGGTGGCTAGTTAACTCCAAGCAAAGCATTCAACTTATCCAACATCAAAGTGCTTTGGGCTTCCATTTGTTGATACAACCCTGACACTACGGCATCCAATTCCGCCCTTGTGACTCTAACACTAGGAGCCGCTTGATTTGACGCGGGAGAAGTGGCGGTATTGTCATGAGCAATTCCAGATCTAGTAGATTTACTTTTCCTTCCAAGAGCCATAATTTCGGATAGACTTCTGGTTCTTAGGGAGAGTCTTTCCACAAATCTTTGTGAAGCAATGATGAGAGCACTCCTGAGTTCGATTTTCTCAGTGAAAGCACGAAAAATGTTAACGCTAACACTGTACGCTAACACCCCGGTGTGAGTTGTGATATAACGAAAGCACTACCTGTTGGTACGGGAACTAAAAGTAAGCAGAAAATAGCAGAAAATAGTAAAAGACAACAGTTTCATAGTGGTTCGGCTCAAAGTCAAGCCTACGTCCACTTAATCTCTTCTATCACTGACTTGATTACAGATTTTACAACAATTCTTCGATTACAACACAATCAAGACAAGTAATTAGAACTTTGATGCAGAAAAGCTCTTTGAATTCATGTTGAGTGAACTTGATCTTTTTTGAAGGTTCTTTGAAGTATCCTTTGCCTTTCAAGTGTTGGAGTCAGTAGAGAAAACAGCAGAGTCTTGGCGTTTCAGAAAAAAAATCTTAGGGATTCGCAAATTGATTTTACTATTATACATGTCGATCATCACCATTTACCTAGCTTAGATCTGGAAATAATGAATTCGATCATAGAAATAATATATATTTATAGAACTAATGCTATAACCATCAAGGTCTCAGTAATTTGCAGAATAACGTATGGCTATTGCACCATTAATTCTTATATGATCATCCAACGTTCTAACCTCATAACATCCTAGGGCCATCATTTTAGTCATTGTATTTTATTAATACTAATTGGGTCCTATCTTAAGTCACCAACATAAGGTCAAGATGCTTCTCCTTTTTGGAAAGATACTTAGTCCTTTCAATTTCTCCAACTTTAAAGACATCTATTGATTCCATAAAAATATGTTCTACCCTTTTATTGAAATTTGTTTAAGTTTCATCAACTAGGATAGCTTTCTTGGAGATAGCTGAATATTCATCATCGTTATGCATTTCTCCATTACAATTCAAAACCTTTTCAACGACTTCAACAACCTAATAGAAAGATTTATTTATATATACCAAGTTACAAAATATAAGCTGAATTATAAAGTCGTTCATTAAAAAAATTTATTCATATTTTGTTATCAAAAATGATATAACGATAAAGTTTAAAGATGAAAGAGCATTTAAAGATTTCACATCGAGAAAGCAATAAATAGTTCTCTTTTTGTTTATCTAATGTTTTCTACATATTTCATTTGCAAGTTGGGTACCTAATATGCAATACCTATTAACATCAATACATTTTTGGATGATATTGACAAATCTTAATATCAAAGATGCTCATTTCAGATAAATCATCTAGACATGACATATCAGATGCTCATTACAAAGCGTATTTATGTGATGGAATCAACATCAGCTGCACAAATGGTGAGGTTATGCCTGGTCAGTTAATTATGATTAATGTAAACATGTCAGTGTTCCTTGCATCTGTATTTGGTTTTACATATGTGACACATTGTATCAAAAATAAATCTTACTTGTTCTGCTGCTGGAGTAGCAGTAAAAAAGTTCCTACACCAATAATGCCTATATCCATTTTGCCGCACATAAACTATAGCAGCTAACTGTTGCATGCTCATGGTAGTAATGAGAGTCAATAACATGTCTAGCTTCTTAGTTTTTCTTCAAATTATTTGCTCAAGTAAACCTTGGTGTATTTCAATGCAGCTACTTCGATGAGTATAAAATTCAGATGCAACATCCAAATCTATTGATGAAGCTTGGACCATCATAATCAGAGTTGATACTCAAGTTAGAAAGGTTGTAAAAGTTGTGGATGGTATTCCTCAGTACAAGTTTGGATTCATTGATGGCAATGTGTTGCCGTCTGAGTAAACAAAAACGGTCAGTTGACTAGTATGCTCTTTTTTCCTTTATAATGTTTTACATTTGTTGACTGCATCAATTACGAGAAATCATAACCACAACTGAATGTTGGACATGAATTTATGTAGGAGCTGTACTCTGTGCAATGTCCAACATACTGCAAATAACGAAGAAGGATGGAACACAGTCCGCCAATTCACCAGGTTCGCATGTTCACAACATCCCTATAAAACCATTATTAAATGCAGTTGTTTTAATATAGCCCTCCTTTTTTTCAGTGGATAAACAGTGGTACTCTCTATATGGTTTGTGGGAAAGAACAGTTGGTTGAGGAATCTTTAATTGATACATTCCTACACCATGTCCCTATTGTTGTTACATTGACATCAGTGTCTATTTTTTATAAGCAGATGTGCAACCCATTTCAGATTGCATAAATTGGAGCAAAATGTTTTGTACTGCAGGTTCGTTCACTTATGACTCGAGTAAAGCAACAAAGATTATTCAAATATCAAAATTCCAGTAATTGATGAATATTTTGAAAGGAACAAATTTTTTCTGTTTTAATATGAAATTTATACAGTCTTCAAAAACTAATTATGTGTTTTTACTCATTTTCTAGTTTCAAATCTTAGTATATCAGTGGCAAAACATTAATTCTGCTAAGCAATAATGCATCTGGTCATGTATCTACAAATGTTGAAACAATTCAGTCAAGCATCTCACATCTAATGGAAGAGCGTAGAAATGCTTACTGTCGGGTACGTGTTATTTTTTTCAGAAGAACTTTTTTATCTCATTTTATATCCTTTTAGCATCTATTACAACTCATATACAACATGTTTTAAACTGTTTTTTAATAGGAAATACTGCCTATCAGTTTGTTCATTTTGACATTGACCCAGTGTTAGGTGGACGTTTGGTTCGTTCTGTTCTTTTCACTCTTTAAAGAGCATTAATAAACTGAATTCAGCTTTATCCATAAAAAAATAAAAATAGAAATAGTTAAAGAAATTTGTATAAAGAAATTTATTGATATTTATTTTTGGTTCAACTTTGTGAAATTTCTTTACAGGAAATTTGTTGTGAATTAAATTCATGCCATATGAGTTTTACAAAGAAAAGTGTATAAGAAATTTGTTGTGAATTGATTTCTTATATTGTTTAGATTCTATATCCAAAATATCTTAATATACTTTACTTGCTAGCTGGCTCTAAAGTTATCAGATCTATATCCAGCTTCAATTTTGAATTTGGTTTATGTCAAATTCAAATATGAATTATATTATACCATCATCGTTTTCTTAACTTGTTATAATTAATCATAACAAATTCACACCAGCAATGCATTATAGAAAACAAAACTAGGAAAATACAGTCCATTTTTATCATAAGATAAAAACGGAATTGCAGAATTTCAATGTTTGGTGACAGTTGTTAACAATCACTTTTGATGTAGATCCTTCATTCCAGTAATTGAATTTATTTCAACTTATTCGACCATTTCTCATTTAACTTACGGTTGTATTTCAGGATATTAAATGTTTTGTATCCTTAATTCTAGGAACCCATTAGTTTCATCTGCTGCCATAAATGGCCTTAATCCTTATGGCCTATGATCCTTAACAATAATTTTTGGTCATATTTATTGAGTGACGCTCATATTCTCTATCACCAAACTTTCTACTTCTTCATGCAAACTTATACCAAGTTAGTGGTTGATCATAAGTAATATTGTCAGCATTGTATATTTATTGATTGACATTCTAATATATTTAAGGATTATGTAACTTTTGTTTAGTAAAATTGTATGTTTCTAGAATTGTTCAATGTACGGGTGTAATTATTCAAGCTTACTTAAACATTTAGGTAAGTTTCTGCACATAGTCGGTATTTGATTATTAATTTAAATGCAAATATGTGGAAAAACAATAAACAAGATCTAGATTTGCCAATTTGAACATCACTTAATCTAGCAGCAATTATTCTATACTCCAAATAAATAGTAAATAACTATAAAAAAAGAAGACACACAATATTTATACTAGTTCCACTATCATCTAGATAGTGTACGTCCAGTCCAAAGGAGAGAGATTTTATTACACCTGAGAGAATTACAAGAGATTACAAGATAAGAGTTTACATACCAAAGCCCTAAATTAGGGTTAACAAAAAAGAGACACTCTATCTGGAGATCGCTGGCTGAATACCAGGATGGGTTTACAATGAAGTCTACAATCAATATATAGCCAATATAAATCCATGTGAGTCATCAATCAAATTACCAAAATATGGTAAGAAGATAATGAAGGCAAATTACAACGGTAACAAATCACGCAAACATAGCAAGTAATTCACTCGTTCCAAAGATGGAAGAAAATAATCTCAAAGCAATGCGATTACGAAGAAAGAAATAATATGCATATCTTTTGCATATATATTATTCCATAACGTGCACATGCATAAATTTCCTTGCCATCTCATTCAAATGCAATCCAATTATTAATGCATTTCCATAATGAACAAACGTGATTTCTTTCCCTTTTGCATATTTGTTTCCTTCTATTTGTGATTTTGTATCACCAAAATTTAACACTCCACCTTGATGCAAAATCACATATTTCCAACACTCCACCTCGAGTCAAATTCTCTTTTCAACATAAAACTCTTAAAATCAAACTCCACCTTTAACCAAAATCTCTTAACGAGATGGATACCAAAAATGAATACTTACCCAATGGGTTCCGGCGAGGCCACCCCCCATCACACCTTGCTAACAAGCTCAGAATATGTCCCCGCCCGCCAACAAAATGTTGCAAATATCCAAAATCAAAAGAAGGTAGATACCAAAATAATCTCAAAGCCACCAAGGCCAAAAAATTCTCTCAATCACCAGTCAAATACAGAGCTAGAAAACAAAAGGCCAACAGACATAACAAGGCTGATCCAAATCTCTGTATACAAGACAAATCTCTCTCCTTCCACATACCTTATCTGCCAAACAACAAATTTCCCATGGAAATCAACATAAGACTCTCACATCAACATCGAGCCATAAAGCAGATACAAGTTCCCAAATCCAGATGTCTCTTCAACACAGTAAACTCCTTATCATCAAATTTCCAAGACTGGAACACTCTTCTCTCTCAACATAATCTCCTCCACTCTATATTGCACAAAATCTCCTTTTTCCATCCAAATGAGTTATAGCATAATCACCACCAGATCTACCACTCTTTCTAGAAGCCATTGATGCACAAATCTGAACAAATCGCCTAGCTCTGATACCAATTTGTTGTGCAAAAATTGCACAAATGCGGAAAAACAATAAAAAGGATCTAGATTTGCCAATTTGAACATCACTTAATCTAGCAGCAATTATTCTATACTCCAAATAAATAGTAAATAACTATAAAAAAAAGAAGACACACAATATTTGTACTGGTTCCACTATCATCTAGATAGTGTATGTCCAGTCAAAAGGAGAGAGATTTTATTACACCTGAGAGTATTACAAGAGATTACAAGATAAGAGTTTACATACCAAAGCCCTAAATTAGGGTTAACAAAAAAGAGACACTCTATTTGGAGATCGCTGGCTGAATACTAGGATGGGTTTACAATGAAGTCTACCCTCAATATATAGCCAATATAAATTCATGTGAGTCATCAATCAAATTACCAAAATATGGTAAGAAGATAATGGAGGCAAATTACAACGGTAACAAATCACGCAAACATAGCAAGTAATTCACTCGTTCCAAAGATGGAAGAAAATAATCCCAAAACAATGCGATTACAAAGAAAGAAATAATATGCATATCTTTTGCATATATATTATTCCATAACGTGCACATGCATAAATTTCCTTTCCATCTCATTCAAATGCAATCCAATTATTAATGCATTTCCATAATGAACAAACGTGACTACTTTCCCTTTTGCATATTTGTTTCCTTCTATTTGTGATTTTGTATCACCAAAATTTAACAGTTACATCTTTTATGTAATATAATGTTTTTAAAAATTTGTTGATTCCATGTTACCTATTTCATTTAAACTCATAAGTTTGACCATCTATGCATTCATTAAAGATTTAGGCAACATGTCATGTTGTTAATCACAATTCCACTTTCCATGGGTTTAATGAAAAAGTAATTGTTAGGCATATAATTTTCCCTTTTCACTTATATGTTAATTTGTATTAGTGCCATCTCATATTGGATTCTAATTTTTTTTTTATGTTATCTCAGTAACTTTTTACCATCAATTTATGCCTAATCCTAGTCAAAGTATTATCCTTCTTTTATCTTATTATTTTACTCTCACTAGATACCTTTCCCATTATCTATAATAATAAAAACTAATTGCTGCTACTATGTTCATCTCAGGTTTTTGCTACTATAAGGTATTCACGTAAGCCTCTACATTATAAGTTACTTTTTGCTTGCCATTTCAAACTTGCCAAGTAAAAAGTAAAAACTATACCTTTGTTCTTCCATCCTTATTCCCTCTCTAGCCGGTATTTATAAATTATTAAAGAGAAAATTAACTTTAATAAGTTAACACCCTTCACAAATTTTAATATTTCAGAAAAGAGCTAATATGAAGATGCAAAAGTCAGGAAATGTGGGAGCTCAAGTATGTATTTTATTACATGAGGTATATCATGTGAAATACTGAATTTCCTTTGAATCAGTACCACCATGGAGAAACCTTGAAAATACTTCTATTTTTCTTTGAATTTTCTGATTAGTTATGAAGATTGCTTCAAAAATGAAGAAAAGGAAGATGTCTTGGAGTATACAACAGATTTATTTGTTATTTGGGGCAGTTGTTGTCATATAGGTTTCCTCCGTTGAAGTTACCCTGGTATAATTTAATTTATTTTTTTTCAAAATTTTATCAATGTATGTGTATTATATCACAGGTCTGCAATTTGCATAATAGGAATTTAGTTGCAAATTATGGTTAAAACCATGATTTAGATATTTAGTTTTATTAAGAATTCTAACAGGTAGGATAACTAAGGCCCGACCTAGTTACTAACATTGAGCTAGCCAAATGAGATCAATTTTTTGTTTGAAAAATAAGTCAAATAATATATTTTATATATAAGGAAAAACTATAAGTTACAACTCTTTTGTAGAGACAGGTATAATAGTGCATTGAAAAATACGCTTTCTTGAATAAAATTGCATCTCAAATATTTCACATCATCGGGAACATAAATGGACATGAAAAAACTTTATTTAACATATGAAAATCATAGTGCTAGAATTGGATTCTTATCTTCAAGAATTAATAAATAGACATGAAAATCCTATATTTAGCATATGAAAATCATAGTGCTAGAATTGGATACTTATCTTCAAGAATTACCTTTAAGGAAAATATTTCACATCATCGGGAACATAAATGGACATGAAAAATCTTTATTTAGCATATGAAAATTATAGTGCTAGAATTGGATTCTTATCTTCAAGAAATTACCTTTAACGAAAATATGAACTATTTCGATTTTTAAAATATTGATGTAATTGTTTAATTTCTTCTTAAAACATAAACAAGAAAAATCAATTCTTAGTCGTTTGAGGTCAAACTAAGCTTATTAACCCTTAACATTCTCCATCCAAAACTATGTAATAGGTTCCTTTATCATTTAACATCTGCAAATTAGTTGACTATGAACCTAAGTAAAGATGCAGTTTTTATATCCTTACTTTTCCTAATAGTTCATTGGATTGCTGTTTTGGTTTCAAATTGATCGAAATATACGTTTAATTGTGAGATTCCTCCTTAGAATATAAGACAAAAATATTGTGAAAGAAAACAAAGAAACTATGGTCCTACCACTCGTATCTTTTGGAAATTATTTGCTTCGAAAAGCATGATGTTCACATTGGTACTCTACATATGTGGCCGTAGATTAGCATACATAAAATTATATTATCAATACAATATTGTCTGAATTGTTGATAAATCTTTTCCACATAAATTGTAATTTTAATATGAGATTGATTTGTTTCATAACAATATTATCATCTTCTTGTTTAATTTGGAAGAGATGTTTGATACTATTTTTCCCTATGGTGTTCGCAGTAGTTTTAATGAAATAAGTCACTTATGCAATGCTATATTAGAAGTGAGGTCGCAGGCCCTTATATACTTTATATATGCTTGAAAATCTCAATTGTAAAGGGAGTTTATGTGTCTATCGAGGCTCTACGAAGGTTTATGGCCAGGTTACTCACTTAAATTTTCCATAAGTATATAAATGTTGGGTCAAATTTATATAAACTTCTGTTTATTCTACTAAATTAACGAATAAACTGGTAAAGCATGATTTTGTGATTAGTTTCCTTAAAGTATCTGAAAACTGAGAGATTAAAATAGTGCTTAGTACATCTTTTGGTTTACTTTAGGATCTACTTTTCACATATTAAATACCATTTGACACCCACATATATCTTTTTTTGACATCCTTTACAGCATTCAAGTTTGTCTATAAGAATCATTGCATTTTTTTAGGTTTCTACCTTTCTTACATATTACTTTTTTGGGTTTAGGCAATCTTTGTGCTATTGTCTAGACTTGAGTTAATTGTTTATTATATGGATTTAACTAAATACGCGCTAATATCTATTATTACACTCACACTCATTCTAGTTTTATGCGATATTATAAAGATCCGCTTGAGAAGGATGAACTTGATGCATGGGGCTGGTATAAAGAAAATTGCTAGAAAAATGAGTGATGCCTCTGGTTCACAAGTCAAGGCAAGTATATGTACATTATTTATACGCATGTTGTGTTGATTGATAATAGAAATGAAACCCGTGTATTATTTAAATTTTACCAATTGGAAGTAATGGAAACTTATCTACCTTTGTGATCTTGTAATTGAATTTAATTTAAAACAATATTGTTTTAGGTTGTGTGCACATAAGCTACATGCCACAAAAGCAATGCTAAGAAATAGAGGCACTTGAG
Source organism: Allium fistulosum (assembly GCA_030737815.1). Lineage (NCBI taxonomy): Eukaryota > Viridiplantae > Streptophyta > Magnoliopsida > Asparagales > Amaryllidaceae > Allium > Allium fistulosum. The sequence goes on from CM060904.1 coordinate 647,869,910, forward strand.
GAATGCATCTGCAGATTAGAAGTATTACGAAATGAAATAAACCAAGCCTGTCATTGGTTAAGTATTTATGTGAAAAAGCCAATCGGATTAACCCACCAAACCGATCTCTAATCCATATTTGAGCATGTTGTTTGCCTTGTTAGAATGGATGTTATTTCGTAGAAAGCCAAGTACATGTTTACCTTGTACGTTTGTAATTGCAACCTTTTATGTTGGTTAACCATATGTATGTATGTATGATATGGTCATAAGCTTGTACTGCAAAAACCGTGTAAACATAATTTGAGTTTGAATTTATTTCTAGATTTCGCATATAAAGAATAATGATATAAAGTCATAATTAGATGAACATTATTTGGATATATATAGTTGTGAATGTTAGATTATAGACATAAATAACCTTTGATAATGCCAAAGTCAACTTCTTTTGACTATTGTAAAAGAGTTTCTACAATGTTTGAAATGTGTTTATAATCTATTTTTTTACAATATCTACAAGACATTGTGGAAAGATTGTTAAATAACATATGAGACTTCTATTACGATTGAAAAATGTTGTGAATATACAATCCACAATGGTGTATGCAACTCTAAGTAAATGTTGTAGAAAGTAATTTTTTTTGCAACTGTGGATATAACAACGGCGAGCTAAATGTTGTTAAAGTGTTATAACAACGTTTATTGATCATTATAAAATACCTTTTTTCCTGTAGTGCATTCATGGCAAGATTTATATTCAGGCATGGCATCTAATTAAAAAATATTACTACTAAATATAGAATTGCAAATATAGAAAATCTATTACCATATCCATCGCATGTCCAATAAAATATTTAATAATCTAGTTTTCTTATGGAATATTTACTGTAATAAACAAAAATTATCCTAGACTATTTAGATGTATAACTATGAATATAACTCTTGTTGAGAACATACACTACCATATAATCCAATTCATTTCAAGACAACGATTCTTTAGTGTAAGCCATTATGATCAAGTTTCTTCTCTCTCACAAATAAGGTTATCTTAGGAAAAGGCGACAACACTTTCTTTTGCTTAAAACGACTTTATGGATTTACATTATTTCATTAAGTATTGGTTGGTCCTTTATGTTTCTTATAAGTTATACATCTATTTATTCATGTCTGTGCCAAGCCATTATGATCGATGTTAGGTATGGCTCGCTTTGGAAATGGAGTGTGCGTGGATTGGATGGTTTAAAGTCCAACATCGTAGGATATTTGAAAAATCATGGTATATATATGAGATTGATGACATGTAACATTGAGGGTTCCTTTTGTTACATTGTATTGTCAGGACCAGATTATATGCCGATGGGAGACGATGAAGGAATGTTTAATCAGAACGTCGGCATATGAGACTTCGACTGTTGGCTCTAGCTAGACACAGTGAAGCATACGCGTACGTAACGCTAAAATACTGAAACTCAACATGGTATCAGAGCTCCATGGTTCAAGAGACCAGTATGATGCAACGTGATCAAAACATGGGTCCAAAGCGGCTTGAGCATGGGTTGTTCATTAAGGTGGAGATAGTTAAGCAGTCTAGCTTCTCCTGTTTATGAGAATTCGAAGTAGTAGCCTAATCCCACTACGAAGAGGACTTGGTATAATTTCAAAGGTGATTTGAGCAATACTCGCCAGTGTGGAGGTTGTTAGGTGTGGCTTGCATTATAAACGAAGTGAGTGTGTGGATTAGATGGTTTGAAGTCCCAATTCGCAAGATATTTGAAGAAATCGATATATATATGAGATTGGTGACATGTAACATAGAAGATTCATTTTGTTACAATGTGTAACCAAGACCAGATTATATGCCCGATCGGAGGCGATGAAGAGACGTTCAATCGGGATGCTAATATAGGAGACTTCGATCATTGACTTCGGCTAGACACGGTGAAGCGTACGCGTATGGAACGTGGGAATGCTGAAACTCAACAATTAACAACATCAACCTTTGATAATTTGTACAACTCATATGAAGCGGTCATTGTTATCCAATAAGTAATGGACAATCATTTGCTTTCTTATGATATCTTTTTATAACAGTCATCAATTAATATATTGGAATCAGCATGTAATGTATTATAGATATAAGATACCTTTTGTTGCCTATACTTCTTAAACATCTTTTGAAAAGCCTTCATTGTTTTGGTTGTGATTTTTGCTAATTTAATTGCGAATGTAAATATGATTTCTAAATCTTATACCTGTTCTTTATAGGTAACTGGACTTCCTCGGTGTAAACAAGTAGCAACATGTCGTAGAAAATTAGCGATGTGAAGTTCTTTTCTATCTGTAACTACTTTTATTTAAATATATAGGATTTATATTTAGTTCTTTGGAAGGACTCAACCTCAGCACACATGGATAATGCATTTTTGGCCTATGAAAATATGAACAAATACATGCCATGTTCTTTTTCATGGAAGTAGTTATAATTACTATATCACCATAAAAATTAGTTGATGTACACTTATTTATTTTCTTTTTGCTTATAGATATAAGATAATGATTTTTTTTAACTTCATAACATGGTCCATTTTATGACTGATAATAGTGCTCCAAATTTGGGAAGATCATTATGTATGACTAGTGTGAACCCGTGCTTCGCACACGGAATCATACAATTTAATTAGCAATTTCTCTGTAGTTATGTCATTGAAATTCATGACTCATGTATGCATATTTTGTATATCGATGACAAAGGATGAAGAGATGGTTGAAAAGCAGTAGTTGTATTTGAGTGAAAATGAGTATTAAAAAAGCGAACCACAGTAGGAAATGTAGACAGATTTGTAAAATTCATGCTTGCTGTGTCGGACAAACGCATCTAACAAATGCATGGGTTGTTACCCTGCATACAACTAATGATTTTCGTATGTGGACATTGTTGTATATTTTAAAACTTGCACATGCACAACATAATGTTTGAAGGTTGAGAATTCCAAGGATATATACAAAGACAACAAAACAATATAAATACAAAGTGTATTCCATGCATAAATATTTTATTTAACATACAACTAAGTTGTTGTCATGTAGTCTTGGAATAGCATGGGATATAATATGGTGAAAAATAATAAATCATACTCAGGGATACAGTGGTAGTTTAGACATATCAACTTCTACTTGGTTTATACTTTAACTACATACTTCTAATTTCAACAAAGTTTAAAGTTTGATTTTATTGGGAGAAAGTGTTATGTTCTACTTGTTCTCTTTGTAAAAGTATTGCAATGATCTAGAAATAAAACTTCAAGATTCAGCAAAAAAATTATTGTTAATATATGCTAGTTTAGTTGATGTAGTTAATGACGAAATCATCAAAGATTAGACGACAACATTAACATTGCTACTGAGTTATGTCATATGCCATAGCACATCATAGTCTCATGTTATTAATTTCATGCCTAAGAATAAGGTAGTCCAAATAACGGTAGACATTTGATATTATCCAATATTCATGAAAAGACTATAGATAATTTTATCGTATGTGTAACAGTAGTCTAACACCAATACTATAAAACGGAGAAATATTACTAAGTAACCATTAGACACTATCCACGAAGCCTCCATGGCCAACGAATTGGGCTGATTGGTTCTATTTTGCTACACGGATTATTAATATTGTACCTGCATATTTTGCGGACATGTGTTAGTTTGATGGAAAACCTATTAATGGTTCATGAACCAAAACTATGGACATAAGGTGTACATAATTACCACTTTCAAATCTTTTCCGTAGAAGCTACAGAACCTGCAATTTTGCAAATATCAACGTCATTGTAATAGGCACATTTTCTCAAAAAAAAAATCTTTTATAAAATAAGCTTTATTTCGAACTAAAACCCAACAATAATACATACATACATAACATAGGTAGAAACTGCAAATAGAAGGTCGGAAAGTCCTAGCAATACAAATAAATAACAAAGCAAACAACCATCTTTGCAACATTAAATCATGTTTCCCTTTGTCAAAAGCTTGGATTTTGCACTATAAGCAGCTATCCAAATGAGCAGTTGGTTTTATTGAACTTTAGTGCTTAGAACCCCATTCCACATCAATTGCATGCTACACATCCATAAACCTACAACATAAAATTTGTAATTCTAATTACATTATGACTTAGATATTAAGTAAATAATAGTTATCTACATATTTTACAATTTGAATTCATGGAAGAAATCATTCATCTTGGACATTTCATTATTAAATTTATTTTCAAATACCTTAACTATAAAATGTTACCCTCATAGTTTAATAAAGTAATTAAGCTTGAAGAGTTGTATTTTTCTAAGCCCGTCAATTGATACCTAAAAAAACCTTAAATCCATCTGAATCCATATCTGAATAGCGGATAAATATCTGATATTTGAAAAAACAGAAATGGATGCGGATATGGAGGCAACCGCATTAGAAAATTATTCGTTCATTTTTTTGTTAAGATTATAGTGTGTTTGTGTTTTTGTATTTTTATTACAATGAAAGATGAGTTTATTATTTTCTTACATTAATAGTTTATATTTATGTGCATTCAGTATGTAGTAACTGCTCAAAACTATTTGTTATTATCATATTGGTCTAATTTTTATATCTTTATAACTAATGGGATAGAAAAAAACATTATGTTAAACTAAAATTTCCTATTTGTATTTCTTGATTTATTGATCGTTGGCGGATAGGATAATTATCTAATATTTGTCCATATCGACGGATGCGAATATTCAATATTTAAAAATTATTTCGGATTCACATATGGATATAGCACCATCCACATATAAAAGTATCCATTGACGTGCCTATATTTTACTATTATCTTCAATTGATTAAAATTAGGAAGTTATTAAGGAATCCACACGATAATAAATCAAAACCTTAAATTAATTAAGGATGCAAACTATAATAAAAATTCACAAAGTCGGCTTGGGTGCATCATATTTCTATGTATTTGAAAAAGCCATGTTTCGAGAGATGGGTGAATAATAAAACAAAAGAATTAAGAATTAAAAAACTTAATTGTTCGTATTAAGCTACTAAAGAATGAAAAGTGCTTAATTCAAATAAACGGTGTTGGAAATAAACAAAAATAATACTTACAAAAGCATGTTGTTCCAAAAATCTTACATGATGTAGAAGAGTAGTGTTGCTATTCATTGACAATCTGAAGAAGTGAAGGGCGGCGATTTCTTGTGGCCGCCTGAAGAAGAAGCTCGCTAAGTTGTCCGGTGCAATTTTGCACGAAGAATAATTCCGAGTTTGTAATTGTTCGTATTAAGCTAAAAAGAATGAAAAGTGCTTGATTCAAATATAACATCTACTATTCATATTCATGGTTTTTTGATAGTAAAACAAAGTCCAAAACTTATTCAAAATAAGTAGAAAATCGTATATATAATTATAATGTAGATTTTTACTAAGATGTTTGATGAGAAGATTTTGACTAAGATGAAAATCCTATGAAATTATAATAAAAAATCATCGTAAGGGAGATATATTCCTAAATAAGTTTGCTTTAATATCAACTGATTAGGAGAAATTTTATAACCTGATGGAAAAAACAATTTTACTATGCTAAAACATGCATATTTATTACGAAACTGAGTGCAAATTAATCATTTCCATGATAAAACCAGTAAATTCCCTTCATGCTTCATATATCATGATTGCTAAGTAATACATCAAACACGTTCAGGGCATAGATGGAATAATGCAAATGTATGGGAGGAAAAAAGCATGCATTACCTTTTTGTACAGTGCTAGAGTTATTGGGCACTGAAAATTCTAGACCATATCAACCTGAATTTAATATAATGACAATAAGGGTATCCAAAATGTTACCTGAACATATAGTTGCATCTAATGGCGAAGTGGTTATATTTACAATGGAGAAATAACTTACCAGACCATGAAGAAATTATATGCAGGTATGATATGGGAATGAGTTGCACAAACATGGCTATGATATTTCCTTTTGATGGAATCTTCTGTTTGGACAATGATTCGCTCTCAGTAACTCATCACTTACCTTAATTTTTGTAAGTCTGCCTTAACAACTGCTAAAAAAATCCATTGGTCATTTTCTAGAACAAAATATTGTCATTATATTTATCCAAGCAAATATACGTTTGTGTATATAACAACCACAATTATATAACAATAAACCAAGGCACAATAGACAACTTGCATAATTTACAACTACTACGAATTGAAAAATAATGATCATATTTTACAAAAATTATCATGCATTATTTGAAATTAGTGGTGTCCATCTAACCTTAGGTGGAGCAGGAATGTAAAAATGATAATCGAACAGAAGAACACAAATTCGTAACCCACTCGAAAATTAATTCAAAATCATACGATTAGGATATCTATCATAATAGTTTAGTAAGCACTCTTTTTCTTAGCTTTCATATATGAAGGACGAATTCGGAAATGTGGTTGGAATTGCTAAAATGTCAGTTAGCGCGAAAAGATTGAATAGTGGTTGTACTATGCTGTTAGCCCATAATTGTGAGGCAATGAAGATATAAATTTGTTGAATTCATATAAAATAAAAATGAACAAAAAAGGAGAGGACTAAGGACGTATAAGTTATGGCTAATTATAGCAGTTCACATAAGTTCCCTTTTAATATAAAAGACTTAAATAGAAATATAAATTAACATAGAAACCTATGTTGCATTGTTGTATGTACATTTCATAATTTCAATTGTAAGTTCATACATACCATTAAAGAAGCAAATTGTACAGTTTTAACAGTCATAAATATTTATGAAAAAAGTATCCAAGGATGCAGAATATGATAAAAAGTAAAAATCTTTGAAAAAAGAAGAAGAACACACGTCTATTGAGAATCAAAATACATCAAAATTAGACAAAATTTGGTTCTTACAGTATCAAATTCAGCATTTTTCTACTATTTCATTTTAAACTTGAAAACAATCTACCAAGTTTGAAACACCCCAACTAAAAATACACAAAATGATCTCATAATATTTTTAATTCAAGTAACATTAAAATCATTGTAGTTAAGATATGTTGACTTAACATATTTGTTGTGTCAATGATGTGCTACTATAGTCCTATCTCCCTTAGATATAAATGCTGTCAATTGGAATAGCAATATCCATATCAGCATAGGCATATTCAGCACCATTGATTCTTAAGAGGAAGAGAGTGAGAAAGAAATTAATTAAAAGGAAATAATCAATATGCAATTCCATTTTATTTGTATTCAAACTTGTGGATTAAATTTAGAAAGCACTAATTAGTAATTAGTTCCTTTTAATTAGACCTAATCATACTCTATTATAAATGGGGAAAAATTTGTGTAAATTGACAAAACAAAAGATATTAAAGATCTTGTTATATAAATTTATTTCTTTCTAGAAAGAAATCATATTCATAAGGATTAAGACTCACAAAACTGAAATTTACCTATTAAATTAAATACTTTTTCTAACAGCCTATGTATCTGTAGTAGAATAACCTATAAAGATGGAAATTTTTTTTGATGATTATATCACACAGATAAGCTGACCAACATTAGTTATGAATAATTTTGATGTTGGTAGAAAAATCTATGACAATTCTATTGATGATTTTCACACTACATAATTTGTTGCCTAAAATGAATATAGGTTAGACACACAAAACATGATGCATGCTCTAAAAAAATTGCTATCAACTCATGTCAGATGACAACGTTTAATGTTATGGTTGATACATAACATACATGCAGACATGTAGTCATAACCAATACTAACAGTACCTGGTAACGTTCGCTATCGTAAACTAAAATCAAATTACTCATGAATTGCACAACTAAAAATAATTCTCTCTGAAACACAACAGTGCTTATGGCACAGGTTTCTGTCCATGAAAACACAACAGTGTTGTCTTTAATATATTGAAACATGAATTTTGTTTCAAATAATTATTTGTTCAATAGCATATGGCATGCAACCTTTAAATTTAAATGCATTTGGAATGCACGCAATAACCCATGAGGACCTATGTTTCTTGTCATTTGTAGATTCACATCATGCAACAGAGCACAGATAACAGTATTACTCAAGGTTCAAAATTCCGTTTTCCGATTCTGTTTCGGTCGTTGAGAAATTTGAAGTTTTTGGTTCCGTTCCGGAAATTTCGGAAATTCCGTTATAATTCCGGTTTGAGAATTCCGGTGTATTTTTCTATAAATACATTAAAGTTATGTTCGGTTCGATTTAAATAAACTAATTTTTGAGTTTTCTAAAAGTTAAAACGAATAGGTTTTGACTTCAAAAAAAAACAAAAAGTAAAAAGACATCTTATTTAAGTCGATCAAAGGGACCTTAATAAATATATTTAGTACTCACAAAATTTTACGGTGCTTCCGTAGTATTGTACGCATGGTACATGCTTTGACAAAGAAACACACAAATATATTGCTGGCACTAGCTTGAAACCATTTTATCTAATATATTCTATTAATCCAACCCAGCCCAAGTATCACCAAATAAAAATTACTCTAGTTCTTGAACAGTACGGTTGCGAAGTGGAAAGCTGGAAACCCAACTCTCTCTCTCTCCCTTTCTTATTTCATGAAACCATGCCCAAATCAAATATCTAACAAATCCATGTCAGGAGGAAAAAATTCAATTGCTGGTCGAATCCAAGTCAACATCGCCGTACTGCTAGGAATCGGGGAAGCTTTCTTCAATGGAGGCGTTTTTTAGTTTATATGTCAAATTTTTTATTTGTTCAATACCAAAACGAAACTTTGATGAAATTCCGGTCCGGTCCGGCCTACGCCGGAACCGGTATGGGATCGCCGAAATTTCGGCATGCCGGGCGGAATTTAAATCCTTGGTATTACTTCTCAAATCTTCCACTCCTTACTTCTTGAGAATCTAAGCTATCGTCCAGCTATAAAAGGTAAGAGTAATGTTAGCATCTAAACAAACCATAAAACTATGATTAATTAGGTAAAGTTCACTTAGCTGAAAAACTCAACAAATATGTGAATAAATTTATGCATATAAATTTTTATAACCCAATATACACTTCTCAAGGGTGAAGAAAAATCTAGACATTTAGATGTTTTGTGGTCAGTATTTCCTTTCAGTTACTGCGAATGTTATATAATTTAAGAACAAAAGTTGAAGACTAAATACACAATCAAGTGGTATTTTTGTAAATTTAATGCTGTTAACGATGCAAATGTTGTTAAGGATAGGTTCAAAGAATAGAGCTGCTGAAGCAGTGTATATATACTTGTTGGTCAGAGTATTAAATAATGTGGGATAGACTTTAAGTAATTACATGTAAGCTCTACTATTATTGAAAACGTTGATAATATCTTAATTTAGATCAAATTATATATCATTTTAATATAAAAATGAAGAGAGAAAAAACTTCACATTTAAATTGTAGAAAAGTATGGAAAGTTTATTACATGTAAGCTCTACTATTATTGAAAACGTTGATAATATCTTAATTTAGATCAAATTATATATCATTTTAATATAAAAATGAAGAAAAAAAACTTCACATTTAAATTGTAGAAAAGTATGGAAAGTTGATACGGAAAAACATACATACATAAATCCATATACGTTATATTGCATGAAAAGAGCATACTGAAGATAGTAACAGAAACATGTAATGCTGATTGCAGTAAATCAAAACCGTATAAATAGTTTGTTGGCAGATATACAATTGTATTATTACAATCGTAATATATTTGAACTTGAATGTTTACAATATAGAGAAGCCATGAAATGCAGTTAATAATAACTGAATTAAGTTGTAGAGGTATAAGATTTCATTGTTGGGAATCATAGGGTAATATATGTTCTGTGAATATAGGTGCACAGCTTCAGAGGTAATAGTTTCCATTATTTTATTTCAATGATTTTTTGCCTTTTCCTGGTTTCACCACTTTGGTATCATTATCAGCATTATCCTGCTGTATGGATGTAACTCCGCTGAATCAAAAATTGCATTACAATGTCAACACAATGTACAGTTCAAGTATTAAACGTATAGCGTGGAAGTGGTAAATGTAACAGCTGAAAAATAGATCGAAGCAGAGTGAAAGTAATGATTGATTTCATTTTTGAAAAATTGTACAGTTGAACTGGTATCGGAATTGAAAAAGGTAACCTCCACATGAATCTTCTAAAAAGTGGAAACTAAATATTAAAAAAATTCAATGTTATAAATAAGTAAAACTAACCAAAAAAATTTAAAAAAAGCAAAGCTTCTAAATTCAATATTAGCAAATAGAGTAATCCTACAGTTTGAAACGTCTTATTTTACAATTACAGTTCAAAATTTATGATAGTCGAAACGTGTAAATTAGACAAAATGTAACGCTCAAAATTTGCCAACGTTTTATGTGAAAATTAAATATACAAAGAAAATAATTCAAGATGTTGAAATACAAAATAGTTAATGACTAAATGGAGGTTGAAACCTATGGTACCATACTGTATACAATGGCAAATGATTGATTGCTAAAGTAGTGACTTATCAAAGAATGGTAACTACATGAGACAACTTTTACTATCTACATAATATGGACAAGTTGTTATAACAATAATCAGCAATATAAATGACAAAGTCTCATTCAAAGTTTGCACAGTTGAATCCTACATCTAGGATATTCATGTTAAGTTCCCAATGGGTGAAGGAATGATGAATTGGGAACAATAGTTTCACTACAAAATCAGAAGCAGCAAACCAATAACATCCCTAAAGTCATAAAATTAATCAGATTGGAATAAAATACAGACTCAAGCAGTCCACAAGCCATTGTAAAGCAAAAAAAATTTCAAGTATATTAGGGTAGTGGTTAACTTGTCAACATTATATATGTTGTTGAAAATGTACATGGGTAATAGGCAATTTATAAATGTGAAACGTGTAAGTTAAGTAATATTGAGAAATAATTTCAAATACCACATTTTAAAGATAGAATGAAGGCTATGTCTACACATTTCTACCTTAGGCGGGCATGAAACATTAAACATTGCTTACGATATAGCGAATTTAAAATTAAACCAAGGTTCTATTTAAAGTTAAAAATCCAACATAATAAATTTCATTATCCGTATAAATGTAGAATGGTAAGCGAACAGCATCATGGCGAAGAATAATTCCAAATCAATGAATGATCCAAAACATGTGTAGCATACAGTAAAGAAAATCCATACAGGAATGAAGAAATTTTTTAAAAAAGTAGACAAACATGTTTAAATGTAAAATTTTAATGCCAAATTTTTTTAGAATGAAAATCCCAAATTTGTAGCTATGCTAATAGAATTTTAAATGTTAAAGATTTTAATTCAACAAAACTGAAAATAAGAAGTATACATTCTTAGTAAGTTTTAAACTAACAACAAAAAAATAAAAAATAAAAAATAATTAAAAGAAAAGGTTATAAATACAATATTATCAAATAGAATAATTCTACGTTATAAAACATTCAATTTTACATTCACATTTCAAATGTTATGAAATTCAAAATTTAAAGCTATGAAAAAAGAAAATCAAAATGAGGAATTTTACTTTGTATTTATACATTGGAATCGATTATGATTCTTGATAGCCTTTAAAAATCGGTTCAAAATTTTACAGTGTATTTTACAGTACATTATCATAGTTCTTCTCTTAAAGCAGACAAAATTTAAGCGGCCATGTAAATATTATATGTTCATGTATATGTTGTTATACATTTTGAATGTTGACCGTAGCCTATAGGTAGGTTGTAGAGATAATCTAAATAGCCCAAGCATGTTTGTACACTAACCTAAAAGCAAATCTTAGCCAATTATAAACAGACACTACTCCACACTTAACAAATGTATCACCAAGCTAGTGCTAGTAGTCCTCAAATATTCAGACAAATGATCGTTATTAATATTTCTTGCATAATTTTATTATACAAAACAACCAGATCTGTGCATATTTCATGTCCAGGTTGAGCCTAGGTATAGAAGTTGAAAGCCATATGTAAACCACACAAAACCATCTGTGCAACTGAACACAGAAAATCAAATCATCTCAGTTGAAACTAAAATTTGACAATCATGGTTATCAGGACCTCACAAATAGCTGAAACATATATATTACCTTGGAAACTATTTGTACAGCTGATTCAAATTTTTAAGCAAAATATACCCGTAGGAGAAATTTAGATAGTAATTATTTGATCCAAAGTTACCTGAAAGTTGTTTCCTTTTTTCTTTCTTTTTTCTTTTTTCTTTTTTCTTGTTATATTTTGTTTTTGCTTTTGCTTTTCAACTTTATTAGATACACAAAAGTGGTATATTTTATCATTGTTTGAATGTCAAATTAGGTTGTAGATGGCACTTGTTATGAGCATAAACACTGTAATAATATTGAAATGGAAAATAACTAAGATACAGGGGGAGTAAATAAACTACTGAACCTGCAATATTGAACAGCCTGGTGAATGCTTGTTTTTCTGAATTTTTGATAGCTTGTGAGAAGCTGCCATTTTGGAGATCTAGTCACTGATGCAAATAATATATTATATTTTGAAACAGTTAACCACCTAAATGATATTGTTCGCTGAAGGAAAATGCAAAAAATTATTAGATTTTGATTTAGTACAAAGATTAAGTTGTAGGAGGGTTCAATCAAGTCAGTGATGTAATAAAAATTACAAATCAAAAGATCAGGATCTGTAAGTCTAAATGACAGTAGGAAAATGCAATGAATTCACATATTCATATCACTCTTACCATCCACTAAGATATTCTAAAGCATCCACATGATCAATTTATTCAATATTTTAGCCAAAACTATTGTTTTAAGCTCAAGTATTATATCGATATGTGCAAATCTAAGATTCTACTTCAGTGGCGATTGGGATTATATATACAAATCCGGCAACAACTTATTAATATGCGAACACAACAATCATCGTACAATACATACAGCTGAACAATGATTATTCGATTGACAAAACAGATATTCAATGTCGAAAACATAATTTTACGAATAGACATACCCGATTTTTTGTCCATACGCAGAAAGGAGGAGTGTGTCGGCAGGGCTGAACGGATGAAGAATCAAGCTATTGGTGGGAAAGCGACACCAAATCGACCCAAAAGACGGCAGGATGTAAAGTAAGGTGGCGGACATGGGGTAGCAGTTCGGATGCTAAACACCGATGGGAAATCCGCGACAACGGGGAAGATTGCGGTGATAAATAGCCTTCGCCGAAACCTACTCAATTAGAATTATTCACGTCAGTAGGGGAGGTAGCTATTTTTATCTTTGGGCATTTCGTGGGCATCAAATTAGCGGACATTGGGTATTATGATGATTAGGGTTAGGAGAGAAGAGAAGAAAGCGAATTTTGTTTTTCTTAGATAAAATGAACGGGGAGGGTAAATTTCAAGTGATAGAAGGAAAAATTAGCGACAGTTCGTTTCAGAAAATTGCGTAGAGGACGAAATTTTTTAAGACTGTTCAGTTGCCAAATTTCAAGGAGGCCCGTGTGAGCTTGAAATTGAACTCACTAATAATAATATAGTATAGATACCTGTTTGATGGAATAACGGTAAAAAGAATGAGTGTTTTTCTATTCTTTTTAATTATTACATTCCCGAAGATACGTATATTTGACATATTCTATAATTTCAAGAATGAAGCATCCCTTTGAATTTTTCGAAAGGTTCAGTTGTAGCTATCTCTCTTTTCTAATCCTTCTTTTATATTATTCATGGTTTCGACAAAGTTGAAACGAAGACTGATGGTTACAAAAAAAAATTTAACCGGCCCAATAACATCAAGTGACTTTTAACTAATTATATGTTGTTACCCCGCCTTTTGGCAAGGCCGTGACACCAAAAAATTGACTAGAAATCAATGACAGTCCATCCTGTAGTACGGTTACATCACAAGTTCACCATGGATATCGATGAATTTTGTCCGAGTCCGGATTAGGCTACAATTGATAAGACACGTCAAGGAAAGCCATAAGAGCCAGCATTCCAAATCTCAAGTCAATCCGAGTTCGTACGCCCAAGATACCATCGATGCAAGTGAAGGACATAGCCTTGTGTTCGTCTCCATATGGTTCGTATCCATCAAGGTCGACTCCATCAAGATTGACTCCATCCCCTTCGTATCCCTCAGAGCAAACCCTTAGCTCGAATCTATCGTCCCTGCATTACTTCGAATCCATGAGAAGTACCATTGCTTCGACTCCATCAAAACACCCTCAACGTTCGAATCCATCCAAGGCCTCCCGTGGTTCGAATCCATCAGAATATTTCCAGCTTCGAATCGATCAAAGGGAAGGTCTTCGAATCCATGCAGTTGAAGCCTTCAAATCCATCCAGACATAGTTGCTTCGTATCGATCGAATGGAACACGTCACGATCGATACGAACGAACCCTTGTTCGAATCCAGGTATGATCACTGTCTTCGAATCCATCAAGTCAACGCAGCTAAAACCATGGATTCGACCTAGTCAACTCGGAGCAAAAGTCAGATCGATACGAAGAAGGCGCACCACGTCAACACCTTCGCTCACCAAGTCATCGATTCGACCCTATCGATTCGAAGGGGATCGATTCGAACAGATCACATCAACCAGAAATGAAATCTTGAATCGATCATAACTTGAGATCTATAAGTCCAAATGCTATGAAATTTTCACAGAAGCTTAAGCACGTGATGAAGAATGTACACACCAAATTTCAGCTCGATTGGACTCATTCTTGATCGATTCGAACCAAGGGTCGAATCGATCCCAAAGTGGGCCCGGATCTCCAGATTTCGGCCATGTGGGCCCCCTCACATACCAGAACTGGTCTCCCCTCATTTTAGGCGAAATATCAGCCTCCTACACCTATAAATAGAGCCCCTGGTCATTCAGAAAAGGGGTCAGACATTTTTGAGAGCTAACGAGCGCCCAGACTCTGCCAGATTTACTCAGAATCACCACCGCTTCCTTAGATTCAGATTATAATCATATAATCAGTTGTACTACGTTAAAAGAAATTGTAATCATCAAGTGAACATCAATAAAATCATCATCTTCAGAGTGGACGTAGGCAAGTTCGCCGAACCACTATAAATCTCGTGTTTCTGTTCATTATTTCTGAACTGTGATACTCTGTTTGCTTAGATTTGAGATTTGTGTGTGAATATTGTTGATTTATATTCATACACTGGTGCTTTCACAATATTCGGGGTTTGTGACCAATTTTGGCGCAAACACTTTGGTGCTCTCACTGAGAACTGAACTCAGGAGTTCCATCATTTAGAAGTTGAATTTGAAGACTTAAGAGTTCAGATCTGAGAAGAATCATGACAAGACAAACAAGTAGAAGACATAGGCCAGAACAAAGTCAGCACGAAGGGAGTCAAGAGGCTTCTTCAGGAGCAAACCAAGCTTCAGTCTTCATCACCAGGGATGAGATGGAGGCAATGATGAAGAGACAGGAGGAAATGATCCAAAATTTGCTTCAACAGATTGGACAACTTGGAGCGCAAAATCAAGGAACGACCAGAATCCAGAACGGAGCAGGACCATCTGGCGCAGCGCCGGAGCTGGGGGCATACACTTAGGACATGTTGATCCGAACCTGGGAAGAGAGACAAGGACATCCGAGCAACCTGGCGGCAATAGAGGGATGAACGCTCAGCCAGGGGGGCAGACACCCGAAAGCTCACACGGACTCGGGGGGCAGATCGAGCGAACAAGGACTACAGCTTGGAGACAATGATAGATTGGCAGAGATGGTCAGGCGAGCCATGAGAGGCGGATTAGTAAAAAAAGATCTTGAAGACGTGAACAAGAGTCCCTTTTCTCCTGCGATTAGGTTGGCTAGGAACCCACCAGAATTCAAGCTGCCAATAGTAGAAAGGTATGATGGGAGGACAGACCCTGCGGTCCATCTAACGAGGTATATAAGGCACATGGAAGTGCTGGGGGCATCACCGGAAGTCATGTCCCGATGCTTCCCATTATATTTGACAGACATAGCAGCTTTATGGTTCAGACAGCTAGAGAGCGGCTCCATCGGGACATGGACCGATTTGATTGAGAAATTTATGAGGCAATTCAGGGTTCACATTTCAAGACCCAAGAATGTGATGAGTTTGGCAACGCTAAAACAGAAAGCTGGAGAGTCTTTGAGGAATTTCCTTACGCGATTCAATGCAGCAGCAGCATCGGTGTATCGGCCAGATCCATCCATGGTTATGATGGCAGCTGTGTCCGGAATAGCTGACGGCACAGAGTTCAAAAATTCATTAACTAAGGATCCGCCTATGGATATAGGGGAATTCTATCACGAGGCAGAAAAGTTTTTGCGATTGGAAGATGCTAATGCTGAAAGAGAAGAAGGAGAGGGAATAGAAGTTTATTCACTTAAAGACAAAAAGCCTCTCGAAAATGATTCAGGCAAGGATAAAGGAAAACGAAAGGCTGAGGACAATGGTGACAGGTCAAAGCGACTACGGAGAGAGCCACGATTCACCACTTATTCAGAGCTGAATGAGAGTTTGGAGCGAATCTACCAAGATACACGAGAGCAAGTTCCCTACCGTAGGCCAATACGAAGGGATCCCACTGTTGACGAGAGGAAATCAGGCAGATACTGCTTATTCCACGAACTGAATGGTCATAACACTAACGACTGTAGACATCTGAAGGATGAGGTGGAAGGGCACATCAGGAACGGTATGCTACTTCAGTATGTGAGAAGGCGAGCTCCAGCAGTGGAGCCAGAGCAACCACCGTCTACATCAGCCAGGGGTGCCCCCGAGCCGGGACATCGTATGATTATCAATTAGTTGAAATAACGATGGACAAGTCGTAAACCTCTCACCAACACGGGTAAGTCATTTACACATGTGCGAGATCACGAGCGGTCCATAGGCATGCTCTGAATGACTATTAACGCTATCGTTGTGGGAGTTTACACTTCGACATCCTTGTTTTGCTTTTGTTTCATCTTGATTTGAATATTTGAACTTGATTTTTTTTAAATTTTTTCCGCTAAAGACTTATTTTCAATGAAAAAATGCTACTTGTGATTTCATAACGGCTAAGCCACTTACACATGTACGGGATCACGAACGGTCCCTAGGCATGCTCTGAGATGGCGATATACCATTGCAACAAACAATCCGGGAATTCACCCGAACGTGAAACCTGGTATTGATGATACTAAGTCCCTCCTCGGGCACACTCAATTCGCCTTGAACGGCACCCGACCGCGAACGGTCACAATTCGATCATGAACGATCACACTTCGCCACGAACGGCACCCGACCTCGAACGGTCACCATTAGCCTCGAACGGCACTCGACCACGAACGGTCACAATTCACCTAATACGACATTCGATCGCGAACGATCACATTTTTGCCTCGTACGGCACACGATCGCGAACGATCACATTCCTCTTTCCACGTCACCCGACCTCGAACGGTCACCATTCGCCTCGAACGGCACCCGACCTCGAACGGTCACCATTCGCCTCGTGCGACACCCGACCTCGAACGGTCATCATTCGCCTCGTGCGACACTCGACCATGAACGGTCACAACTCGCCTCGAACGGCACCCCTCACCTCAAATGGCTTGATCACGAACGGTGGTCATTTGGGGCCATGTAGAAATGCTAGATCGCGAACGGTCGCATTCCACCTCAAATGGCTAGATCACGAACGGTCGCCATTTAGGGTTATATAGAAAATGCTAGATCGCGAACGGTCGCATACCACCTCAAATGGCTAGATCGCGAACGGTCGTCATTTAAGGTCATATAAAAACTGTCAAACTCTTCGCAGGTTGTACCACAGGTCATCAACATGATATGAACATCCAACTTATGGAACTACAAAACACACCTCCCTATCGCAAGGCATGTTTTGGGGGCAAATGTTATCCCGCCTTTTGGCAAGGCCGTGACACCAAAAAATTGACTAGAAATCAATGACAGTCCATCCTGTAGGACGGTTACATCACAAGTTCACCATGGATATCGATGAATTTTGTCCGAGTCCGGATTAGGCTACAATTGATAAGACACGTCAAGGAAAGCCATAGGAGCCAGCATTCCAAATCTCGAGTCAATCCGAGTTCGTACGCCCAAGATACCATCGATGCAAGTGAAGGACATAGCCTTGTGTTCGTCTCCATATGGTTCGTATCCATCAAGGTCGACTCCATCAAGATTGACTCCATCCCCTTCGTATCCCTCAGAGCAAACCCTTAGCTCGAATCCATCGTCCCTGCATTACTTCGAATCCATGAGAAGTACCATTGCTTCGACTCCATCAAAACACCCTCAACGTTCGAATCCATCCAAGGCCTCCCGTGGTTCGAATCCATTAGAATATTTCCAGCTTCGAATTGATCAAAGGGAAGGTCTTCGAATCCATGCAGTTGAAGCCTTCGAATCCATCCAGACATAGTTGCTTCGTATCGATCGAATGGAACACGTCACGATCGATATGAACGAACCCTTGTTCGAATCCAGGTATGATCACTGTCTTCGAATCCATCAAGTCAACGCGGCTAAAACCATGGATTCGACCCAGTCAAATCGGAGCAAAAGTCGGATCGATACGAAGAAGGCGCACCACGTCAACACCTTCGCTCACCAAGTCATCGATTCGACCCTATCGATTCGAAGGGGATCGATTCGAACAGATCACATCAACCAGAAATGAAATCTTGAATCGATAATAACTTGAGATCTATAAGTCCAAATGCTATGAAATTTTCACAGAAGCTTAAGCACGTGATGAAGAATGTACACACCAAATTTCAGCTCGATTGGACTCATTCTTGATTGATTCGAACCAAGGGTCGAATCGATCCCAAAGTGGGCCCGGATCTCCAGATTTCGGCCATGTGGGCCCCCTCACATACCAGAACTGGTCTCCCCTCATTTTAGGCGAAATATCAGCCTCCTACACCTATAAATAGAGCCCCTGGTCATTTAGAAAAGGGGTCAGACATTTTTGAGAGCTAACGAGCGCCTAGACTCTGCCAGATTTACTCAGAATCACCACCGCTTCCTTAGATTCAGATTATAATCATATAATCAGTTGTACTACGTTAAAAGAAATTGTAATCATCAAGTGAACATCAATAAAATCATCATCTTTAGAGTGGACGTAGGCAAGATCGCCGAACCACTATAAATCTCGTGTTTCTGTTCATTATTTCTGAACTGTGATACTCTGTTTGCTTAGATTTGAGATTTGTGTGTGAATATTGTTGATTTATATTCATACACTGGTGCTTTCACAACATTCGGGGTTTGTGACCAATTTTGGCGCAAACATATGTTAAAATTAAAAGACGGTTTAATAAAACAAAGTTTGTTAAACCTTTTTAATAAATTTAATCCAATTAAAACTTTATTTAAATATCCCATTTTAAATCAAGATACCCTTATAATTTTGGGTCTTAAGAGTCAAGTACCTGGATATTTAAGAGAAGTGTCTACCAAACAGTATTATAAATTCCCTTACCATAACATATATATTTATAGCCCGAGTAACCCCAAAATAAAACAAAGGAACTGGGTATTACCAAACAGTATTATATATTCCCTTACCAAGAAAGGTAATACTTAAGAGAAGTATCTACCATCCGGACACATTCCCTGCCCATTTTTAGTTACTTTCGAGCCATTCGAACTAGCGAATTTAAAAAAACGCATTTCTTCTTTTCAAATCCCTTTTTGAAGCAATACTTTATATATTCCTAAATAAACAGTTTTAACAAAAATATCAATTTCGAATTTGCTTTGGGTTTGTTCGAATTCGAACTCGTCTCAACCACACAATGACAAAGAGAATAATTTACTAAGTGCACAATGCCGTTTGCCTAAGCAAACCTCCGATCGTTACTTAGATGATTATTCCAATCATCACAAAACAAATCAGGGCTCATTCCCCGAACCAATCCAAAGAAAGTGTACTTTTTCATTAAAATTTTCTCTTTCAAAAGTATTTATACTTGAAAATGTTGTTAAGTAAACTACTGCCATTATTTCCTAAAATATTTATACTTTAAACTCTTTCAAGTGAAATTAATACTTCCTTTCCCATAAATCGTTTGAAATAATAATATACATCTTTCCTTTTTTATACCAAATCATGCCTTTGGGATTTAATCAAAATCTGTTTTTACCTAGACAAATCTATAACAAAATTCATTTCTAAAATACCAATATTTGTAAAATATCCTCAAATAATATTATTATTACATTCTTAAAACTTTGAAAACCATTTTCCAAAAGCATTGAGATTTAAGTTCTCAAATTCCTTTTATTTATAAAATACATTTTTATAAATAAAATTACTCCCGTCAAAGGAAATCATTTCTCAAATATTTATTTCATAAATATTCTAGCTACCTTTTTCACAAAATAGCACTTATTAAAACCTAATTTTATAAAATCAACTTTTATATAAAATCTTTCCTCAATATTTAGTTTTAAATATTTATCAAACCGACCGTTAGGGAGGTTTGCTTACTGTCACTAGCCAAAATCAATTTCTCTGAAGCAAAAATAAAGGGGCCGCTATTTTGTTTTTGTTCCCGTATACTTCTCCCCCAAATTTTCTCTTCGTCACCGCGTATTCTCCCTTTGAAAATTTCACCTCTATTTTCTCCGGTCAATCTTCCCCTTCCGTCTCCTATTTATTTCTCCCTAAACCAAATAAAACCCTAACCCAGTACGAGATATTGTTCCACAAGCTCCTCATCTCGAACGCTCCTCCTCTCGACCATCACCTAGTTGTTCGACCACGCTTCTCGTCACATCACCAGGTTCTTAAAGTTTATTCTTTTTTTAATTGCCAATTGAATTTGTTATTGCGATTATCACAGTTGTATAAGCTGATGTCTAACTTTTGGATGTGCTTGTACACAGTTCTATAAGCTGATTTTTATGCTAAACTATTGTGATTTAATTCAATTAGAACTCCTGATTAGAATTCAGGTTAAGATTAAAATTAAGTACTGTTTGAGAACTGAATACGTTAGGCAAAATTTTGATAGACTTGGCTCAAATTTGAAGTTCTGCTATAAAATGTGAAAAACAAGGCTGTATATCAATTAAATTAACTAGGAGTTTTGGGTGTGCATATAAAATTGAATGTAAAGACTACAGTTTTTGGCTTATACACAGTTTTAGGTACCTATATGAGATAGGTTTTTGGCTTTGTTCCAATGAATTTGTGTTCTTATTTATGGTTTCACTATCTCTTGCATCCTTCTCAATTTATTTGTTAATAAAGTACCGTCCTCTAAATAAATATAATTACATATTGTTTAATGATCAAAACTGTCATGTATGTAGACTGTAAAGTTTTAGGTACCTGTATGAAATATAATTACATATTTGTTAATTTGTTTTGTGATAATAAATGGTTATTTGATAAATTGCAAATGAGGATCGATGAGAGAACAGCTAATCAATGGTTATTTGATAAATTGCAAATATATACTCTATTATTATCTTTGAATCAATGGTTTCTTAGCCAAATTAGATTTTTTTTTCCTTTTTTTGTATAGATGTTGTTTAAGTGGGAAGACTAAATTTCGGCTTTGCCCTTTGCTCATACAAAGAAACTAATATGATTAGATAATTATCTCAACTTTTTTAACTTGAATTTCTTACATACATACCACAAATGTCTTGTATATGAGTCGTCTGATCTATAATTGGGTATTTGAACTAGCATACATCACACATATTTTCCCACTTAATACTTGGCGTGGAAGAAAGAAACAAAGAAGTTCATAATCATTTTGATAGTTTGTAATCTAGCATGCATAAAGGTTCCATATTTGTTAAAATTAACTAATATTGTTATGGATATAGGAAATAATGTGTCAAAATCAGATAATATTATAAATGAGTGTTCATGAACTGTGGCTCAAAATCCTACTGAGAATTGTATTACAGTTAACAAGTAATTAAATTAGATTAATAGTGATGATTGAAATCCACTAAGATTATTATTATTTAAATAAAAAAATGATTTTTTGTTAGAAGATCTTGTCCTAGCAGCTTATGTGGAACTTGTATTCTGGCAGGAAATCCTACTTTATCATTTGCAGTTGACTTTGTACAGTTTGTTGGATGATTAATTTGCATTTTATGTTGAATTGTCGTGAGAGTAGCCGTACAACTGGGAATTTATATTATGTAAATAATAATACATGCTTACATACATAATATATTTTCAACATTTCTAATTTGTTTTGTGATGTTGTTAATAAAGGTAATTTGTTTATCCTCCATCCATAATTACTTTCAACTCACATATACATCGTACCATTTATTGCTTCAAATGATAAACTGTTCAGATTAGTATGTAACATTTCTGATTGGGGTATACTGTATAACTATGAGAGCATATTCAAAACTATACTAATTTAAAACTTAGCTTTCAATTCAAAGAACCAAGATTAAGTATATGGACAAGATTAGAGAAGCACATCAAATTGTGTTGATGAAATAATAACTCTCTGTTGAATAATAAAGAGCTCGCTCCCAATCCCATGACCATCCCATTTCCTTTTTCCAATCTTATTTTGATTTCCTAGGTTTCATTATTATAAATTTCAGTCTCCTACACGATGTAATTGAAAAAAAAAGGTCTGCTTTAGAAGCAAGGTTCGAGATCTTAGTTTCGGTCTTAGTTTCGGTAGTTTGTAATTTTAGGAATTTTGATCTATTTTACAAATTTTGGAACTTTCAATATTGATATTAAAATGAAGATTGAGACGTGGATGCTAGGGGACAATACCAACTTTTGCTAACTATACAGAAACTTGATCTTATTAATGAAACTGGAAGAACAATTTCATCTGTTAACTTAAGAAAATGAATATGGGTCTTTAGAGTTTATAAATGCAAGTATATTTATAGAGAATCGCTATTCCTCTTAAACTAAAATTTATGATGTACTAATATTCGAACTATATAAAGATACTAGTATAACAATTTAAATGCACTACTCCATACAAACTTAAGCCATTAATTAGTATTCAAGATCACTTTATGAATTCAACTAAAATACTGTAATTGCATGGTGAAAACTAAATCATCAAATGCAACATTAATGTAGCGAAAAACAAAATCGTATGTGCCTTGGAGAAACTGATTTATTTTTCCTTTTTATATAAGCTACATGAGAAATTAAACAAATAATATCACATGAGAAGACCATCAAACATAGGTTCCATCAGCTCATAAATTTCTTTTTAAGTATAGATCACATCTCAGTAAACAAATGTAAAGTAGACGGTTAAGTTCATTCCCATACATCTCGTGCAGCTATAGTGTGCAGGATACTACGAAAATTGGACAAATAAAAAGCATAGGTTTATTTCAGAAAGCAATGATAAAATCGTTTTGAGTTGCACATATTAAAATGACATATCACAATAATGTTTAAAGTGTTGCATTTATGCGATTCATATATGTGTGATGTGAAGATTCGGTAGAGCTATGCATTGGAGAGCATTGGAGTTGATTGGAGGAAGAAGAATTGTCAGAAGAGGTGAAGTTACTACATGCTGAAACTTCCTGCAGACGTCTGACCTACCCAGGTCAAACGTCTGACCCTGGTTCAAATTGTTGCCTGAAACTTCCTGCAGACGTCTGACCTACCTAGGTCAGACGTCTAACCCTGTTTCAGAAATGTTTCCCGAAACATTCTGCAGACGTCTGACCCTCCAGGTCAGATGCCTGTGGCGACGAAAGCTATACTTCCAGTTCCGAATTATGAAGGGCAATTTTGTAAATTCCGGAGCCTGGTTCTCTAAACTGATGGTGCAGATTCTTTTGACGTGGATGGATGATCTAGATCATTTAGGTCACCTATATATTGTCTCCTAATCATCTTCCAAATCAAGAGATTAGGTTTTAATCAGATTTCCAATAATTGTAATCAATAGAAACCTTAACAAAATCAAATTAGGGTTTTCTATTTTGAGTGCTCTATTCTTAATCTCTTCAACTGAGTAATTGATTAGAGAGAGTCTCCACCTATTGTATCTCTCTAATCATTGTATTGGCTTGTATTCTCTGGTGATAATAATAAAAGGGTTATTGGGTCTCCGTGGACGTAGGATCTTCATATCCGAACCACGTTAAATCTTTTGTGTCTTCTGTTTTTCATATTGTTGATTGTGTTCTCATAATTGATATTTTAAGTTGCATTGGTATTCAAATAGACAATACTAGGTCTTGATTTGAAATCGCTTCCGCAGCGCACCGTGGTGTTGAATTGTTATCAATCGCCAATTTTTCACTACAGTTTGGTATCGGAGCTGGTGTTATTGTTCCGTTTGGATATTAATGGCTACTTCAAGTAAATCTATTGGTAGATCTGGGGTCAATTATGGACTTACTCGTTTTGATGGAAAGGGAGACTTTGAAACTTGGAAAATGAAGATGGAGGCCGTATTAAAGAAGGAGAAGACTTTTAAGATAATTTCTGCGCCTGAGAAGCTGAAAGAGTTAGATAGTGAAACTTTAGGAGAGATGGAAGATGAAGCCCTAACTACCATCCAGCTAAGTCTTTCAGATGAGGTTCTTAGAGAATTTTCTCAAAAGAAAACAACAAAGGAATTATGGGATGCATTATCTGATGCATATCAGGACAAGTCTCTCACTAACAGAATAATTCTGCAACAACAACTCTATTCGTACAAGATGAAGCCTGGAGCTGATCTCATGGGGCATGTGGATGCCCTAACCACCTTAGTAATGAATTTGAAGGCAGCGGAAGTTGAAATTACAGATGAGGCTCAAGCGGTAATCCTTTTATGTTCCTTGCCTAAGGAATACACTGCTTTTGTTAATTCTATGATTTATGGTCGTAGTAAAATTAGCCTATCTGATGTTAAAGCTGGACTTCATAATGAAGTGTTGAGGGATAGATTAGCAAGCACTAGTTTAGACAGTGATACAGAGGGCTTATCTGTTCAGAGAGGTAGAAGCCAAAGCAAGTCAAAATATGGTGGAGGTCGAAATAAATCAAGGTCTCAGTCTAGGGGGCCTAATAAATTGACTTGCAATTATTGTAAAAGGCCAGGGCACTTTGTAGCAACTTGTCCCAAGCTTGAAGGTAGAAGAAGAGACCCAAAGCAAGCTTCAGCATCTACCGCTGAGAAGTCAGATACAGAGAGTGATACCGATGTGTTTACAGCTTCTGGCTCTTCTGGGAAGAGCAACTTATGGCTGATCGACTATTGCGCATCCTATCATATGACACCTGATAGGAACTGTTTCTCCACTTAATGGGCAATGATGCTTCTTGCCGTATGATTGGTGTTGGTAGTGTGAAGGTTAGAATGTTTGACGGTGTTATTCGTACTATTACAGATGTTAGACATGTACCTGATTTGAGAAGAAGTTTGATATCTATTGGGGCTCTGAGTAGGCTTGGTTTGAAGATTGTAGTTGAAGGAGAGAAGATGAAAATATCAAAGGGTTCTATGATAGTTATGAAAAGAGTAAGGGCAGGAAATCTTTATCTTTTGAAGGGCACTACTGTAGTTGGCGAATCAGCATCTGTTACTTTTGTTGATTCGGACTCTTCCAGATTATGGCATTTACGGATGGGTCATATTGGTGAGCGCAGTATGGATGAGTTGAGAAAGCGAGGTTTGATTGATGGTGTTCATCATTCAAAGCTTGGCTTTTGTGAAGAGTGTGTTCTTGGGAAGCAGACAAAGATTTCTTTTGGTACTGGAGAGCATAAGGCAAAGGCCGTTTTAGAGTATGTTCGCACAGATGTTTAGGGACCTTCCCCTTGCCCTTCCTTAGGTGGAGCCAGGTATTTCGTTTCATTTATAGATGATTTCTCTCGTAAAGTTTGGGTATATTTTCTATAGTCGAAGAGTGAAACTTTTGACAGGTTTCAAAAGTGGAAATCTATAGTTGAGAAGCAGTTGGGAAAGAAATTGAAAGTTCTCCGTTCAGATAACGGCGGTGAATTTGTATCACATGAATTCATCGATTATTGTGAGTCTGAAGGTATCAAGAGGCATTACACCACACCTGGCGACCCTCAGTCCAATGGAGTTGCTGAAAGAATGAATTGGACATTATTGGAGAGAACTCGTTGCCTCAGATTGACTGCAAAGTTGAAAAAGGGATTTTGGGCAGAAGCTTTATCTATGGCGGCTTTCCTCATCAACCGCACACCTTCTACCTCCATAGACATGAAGATCCCAGAAAAAGTATGGAAAGGAGAGCCTGTTAGCTATTCATTCCTCAAAGTGTTTGGTTGTCCAGCTTACGTACATGAGAGCAGAGGGAAGCTGGAACCTAGAGCTTGCAAGTGTAACTTTCTAGGTTATAGAAGAGGAGTGAAGGGATATAGATTGTGGTGTCCTATTAGCAAGAAGATTGTTACCAGCAGGCATGTGACTTTTGATGAGAAGGCTATGTTGAAGGTGGAGCCTTCCTCACCAGATGACAATGAGAGGACAAATGAAGAATACCAAACACAAAGTAAGTCATCTACTGTTCCTTTTCATAGAAGTTCTGAAGGTGTTTCCGATGACACCATGGTTGATGAGGAAAGTACAGAGATTAGTATAGAGGATCAGACTCAAGGTGGAGCTAGTTTAGAGATCAGACCCGTTAGACAGAAGAAGAAGCCTAATTGGCTTAATGATTTTGTTGGATTGAGCATCGAAGACATTGATTTCGATGACATGGCAACATATGCTTTGAATGTTGTCCATGACGAACCCAGAGATTATAGAGACGCTATTGCTTCAGTTGACAGTTCCAGTTGGTTAGTTGCTATGGAAGAGGAGATTGAATCTTTGCAGAAAAATCATACTTGGGATTTGGTGCCTCTTCCTACCAACAAGAGAGCTATTGGTTGTAAGTGGATCTATAAAGTAAAAGATGGCGGCGATGGAAATTTCAGATATAAAGCGAGGTTAGTAGCAAAGGGGTATGTTCAGAAAAAGGGAGTTGAGTATCATGACATTTTTGCTCCAGTTGTTTGGCATACCTCCATTCGCATTATATTGGCATTAGTGGCTCATTATGATATGGAGTTGGAGCAACTACATGTCAAAACCGCATTCTTGCATGGTGATCTGGATGAAGAAATTTATTTACAGCAACCGGAGGGGTTCAATGATAGTAGCAGGCCTGACTATGTTTGTAAACTTAACAAATCTCTATATGGACTAAAAAAGTCACCTAGACTATGGTATAAGAGATTTGATAAGTTTATGCTTTCACAAGGATATTCTAGAAGCTTCAAAGACCAGTGTGTTTATTTCAAGAGATGTGATAATGATTTAATATATCTATTGTTATATGTTGATGATATGTTAATTGCATCTCGGAGTATGGTAAGAATTATGGAGTTGAAAACTGAACTTAGCAAGGAGTTTGATATGAAGGATTTGGGAAAAGCACAAAGAATATTGGGTATGGAGATTTGTAGAGATAGAAAGCGGAGAGAGTTGAGACTCACTCAGGCGTAATACATCGAGAAGGTCCTCACTCGATTTGGAATGGAGAAAGCCAAACCGGTTGGTACTCCATTAGGCTCTCATTTTAAATTGTCAAAAGACCAATCTCCCACATCGGAAGAACATAAAAGGTATATGGCTGATATACCTTATTCCAGTGCTATTGGTAGTCTTATGTATGCTATGGTATGCACTAGACCAGATTTGGCCCACGCAGTGGGTGTTGTAAGTCGATATATGTCTAACCCAGGCAAGGAACATTGGCAAGCAGTAAAGTGGATACTTAGGTATCTTAGAGGCACTTCATCTGTTGGCTTGTTATATGGTGGAGTGGATGGCGATATCTCACTTAGAGGATACTGTGATTCAGATTATGCTAGGGATAGAGATGCACAGAAGTCAGTGTCGGGCTATGTTTTTACACTTGGTATAGGCTCGATTTCATGGAGATCAAAGCTGCAATCTATTGTAGCTCTGTCGACTACCGAAGCAGAATTGATATCGATTGTTGAAGCAACTAAGAAGGGTTTGTATTTACTTCAGTTGTTGGATGATCTTTTTATGGTGTAGAAGACCGTTGAGCTATTTTCAGACAGTCATAGTACAATTCATCTTGTTCATAATCAGGCTTATAGTTCACGAACGAAGCACATTGATGTTAGAGGTTTCTTCCTTATGCTGGAGGAAGAACGGAGTAAGATCAAGTTGTTGAATGTGAATACTTCAGATAACCCCTCAGATATGATGACGAAGCCACTTCCCAAGGATAAGTTTGAGCATTGCTCAAACTAGATCCATTTGATTCCAGCTGCTTAGGCGCCATTGGGCACGAGATCCAATAACCCCTATGATACTTTGGTGATGAGACGTACATATATTGAATCGAGGTGGAGTGTTGAATTTATGCGATTCATATATGTGTGATGTGAAGATTCGGTAGAGCTATGCATTGGAGAGCATTAGAGTTGATTGGAGGAAGAAGAATTGTCAGAAGAGGTGAAGCTACTGCATGCTGAAACTTCCTGCAGACGTCTGACCTACCCAGGTCAGACGTCTGACCCTGGTTCAAATTATTGCCCGAAACTTCCTGCAGACGTCTGACCTACCCAGGTCAGATGTCTGACCCTATTTCAGAAATGTTTCCCGAAACATTCTGCAGACGTCTGACCCTCCTGGTCAGACGTCTGTGGCGACGAAGGCTATACTTCCAGTTCCGAATTCTGAAGGGCAATTTTGTAAATTCCGGAGCCTGGTTCTCTAAACTGATGGTGCAGATTCTTTTGACGTGGATGGATGATCTAGATCATTTAGGTCACCTATATATTGTCTCCTAATCATCTTCCAAATCAAGAGATTAGGTTTTAATCAGATTTCCAATAATTGTAATCAATAGAAACCCTAACAAAATCAAATTAGGGGTTTTCTATTTTGAGTGCTCTATTCTTAATCTCTTAAACTGAGTAATTGATTAGAGAGAGTCTCCACCTATTGTATCTCTCTAATCATTGTATTGGCTTGTAATCTCTGGTGATAATAATAAAAGGGTTATTGGGTCTCCGTGGACGTAGGATCTTCATATCCGAACCACGTTAAATCTTTTGTGTCTTCTGTTTTTCATATTGTTGATTGTGTTCTCATAATTGATATTTTAAGTTGCATTGGTATTCAAATAGACAATACTAGGTCTTGATTTGAAATTGCTTCCGCAGCGCACCGCGGTGTTGAATTGTTATCAATCGCCAATTTTTCACTACATAAAGAAATTGATGTAGATAGGAATAGAGCTTCAGGTCTATAAATTTGATAGGTTTGACCTGAATTTTTTTACATCATTGTTCACTGAATAGAGTAGTCATTACACCCAATGAATGATATTTGATTTCAGGTGTTAATGTTTCATTTCCCATTACATAAAAGTGCTTATCTAGCTTGTTAAAACATTTTAAGTGCTAAACCTGTAGCCTTTATCATTTCTCCCTATCATGGTTTCCTTTGTGTCTTTTCTTTTGCAGTTCCACCTTAATATCATTGCTGGTTGTATATAGTTGCACTGTTGGAACAGTACTAAAGCATAAATAGTACATTAACATTAGAACAAAGTATATGTGTAGTAGTATTAAATAGAAAATGCAAGTAACAACTGTTGCAGCAAACCATATAGAACGCAGCTATTACAATAAACAGTTATTACCGCTGTTTAATAGATTGAATGAAACAAATTAGTGGTTGGAATTTTTCTATTCCTTTTTTTTGAGTTATATTTAATTTTTTGAACCTCAATTAATAGGAACAGTAAAAATACTCAGTACCAAAGAAAAACTCAGTAATGATTTAATTTATCATAAAATTCCTTTCTTCTTTTGGAATTTGAAGTAAAATTGGGTACTATAACTTGATTTTGCCTTAAGGGTGAATTAGTGGTATGAAATTTGAGTTGCAAAATTATGTCATAAAATTTGGACAAGTAACTGATACTAGTATATGGTGTAAAAGTACATGTATCCATAGTAATTACTTGCCCGATAAAGCATAATATTAATAATTATTTAATTGTACATAAATAGTGCATAAATAGATGAAATAACTGGTAAAATAAAATAAAAATGAAGTACTTTTCCTCATTAACAAATTTTTATATGCCGAACTGAACTTATAAAGGAAAGTTAGTTTAAAACAAGATAATAGAGGCTGTAAATATCATAAGGAAAAGGGAGAATGAGAAAAGTATGAATCATGCAAAATCAAAGGAAGGGGGATTTCTAGGAAAAAGATACAGTGAAATCTATATTGAAAAGAAGGCTGGTTATAATGATGTACAATCTTTATTAATAGTTGGAATAGAGCTGTGGTCCGACCATAAAGTTTCAAAAATACCTTTATATACAAACAAGAGATCAGCAGTTCGGATCCCGATCAAAGCCAAAATTATATCTATATCTATATGAACATTTTGATACATAAATTATATCACAATATCAAATTCTAGTTCCAACCTAATTTTTACAATGTTTTTCTTTATAATTTTGAACTTTACTTATCAAATATATATTAAAAAATTAGCGTTCCATTTTATATCATTATGGAAGGGTTTTTTTATATGCATGTGCATTGCACGTGTCAAAAATTCTCATATTCAATAAATGTGGTACCTAAGATATAGGATTACCATAAACTACAGGAGACTTATTTCTTGATCTCTTTCCTTGATTATCCATCACATAATTTTCTCAGAAGGAAGAGGGTTACTTGCATGTTCGAATTGAATGTTGCAATACAGTGTAAATCGTAGCAATAAGGTTATATTTTCCAATTTTAAAGTTCCAATGAAATATTTAATTTTGAAAAACACTGATCAGTTAAACATTATTTCCTTATTTCTTTAAAAAAGCAAAGATATTAGTACATTTTTTTGCGAACCTATGTAAAGTTAAAATATATGTTAAAGTTAAAATATATGAATTTGTTACTTCCGTAGTAGCTCTGTCATAGTTGTATTAATATCCAAAGAAATGTTCAGTAAAATAAAAATAAAAAACTCAACATAATGAATCATGCATAAGATATTGCTTTGGAACTATGTATTATGAAATTTACATAATATATTAATTTTAACATCATCATTCAAAATTTTGGAAATATCAGAACTAACCAATATTTAGCCAGGCATGAAATAAGAATTTATGTGATATCCTCCTTTACTTCTTCCTTTGAATCTACTAATTTTGTAAATTAAAAATAATAATGTATTGAATTAATTAAGTTTAGACTTTTACTACATGAAGTAAAACTAATATATAGATATAGGAAAATTAAGCGTATATAGGGTTGTAAAGTTTAAAAGAGATGAAAATAGAAGTAAAATGTGTCCTACTTTAAGCAATAAAAAAGACTTACCATTAATTTGAAAATTCTTACTCCTCTACCGAACCGGAAGATATAACAATATGAATAAACATGAAAGAGTAAAAATTATTGTAAAGGGGAAGAAAAATAATGCCAAATGAAATCATATTTGAGTGAGGGTGGACGAATTCAAAATTATAGAAAAACATAGTAGTATTTACTCGAAATGCATATTTATTTCAAAACCATTTAGGTTGAAAATAACTAAAAAATAAATAAATATACATTAGTTTATTAATCCATTCATGGCAAGATTTATATTCAGGCATGGCATCTAATTAAAAAATACTACTTCTAAATATAGAATTGCAAATATAGAAAATCTATACCATATCCATCGCATGTTCAATAGAATATTTAATAATTTAGTTTTCTTATGCAATATTTACTATAATAAACATTAATTATCCTACACTATTTAGATGTATAACTATAAATATAACTCTTGTTGAGAACATACACTACCATATAATCCAATTCATTTCAAGACAACGATTCTTTAGTGTAAGCTAAAAGATGCATATCAAGTATTTCCAACGCTTATTTGATTAAATATGTTCTGTTAAACTATTCTTTTACATTTCAAACTTCAGTATTGTTCCGTAGAAGTTTACTTCTAACGCGTAGTTGCCTAACATGCAAAATTACAGGATGTATAGATGTATTCATGAATCATGCTAGTGATGTGCATAATAACTTTCACTTTCACCACAAGAATAAACAAGTGAAATTAGAACTTTGGAAAGAAGCGGAAAGGTATGGTGATTTCCAGTTGATGAGGCTTGTGGACTACTATAATTTGATCACTTTGGAGATGGTAGCAGTCTACTTTCTTCAGGTAAATGTCACTCCCTTTTGAAGAATATCAAAAGCTAGATTATTTTCAATAATGTCAACTCATAAGCTCTACGTCTCTCTGAATATTAAATTTACCTTTTTCCGTCGTTTTCTCGTATCATATTTTTTGGAGACTTGCATTTTCTTACAAGCTCATTGGAAGATCATCGTTCTTCTCTCTCACCAATAAGGTTATCTTAGGAGGTGACAACACTTGCTTTTATTTAAAATAACTATATGGCTTTACATTATTTCATTAAGTATTGGTTGGTCCTTTATGTTTCCTGTAAGTTATTCATCTATATATTCATGTCTGTGCCAAGCCATTATGATCGATGCTAGGTGTGGCTCGCATTGTAAATGAAGTGTGTGTTGATTGGATGGTTTAAAGTCCTACATCGTAGGATATTTAAAAAATCGTGGTATATATATGAGATTGGTGACATGTAACATTAGGGGTTCCTTTTGTTACATTATATTGCCAAGACCAGAATATATGTTGATGGGTGGTAATGAAGGGATGTTCAATCGGGACGTCGGCATAGGAGACTTCGGCCGTTGACTCCATCTAAACACAGTGAAGCGTACGTGTACGGAACGTGTAACAACCCGCATATTTGACGATTATGTATTTGAATATCTTATTTAAATATTTAATCGTTAATTGGATCTTAGTCCGAAAAGCTACTTTTTGCATACGGTCAAATTAGGACTCGAGACCACCCCCATTGAGTTCAAAATGACGTTTGCGATCTTTTTAAGTATAAACTTTGACATGTTTGGAGATAGTGGAATTTTCACCACTTTTTCGCTTATGGCTTTGGTTTGGGCTGAACCACTTACTAGCTCAGTCCAACCCCTTCTCTTCATAACTTCATTCTATTTTGCTTAAACATTCAAGCTTCATCAAAAATGTTGGAGGGAATGGGAAATTAAAACTCCAAGCTCAAGTTCTCTTGCAAATCCATCATTCAACTCCAAATTCAAAGAGAAGACATTGATTCAAGCTTGAGACTGTTCTTGCTTTGCTTTAAAGCTTCATCTCCATCAATTTCCATGAAAAAGTGAGATTTTTATCTCACATTCTTGTCTATAACTATCTTGGATTGTTGGGAATGAATCCCTATCACTTTAGCATGTGTATTTGCATTTGGATTGGATTGGCGAAAAACTCCGATTTTTAGTGATTTTGGCAAAAAACCGGGCTTAGGTCGTTCTGCCTATGCCCTCACTAGCTCTGAATAGCTCTCGGCCAACGTAGGTCGCATCGGCACTTAGGTCGTTCGGAGGTAGGTCGTAACACCTTAGGTCGCTCGCCACGAGTTAGGTCGCTCGGCTTTAGGTCATTTGAACTATACTCTATCTCGTACCTCTTTAGGTCGTGTGGATTTAGGTCGCTTGCCTAGTTCATTAACACACTAGGTCGCGATCGATTAGGTCGCTCTGTCTTCCTTCGCTAGGTCGATTCCTAGCTCGCGGTCTCCTTAGGTCGTTCGTACCTTAAGTCGTAGGTCGCACGGCCATTACCTTGTTAGGTCGCAAGCCCTTGGGTCGTACCACTTTGGCCTTATGCCCACTCCTTTAGGTCGCTTGACTTTGCTTGGGACGTTAGGTCGCTCGGCCTTACACCTTTAAGTCGCTCGACCCTGTTGCCATATTAGGTCGCAACCATTTAGGTCGCTCAGAAGCTCGGCTATGTTTGGTCACGCATCACTTTAGCTCGACCAAGTTTGGTTGCGCACCACTTTATTATGATAGGTCGTTCGCCCTTAAGTCGCTCGGCCTGTTATGCTTTAGGTCGCTGGCCTCTAGGTCGTTCCACCTTGGGTTGCTCAGCTTTGCAAGCTCGTTCCAGTAGGTCGTGACTCACTAGGTTGCTCGGCCTTGTTTAAGACGTTAGCTCGTTAACCACTAGGTCGCTCGGCATGCTACCCTTAGGTCATTCGACCTATTTTACTTTAAGTCGTTGCACTTTAACTCGGCCACATTTGGTCGCATGGGAACTTCTACTTTGATAGTTTTGGAACTGATTTCCTTGGATTTTATTCACGTCTTCGAATGTGAATTTTAGTGAATTGAATTGTTTCAACAATCGTTTTGTGACTTGTCACTTTAAAAATATAAAGGTTTCAATACTAGTAGTAAATATCAAAACTCTTTCATCAAAACGATTTCAACTCTATTTTATTACAAAGCTCTTTTTCCTAAACCGTTTTCCAATCTATTAGTATATACAAGCCTTTACTTCACTCGGATGAGAAATCTAATTAAACGGCTTAGCAAAAAAGGTGGTATGAAATGCTTGCATTTACTGCGTCGATTAATTCTTGGACTTGTTCGACTGAACCTTTTGTGACAATTTCCTAGTGAAGATCTACAGTTTGTTCGTAAATATTTAAGTTAAGCTAGTGGTTATGGGACATGAAGCTAAACTCATATACTTACTAGCTTAGTGTAATTGACACTTCTTGATGATCATGACGATCATTTTTATGATTTAGACTAGCGATTGAGCGATGTCTCTTTGTCTGCGAGGGAGACTAGACCCCGTTTGTGTGATGTTTCTACTCACATATGTGGGGTAGCACCTTATGGTCTTCGGGCCGTTCGTGTGTTCAAAGGTCTTCAGGCCATTCGTTTGTTCAAAAATTAAATGGTTAGCTTCCATGAGATAGCTTCTCGTTCGTGTGATACATATGTTGGTGAGCTTTCATGCTCCCGTTCGTGTGATAGGCCTCCCCCTTTTTGTGATTTCTGGATTTCGTGTGTTGATTTTTGGAATTTGTGCTTCACCAATTTTCGTGATTTTCATTGATATGTTTTATCAATTTTTGTGCATTGGTGAATTCGTGTGTCATTACCTTTTTGTGGATTTGGATCTTTGAGAAGATTCTTGTGATATTGATTAATCTCTTGTTGATTATCATTTACATACTTATAGTAGTATGCCATTATGGTTATTATATGTTTATGCCATATCTCTTATTCTATATCATGTCATCTGATATTTATAGCTAGGCTGATCCGTTTATTATTTTCTTATGAAATAATACTCGGGTCAGACCGAGATGTTACAGGTGCTTCTGCTTGACTTCCTCCAAGGATCTATTACTCTGACTTTTGGCAAACTACTTAGATTAGTAGTTTTTGTTGTATACATTTGAGATATCGACTCGTAGATGTATTCTTCTGTGTAGCACATGTTGTTATTCTTTTGTATTATCGTGGATCTTTCTGACCACTACTCTGATGTACACTTTCATGTGTTATATATTCATATCTTTTTCCTCCTTTGTGATATGTCTGTCTGTGACTGGTTTGTGTTATGTTTATTTCTATATTTGTTTCCGAAGATTATATATAGCCACTGTGTGATAGCTTTGAGTTTGTATCGGTATGTCGGATTTCCTCCTTAAATGAAATGCATGTTATACTATCTGACATATCGGTGCTCGCACAAAGAAGTTACATGGATGGTCGCTCCTCAACAGCCTTATTTTCCGTGTTAGTCAACAGCATTACTCCGTAGTGTTCTTGGCTAGTGTGGGTATAGAGGTGGGGTGTAGAATAACTTAACAAGGATCATCGTCCTAAGTCCAACTTAGGAGTCGTGCCTTAGGATTTAATTCGAGTCTTCGTACCGATTCATCCTATTTCCTTTTATGTATCCTTGTTTTATCTATCAAGATTTGCTTGATATTTATTTGGAGAATAACTATTCTTCTTTTCTCTTTCTTAAAGAAGAGAATGTCTAGACCAGGCCGTCCCAGAGCCGGACCATCTACTGTTACTCCCCAGGATGGAGTTTTTATGACCGCTCAACAACTTCTTGATTTAGTAAAGAATGCTCAAGCAGCTAGTCCTAATCAGGAACCTACTCATCCTAAGTCTGGATTTGCACACTTGTGCAATGATTATACCAACTTGGGTGGGAAACCATTCAAGGGTTCCGAAACTATTATTGAGGTCCAGGCTTGGTTAAGAACATGCGATCGAATCTTTTCTCGCATGAATCTTATCGATCTTCACCGCGTTCAGGTGGCCTCCAGTATGCTCCAAGAAAGAGCATTGGACTGGTACGAACTTCTTATTTCTGAAATTAATGAAGCAGATCTCACCTGGGAGCAATTCCGGGAACGCTTCGAATTAAAATTTGTACCAGAAGCAGAGAAAGTGACATTGGCTCGACGTTTCATAGACCTTGTTCAAGGTGAATCCTCTATGATAGATTATGTCGCATCCTTCGAGTCACTGTCTAAATATGGGGTTGAATACATCAACATGCCATTAAAGAAGAACCAAAGATTCGTCTATGGCTTAAAAAAGAATCTCAAGAAGCCATTACTTCTAAAATTAGAAGTTTCTTTCGATCAACTCATTGATATCGCTCTTCGTCTTGAAGACGCGGATAGGGAAAGTGATGTTGAAGTGGTGGGTTCCAAACCAAACTTCAACAACAGAAAAAGGCCAAACAAATCCAAAGGCCCTTATCCTAATAAGAAGGGGAAACAAGCAACTCCTACTGCAAAGACATTTTCCTCTAGTGATGGGAAATGCTACAACTGTGGTTCTAGGGACCATTTTGCGAACAAGTGTTCAAAGCCCTGTTCTTGTCGCTATTGTAAAAGTCCGGATCATTATATGCATCTATGCCCTAAGCTTCCAGGCAAGAAGGAGGGAAAGTTAAACGTTGCTCAAGCCCCTGGCAACGCATCTCGTGGTCAAGGTATGTCTCATTCTGTCCTTGATGGCATTATTATATTTCGTGATCAACCTATTAGAGTTCTCTTTGATACGGGTGCATCCCATTCTTTTATATCAAAGGAACTTGTTGATACTTTTTCCTAAAGTGTTGTTGCTTTAATGACTTCTCTGAGAATCGCGAATCACGTTGGTCGATCCGCAACACTCAGTTTGCTTTGTAAAGATGTCGAGATTATTTTGTGTGATTTTCCTTTCCTAGTCGATTTGCATGTCATGCGTTATTTAGGCTTTGGAATGATTTTGGGTATGGATTGGCTTAACTGTTATGAAGCTCATATCCTATGTCCTGAGCAGACTATTTATCTCCGACATCCGCAATCTGTAAAGCAGATTTCTATTATTCTTAAAGATTCGGATTCCACTTTGGCTGCATCTTTATATTCTTTAAATCCTCGTGATGATGATAATGATGATGAGGAAGATGTCATTTCTCGTATTCACGTCGTTCGTGAATTTTCCGACATATTTGAGCCCGTTTTAGAATTACCACCTAAGCGAGCAATTGAGTTCAGAATTAATCTTACACCTGAAGCTCAACCTATTAATCATCCTCCCTATCGCATGTCTAATAAGGAGAATGAGGAGATGCACAAACAATTATCCGAATTGGAGACGAAGCAATTTATTCGCTCTAGTTCCTCGCCTTGGGGAGCTTCGGAAATTTTTGTGAAGAAATCCGATGGTACACTTAGGCTTTGCGTTGACTACCGCAAGCTTAATGATCTTACTATTAAAAATAAATATCCTTTACCTCGGATTGATGATCTGTTTGATCAACTTAGTGGTGCTAGAGTCTTTTCAAAATTGGACTTGGCTACCGGTTTTCATCCGCTTCGTATTGTAGAGGATAATATTCCTTTGACTTCGTTCCGTACTCGTTATGGATCTTATGAATGGCTAGTTATGCCATTTAGTTTAACGAATGCTCCGGCTTATTTCGTTGACCTTATGAATCGAGTTTTCAAAGATTTCCTCAATCGGTTTGTTCTCATCTTTATTGATGATATTCTTGTGTATTCTAAAACCGAGGAGGAACATGAAAAGCATCTTCAGATCGTATTGGAAACTCTTAGGAGTAATCAGTTAAAAACAAAATTTTCTAAATGCCACTTTTGGCAATCTAGTGTGAAGTTTCTCGGTCATATTATTTTCGAATCCGGAATATCGGTGGATCCTTCAAAGATTGAAGCGATTCAAAATTGGAAGAGACCGGAGAGGGTGACTGAAATCCGTTGCTTTCTCGGATTGGTAGGTTATTACCGCCGTTTCATAAAAGACTTTTCTAAAATTGTCGTGCCTATTACTGGCTTAACAAAGAAAGGTGTTAAATACATTTGGTCGGACAAATGTGAAGCTTCTTTTCAGAAATTAAAAGAACTCCTTTCTGATGCTCCTATTCTTGTTATTCCCGAAGGGAATCAAGATTTTGTTGTTTATACCGATGCTAGTCGCGTTGGTTTGGGTGCCGTTCTTATGCAAAAAGAACGTGTTATTGCTTATGCTTCTAGGCAATTGAAACCGGCTTAGACTAGATATGCCACACATGATTTAGAACTCGCGGCTATCGTTTTCGCACTTCGAATTTGGCGACATTATCTTTTGGGAGAGAAATTTATACTTTATATTGATCATAAGTCTTTGAAATATTTATTTTCTCAAAAGGAACTTAATTTGCGTCAATAGCGTTGGCTCGAATTCCTTGCCTCTTATGATCTTGATATTCTTTATACTCCCAGAAGGGAAATCGAGTTGCCGATGCACTTAGTCGCAAGCGACAAGCGGTTGTTTCCATGATGATATCCGAATGGAATGATCTCGAGGTTTTATCCACTTGTGAAATTCGAGATCGTGTTTCCGATTTATGTTCATCTCTTGTTTCATGTAGCCTTGAGGCTCATCCTTCTCTTTTAGACCGCATTCTTGAAACTCAAAGGCTAGATCCCAAGTTGGCTCTTCTTGGCCAAAATATTGAGGATAAAGTTGATATTGAAGGTTTGAAAGACTTTGATATTGATTCTCGTGGCGGCATTCGAAAAATTGGTAGACTTATCGTACCAAATATTAGTGATCTTCGTAAAGATATTCTAGAAGATTCTCATCATTCCAACTATTCCATTCATCCCGGTAGTAGTAAAATGTACGCGGATATGAAGCGACTTTATTATTGGGAGGGAATGAAATTTGATATTGCTAACTTTCTTAAGTGTTGCATGACTTGCCAACTTGTCAAGGTCGAACATCAAAGGCCCGATGGGTTATTGCAACCATTGGAAATTCCAATTTGGAAGTGGGATCAAATTTCCATGGATTTTATTGATGGCCTTCCCCGTTCTCGTTCGGGTCATGATAGCTTATGGGTGATCGTTGATAGACTTACTAAATCCGCCCATTTTATTCCCGTTCGGTCGAACCGAACTGTTCCTCTTCTGGCCAAACTCTTTATCAAAGAAATTGTTAAATTACATGGAGTTCCTACTTCTATTATTAGTGATCGTGATCCATTGTTTACTAGTGGATTCTGGAAGAGTCTTCAAAAAGCTTTGGGAACGAAGCTTAATTTTAGCACCGCTTATCACCCCCAGTCCGATGGACAAACTGAGCATGTGAATCAAACTCTTGAAGATCTTCTTCGTTCTTGTGTGCTTGATTTCGGTGGAAGTTGGGAAGATCATATTTCACTTGTTGAATTTTCCTATAATAACAGCTTCCAAGCTAGTATTGGTATGGAACCTTTCGAGGCACTCTATGGAAGGCCATGCCGATCTCCTTCTTGTTGGCTTGAGGCCGGTGAGAAGCTGGTCTTAGGTCCAGATTTTATTCGAAATTCCATGGAAAAGATTAATCTTATTCGTCATAGGATGAAAGAAGCCCAGAGTAGACAAAAAATCCTACGCCGATAATTGAAGAAGGAAATTAGAATTTTCTGTTGGAGATCTTTTATTTATTCATGTTTCCCCTATGAAGGGTGTTGTACGTTTCAGTCGATAGGGAAAGTTAGCGCCTCGATATATTGGGCCATTTCCTATCACCGAACGTATTGGTTCCATGGCTTATCGCCTTTCATTACCGGCTCAGTTTTCTGCCATGCATGACGTGTTTCACGTTTCTCAATTACGGAAATGTCTTCGGGATTCCGAATCTATTCTTGAGCCCGGTGTTGTGGAAGAGATAGAAGTTTTGCCTAATTTAACTTATGAGCAGCATCCTATTCGAATTATTGCTTCGAAGGTCAAACGACTTTGAAATAAAGAAGTTCCGCTTGTTAAAGTTCAATGATCCTCAAATCCAAAGGATTGCTCTTGGGAATCTAGAGAATTCATCGAGCGTACACATCCGGACTTACTTTCTCATGCTCTTTGAGGTGAACTTCTTATTTTAAATTTCTTTTGTGTTAATATGCTTTTATGGTTGTTACTTTTTATTTCCATCTCATATATATATTGCGAGGACGCAATTTCTTTAAGGAGGAGAGTTTGTAACAACCCGCATATTTGATGATTATGTATTTGAATATCTTATTTAAATATTTAATCGTTAATCGGATCTTAGTCCGAAAAGCTACCTTTTGCATACGGTCAAATTAGGACTTGAGACCACCCCCATTGAGTTCAAAATGACGTTTGCGATCTTTTTAAGTATAAACTTTGACATGTTTGGAGATAGTGGAATTTTTGCCACTTTTTCGCTTATGGCTTTGGTTTGGGCTGAACCACTTACTAGCTCAGTCCAACCCCTTCTCTTCATAACTTCATTCTATTTTGCTTAAACAATCAAGCTTCATCAAAAATGGAGGAGGGAATGGGAAATTAAAACTCCAAGCTCAAGTTCTCTTGCAAATCCATCATTCAACTCCAAATTCAAAGAGAAGACATTGATTCAAGCTGGGGACTGTTCTTGCTTTGCTTTCAAGCTTCATCTCCATCAATTTCCATGAAAAGGTGAGATTTTTATCTCACATTCTTGTCTATAACTATATTGGATTGTTGGGAAAGAATCCTTATGAATTTAGCATGTATATTTGCATTTGGTTTGGATTGGATTGGCGAAAAACTTCGATTTTTAGTGATTTTGGCAAAAAAACTGGGCTTAGGTCGTTCTGCCTATGCCCTCACTTGCTCTGAATAGCTCTCGGCCAACGTAGGTCGCATCGGCACTTAGGTCGTTCGGAGGTAGGTCGTAACACCTTAGGTTGCTCGCCACGAGTTAGGTCGCTCGGCTTTATGTCATTTGCACTATACTCTATCTCGTACCTCTTTAGGTCATGTGGATTTAGGTCGCTTGCCTAGTTCGTTAGCACACTAGGTCGCGATCGATTAGGTCGCTCTGTCTTCCTTCACTAGGTCAATTCCTAGCTCGCGGTCTCCTTAGGTCGTTCGTACCTTAAGTCGTAGGTCGCGCGGCCATTACCTTGTTAGGTCGCAAGCTCTTGGGTCGTACCACTTTGGCCTTATGCCCACTCCTTTAGGTCGCTTGACTTTGCTTGGGACGCTAGGTCGCTTGGCCTTACACCTTTAAGTCGCTCGACCCTGTTGCCATATTAGGTCGCTCAGAAGCTCGGCTATGTTTGGTCGCGCATCACTTTAGCTCGACCAAGTTAGGTCGCGCACCACTTTATTATGATAGGTCGTTCGCCCTTAAGTCGCTCAGCCTGTTATGCTTTAGGTCGCTGGCCTCTAGGTCGCTCCACCTTGGGTCGCTCAGCTTTGCAAGCTCGTTCCAGTAGGTCGTGACTCACTAGGTCGCTCGGCCTTGTTTAAGACGTTAGCTCGTTAACCACTAGGTCGCTCGGCATGCTACCCTTAGGTCATTCGACCTATTTTACTTTAAGTCGTTGCACTTTAACTCGGCCACATTTGGTCCCATGGGAACTTCTACTTTGATGGTTTTGGAACTGATTTCCTTGGATTTTATTCACGTCTTCGAATGTGAATTTTAGTGAATTGAATTGTTTCAACAATCGTTTGGTGACTTGTCACTTTAAAAATATAAAGGTTTCAATACTAGTAGTAAATATCAAAACCCTTTCATCAAAACGATTTCAACTCTATTTTATTACAAAGCTCTTTTTCCTAAACCGTTTTCCAATCTATTAGTATATACAAGCCTTTACTTCACTCGGATGAGAAATCTAATTAAACAGCTTAGCAAAACAGGTGGTATGAAACGCTTGCGTTTACTTCGTCGGTTAATTCTTGGACTTATTCGACTGAACCTTTTGTGACAATTTCCTAGTGAAGATCTACAGTTTGTTCATAAATATTTAAGTTAAGCTAGTGGTTATGGGACATGAAGCTAAACTCATATACTTACTAGCTTAGTGTAATTGACACTTCTTGATGATCATGACGATCATTTTTCTGATTTAGACTAGCGATTGAGCGATGTCTCTTTGTCTGCGAGGGAGACTAGACCCCGTTTGTGTGATGTTTCTACTCACATATTTGGGGTAGCGCTCCATGGTCTTCGGGCCGTTCGTGTGTTCAAAGGTCTTCGGGCCACTCGTGTGTTCAAAAATTAAATGGTTAGCTTCCATGAGATAGCTTCTCGTTCGCGTGATACATATGTTGGTGAGCTTTCATACTCCCGTTCGTGTGATAGGCCTCCCCCTTTTTGTGATTTCTGGATTTCGTGTGTTGATTTCTGGAATTTGTGCTTCACCAATTTTCGTGATTTTCATTGATATGTTTTATCAATTTTTGTGCATTGGTGAATTCGTGTGTCATTACCTTTTTGTGGATTTGGATCTTTGAGAAGATTCTTGTGATATTGATTAATCTCTTGTTGATTATCATTTACATACTTATAGTAGTATGCCATTATGGTTATTATATGTTTATGCCATATCTCTTATTCTATATCATGTCATCTGATATTTATAGCTAGACTGATCCGTTTATTATTTTCTTATGAAATAATACTTGGGTCAGACCGAGATGTTACAGGTGCTTCTGCTTGACTTCTCTCCAGGGATCTATTACTCTGACTTTTGGCAAACTACTTAGATTAGTAGTTTTTGTTGTATACATTTGAGATATCGACTCATAGATGTATTCTTCTGTGTAGCACATGTTGCTATTCTTTTGTATTATCGTGGATCTTTCTAACCACTACTTTGATGTACACTTTCATGTGTTATATATTCATATCTTTTTCCATCTTTGTGATATGGATGTGTGTGACTGGTTTGTGTTATGTTTATTTCTATATTTGTTTCCGAAGATTATATATAGCCACTGTGTGATAGCTTTGAGTTTGTATCGGTATGTCGGATTTCCTCCTTAAATGTAATGCATGTTATACTATCTGACATATCGGTGCTCGCACAAAGAAGTTACATGGATGGTTGCTCCTCAACAGCCTTATTCTCCGTGTTTGTCAACAGTATTACTCCGTAGTGTTCTTGGCTAGCATGGGTATAGAGGTGGGGCGTCACAGCTTGGTATCAGAGCCAAACTTCGGAACAATGTAGAATAACTTAA
The DNA here is from genome assembly GCA_030737815.1 of Allium fistulosum. Classification (NCBI taxonomy): domain Eukaryota; kingdom Viridiplantae; phylum Streptophyta; class Magnoliopsida; order Asparagales; family Amaryllidaceae; genus Allium; species Allium fistulosum. Next base: position 647,913,448 of record CM060904.1, read on the forward strand.
CAAGGATCATCGTCCTAAGTCCAACTTAGGAGTCGTGCCTTAGGATTTAATTCGAGTCTTCGTACCAATTCATCCTATTTCCTTTTATGTATCCTTGTTTTATCTATCAAGATTTGCTTGATATTTATTTGGAGAATAACTTTTCTTCTTTTCTCTTTCTTAAAGAAGAGAATGTCTAGACCAGGCCGTCCCAGAGCCGGACCATCTACTGTTACTCCCCAGGATGGAGTTTTTATGACCGCTCAACAGCTTCTTGATTTAGTAAAGAATGCTCAAGCAGCTGGTCCTAATCAGGAACCTACTCATCCTAAGTCTGGATTTGCACACTTGTGAAACGATTATACCAACTTGGGTGGGAAACCATTCAAGGGTTCCGAAACTATTATTGAGGTCCAGGCTTGGTTAAGAACATGCGATCGAATCTTTTCTCGCATGAATCTTATCGATCTTCACCGCGTTCAGGTGGCCTCCAGTATGCTCCAAGAAAGAGCATTGGACTGGTACGAACTTCTTATTTCTGAAATTAATGAAGCGGATCTCACCTAAGAGGAATTTCGGGAATGCTTCGAATTAAAATTCGTACCAGAAGCAGAGAAAGTGACATTGGCTCAACGTTTCATAGACCTTGTTCAAGGTGAATCCTCTGTGACAGATTATGTCGCATCCTTCGAGTCACTGTCTAAATATGGGGTTGAATACATCAACACCCCATTGAAGAAGAACCAAAGATTCGTCTATGGCTTAAACAAGAATCTCAAGAAGCCATTACTTCTAAAATTAGAAGTTTCTTTCGATCAACTCATTAATATCGCTCTTTGTCTTGAAGACGCGGATAGGGAAAGTGATGTTGAAGTGGTGGGTTCCAAACCAAACTTCAACGACAGAAAAAGGCCAAACAAATCCAAAGGCCCTTATCCCAATAAGAAGGGGAAACAAGCAACTCCTACTACAAAGACTTTTTCCTCTAGTGATGGGAAATGCTACAACTGTGGTTCTAGGGACCATTTTGCGAACAAGTGTTCAAAGCCCCGTTCTTGTCGCTATTGTAAAAGTTCGGATCATTATATGCATCTATGCCCTAATCTTCCAGGCAAGAAGGAGGGAAAGTTAAACGTTGCTCAAGCCCCTGGCAACACATCTCGCGGTCAAGGTATGTCTCATTCTGTCCTTGATGGCATTATTATATTTCGTGATCAACCTGTTAGAGTTCTCTTTGATACGGGTGCATCCCATTCTTTTATATCAAAGGAACTTGTCGATACTTTTTCCTAAAGTGTTGTTGCTTTAATGACTTCTCTGAGAATCGTGAATCCCGTTGGTGGATCCACAACACTCAGTTTGCTTTGTAAAGATGTCGAGATTATTTTGTGTGATTTTCCTTTCCTAGTCGATTTGCATGTCATGCGTTATTTAGGCTTTGGAATGATTTTGGGTATGGATTGGCTTAACTGTTATGAAGCTCATATCCTATGTCCTGAGCGGACTATTTATCTCCGACATCCGCAATCTGTAAAGCAGATTTCTATTATTCTTAAAGATTCGGATTCCACTTTGGCTGCATCTTTATATTCTTTAAATCCTCGTGATGATGATAATGATGATGAGGAAGATGTCATTTCACGTATTCACGTCGTTCGTGAATTTTCCGACATATTTGAGCCTGTTTTAGGATTACCACCTAAGCGAGCAATTGAGTTCAGAATTAATCTTACACCTGAAGCTCAATCTATTACTCGTCCTCCTTATCGCATGTCCAATAAGGAGAATGAGGAGATGCGCAAACAATTATCCGAATTGGAGACGAAGCAATTTATTCGCTCTAGTTCCTCGCCTTGGGGAGCTTCGGCAATTTTCATGAAGAAATCCGATGGTACACTTAGGCTTTGCGTTGACTACCGCAAGCTTAATGATCTTACTATTAAAAATAAATATCCTTTACCTCGGATTGATGATCTGTTTGATCAACTTTGAGGTGTTAGAGTCTTTTCACAATTGGACTTGGCTACCGGTTTTCATCAGCTTCGTATTGTAGAGGATAGTATTCCTTTGACTTTGTTCCGTACTCGTTATCGATCTTAAGAATGGCTAGTTATGCCATTTAGTTTAACGAATGCTCCGGCTTATTTCGTTGACCTTATGAATCGAGTTTTCAAAGATTTCCTCGATCGGTTTGTTCTCATCTTTATTGATGATATTCTTGTGTATTCTAAAACCGAGGAGGAACATGAAAAGCATCTTCGGATTGTATTGGAAACTCTTAGGAGTAATCAGTTAAAAGCAAAATTTTCTAAATGCCACTTTTGGCAATCTAGTGTGAAGTTTCTCGGTCATATTATTTCCGAATCCGGAATATCAGTGGATCCTTCAAAGATTAAAGCGATTCAAAATTGGAAGAGACCGCAGAGCGTGACTGAAATCCGTAGCTTTCTCGGATTGGCAAGTCATTACCGCCGTTTCATAAAAGACTTTTCTAAAATTGCCGTGCCTCTTACTGGCTTAACAAAGAAAGGTGTTAAATACATTTGGTCGGACAAATGTGAAGCTTCTTTTCAGAAATTAAAGGAAATCCTTTCTGATGCTCCTATTCTTGTTATTCCCGAAGGGAATCAAGATTTTGTTGTTTATACCGATGCTAGTCGCGTTGGTTTGGGTGCCGTTCTAATGCAAAAAGAATGTGTTATTGCTTATGCTTCTAGGCAATTGAAACCGACTGAGACTAGATATGCCACACATGATTTAGAACTCGCGGCTATCGTTTTCGCCCTTCGAATTTGGCGACATTATCTTTTGGGAGAGAAATTTATACTTTATATTGATCATAAGTCTTTGAAATATTTATTTTCTCAAAAGGAACTTAATTTGCGTCAACAGCGTTGGCTCGAATTCCTTGCCTCTTATGATCTTGATATTCTTTATACTCCCGGAAAGGGAAATCGAGTTGCCGATGCACTTAGTCGCAAGCAACAAGCGGTTGTTTCCACGATGATATCTGAATGGAATGATCTCGAGGTTTTATCCACTTGTGAAATTCGAGATCGTGTTTCCAATTTATGTTCATCTCTTGTTTTATGTAGCCTTGAGGCTCATCCTTCTCTTTTAGACTGCATTCTTGAAGCTCAAAGGCTAGATCCCGAATTGGCTCTTCTTGGCCAAAATATTGAGGATAAAGTTGATATTGAAGGTTTGAAAGACTTTGATATTGATTCTCGTGGCGGCATTCGAAAATTTGGTAGACTTATCGTACCAAATATTAGTGATCTTCGTAAAGACATTCTAGAAGATTCTCATCATTCCAAATATTCCATTCATCCCGGTAGTAGTAAAATGTACGCGGATACGAAGCGACTTTATTATTGGGAGGTAATGAAATTTGATATTGCTAACTTTGTTAAGTGTTGCATGACTTGCCAACTTGTCAAGGCCGAACATCAAAGGCCCGGTGGGTTATTGCAACCATTGGAAAATCCAATTTGGAAGTGGGATCAAATTTCCATGGATTTTATTGATGGCCTTCCCCGTTCTCGTTCGGGTCAAGATAGCTTATGGGTGATCGTTGATAGACTTACTAAATCCGCCTATTTTATTCCCGTTCGGTCGAACCGAACCGTTCCTCTTCTGGCCAAAATCTTTATCAAAGAAATTGTTAAATTACATGGAGTTCCTACTTCTATTGTTAGTGATCGTGATCCATTGTTTACTAGTGGATTCTCGAAGAGTCTTCAAAAACCTTTGGGAACAAAGCTTAATTTTAGCACCGCTTATCACCCTCAGTTCGATGGACAAACTGAGCGTGTGAATCAAACTCTTGAAGATCTTCTTCGTTCTTGTGTGCTTGATTTCGGTGGAAGTTGGGAAGATCATATTTCACTTGTTGAATTTTCCTATAATAACAGCTTCCAAGCTAGTATTGGTATGGCACCTTTCGATGCACTCTATGGAAGGCCATGCCGATCTCCTTCTTGTTGGCTTGAGGCCGGTGAGGAGCTGGTCTTAGGTCCAGATTTTATTCGAGATTCCACAGAAAAGATTGATCTTATTCGTTATAGGATGAAAGAAGCCCAGAGTAGACAAAAATCCTATTCCGATAATCGAAGAAGGAAATTAGAATTTTCTGTTGGAGATCTTGTATTTATTCGTGTTTCCCCTATGAAGAGTGTTGTACGTTTCAGTCGATCGGGAAAGTTAGCGCCTCGATATATTGGGCCATTTCCTATCACCGAACGTATTGGTTCCATGGCTTATCGCCTTTCATTACCGGCTCAGTTTTCTGCCATGCATGACGTGTTTCACGTTTCTCAATTACGGAAATGTCTTCGGGATTCCGAATCTATTCTTGAGCCCGGTGTTGTGGAAGAGATTGAAGTTTTGCCTAATTTAACTTATGAGCAGCATCCTATTCGAATTATTGCTTCGGAGGTCAAACGACTTTGAAATAAAGAAGTTCCGCTTGTTAAAGTTCAATGATCCTCAAATCCAAAGGATTGCTCTTGGGAATCTAGAGAATTCATCGAGCGTACACATCCGGACTTACTTTCTCATGCTCTTTGAGGTGAACTTCTTATTTTAAATTTCTTTTGTGTTAATATGCTTTTATGGTTGTTACTTTTTATTTCCATCTCATATATATATTGCGAGGACGCAATTTCTTTAAGGAGGAGAGTTTGTAACAACCCGCATATTTGATGATTATGTATTTGAATATCTTATTTAAATATTTAATCGTTAATCGGATCTTAGTCCGAAAAGCTACCTTTTGCATACGGTCAAATTAGGACTCGAGACCACCCCCATTGAGTTCAAAATGACGTTTGCGATCTTTTTAAGTATAAACTTTGACATGTTTGGAGATAGTGGAATTTTTCCCACTTTTTCGCTTATGGCTTTAGTTTGGGCTGAACCACTTACTAGCTCAGTCCAACCCCTTCTCTTCATAACTTCATTCTATTTTGCTTAAACAATCAAGCTTCATCAAAAATGGAGGAGGGAATGGGAAATTAAAACTCCAAGCTCAAGTTCTCTTGCAAATCCATCATTCAACTCCAAATTCAAAGAGAAGACATTGATTCAAGCTTGGGACTGTTCTTGCTTTGCTTTCAAGCTTCATCTCCATCAATTTCCGTGAAAAGGTGAGATTTTTATCTCACATTCTTGTCTATAACTATCTTGGATTGTTGGGAATGAATCCCTATCACTTTACCATGTATATTTGCATTTGGTTTGGATTGGATTGGCGAAAAACTCCGATTTTTAGTGATTTTGGCAAAAAACTGGGCTTAGGTCGTTCTGCATATGCCCTCACTTGCTTTGAATAGCTCTCGGCCAACGTAGGTCGCATCGGCACTTAGGTCGTTCGGAGGTAGGTCGTAACACCTTAGGTCGCTCGCCACGAGTTAGGTCGCTCGGCTTTAGGTCGTTTGCACTATACTCTATCTCGTACCTCTTTAGGTCATGTGGATTTAGGTCGCTTACCTAGTTCGTTAACACACTAGGTCGCGATCGATTAGGTCGCTCTGACTTCCTTCACTAGGTCGATTCCTAGCTCGCGGTCTTCTTAGGTCGTTCGTACCTTAAGTCGTAGGTCGCGCGGCCATTACCTTGTTAGGTCGCAAGCCCTTGGGTCGTACCACTTTGGCCTTATGCCCACTCCTTTAGGTCGCTTGACTTTGCTTGGGACGTTAGGTCGCTCAGCCTTAGACCTTTAAGTCGCTCGACCCTGTTGCCATATTAGGTTGCAACCATTTAGGTCGCTCAGAAGCTTGGCTATGTTTGGTCGCGCATCACTTTAGCTCGACCAAATTAGGTCGCGCACCACTTTATTATGATAGGTCGTTCGCCCTTACGTCGCTCAGCCTGTTATGCTTTAGGTCGCTGGCCTCTAGGTCGCTCCACCTTGGGTCGCTCAGCTTTGCAAGCTCGTTCCAGTAGGTTGTGACTCACTAGGTCGCTCGGCCTTGTTTAAAACGTTAGCTTGTTAACCACTAGGTCGCTAGACATGCTACCCTTGGGTCATTCGACCTATTTTATTTTAAGTCGTTGCACTTTAACTCGGCCACATTTGGTCGCATGGGAACTTCTACTTTGATGGTTTTGGAACTGATTTCCTTGGATTTTATTCACGTCTTCGAATGTGAATTTTAGTGAATTGAATTGTTTCAACAATCGTTTTGTGACTTGTCACTTTAAAAATATAAAGGTTTCAATACTAGTAGTAAATATCAAAACTCTTTCATCAAAACGATTTCAACTCTATTTTATTACAAAGCTCTTTTTCCTAAACCGGTTTCCAATCTATTAGTATATACAAGCCTTTACTTCACTCGGATGAGAAATCTAATTAAACGGCTTAGCAAAACAAGTGGTATGAAACGCTTGCGTTTACTTCGTCGGTTAATTCTTGGACTTGTTCGACTGAACCTTTTGTGACAATTTCCTAGTGAAGATCTACAGTTTGTTCGTAAATATTTAAGTTAAGCTAGTGGTTATGGGACATGAAGCTAAACTCATATACTTACTAGCTTAGTGTAATTGACACTTCTTGATGATCATGACAATCATTTTTGTGATTTAAACTAGCGATTGAGCGATGTCTCTTTGTCTGCGAGGGAGACTAGACTCCGTTTGTGTGATGTTTCTACTCACATATGTGGAGTAGCGCCCCATGGTCTTCGGGCCGTTCGTGTGTTCAAAGGTCTTCGGGCCATTCGTGTGTTCAAAAATTAAATGGTTAGGTTCCATGAGATAGCTTCTCGTTCGTGTGATACATATGTTGGTGAGCTTTCATGCTCCCGTTCGTGTGATAGGCCTCCCCCTTTTTGTGATTTCTGGATTTTGTGTGTTGATTTCTGGAATTTTTGCTTCACCAATTTTCGTGATTTTCATTGATATGTTTTATCAATATTTGTGCATTGGTGAATTCGTGTGTCATTACCTTTTTGTGGATTTTGATCTTTGAGAAGATTCTTGTGATATTGATTAATCTCTTGTTGATTATCATTTACATACTTATAGTAGTATGCCATTATGGTTATTATATGTTTATGCCATATCTCTTATTCTATATCATGTCATCTGATATTTATAGCTAGACTGATCCGTTTATTATTTTCTTATGTAATAATACTCGGGTCAGACCGAGATGTTACAGGTGCTTCTGCTTGACTTCTCTCCAGGGATCTATTACTCTGACTTTTGGCAAACTACTTAGATTAGTAGTTTTTGTTGTATACATTTGAGATATCGACTCATAGATGTATTCTTTTGTGTAGCACATGTTGCTATTCTTTTGTATTATCGTGGATCTTTCTGACCACTACTCTAATGTACACTTTCATGTGTTATATATTCATATCTTTTTCCGCCTTTGTGATATGGATGTCTATGACTGGTTTGTGTTATGTTTATTTCTATATTTGTTTCCGAAGATTATATATAGCCACTGTGTGATAGCTTTGAGTTTGTATCGGTATGTCGGATTTCCTCCTTAAATGAAATGCATGTTATACTATCTGACATATTGGTGCTCGCACAAAGAAGTTACATGGATGGTCGCTCCTCAACAGCCTTATTCTCCGTGTTAGTCGACAGCATTACTCCGTAGTGTTCTTGGCTAGCGTGGGTATAGAGGTGGGGCGTCACAGAACGCTAAAATGTCGAATCTCAACATGGTATTAGAGCTCCATGGTTTGAGGGACCAGTATAATGCAACATGACCGAAACATGGGTCCAAAGCAGCTTGAGCACAGGATGCTTGTTAAGGTGGAGATATGGTTAGACAGTCTGGCTTCCCCTGCTTATGAGAACTCGGAGTAGCAGCCTAATCCAACTACGAAGAGGACTCGGTATAACTCCAAAGGTGACTTGAGCACTACTCGCCAATGTGGAGATTGTTAGGTGTGGCTTGCATTGTAAATGGAGTGGGTGCGTGGATTGGATGGTTTAAAGTCCCATGTCGCAAGATAATGGAAGAAATCGTGATATATATATATATATATATATATATATATGAGATTTGTGGCATGTAACATAGGAGATTCCTTTTGTTACAATGTGTTACCAAGACCAGATTATATGCTAGATGGGAGGCGATGAAGAGATGTTCAATCAGGATACCAACATAGGAGACTTCGACCATTGACTTCGGCTAGACATAGTGAAGCGTACGCGTACAGAACGTGGGAATGTCGAAACTCAACAATCAACAACAACAACCTTTGATAGTTTGTACAAGTCATATGAAGCGGTCATATCCAATAAGTAATAGAAACTCATTTGCTTTCTTATGATATCATTTTATAACAGTCATCAATTAATATATTGGAATCAGCATGTAATGTATATTATAAATATAAGATGCCTTTTGTTGCCTACACTTCTTAAACATCTTTAGAAAAGCCTTCATTGTTTTGGTTGTGATTTTTGCTAATTTAATTGCGAACGTATATATGATTTCTAAATCTTATACTTGTTCTTTATAGGTAACTGAACTTCCTCGGTGAAAACAAGTAGCAACATGTTGTAGAAAATTAGTGATGTGAAGTTCTTTTCTATTTGTAACTACTTTTTTGTCCATGATCGAGAAAATTTTAACTTTTCCGGTCATTTAGTATTTGTACTCTTAGGGAATTGTTTATGAAATAGTGAGGGGTATGAATATTATATACATTTGGTTATGTCCAATATAGCGTGTTGATTACTAATTCTGTCTTCAATATAAAAAGTTGATTGTTGAATGTTTATGTTGTATAAATGTAGTTAGTATGACAGTAGAATTTTTATCGAATAATATTATAATGTATAGTTGCTGAAATTGAGCTCTGTTTATAAAGTAATGGTTGTGTATGTTATACGTCTTTAATAGCATTTCAAAAATCCTATTGAAACTTTTAACATTATTTTTAGATGCCGTTAAAAGTTGTAGCACATACACAACCAAAAGGGTACTCCTAGCGTTCCAAAAATGCTATGAAAAATTTGAATTGTCACAGTTTACACATGCTATAGCGTTTTAGAAACGCTATTCAAAAATTCTATAGCAACGGTAGAAACGCTATAGAAAAGACAATTGTATCAAAAATATACTCAAAGATGACAATAAAAAAAAATGCTAAGACCACCTTTAATAGAGATTTTAAATATGCCATGGTATGTTCTAAACATATTACAACTTGTCATTTTATAGCGTTTACAAAAACCTTATAATAGCCTTAGCGGTTTTGAAATGCTATAAAGGGATGGATTGTTGTAGTGATAAACTAGAACATTGCAACCATCACATCACCATTATTTATATCTCTAACGTGCCTACTGCTCATGCCACCAAGCTCTCATGCTTATCTACTATGTTGCTAATGTCCGTGCATCGCTAGTGAATGCTGTACACAAATTAAATCACTTTTCTTTTTTCCATGATTTATTCTTCCCAATTGTCATTCGTTCTTGTCACCTCCGCTCATTTCAAGTTGAGCGCTCCCAAATACCAACGGTCAAATCTACCTATAGCTGCCCAAGCAGCCTCCATCTTTTCAAGTCATGGTGTTATCACGGTCGTGCAACTCAATACTTCCAGGTCGTCACTAAGGTCGCTTCAGGTTACAGTAATGCTACTATTTTTTTCTCGATTTTCAATTTTTCCCATTTATTTTGTGATTCAAATTCAGGAATTAAAGTAGTGAGAGACGAATGGGGCCGAGTTTAGATATGGGAGAAAGGAAGGCAGTTTGATAAAAGGGATAAAGACAAGGGATTTTTATATTAGTTTTTCATTTAAATACAGTTAACACCCAAAAGACTTAAAGTAAGATGTCTTTCCCATTTTAGTTACTACTCAAGACATTTTCAAACTTTTATTTCATTTTCTAACGATTTATCTTTTATTAAATTATCTTCTATTGGCTTTAAGCAATTTTATAATAACAGTTTATTTCTCGAAACAATTTCAAAATTTCAAAAATATTACTTATTTTGCCAGAACAAGTTTTAGACACTTTTGAATTTTTAAAACATAATTCAAATTTGAAATTTGAATTTTAAGTAAATATTCTGCTTTTATTATCAAATGAATCAAGAATTCTAATCGTTGAATTAAATTCAAAAATATCCATAACTTTTTAACTTTGAGCTAGGATGCTACATATCAGCAACTGTTTAAATATCCAAACAAAAAAAAACTCATCCACTTCCTTTTGTAGATTTTTAAGGAAATGGTACCAAATCATTGGCCGACGTGGAAAATGCTTTTACATTAGGTCGATGTATTATTGTATAACTAGGGTGAAATCACATTTCGCTATACGAGTTCATCATATTACCATTCCAACTATACGAGTCTATCATATTACTTCTCTTGAAGGCTACCACTTTTTCTTTGCTATAAGAATGCAACACTTTGTCGATGGATTGCCAGTTTTTTATGTTACTTGAGATGGGTTTCTACATAAATTATTATATAATAAATCCACAAAACCAATAGACTTTCGTTAGATGTGTTTGTAACGTACTTTTTATTTGTCGGTTACTATATAGGCAATGTATAAAACCTATCTCGTAGCTCATATGTCTTACATAAATGGTTGCCATTCTTAACCATTAAGGTAATGGGATGATCGATCAATGAAGAAATTGTCATATATCTCATAGCACACAAATAAAGTGTAATAACAACATAAATATAAAATGGACGAGATAGTGGTATAATCAAAATAAACCAAATAGAATCAGAGCACAACTTAGGTTTATTAGGTTATAGAAAGCAGAATACACGAGTTTATGCATCTCCATACATCAAATAAAACTCATAGTAACCATATCTTTATAAAAATAAATTGCTAAATAGCTCCATATCACTTCATAACAGATATAAGATGTAGAAGCTATGTACAAATAGCATATATAAAAAGTGTCAGCCTCCTGTTCATCCTTTGCATAATCCATTCGCTATTTGATCATGTTTCCGAGTCTACTCATTTAATAGTACTTGAGAATATAATAGGCAATGAAAACAAAATCATGTTAGACAATCATCTGGTATGAGAGATCTATAATCTCAAAAATGGATATAAACTCGATATATAATAGAAAAGAGCAACAAAGCCATACCTGGCCTGCTATTGCATCCAACAAGTTAGCACATAAACATGTTATTTTACTTTATCTCAGCATATAATTTGGTGTCAAGGAATTAGATCCGATGACACCAACCATCTTCAAAGACAACCACAACAATCATCAACTAGAACCCCTATCATAAACAAGATGGTTTAAGGATGTGATGGCTCATGTTAGTCTAATGGAAATACCACTCAAATGACACATCCTTTGTCTTTTTGTTAGATAAGAGCTATTCGATAACCATGTTGATACTTAAGCTGAACCATCCTTTGTATTTCCATTAGATACGGACTATTTTATTATATATATTATAATATAGTATAATATAATATAACACACGTGCGCGCGCTCACACACACACATATATACACACACACATCCAGTTTCGAGCAAATTAATTCATTAAAAAATTTTAACTGGTCAATTTTATTCCAATAACAAACCAATTTATTTAGCAAAAGCTCACACAATATTTTTATTATCCAAACAGGCCATCAAATTAAACATTCATTTGAATGATTTAAGCAATTATTCATTAAGGTAGCTTGATGTCTACAACATAATCGATAGGTATCGATTAACGTATATATAACTGTAACATCTTTGCATGTAATTAAAAATGCAATGATAACAAAGATTAAAATATGTTTGTTTAATCATTATTTTGACCATAATATTTATATTTACAAATAAATATATTGATATAATAAGTTATAGGTGATATAATAAAACGATGTTTGTACCTAAGCTTCATGACAATTAATAGTTCAAAATTACCAAAATCAATAATAATACAATGATCTTATAATTTTTATAAATTATTACATAGATGATTTATATGTGCATATAATTGTTATGCATATGTAAATATGAATGGATTAATATTTTAAATCCTGAAAATTAATTAAGTTAAATATTATAGCAGTTGTATATATATTTGACTTAGTTTAAAAGGTTAATCGATTGGTTAGAGGGGCTAAAATAAAATATACCATGTATATGCCTTTTAAGTCAAAATTAAGTCATCAATGGAGATTAATTACATAATTTTAGCCGATCCAATATGGGAAATTAGAAGTCAAATGTGTTTGCTCCGTGTTGGAAATGAATGGATATTTGATATATATGGTGTAAACTTATAGCCAATTATTAAATACACATTTTTTTTACTTATTTGCACAATTTTTACCCGTCATACAAGGGTAAGAGGAAGGGTCAAATATGGCTGTCAATGAGTACCCAAAAAATTCAAAATCCCTCTCTATCCATGTTAGAAATACGAATAATTATCTGATATTCGATAATTATCCCTTTAGTTTTTATCAAGATCGTAGTTAATTTTTTTTTGTATTTTAGCACATAAAATGATTGTTGGTTACTATTTTATTTAGGTAAAAAGTTTAGTATGTGTATTAAAATCAATATTTGCTTCTTAAAATTATTTTTCTTAGCATTTATTTTATTGTTTATATTTTTGTACCCAAATGAACTTATAAAGTATCAAAATTATCTAGCTATCTTTTTAGATTAATTAGTCGTGAATTGATCAAAGAATTTTCAAAAAATATCCAATATCTGTTCGCAGTCGCGGATGTGTATATCCAAAAAAGATTTCAGACATGAATATAGATATAACACTATTTGAATCCGTATCTGACCGTTTAAAGGGCAATGGTCAAATGGTGAGAAGTGAATAGAGATAAATGTATTTAACTTTAGATATAAAATGCAATGCAACTAAATTAATTATAGGTCAAAAGTCCAACTCATATTTATCTTTACGTTAAAAATGTTGAATTTTCAACTTTTTTTTAGTTTTATTGAAAAGGAAATGAAAATATCATTTTGGTACAGAGTATGTAGTGATATTACATCATACCGAACATAATTTCTTGTTCATTAATAGAATAAATGTTTTATCTCTTCAAATTTATATTGTCCAAATGTCATCTTCATATTACAATACATTGCAAGTGAGTGTTCTTGAATTTTCAGGTATAAACTACTAACATATTCACCTTCAAAAAAAATATCAAGGTAGTAGAATTTTTTCATCTTAATGCGACAAACATCTGAATCCATCAGTTTGAAAATAATTGATAATTGAAAATCATTAGAGAAAAATTGATACAATTGGAGATGACCCTTTAAATATTAACCAGGAAAATTTCAAAGGTTATCCCTAAATGATAATTTACCTAAAGGTCATGTTAAAATTAACAATTAAGAATTTTATAATATACCAAAAACATAAGCTAGCTAAAATCTTATGAGATTTATTGCCTTTTGAGGGGCAGCCTTTTGATATCAATTAGAGAATGTAATCATGTGCGACTTAAGTCATTTAAAGTTCAAATCATTTGAGAGTAAAATAATGTGGAAACCAATTTGTGCTTTGGATATGAAGAATAGATAATGGAATCGGTCTAATAAAATCAATCCGAAATTATTGAGATCGACGAAGAAGAATTATTAGTTTGTTTAATAGAAAACTAACAAAGTAAATTGAAATATGTGGTTTTGATGTGTGCGTATTGGTAGAAAAGTAATCTTCTTTTCATTATCCTTATGGCTAATAGAATTATAAGCCTTCCTTGTAATTATAGTTAGTTGGACTGGAAACCCCTTTATAAAGATTCTTAATTAATCTCTCCTTATCCATTTTATCTAAAATAGGAATTCATCTAACGATTCCATGGTAAATTACATAAATACCTTAAAAGAACATGCAATTAAATGTAGCATTTTTGTTAATTAGAAAAAATTTCAAGAATTTTGGTAAAAACAAGTTATTTCCTTTTCTTTTATTTTACCTTAACTTTCTGTCTTTCTGGCACTTGAGTGCTTAGCACACGAATACCGTGGATGTATTTCATATCAACATTCAAGGATCGAAAATTTGGGTTGTTACGCTGTTTTATTGAAATCATAGTTCTTGTTTAAACATCTAGATCTCATAAACTATCTGATGTTATTTGGCCGACTAAATAAACATCTTTCCTAGAACACTCTAAGTTAAAAGGGTCGAAGTAGTAGACTCAGTTTTAACTTTTAGGACTATATTTTGTTTGGGCCTCAATTTGAATTTTGAAAAATAAAATAAAATTGACATTTTTCATATACCATTGGGATTTAGAAGAATATTATATAAGTAAATAAGGATGGAGTAAGTTTTAAATTTAACATTTTATAATCATTTTTCTTTATAAAATGTTTATAAACTTTATTTAAAATTTATGATGAATTCATAAATAATTTTAGTATTGAGTGAAATAATATAAATGAGAATGAAAGTGATTTAGAAAAAAATTTGTGTAATTAAGAAACCAATCAGATTAAGTACATAAGTTATACGTAGATCATTTTATTCACATAGTTTTTTATCTAAGATTCGAGTACATAACTTCAGGGTGATTCACACCAGTTCGAAAAAGGATTTCTCACTCGATACATCTCAGCGAACACTTGATTCCGATTCTTGATATGATATTGAGGTTTTCGATCATAGTATATGGCTATGTAAGGAGAATAGGGGTTTCTAATTGAGTAATATGATCGGAGTCCATATGAGGGAGGTCGAGTGAGCGATACCAGTTCAGAAATGAAGATTTTGTATCTGAGCAAGTGATCAGATCAGATATTGCATATGGATGATTTATGTACATCATATGGGCTTAAGTGTATTTGTTTGCAATGTAGTATGGCTTAAGAAAATTTGGAGAGTGACTTTTAATTTGGTCCGAGGGAGCATAGATAATCTTTTAAGCAATAACCAAAGGCTGATTAGCATGATAGTATGCTTAAATAATTATCTATATCCTTGGACGATCGAGAAAGTTGTGAACCAAAGCAAAATTCTAACAATTGCATGTTAGTCACTTGACATTTTAAATAATATTAAGTGTTAGTTTATTCCTCTATGAAATTTGATTTTATTGATAGTGTGATTTTATAGACTACGGTATATAAAGTGTTGTTTATTAGGACTCAAAAAAGATGCTTTTGAAAAAAAAGGCGATTTCGAAAGAATCCATGAAAGAAATAATAATATACTTTTGAGAACTTCGGTAAAGTATTGTTATTTCAAGATATTTGAAAGGAGTTTTGTGAAGTGATTTTTCAAATATTTTTGGTTATTACTAAAGTTAGGCGATTGGAGGTTTTTCGATTTGTAAGGCTCGGTAGGTATATTCCAAACAAGCCATCAAATTAAACATTCATTTCAATTATTTAATCAATTACTCATTAAGGTAGCTTGATGCCTATGTTGGGGTTTCTCGCATTGTGTGTTGGGGTGTCTCGCATTGTGTGCGAGAGATCTGTAAATCGTGGTAGCTAGCAGTGTAAGCTTAAGTAGTCAGATTTAAGGTGGAGCTAGATCATGGTACGTTGGATCTGGTAGAATGACACGGGAACAAAGTCTCGATATGGTGCAGGCATCGTTTTGGCGTATTGGAAGACAAATATATGGATGCGAGCCAAGGTGTAGATCTGTTGGGGTGTCTCGCATTGTGTGTGGGTAATGGGTGCACACATTGAAAACAAGAATAGTCCCACGTCGTGAAAAATAATGGAGGCGGAGTGGTATATATATGAGTTTGGTCACATGTAACAATGAGAGATTTCTTTTGTTAAAAGATTTTGGCTAAACTCATATGTTGCCTTCGCATAGGGATATGCGGACCAGATTTCAACAGTCTAAAATATAATTGATAGGCATCGATTAACGTATATATAACTGTAACATCTTTGCATGTAATTATAAATGCGATGATAACAAAGATTTAAAATATGTTTGTTTAACCATTATTTTAACCATAATATTTATATTTACAAATAAATATATTGATATAATACGTTATAGGTGATATAATAAAACAATGTTTGTACCCAAGCTTCATCACAATCATTTGTTCAAAATTACCAAAATCAATAATAATATAACGATTTTATAATTTTTATAAATTATTACATAGATGATTTATATGTGCATATAATTGTTATGCATATTCAAATATGAATGGATTAATATTTTAAATCCTGAAAATTAATAGAGTTAAATATTACAACCGTTGTACATATGTTTGACATAGTTTAAAAGGTGATTGGTTAAAGGGGCTAAAATAAAATATACCATGTATATGTCTTTTAAGTCAAAATTAAGTTATCAATGGAGATTAATTACATAATTTTAGCCGGTCCAATATGGGAAATTAGCGGTCGAATGTGTTTGCTCCGTGTTGGAAATGAAGGGATATTTGATGTATATGGTGTAAACTTATAGCCAAATATTAAATACACATTTTTTTTACTTATTTGCATAATTTTTACCCGTCATAAAAGGGTAAGAGGAAGGGTCAAATATGGCTGTCAATGAGTACCAAAAAAATTCTAAATCCCTCTCTATCTGTATTAGAAATATGAACAATTATCTGATATTCGATAATTATCCCCTTAGTTTTTACTGTTGGTCACTCTTAATCTACTGGCAGTTTGCACAACGACTCACAAAGATTGAAATATCTCGCTTCATCCCCTTCCACCAGAATACCCTCTTCATATCTTTGAACATCTTGGTCACTCCTAGATGAAAAGATTATTTTGAATGGTAGCATTCGGCTAATACTTCTTACCTAAGTCCATCAGTCTGGAACATAAATACGCCCATTCATTTTCAATATGCCCCGGAGATCAATCTCAAAGCTAGAAACAACACCTTCTTTAACATCCTTCTTAAGTCGAGCTAAAATAGGATCTGCCTCTTGACTGGATGCAATTCTCTCTAACAATCCTGGCTTAACTTCTAAATTTGCAACCATTGCTACATTCTTACTCAATGCATCAGCAACAACATTTGCTTTTCCAAGGGTATAAAGAACCTCTAGATCATAAGAGGCGAGAAACTCCAGCCATCTCTGCTACCAAAAATTCAAATATTTTTGGGTAAAAAGGTATTTTAAGGATTTGTGGTCCGTGTATAACTCGAACCTTTCAACCAAAATATAATGCCTCCACATCTTTAGTGCGAAGACTACACCTAAAAGCTCCAAATCATTTGTAGCATAATTTTTCTCATGCGGCTTTAGCTGTCGACTTGCATAAGAAATAACTTTCCCATGCTGCATCAGAACTGCTCCCAATCCATTTCCACAAGCATCTATATACATGGTTAACCCTTCGCTCCCATTTGGAATGGTTAATACAGGAGCGCTAGTCAACTTCTCTTTCAATTTGTTGAATGCTTGATCACACTTAGAAGTCCAAACAAACTTAACATCTTTTTTTGTTAACTTCGTCAGATGAGAAGCAATCTTCGAGAAGTCCTTGATAAACCTACGGTAAAAACCAGCCAATCCCAAGAAACTTCTAACTTCCGTCGCACTTTCGAGCTTCTTCCAGTCTTGAATCGCTACAACTTTAGCTGGGTCCACCGATATGCCTTCTTCCGAAATAACATGCCCTAGAAACCTAACTTCGGATTTCCAGAAATGGCACTTGGAAAACTTAGCCTTAAACACATGGCTTCTTATGGTATTGAGTACGACACAAAGATGATATTTGTGTTCCTCCTCTGTCTTGGAATAGATAAGAATGTAATCAATAAAGACGAGAACAAATTTATTAAGAATGTATAGAAATACTCGATTAATTAAGTCCACAAAATAAGCGGGTGCTTTAGTCAATCCAAACGGCATAACTAACCACTCGTAGAAATTTTCAGGAGTTCAAAAAGCTGTTAAGGGAACACTCTCCTCTGCCACTCTTAATTCGTGGAAACCGGTGGCGAGATCTAATTGAGAAAATATCCGAGCACCGTGGAGTTGGTCAAACATATCAACGATCCTTGGCAAAGGATATTTATTCTTGACAGTCCTTTTTTTCAACTCCTGATAGTCTATGCATAGCCTTAGAGAACCGCCCCCCTTTGTAACAAAGACGACTAGCGATCCTCAACTCGAGGTACTACGTCGGATCAAGCCCTTCTACAACAAATCATAAGTCTGTCTTTCTAACTCCCTCTTCTCTTATGGAGCCATCTTTCATAAAGGTTGTACAATAGGTCTAGTTCCCGGAACCAAATCAATACGAAACTCGACTTCACGGTGAGGAGGTAAACCTTGCACCTCATCAAAAATGTCTCTGAAATCTCTAACAACTGGCACATCTCCTAGCTCCGCTTTAGCCACTTCAAGTGAATAGATAAAACTGCTCATTAACTTCTTAGGCTCTTCACAACTAATATCAACACCAACATCTCCTACATCACTAACTCTAATGAGCCTTCTACCATAATCCAAGATAGCTTTAAATTTAGATAACCAATCCACTCCCAGCAACACTCCAAAACCCATAAATCCAATAACAAACAAGTCAAAAGGAAAGAGAAGATTTCGATAAGAAATAGGTACATTTAGACACATAGTGTCAAGATTTGTCAGACCTCCAATTGGGTTTGACACACAAAGAGGATTACTTATGATAACATATTTAAGGTTTAGTTTGTCCAATAGATCATAAGAAATAAAACAACGGGAAGCTCCTGTATCAAATAGCACCCTTACAGGAATATCATAGATGGATAATGTACCTTTCAACACTTGCTTCCCTTTTTGATCTGAAGAAGTGGATGGTATCTCTTTAATGGTAAAAGTCTATCCTTGAGATCCCTTTTTAAGAAAAGGGCACTCATTTTTCATATGTCCTCGCTTGCCGCAATTAAATCATGTGGCAATCGGGCAATGATTTGCAAAGTGGCCCATCTTCCTGCACTTGAAACAAAGAATGTTGGCCAAGTTGGTCTGCTTCTTCTGTGCTGTAGTGCCATCTTCGTGTTTCTTCCCTGCACTCTACTTCTTTCCCTTAAACTTATGCTTAAAGTTTAGCTTTCTTTCAACTGGTATAACTGATAAAGGCTTGGCACTTATTGCTGGTACTACACCCTTCTGGACTTCTTCCTTAATATCAAGAGCCTCAAACCTCAAAGCCATGCTAATAATGTTAGTGGACGTACCCATAAGACGATTGGTCATTTCACGATGGAACTCTGGTCGCATTCCATTCACAAACATTTCATTTTTATGGAGTGGTGTGTCTATCAATCCAAGTCCAAAATGGGACGTTAGAGGATAAATATTATTATTACAAAAATTACAAATACGCTCTCTTTAGATTAACTCATTCTAGGGCATCACTTAACCTATCTCTAATGAGTTGTACCCCAATCAGGCTAAAGTGTTCGCTCAATCGAAGCTCTGATACCAACTGTGACAACCCACCTTTCTGACCATTGAGAATGACACTTAATACATCCATGGTATTCATGTGTCGTTGCCCAAGTATCTAAAAGACGAGTTGTCATTGGGTACAATATAAGAATAGAACAATAATCTCACAACGGAACGATTAAATATATAACATAAATAAGACAATACATAAGGTTACTCCCAACATGGAGTTATCAGAGTTATAGCAAAAGTACTACTATCAGTCTAGGTAGTTATAACAACCTGCGTACATAGGGCCAACATCTCATAACAGCGGAAATAAATAGCTAGATAGATAAGGAGCCTCCTTCTCGTCCACCATCTTCAAAAGAACCCAAAGAAACCTATCATTTCGGATTACTCAAATATAAATGAGTACCCGAGAGTTTAGGGAAAACAAACAATTCGGGTCAGACAATAAGTCCGGTATGAGTAAACTCCAAAAAATAATAATATAACACACAAAATAACCGGTGAGACGAAGTCTCAAAAACGCAGAAGGCTTTCCCCTCACAAGGACAACATCCAAGCATAAAAGAATGGACATAACTAATTAAATACCGCGAAGAGCGCAAGATGCTTCCCGATGCAATTAAGAAAGAATCAATCCAAAGATTTGAATCGAAAATAAGGAAAAGGAATTTTTCCAACAATGACTAGGAGGTGCGCCCCCTTATCTAAAGTATACCTCTAGAAAATATACTTGAGAACTACGATGGCTCTCGGAAACCTCCAAGCCGGACCCCGCAAACCTTACCGAGTATCCAAGTATTTCACATCTTCGTGTGCATACAACCGAAACCAATCTAGAGTAGATGTAAAAATACCCTAATGGGAGCAACCCCACATAGCTTGGCCCCCACTCGCTCTTTATTTAGTCATTTCTGATAAAGGATATCAATGCTATAAATGAGCAACAAACCGTCTTAGATTGACGAAAAAAACAAAAGGAAGAAGGGTATCGAAATTGATAGTCAAGATATCAACTATCGGGGATAACAAAACGATCGTATTTGGAAATTAAATCTTATACTTTTTCAATAATTGGAAAATATCCATATACTTATCTCATCGTTATAAGTATATTCACAAAACATTTGGGAGGATTTCATATTTCAAAAGCATACTTAGATGGGTCAAAAACAATTGTCTATAAGAAATGCAAATGTTTTCCATTATAATTATAAAGATCATTTATGGAAATCAAATCTCCTACACTTGTCACGTTTCCAATATTCTCGACTAACTCTACCCTTCGCCCAGAAACAAAGCCAGGTAAGTCAGGGCACTGGTTGCTCCTAGCCTTGCCTAGACACTTCGGTTCCAGATCTCACAGAAAGAGGATCAATCTACTCATTGGCTTTTAGTGCCAAGTATACGACTACTTACTTTCCATAAATAACCCATTTAAATCATTATATAAATTTTGAAGCTCCTTTAAAATACTTTAAACAAAATTTTAAAACTTCCATTCAAATCATAACTTAAACCCATAATCTTTAAAGGAGAATATAACCAAGAGGGGTGAAGCTCCCTCTTAATCAAATGAGATAGCTAAAAGGGGTGTTATTTCCTTTTAACCAAAAAGTCACTAAATGTCAATCCTAAGTTAAAAGGTGGTGTAAGTTCTCTTTAACTAAACATCAAAGTTATTGCTCATAAACCGGCCGAGCACAAATCAAACAACCCAACAAGAATAATAGCAGACTCATTATTATTAACAATTTACAATCAATAGTTAACACAACATTTGTTAAAATGTGAATGAGTCAAAGGAAAGAGACTAAGATTACACCGACTGTAAAATAATTAAATTATACCCACTAAACTATGAAAACAAGGCATATACTCACAGAATAAGTTATACCCACTAAACTATGAAAACAAGGAATATACTCACAGAATAAGTTATACCCACTAAACTATGAAAACAAGGGATATACTCACAGAATTAGTTATACCCACTAAACTATGAAAACAAGGAATATACTCACATAATAAATTATACCCACTAAACTATGAAAACAAGGAATATACTCACATCATATTTGCTATGATGGAGACTTGGAAACTTCACCTTTTATAATGAATTTTAGTTCTTTTCTTTAGTTTGTGAATGAATTAAAATGAGATATGGACTTGGCTATTCATAGGTGAAGAGAAGGGTACTTTAGTCATTTCCTATAGCCTAACCAGATTCGACCAGATTTTGGTCCAATAGAAACCAGCCTTATGGCCTAATTTGATTCGACCAAATTTTGGTCCAATAGAAAACATCCTTGTGGCTTAATTTGATTCGACCATCTTTTGGTCCAATAGGAATCCTCCTTATCAACTATGGCCTAACCTGATTCGACTAGATTTTGGTCCAATGGCAACCATCCGCATGGCATAATCAGATTCGACCAGATATTGGTCAAATGGCAACCATCCGCATGGCATAACCGTATTCGACCAGATTTTGGTCCAATGGCAACCATCCGCATGGAATATAATAATCACTATGCTATTTTATTTCATTAGGCTAATAATTATACTTTTCTATTTTATTAGGCAAGTAATTATACTATTCTGTTTTATTAGGCAAGGTTAATAATTCTCTCTTGTTTTATTAGGCAAGTAATTATACTATTCTGTTTTATTAGGCAGGGTTAATAATTCTTTCTTGTTTTATTAGGCAAGTAATTATACTATTCTGTTTTATTAGGCAAACTTATTCTTAAATAAATTGGTACCCCTAACCGCCTTATAACTCGAACCATCTTTAAACTAACATTTGACATCATTTTAAAAAAATTATCCATTCGAGACGTTTTATCCAAATTTGTATTCTAGATATAAAATCCGTTATTTAATCATTTAAAAATATATTAACTATTCAACTTCAAAGTGATTAAATTATGGGTCGTTACAGTACCTCATCTCCAACATATATTATTCTGCTTCCCTCTCTTCTCATTTTTTATAAATCAGAGAACAAATAAAAAAAGAAAAAAAATGGACACGCGATCAAACCACGACAACCACAAAGCTGGGAGGTGAGGCAGCAGAACGCACGCGCAGCGATGGAGCAGAAGTGGCGTGGCGAGGTTGGCGTCATGGCTGGAGGCGCACGCGATTCGATTCGCGTGCGTTCGCACGCGCGACAATATGTGTGGTCGCAGGTCGGGGTTAGAGCGCGGTGGCGAATGGAGCGAGGGATGCAGCAGGGAAAGGTGCAGCCGGTGGCGAGCACGAGGTGGCGTAACGGTGGTGTAGTGAGGTCAAAGGCACGGTCCTAATAGGTTCGAGTAGGAGCCTGGAGGGTATCGCGATTTTGAAAGTGTACCAAAGGAAGGAGGGTAATTAATTATTTTAAAACATGAATAAATTTTAGTTAATTAATTTTATATTGTTTCAAATGTTCGTTTATTTATTTTAAAATGCGATGAGTCGCATTGCGATCGTAACGACGAGGGCTACGCTATGGAATTGGATTGGACGAATTCGGAGCTAGTTGGAATTTTGATTTAAAATTGGACGTCTGTTAAATTTTAATTCAAAACGAAACGTTTGGACGATAATTAAAATCAATGTGAGTTTATCTCACCTTTTTGGCTAATCGGAAAATTTATAAAGTCAATAAATATTATTTATTAGATGTTTGGATATTTATTTCTGATCGTTATTGATTGTTTGGATAATATACTAAATTATATTGTTTGTTCGATATATTCCCGCCTATTGGAGCGGATGAGACCCTATTAGATTCCTGTGTAAGAGCGGATGACCCTTGATACGAACTCTGCCTCGAAGCGGTTGATTTATATTGTTTTTTATTATTATATACTGTATGTGATGCCGGGGGACGGGTTGAAGGGATCCAACGGGATTCCTCACACTGTTGATTTATTTTCAAAGAAACCAGGATCAGATATGTTATCCGAAAACCACTTCGACCCAGGAAATGTGTTTCGAAGTAAAGATACCTTGAAGATGATGGAACTTGGAGACTGAGCTGTTAAATGTTTCATTCAATCCCAAAATGAACTTGTATGGATGAATGTTGATATTGAATTGTTGTTTGGAGGGCAGTGTTAGCATTCCAAGTGCGAAGTGCTATATAAAGGTAAAACGTAGCCTCGAGCCTCATCAACTAGGAAATGACAAAAATCGGGCATGCAGTAAGGCCAAGTGGGTTGCTCCCATCAGGGTATGGTCATTCCAAATCAAGATCGCTTACTACCTATTCTTGTATACTTCGGGGCCTAAAGATGGGTGATCATATTCGGTACTACTAGTAAATTGGTAGGCCAGTCCTGTGTGGTAGGGGAACAAGATTTCTTATCAGACCCCAGTGCATTTTATATAGAGATGACCTTCGGATGGTAGTTCCTTACCTTGTCATAGTTGTTAGTCCATAGGATAGTGGTTTTGATGACAACAACTATAGAAGTGTTATAAAATATATATGTGCAGGAAATCTATATGCAGGTATCAACAAAAGAAGACTGTACAGTAAAGAAGACAAAGATCAAGAGTTCAAGATTGAAGACTCATGAGATTCAAGATATTCAAGAGTTCAAGACAAATAATATAGTTAGGTTAGATATTTGTTAAAACTCCTTAAAAGCACTATCATTCTTTTTTATCCAATTTACTCGTGGAATGGAATCCACTTCGTTCTTGTTAAAGGGATGGAACCCTAGTGAGATGGAACTCACGAAATATCTAGTGGAACGGATAGTAGCCCTATTTTGTTATCCACTAATTTTGATTCAAAATGTTTTTCAAAATTATCTCTTGTTTCATAAAATGATTTTCAAATATTCCTTTTCAAAAGAAAAACCTTCGTTCGTATTTCCAAAAATGTTTTAGCCTCAAAATCATATTTATCATTTTGTTATATTTTGATTTCAAAATTGTCCTTGATATTTTAGCCTCAAAATCTATTTTAATATTATATTTACTTTAGTTTATTTACCTTGATTTTAAATATATTTTAGTATATATATATATATATATATTCATAAGTATTTCTACTTCTAAATACATTATACAAATACATAGAGTCCATTTGAATAAAGTTGCATATGTTTTAAATCATCATTTTCAAAGAAAAGCAAATCATCATTTTTACTAGACCATGTCGACATCCTCTTTACTTGTCATGTCGACATGCTTCCCGTTATAGCAAAGGTTGTTTTCAAAAGAAGTGTCTATTCGTTTAAATCTCTTTGAATGGACACATCCATTCATTCTCTATAAATAGAGACTGTTATGGACGTTTTCCAGTAACTACATTCTTTATTTTCTCTCCTCTTTATTCTCTTATCTTATTTTCTAATCATCCTATCCATATTCTGCCGAAATCTTAAGTGAATCAAACCAGAATATCTCTAGTTTGATTCTCTGCCACTCTCTTCAAAGAATCTCAGTGCTTATCAGAGTTACAGATACATTTGTAATCAAAGAAACTTGTTTAGGGTTATAAAGGTGTGATCGTGTCCTTGGAAATCGATCGGGTGAACTTGTGTCCTGTGAATCAAGTGGTTCTACCCAGAGACCTGAGAATCTGGAGGGTGTACCTCGTCGCCTTGGAATCGAGGGATTGTAATCTAGATTATTATTGAATAGAAAGCCGTACGAGTTGTGCGGGACTGGATGTAGGGTAACACCGAACCAGTATAAAATTCCTAGTGTGTTCTTTCCTTTACTTGCTTTTTATTTATATTTGCATCTGTTTGTGATTCTGTGATTTGATCTGTGATTGTGTATTTGCATTAAGTTAGTTAAATCAATTTAAATTAAAGAAGTTTTAAAGAAATTGTTAAAACACTATTCACCCCCCCCCTCTAGTGTTAAATAGCCTTAAGATCATCTTCCGCGTTCCTTTCATTTGGTATCGGAGCAAGTTTTTCAAAGTATTCATAACCTGATTTTTGAAAAGTAACAATGGCTACCAACACTAGTATTTCTAGTTCATTTGTAGAGGGTCAGTCCACTGCCAGACCACCACTTTTCAATGGCAGTAACTATGCATATTGGGCATGTAGAATGAAGATATATTTACAATCCATTAGTTTAGAAACATGGAATATGACACAAACTGAATACACTGAGCCCACAACTGATTTTGCTCAATGGACGACCGTTCAAAGAGAAGTGGCTCAAAACAATTCAAAAGCCAAGAATATTTTATTTTGTTCACTAGATAGAAATGAATTTAATAGGGTATCTGTTTGTAAAACTGCATATGAAATCTGGAAAACTCTGCAAGTTACTCATGAAGGAACAAGCAAAGTTAAACAGACCAAAATTTCTATTCTTACTAATCAATTTCAATTATTTAAGATGTTGCCTAGTGAATCTATTCCAGATATGTATAGTCGTTTTCAGGATATTGTTCATTCACTAGTATCTCTGGGAAAAGCAATCTCCGAAGAAGATCAAGTCAGGAAAATTCTGAATTCACTCACTCCAGAATGGGATCTGAAGACACTGGCGATTGAAGAAGCAAATAACATCAGTACCTTAAAGATTGATGAATTAATTGGAAATCTGATGTCATATGAAGTTCAAATTCAGGAAAGAAGGGAGAATAAGTCATCAGAAAAAAAGTCCATTGCCTTTAATGCACTAACTGGCGAATCAGACTCTAGTGATGATGATGAAGAAATAGCCTTCATGACAAGAAACTTTCGAAAATTCTTGAAGTATAGAAAAATGAATAATCACAAGAGAAAAGGTTTTGGAAATAACACTGAATCACTCAACAACATCAAATGCTTCAATTGCAATGAGTTTGGTCATTATCAAAGAGACTGTCCACATCAAGAAAAGCAAACTCCTCAATCAAACAAAGAATATTCAAAGAAAAGAAAGAAAGCATTTGCAGCAACACTGGATGATTCAGATACGTCCTCAAGTGATGATGAACAGAAAACAGAATTGGCAAATATGTGTTTTATGACAACTCAGAATTCAGATAATCAGGATGATATGGAACTCAAACAAGGTACACGTTTACTATTTTAATTGGTTGAAAATTGGTTGCTTAGAATAGTTTATTAATTAAGTATATAATTGATTTTATTAACTTAAAAATTTTCAAATATCTTTTAAAAATTTATAAAATATTATTTTTATATATTTTCTGTATAATATATTTTCAAAATATATTCAGACAATAATCATAATATATATAAGTATATATATATATATATATATATATAAATCTTGTACATGCTTGAATTCATTTTTGCAAAATCTGATGTGCATGTCGACATGGCACTTATTGGTAATGTCGACATACCTGTAGCAAATAAGATTTCTAAATTTGAATTCAAAATTCAAATTTCCCTCCACCTTTTCACTAACTCCTATGTTTTGAATAGTTATGACTCTTTGACCAGAGAATCCACCTATTCAACCTCTTTATATCTATCTTCTATCAACACTTATCTCCATCTTCAATTCAAATTCAAAACAACTTTTATCTTCAAACACTCTTATCTCTTCAAAGATGGCATCCACTAGCAACGTAGCCGGAATGAGGCTGTCAAAAGCCACCAAAGATCATCTCTACAATAATAGAGATGCCATACTTGCATACATTAATTATGCAACTTATGGAAAAGTTCATTCGGGTAGTTTTGCTATTTTTAATGACTTCGCTTCTTATGAAATTGATGCTCTCTTTCAAAACAATGGTATTCTAAGCTTGGTTGACAATAACCAAAATGATTTTGTTTGCTATCCAAACCTTGTCAAAATGTTTTATGCAAATTTAAATCGTGGTTTTTATAATGGAAGGGATGATGAAGTGTGGAGTAGTGTCAAGGGGACACAAATTGTTTTGGATACCGATGTTTTAGGAACCATACTTGAGTGTAAAAGTACCGGTTCCAATCTTTCTTCTTTTGAAATCGAGGAAACCGATCGTGAAACTTTTCACAATATTTTTGAGGAAGAAATGGATTTCAAAAACAAATTTTTTCGACCAAAAGCTCATATTGTTAATCTTCTCCTTCAACGCACTATTACTCCGAGATCGGGAAATTACAATAACCCGACTCAAAAAGTGTGTAAGGCTCTTTTTGCAATTTTTGGAAATTATGATATTAATTGGGCACAAGTTATCTTGGATGAATTTCGTCACAAAAACTTGGATTCGGGAGAGAATGCATTATATCATGGAATATACCTCACTAGAATTTTTAATTACTTTGGAGTGGATATGAGAGGTGAAGAATTCTTTCCAAGAAAGGTTTTTAATCATTCCAATATTTCACTTATGAAAATTCCGCACGTGTTTCATCCATACGAAACACTAACGGAAAAAGAAGCACGATTGGGGTATGAGGAAATGCAAGAAGAAGAAGGTGAAGAAGAAGAAGAGGAAGAGGAGGAAGAAGAAGGTGAAGAAGAAGAAGGTGAGGAAGAAGAAGAGGAAGAAAGTGAAGAAACTTCCTTAGAGAGTATTGATTTTCCCACACGACCATCAAACAAGACTCTCCTTCACAATCAACGAGTGATTGTGAAAAATCAAAAAGCTCTCAAACACTCCGTAAACAAAAAATTGGACAAAATGTCCAATACTATGAACAAGTTCTTCTCCAAAGTCAACAAGAAGCTCAATATCTCATCATCTTCATCCTCATCTACTAGTTTCTAGAGTTTACTTTTTGTATATCAATGAAATTTGGTATATTGAAAGTTGTATCTTTATGTTTTCTCTATGAGATTCATGTACTTCTCTGTTCTAGTATGAAATGAAGCTTATTCTCTGTTTATCTTACTGTCACTCTTATTTATATCAAGTAATATATATATAAATCATATGTATATACACTGAAAATTCAAAAATAAGATGTGCAAAATCTGCTATGTATGTCGACATACTGTATAGAGGTCATGTCGACATATACTGGTAATATTCTGAATGGACATTTCAATTTGAAATTCAAAATAACTCCTTATGTCTATTCATTTCAAACGACTTACCTGTCTATTTAAGTCCTATTTTCTTCCAGAAAACTTCTCATAACTTCTCTCTACTCTTATCTACTTATTTCCTTCTTACTTATCATCAAAATGGCTTCATCCTCTTCAAATCTAAGTGATAATCTTGAAGAGACTCTTAAATCCTTCAAAGATATTCTTACTTTTATTCTACGAAATCAGAGGCACTTAGAACTGAGTCAAATGCAGATGATAAAGGAACAAGAAAGGCATTTCGATGCACTACGATGGATGATCTCCGCTCTCAACAAAGAGGATCTCCAAGTAAATCCACCGAAGACATTGCTCCAGGACGATGAAGATTGGGAAGTAATCAAAGCGGATCCCATCTTTGGAAAAGAGGGATGGGTTGAAGTTCCACGTAACATTTAACTTGTTTGATTTGGTTTAAAAATTGATTTGATTTGAAATACTTGATTTGGTTTTAAACATGGTTGATTTATGATAACTTACTATATTGATTATGTAATAAGACATAAATAGGTGTGCTTATGTTTGATTGATTTGTCTACTTATTGTATGCATTTTCTTTTCATTTAACAGTTATGTATATAGTGATATGAATAAAATAATTTGTGGTTACACTTATTATTCTCATTCTTATATTACTTATATCATTCTGAGTATACAATATTTAGCATTGTTATATCTAGTTTCAGTATTATTAATGATAACACTATCATTAATATCAATCAAATCAAGGGGGAGTTAATGTCATTTTTTTTGTTGATGACAAAGGGGGAGAAGTATAAAATAGGTTAGTTAGGCATAGATTAAGGGGGAGTTATTAGATTTAGGGGGAGTTATAAGGAGAATATAAATATTTTATAAACAAAGGTTGTCATCATCAAAAAGGGGGAGAATGTTAGTCCATAGGATAGTGGTTTTGATGACAACAACTATAGAAGTGTTATAAAATATATATGTGCAGGAAATCTATATGCAGGTATCAACAAAAGAAGACTGTACAGTAAAGAAGACAAAGATCAAGAGTTCAAGATTGAAGACTCATGAGATTCAAGATATTCAAGAGTTCAAGACAAATAATATAGTTAGGTTAGATATTTGTTAAAACTCCTTGAAAGCACTATCATTCTTTTTTATCCAATTTACTCGTGGAATGGAATCCACTTCGTTCTTGTTAAAGGGATGGAACCCTAGTGAGATGGAACTCACGAAATATCTAGTGGAACGGATAGTAGCCCTATTTTGTTATCCACTAATTTTGATTCAAAATGTTTTTCAAAATTATCTCTTGTTTCATAAAATGATTTTCAAATATTCCTTTTCAAAAGAAAAACCTTCGTTCGTATTTCCAAAAATGTTTTAGCCTCAAAATCATATTTATCATTTTGTTATATTTTGATTTCAAAATTGTCCTTGATATTTTAGCCTCAAAATCTATTTTAATATTATATTTACTTTAGTTTATTTACCTTGATTTTAAATATATTTTAGTATATATATATATATATATATATATATTCATAAGTATTTCTACTTCTAAATACCTTATACAAATACATAGAGTCCATTTGAATAAAGTTGCATATGTTTTAAATCATCATTTTCAAAGAAAAGCAAATCATCATTTTTACTAGACCATGTCGACATCCTCTTTACTTGTCATGTCGACATGCTTCCCGTTATAGCAAAGGTTGTTTTCAAAAGAAGTGTCTATTCGTTTAAATCTCTTTGAATGGACACATCCATTCATTCTCTATAAATAGAGACTGTTATGGACGTTTTCCAGTAACTACATTCTTTATTTTCTCTCCTCTTTATTCTCTTATCTTATTTTCTAATCATCCTATCCATATTCTGCCGAAATCTTAAGTGAATCAAACCAGAATATCTCTAGTTTGATTCTCTGCCACTCTCTTCAAAGAATCTCAGTGCTTATCAGAGTTATAGATACATTTGTAATCAAAGAAACTTGTTTAGGGTTATAAAGGTGTGATCGTGTCCTTGGAAATCGATCGGGTGAACTTGTGTCCTGTGAATCAAGTGGTTCTACCCAGAGACCTGAGAATCTGGAGGGTGTACCTCGTCGCCTTGGAATCGAGGGATTGTAATCTAGATTATTATTGAATAGAAAGCCGTACGAGTTGTGCGGGACTGGATGTAGGGTAACACCGAACCAGTATAAAATTCCTGGTGTGTTCTTTCCTTTACTTGCTTTTTATTTATATTTGCATCTGTTTGTGATTCTGTGATTTGATCTGTGATTGTGTATTTGCATTAAGTTAGTTAAATCAATTTAAATTAAAGAAGTTTTAAAGAAATTCTTAAAACACTATTCACCCCCCCCTCTAGTGTTAAATAGCCTTAAGATCATCTTCCGCGTTCCTTTCAATAGTGTGGAATCCATTCTCCAATATGAGCTTTACAGACTTAATTGTGCCCAACTATGCTGAAATGTGAGATGCAAGCATTTCAGCTATATTCATATTTCATTTTGAACCCTAGACATTTTTATAATATAAATGGATTTTCTATAGAAAATGTTTTGGTTATCGTAAGGTAAAAATCCATCTATGTTTATGTGCGGCGTGGTCTTAGGAGATACCTTTGATTTTCAAATGGTTTTCCAAAACTTTAAAATCTAATTAGGTGTATTTTCTCGCGATGGTTTTTCATACTGACTTGGGTGTTATTTTATTATAATGCTCGGGTAAGACCGAGCATTACAGATTTGCTTTAGATTTATTGGAGCTCAAGAGACGAGTTGGAGGTCTACAGGTCGTATTCACGTATATGTCTATGTTCCGCTGCTTTTGTTGTTTAAATCATCAACATTTGTCAGGACAGGCTGGTATAACTGTCTAAGTTGATGATCGTTATTTGTGTTGTATTTTGATGGATGTAAGTATATCACAGTTTTATCTTTGTAAAGATGTTGATATTATATTATATATATTGTTCCGCTACGATTATGAGATTCTGTATTGTTTTTAGTTTTTTTCCTTCCTTCTCATCTTCTCTACTTGTTTACTCTTTCTATCTCATAGCTATCAGTCATTCTGTTCAATTAGGGTTGGACATGTGTGGTTTATTGTCAACTTAAATTGTACGGATTGATGGGTTGTTACACCAGACAACAACCGATTGATACGTCCAAGCCCGAGAAGTGGCACACCAAACAGTGACAACATACGGAGCCTAAAAGATGACACATGTCAAAGGAGTCAAAACCTAAAGAATGGTGCAAAATAAAAAGCTCAAATAAGAAGCTACAGTCCTCGAATAGTTTCCAAAAGAAGATTTCTAGACTTCATTAATACCCAAATCTGGATTTCGGGTCTCTCACCATTAGTTTTTGGACTTCATTTATTAATGTCTGAATCTGGATTTTGGGTCTCTTACTATTGATTTCTGGACTTTACTCATGAATGCCTGAATTTGGGCGTTGGGAGCTCTTTTATTGAGACCACAATTACGGATTTATGGTCTTCTACTAATTCCTGGATCTATTTCGAATCTGGGTTTTGGATCTTCTATTATTTCCAGATAAGAATCTTTGGGCTCATATTATTTATTCCCAAAAAGATGATTTGTAGCCTACTATGACTTATTTCTAGATAATAATCTCTGGACTTTTATTATTAAACGATTATTCTTCGTCTTCTATCGGTTATTTTCAAAAGCGGGTTTCTAAATTTCTATTAATAATGCTAGATTTGGATTTCTGGCCATCCATTATTAATTCGATAAATAGTCAGATTTCCTGTAACGCCCCACTCCGAGACCCACATTAGCAAAAGGTAATACAAGGTAACACCGTCTGCTAATGCGGAGAATACAGCTGGTTAGGAGCGACCATCTATAACCTTGTCTTAATTATCAATTGAATACGCTGACAATCGCCACTTCTTACTCAAGTGGATCGACATCTCCAATAAATACTTAATACAAAGCCATAGGTGGCTGAAGGATCTATCAGAATAAAATATAACAACTCAAATGTAATACACATCACAAAACAGTAGATCATCACATACATTTTCACATATACAGATACATCATAGAGTTTACAAAATGATACATGTCAAGTGGTAAAGCAAACCACAATGTACATGCGAGTCAATAGAGTACATATCAGAGCTATAGACAAAAAGGACTACACAAAAAGTTATAACAAAAAGGAGCTAGCAGAATAGTCCATGCAGAAGCATAATAGGCTAAGTCCAATGTACCTAACCTGAAACATCTCGGTCTGACCCGAGTATAAAATACCCGGGTTAGTCTAGCTAACCAAATCAGTTAGATAAACTCAATGATAATGAACATACAAGATCATAAGTACCACAATTATCTCCAAAAGAGATAACCAAATCATCTGACATAACATGAATCATAACAAGCCTCATATCATATACAACTCAAATAAACCAAGGATATCATATCCCAAAACAAGCCAAAAGGCAAATGTGTAAAATTTAAATCTCTTGTTTAAATAACTAAATAAATTCTTAAAATTATATTTAAAACTTCAAACTTCCTTTTAAATACTTATGAACACATTGGAAAAGGATTTTCAAAATATCTAAAATCAATAACTACTTTACAAAAATCAATGATTTCTAAAACTGTATCCAAAGAGACTATCGTTATGGACCATAACTTTTAAAATGTGGTTGTATAAATCAAGTGACTTTTAGACCACATTCCTTTCTATATTTTAATCCACTTTAATACCTTTGCTGTAACGACCCGTAATTTTCGACAATTAAAAATAGTAAATTTAATAAGATTTTTGTAATTAAATGTTGGAAGAAATTAAAAATTTATGATTTATAACTGGAATATTACTAAAATGAAATGCAACAATGTTGTAATGACCCTGAAATCGGCCTTCGAAAATCGGCACCCGTACTTCAATTGTACTCAAAATGTCGCAGATTCAAACGCCGAATCTGGTTCACCGGAGCTTATAACACAGTAAGTATAACAACACAGTGGAAGAAAAAAAGAAATAGATGATATCATATAAAACTCCAACGAATACAATCCAGAATGATATACAATAATGATACAATAGTATCAGAGATAAATAATAATTCAGCGGAAAACAGACAGATAACTCCAAATGATCAGTCAGAGAGACTGACTCCAACCATTCCAATGTCAAGCTCGAACCACAAAGAGAAGAAAGTGCAGTCCTGAACTCCAAGAACTGAATCAGCTCCATATAATCTACTAAACCTGAATATCTGAAAAACCCAACTCTAGATTGCCCGTGTGGAAAATGATGGCCACCCAGAGTTTAGGAAGGGAACAATAAACTCCAGGTCAGTCATGGGACTGGTATGAGCAAACAAAAACAGTTTATCTTTAAACAAAAGAATTTTAAACAATTTAACCCGCAATGTTTTTGGAAAATGAAACTACCATAAGACCTCCCGCCACACACACAATGCAATCGCAGACTTGGAGGAGATTTCTTCTTATGATAGTCAAACATGCTTACTACGCAAAGAAAACTCTTTTGATATTATTACTAGAGCATAGTGTGAAATCAGTTCGAAAATACAATATTAATCTTAGCCAGCATACAACCATTATTGTATGCCTACTATAGCTACCATGTTCAATAGCATGTTACCGCCACATTCCATAGCAGGTAATACAACTAAAACCGTACAAGGTTCGTATTGTTTCTTTGGATTTCCAACAAATGGTCAGGCAAAGGAACTTCCTTACACTGAAATGGAAACGCCTCTGGAAAGACGCCCCGAGAACCTAACCGGATCTCTGCAAACACAAGGCCGACGCTATCTCATGCTTTAACCAAGCTGTAACTAGGTAACTAACACACGAGCTATGTCATCCCCCGGTCGTTACCGACCTTTATCCGAGACGTCTCGATCACAAAGCAACAACCACAAAGTATAATAAATTAGCAGCATCAACATAGGTAAAATATCTGGGCTCCATACCATGATATCACCTTTTTTCCAGAAGGAAATGACATACCCTAGGGGCGCTACCCCTACAAACCTTTGCCGCAACATTCCTATTTCGGCCATTACCGGGTAGTGAGGCTCGACGAAGTCTCGTCCACAAAGCCACGCTTTTTCACAAAGCAACGCTTTTTCACAAAGCAACGCTTTGACCAACAAATGATCAATAGCACTTCGTATGCCACATTACCAAATTGGGAATGTATCACTAGTAACCATCAACTACATAACCTCTGAGCTCGTACGTCTCAGCGAAGGGTGTTAAGCTAAGAGAATAAATTCTCCGCCACCAACAGAAATGTATTTGATAGAAACCAGCTTTACATCTCAAAGTGTAACGTCAAACATACATCCATACAAGTCTGTTCCGGGTTCGAACAGAACCGAAGGCACTTCCAAAGAAGCCCTTGCAATCCGGGTATTCACAATCCCGATCGGATTTCCCATCACTTAGGAAATCTCTATACCGGCGCGACTCAGTGCAGAGACAATCGATAGGTCATCCTATCGTTCTCGCAAATACCCGGTCTTCACCACCGGTCTTCAAATGCTATCCATATCATCGTATCACCAATTCGGAATGGGTTATATGACACAAAGGTCTTTTCCCGGCTAACCCGAATAACGAGCGCAATTAAAAATCAAATGGATACTGGGGTCTCAGTTAAATCACAACTTAAAGCCCAAAACTTCTTTCGAATGGTTAAAACAAATTACCATTTCCAATCTTTTAAACAAAAAGATTCATTTCAAAAACCTTCAATGGTTTAAACAATTTCCACACTTTTAATATTTTAAACAGAAAGATTCAATTCACAAAGTTCGCCCCGTTCACAAAGATCCATTTATGGATTTCAAAACAATTTCCATTTTAATTGAATAGGTTTACTCATTAAATCTTTAAATCAAGATTTGACTTATAGCTTTCAAAACTGGTTTCCAAAGATTCATTCATAGCCTTTCCAAACAATTCTATTTCAAGTTGGATTAACTCATCCGGTCTTTGAATCAAAGACTCATTTCATAGCTTTCAAAACATTTCAATTCTATTTCAAACTTGAAACCTTTCA
Organism: Allium fistulosum; assembly: GCA_030737815.1. NCBI lineage: Eukaryota > Viridiplantae > Streptophyta > Magnoliopsida > Asparagales > Amaryllidaceae > Allium > Allium fistulosum. The sequence continues at coordinate 647,948,854 of CM060904.1, forward strand.
ACACAATTTGGAAATCCTTTACTTATGTGAAAGCTTTTACTATTTGGAAACAAATAGTTTCGTTTTCAGAAAAATCCAGTTATATTTACACGAGTTAAAACCCTTGGATTAAATTCAAATTCCCAAATCAATACCTTTAAATGGTTTAACCCATATATAACTTGTACAGTATCTTTAATCCCTAGTTTCAAATCATAGAATTCAATTTCAAACTTGAATTCAAATTTAAATCAAATTATTTAAATTTTCAAAACTCGATTAAGTTATTCAAAATAACTTTTATCTTTGAAACTCATTTACAAAAGCGTTAACATTTAACCGAGATCCATTTCCAAAATCAATTGAAATTAAAATTTCAGTTTCAAAAATATTAAATTTAAATCATATGTGACTTAACCGATTTCCACGTGAAATCCATATTTGTGTGTGTAAGAGTGTGGTCCGGGGGTTTCACACACAATGGTGCACAACATCAATCATCACAGATATATCGATAAGCGGTATAACCCATAACGCTTATCTTCATTCGCAGATTCATAGATAAAATAATTTTATCAGTCACAAAGATTCACTATTACGATTCGATGTGGGTTTCGGATAACCAACTGGAATCCGACACCCTGTCGCATCAAAATTCAAATGTCGTTTACGGGTCAAGGGTTTTACATTCACAAGAAACATATCACACATATCACAACTCAATACAAAGCAATTTATATCACAAGGCAGCATATCACAAAGCAGCATATCACAAAGCATTCGATAATAATCAATCATCTACAATTAAGATGAATTAATTGTGTAATTATAACTAATTAATCACATAATTACTTTTATTAAGTATCTTTAATCAATGATTAATTATCCTTAATTATTAATTAATTAAATCTTAATCACTTTCATTAATTAATTACTTCTTAATTTATTACCTTAATTAATTAATTAATTAACCTTTTATTTATAATTAATTAACCCTTAATTAATTACCATTAATTATCCTTAATCAATTATTGCTTAATCACTTGTTTAATCAATTTTTAATCATTAATTAATATTTTATTAATAATTCTTCATTAATGATTTTAACCCTTTAATTACTTACTTCATTAATCCAAATCATAAATAAATCATCATTAAATCTTTATTAATCAAAACTTAAGTCAAAACTATTTACTTAAAACTTGGGTTAAAAAGTTTTCTAAAAATCTATGTCTTGTTTCAAAACTGAAACTGTTTCTATATCCAACCCGAGACTTACTCGAGTGTTACCCGAGAGAACTCCCTATTTGCTTCGAGTTTTATCAAAATCAACCCGAGATAACCCGAGATTTTTAACTTTTTTTAAATTTGTTTAAGTGTTAGAAATAACCCTGTATACGCTTGAAAACACACGATTTCAAACCCGAGCAAAAATTGATTTCCCCCGAGTTTCCTTCGAGCCAACTCGAGTTCCCTTCTTCTTCCTCAACCCAACACACCCTGACACACTGATGCACACATACACGTGTACACATCACTACCACGCCTTCGACCATCGCCGAGACCTCAAACAAGTCGACGATGCTTCACGCATCAATTTCCAATTGCCAGAACTCACCCATCCCCTCAAAATCAAATTCGAGCTAAAAGTTGCAACCTGAAACCCAAATGGCAGAAACTCCTTCACTTGGAATGCCGCCATCCTCGCAACCCCGACCACCAGAAATTGCACCACTCCACCCAGAGCATTATCAACCACTCGAGCTTCGATCCCAATAGGTCCGGTCACGCTCGATCTCTCCACGACAACGAACAAACTCAAAAACCATCACTGGCAAAAACGAGTTTTAAACCCTAAATCAATCGCGCCAATCCACCACGATCCTTGAGAAATTTTTCTAGTATTTTTCCCATGATACTTGACGTTGAATCCATCATCTGACCAAAATTCGAAAAATTTAATCTGGCCGATTGAAGGAATTTGACAAAAATGGTATTTCAGTTCAACTTAGGATTTCTCGACCATTACCTGTTTAAAAATTACGAGACCTTCACCTAAAATCATCATTTTGTGATATGGACATGATTACGTAATCAGACATAAAAATTAAAATGTTTGATTTTCCTGATATATATTGATCTTACTTTAACTATTATTTACAGAACATTTACTTAATATCTTTACTTAATATTATTTTTAGAAGTAACTTTACATTGTTATAAGAAAATTTCTTTTAGAAATCATGGTTTGAAAAGATCTAAAAATGGAGATATGAACCTTTTTTTCATCTATAGTGATCTTGGGTTTTGTTATAACAGAGTAAACATATACATTCACAGGCATGCATACCACACTTTACACCTAAATATTGACATTCATTCATCATTTTCACAACAGCCACATCACAAAATTTCAAGATAAGTTATGAATTCAAAACCTAAATAGGTCAGTTTGCTCACCTTATTTTCCAGAAAGAACAGAGTTTTATTTATGTTGAAAACGGGCTTTGAATTTCTAGTTGAAAGCTTCTAGTTTGATTTTCTGGTTGAAAGTTGAAGACTTTTAAACTTTGCAAGGTAGGAAATCTGGTTTGAACTTGATAACTGAAGCTTCTTTGCTTCCTGATTCCCAGGCCTTGATTGCTTTGATATTAAAAAAATTCTGAGATGTTTAAATTTATATTTGTTTGAATGATGATGATATTTCTTTGGTTTTAGTTTCTCAGTTTTAATAGAGGCAACTAGAACGAGAAGTTGATATTGATATATAGGAGAGTTTACAGGGGAAAAATTTGTACAAGTTGATATTTATTTTCAGGTTTTCACAGTTTTAAATAAACGAAAAATGAAATGAAAAGGCTGATATAAATGAATTGGGTTTAGTGGTGATAGAACTTGTACAGGTAATATTATTTTGTACAAAGGATAAAATGTTATTTGTACAACATAGATCAGATAAATGGAGGCTGATAGATACATTTCGTGCTTGCATTTATTATGTTGTACAATATACTTATTCTTTTATTTCGGTTGTACATGTACATGAAGATAATTTTGTGGCTGAACTGTTGTTGTCTTCATTTGTTTCTTTGCATACTTATGTGTTTACTTATTCCATTCCATACTTATCCAATTTGGTTTGTTCAACTTGAATATATATTTCTATTTCTTTGTTTGTTAACTTGGCTGAAGACAATTTGGTGGCTAAAGATTTCAAAATTTATTGCCTTTGTCTTCTTCCTTGCAAGTGTATATATATATATACACTTGCTGCCTTATGCTTTGTAATAGAAATGACATCTTATAGTTAATATGTTGGTTGAATTTTTTTTCTTCTACGGTATTACTCTCTATTTGACAAAACTATATAATTTATTTTATATATGTTCATTTCATATTCTACACAACTATCAATTTATTTGAGAAACTTGTTTAACATCAACACAAATTTTGTTTCCTTTTAAAGTTCAACTATCTAATATTTCATTTACTCATTTATTATTTATTTTCAAATATCCAATGTATTTATTCTATACTTTTATATCATATATGCCCATATACATATATAATCACATATATACATATATATACAATATTTTAAATTCAAATGATGTAACACATATTTTATTTGGATTCGGGAAACTCGAATCAATTTATCACTTAATTTTACAATTTTATTCAAAAATGAAAGTAATTACCAATTTAAATTTAATTAAAATTCGGGGTCATTATAGACTTCCCCCCTTAAAAGAATTTCCTCCTCGAAATTTGCCAAGGAGACACAAAGGTAGATGAAGAATGTTTCACCAAATCAACTGAACATCTATTCTGCGTTTGGCTTACCAAATCAGAATATCAAGAACGAATCTATTTTAACACTTCACAAGATACTCGGGTTATCCAGATCTACGAAGTATAGAGAGACACCGGTTAGTTCGAAGGGATAACTAACCATTCGTAGAATATACAGGAATCCCAAAGAATAGATAGATATATGGATACAATTTCAAAACTTTTTGGTTTAGAAACCAAATTATACCTATCAACCATAGCAATCAAAGCAACCAATTCATTCAAACAACAATTTTGGTCCATCCGGAGTTTATGTCCCATATTAATATATCGAATCCCTTCCTGGATATTCCAGGAACTATCAAAGAATTGAAAAGAGATGCTGAACAAAAGAGATTGATAGAGAAAAGATTGTTTCCTTGTTGTCACAGGGTATTGACCATTTATAGTCGTATTCCCCTGTCCCCTATCTCATCCTCTTCTTGCACTCATACTTACTATCAATGAATAGTAAGAGAATTTACTGAGGCACACGTACAGATATCTTAGAGATTACTCATTCTAGGGTATACTTCACCCTATCTCTAATGAGCTTCTTAATGTGTTATACTCCTGAGCTAAAGTTCAACCTTAGCTTCGATACCAAATGTAAAGACCCTGAAATCGGCCTTCGAAAATCGGCACCCGTACTTCAATTGTACTCAAAATGCCGCAGATTCAAACGCCGAATCCGGTTCACCGGAGCTATAACACAGTAAGTATAACAACACAGCGGAAGAAAAAAAGAAATAGATGATATCATATACAACTCCAATGAATACAATCCAGAATGATATACGATAATGATACAATAATATCAGAGATAAATAATGATACAGCGGAAAACAGACAGATAACTCCAAATGATCAGTCAGAGAGACTGACTCCAACCATTCCAATGTCAAGCTCGAACCACAAAGAGAAGCAAGTGCAGTCCTGAACTCCAAGAACTGAACCAGCTCCAGATAATATACTAAACCAGAATATTTGAAAAACCCAACTGTAGACTGCCCGTGTGGAAAATGATGGGCACCCAGAGTTTAGGAAGGGAACAATAAACTCCAGGTTAGTCATGGGACTTGTATGAGCAAACAAAAACAGTTTATCTTTAAACAAAAGAATTTTAAACAATTTAACCCGCAATGTTTTTGGAAAATGAAACTACCATAAGACCTCCCGCCACACACACAATGCAATCGCAGACTTGGAGGAGATTTCTTCTTATGATAGTCAAACATGCTTACTATGCAAAGAAAACTCTTTTGATATTATTACTAGTGCATAATGTGAAATCAGTTCGAAAATAAAATATTAATCTTAGCCAGCATACAACCATTATTGTATGCCAACTATAGCTACCATGTTCAATAGCAGGTTACCACCACATTCCATAGCAGGTAATACAACTAAAACCGTACAAGGTTCGTATTGTTTCTTTGGATTTCCAACAAATGGTCAGGCAAAGGAACTTCCTTACACCGAAATGGAAACGCCTCTAGAAAGACGCCCCGAGAACCTAACCGGATCTCTACAAACACAAGGCCGACGCTACCTCATGCTTTAACCAAGCTGTAACTAGGTAGCTAACACATGAGCTATGTCATCCCCCGGTCGTTACCGACCTTTATTGGAGACATCTCGATCACAAAGCAACAACCAAAAAGTATAATAAATTTGCAGCATCAACATAGGTAAAATATATGGGCTCCATATCATGATATCACCTTTTATCCAGAAGGAAATGACATACCCTAGGGGCGCTACCCCTACAAACCTTTGCCGCAACATTCTTGTTTCGACCATTACCGGGTTGTGAGGCTCGACAAAGTCTCGTCCACAAAACTACGCTTTTTCACAAAGCCACGCTTTTTCACAAAGCCACGCTTTTTCATAAAGCAACGCTTTTTTACAAAGCCACGCTTTTTCACAAAGCAACGCTTTTTCACAAAGCAACGCTTTGACCAACAAATGATCAATAGCACTTCGTATGCCACATTACCAAATTGGGAATGTATCACTAGTAACCATCAACTACATAACCTTTGAGCTCGTACGTCTCAGCGAAGGGTGTTAAGCTAAGAGAATAAATTCTCCACCACCAACAGAAATGTATTTGATAGAAACTAGCTTTACCTCTCAAAGTGTAATGTCAGACACACATCCATACAAGTCTGTTCCAGGTTCGAACAGAACCGAAGGCACTTCCAAAGAAGCCCTTGCAATCCGGGTATTCATAATCCCGATCGGATTTCCCATCACTTAGGAAATCTCTATACCGGCACGACTCAGTGCATAGACAATCCATAGGTCATCCTATCGTTCTCGCAAATACCCGGTCTTCACCACTGGTTTTCAAATGCTATCCATATCGTCGTATCACCAATTCAGAATGGGTTATATGACACAATGTCTTTTCCCGGCTAACCCGAATAACGAGCACAATTAAAAATCATATGGATACTGGGGTCTCAGTTAAATCACAACTTAAAGCCCAAAACTTTTCATTCGAATAGTTAAAACAAATTACCATTTCCAATCTTTTAAACAAAAATATTCATTTCAAAAACCTTCAATGGTTTAAACAATTTCCACACTTTTAATCTTTTAAACAGAAAGATTCAATTCACAAAGTTTGCCCCGTTCACAAAGATCCATTCATGGATTTCAAAACAATTTCCATTTTAATTGAATAGGTTTACTCGTTAAATCTTTAAATCAAGATTTCACTTATAGCTTTCAAAACTGGTTTCCAAAGATTCATTCATAGCCTTTCAAAACAATTCTATTTCAAGTTGGATTAACTCATCCGGTCATTGAATCAAAGACTCATTTCATAGCTTTCAAAACATTTCAATTCTATTTCAAACTTGAAACCTTTCAACACAATTTGGAAATCCTTTACTTATGTGAAAGCTTTTACTATTTGGAAACAAATAGTTTCGTTTCAGAAAAATCCAGTTATATTTACACGAGTTAAAACCCTTGGATTAAATTCAAATTCCCAAATCAATACCTTTAAATGGTTTAACCCATATATAACTTGTACAGTATCTTTAATCCCTAGTTTCAAATCATAGAATTCAATTTCAAACTTGAATTCAAATTTAAATCAAATTATTTAAATTTTCAAAACTCGATTAAGTTATTCAAAATAACTTTTATATTTGAAACTCATTTACAAAAGCGTTAACATTTAACCGAGATCCATTTCCAAAATCAATTGAAATTAAAATTTCAGTTTCAAAAATATTAAATTTAAATCATATGTGACTTAACCGATTTCCACGTGAAATCCATATTTGTGTGTGTAAGAGTGTGGTCCGGGGGTTTCACACACAATGGTGCACAACATCAATCATCACAGATATATCGATAAGCGGTATAACCCATAACGCTTATCTTCATTCGCAGATTCATAAATAAAATAAATTTATCAGTCACAAAGTTTCACTATTACGATTCGATGTGGGTTTCGGATAACCAACTGGAATCCGACACCTTGTCGCATCGAAATTCAAATGTCGTTTACGGGTCAAGGGTTTTACATTCACAAGAAACATGTCACAGATATCACAGCTCAATACAAAGCAATTTATATCACAAAGCATCATATCACAAAGCATTCGATAATAATCAATCATCTATAATTAAGATGAATTAATTGTGTAATTATAACTAATTAATCACACAATTACTTTTATTAAGTATCTTTAATCAATGATTAATTATCCTTAATTATTAATTAATTAAATCTTAATCACTTTCATTAATTAATTACTTCTTAGTTTATTACCTTAATTAATTAATTAATTAACCTTTTATTTATAATTAATTAACCCTTAATTAATTACCATTAATTATCCTTAATCAATTTTTGCTTAATTACTTGATTAATCAATTTTTAATCATTAATTAATATTTAATTAATAATTCTTCATTAATGATTTTAACCCTTTAATTACTTACTTCATTAATCCAAATCATAAATAAATCATCATTAAATCTTTATTAATCAAAACTTAAGTAAAAACTATTTATTTAAAACTTGGGTTAAAAAGTTTTCTAAAAATCTATGTCTTGTTTCAAAACTGAAACTTTTCTATATCCAACCCGAGACTTACTCGAGTGTTACCCGAGAGAACTCCCTATTTGCTTCGAGTTTTATCAAAATCAACCCGAGTTAACCCGAGATTTTTAACTTTTTTTAAATTTGTTTAAGTGTTAGAAATGACCCGGTATACGCTTGAAAACACACGATTTCAAACCCGAGCAAAAATTGATTTCCCCCGAGTTTCCTTCGAGCCAACTCGAGTTCCCTTCTTCTTCCTCAACCCAACACACCCTCACACACTGATGCACACGTACATGTGTACACATCACTGCCGTGCCTCCGACCATCGCCGAGACCTCAGACAAGTCGACGATGCTTCACACATCAATTTCCAATTGCCAGAACTCACCCATCCCCTCGAAATCAAATTCGAGCTAAAAATTGCAACATGAAACCCAAACAGCAGAAACTCCATCACCTGGAACGCCGCCATCCTCGCAACCCCGACCACCAGAAATTGGACCACTCCACCCAGAGCATTGTCAACCACTCGAGCTTCGATCCCAATAGGTCCGGTCACGCTCGATCTCTCCACGGCAACGAACAAACTCAAAAACCATCACTAGCAAACACGAGTTTTAAACCCTAAATCAATCGCGCCAATCCACCATGATCCTTCGGAAATTTTTCTAGTATTTTTCCCATGATACTTGAGGTTGAATCCATCATCTGACCAAAATTCGAAAAATTTAATCTGGCCGATTGAAGGAATTTGACAAAAATGGTATTTCAGTTCAACTTAGGATTTCTCGACCATTACTCGTTTAAAAATTACGAGTCCTTCACCTAAAATCATCATTTTGTGATATGGACATGATTATGTAATCAGACATAAAAATTAAAATGTTTGATTTTCTTGATATATATTAATCTTACTGTAACTATTATTTACAGAACATTTACTTAATATCTTTACTTAATATTATTTTTAGAAGTAACTTTACATTGTTATAAGAAAATTTCTTTTAAAAATCATGGTTTGAAAAGATCTAAAAATGGAGATATGAACTTTTTTTCATCTCTAGTGATCTTGGGTTTTGTTATAACAGAGTAAACATATACATTCACAGGCATGCATACCACACTTCACACCTAAATATTAACATTCATTCATCATTTTCACAACAGCCACATCACAAAACTTCAAGATAAGTTATGAATTCAAAACCTAAATAGGTCAGTTTGCTCACCTTATTTTCTAGAAAGAACATAGTTTTATTTATGTTGAAAACAGGCTTTGAATTTCCAGTTGAAAGCTTCTAGTTTGATTTTCTGGTTGAAAGTTGAAGACTTTTAAACTTTGCAAGGTAGGAAATCTGGTTTTCAACTTGATAACTGAAGCTTCTTTGCTTCCTGATTCCCAGGCCTTGATTGTTTTGATATAAAAAAATTTCTGAGATGTTTAAATTGATATTTGTTTGAATGATGATGATATTTCTTTGGTTTTAGTTTCTCAGTTTTAATAGAGGCAACTGGAACGAGAATTTGATATTGATATATAGGAGAGTTTACAGGGGAAAAATTTGTACAAGTTGATATTTATTTTCAGGTTTTCACAGTTTTGAATAAATGAAAAATGAAATGAAAAGGCTGATATAAATGAATTGGGTTTAGTGGTGATAGAACTTGTACAGGTAATATTATTTTGTACAAAGGATAAAATATTGTTTGTACAACATAGATCAGAGAAATGGAGGTTGATAGATACATTTCGTGCTTGCATTTATTATGTTGTACAATATACTTATTCTTTTATTTCGGGTGTACATGTACATGAAGATAATTTTGTGGCTGAAGTGATGTTGTCTTCATTTGTTTCTTTGCATACTTATGTGTTTACTTATTCCATTCCATACTTATCCAATTTGGTTTGTTCAACTTGAATATATATTTCTATTTCTTTGTTTGTTAACTCGGCTGAAGACAATTTGGTGGCTAAAGATTTTAACATTTATTGCCTTTGTCTTCTTCCTTGCAAGTGTATATATATATACTTGCTGCTTTATGCTTTGTAATAGAAATGACATCCTATAGTTAATATGTTGGTTGAATTTTTTTCCTAAGGTATTACTCTCTATTTGAAAAACTATATAATTTATTTTATATACGTTCATTTCATATTCTACATAACTATCAATTTATTTGAGAAATTTGTTTAACATCAACACAAATTTTGTTTCCTTTTAAAGTTCAACTATCTAATATTTCATTTACTCATTTATTATTTATTTTCAAATATCCAATGTATTTATTCTATACTTTTATATCATATATGCCCATATACATATATACTCACATATATACATATATATACAATATTTTAAATTCAAATGATGTAACACATATTTTATTTGGATTTGGGAAACTCGAATCAATTTATCACTTAATTTTACAATTTTATTCAAAAATGAAAGTAATTACCAATTTAAATTTAATTAAAATTCGGGGTCGTTACAAATGTTAATTAAAGCTAATTATTAACAATTTGAATGAAATTCCAATTAATTGAAATTGTGTAAAGTTATACTGGGTTATAAAGTGAAAAAGGAAAAAATGTAAATATTGAATTCATTAATGAAATAATATATTGTTAATGGAGATTAAATAAAATTAGTGTTAGGAAAGAAACGGTAATATTTGTTTGTAAGTAATAAACTTATAAATGTAATTAAAGGAAAATGGTGACAATTATTATATATATTACCTATTTATTTAGTCTATCGAATTTAATTGGAAATAAATGGCAATTAATTCCCTTAATTAGTGCAGTTAATGTGGGTTTAATTGATAATGGTAAAAAGGTTGATTCTATACAATGTAACCAATGTAAATTTTTATCATAGTATGACCTATGATTTGAATAAAAGGATGGAAATCAGTTTACTCAAATTTATTGGAATTGGAAATTTTAATAAGTGAATTTATTACAATCAATGAAATAAAAGGTTACGTAAATGAAAGCTAAGATGAAATGGTAAAATATTGATGTAATGGAAGATATAACAATGTTGACTATGTATGTAAGGTAATAATTGATTTAATAAGAGAATGAAACCAAGAAGAATAAATTAATTAAGACTTTAATTATAATTAATGTGTGAAATTGACCAAAATTCAATAAAATGGAAATATAGTAGTTAATACAAATAAAGGATGGAAATTGGAGTATATTAACGTAATGAAATGTAAAACAAATGTTAACTATGTTATTAGATCATAAGTTTGGACCATAAATAAAATTCTAAAACAACAAACTACAACGAAGCAATGAAGTGGAAGGTTCTAACGCGTATTAGAATATAATTTAATAATAGGAATTGGAATAATAAATGTTAGTTTTAATGATGTGTTTAATGAATATTGATTGATAGAGAAAAACATTTATTTAGTATGTAATTTAATGCTTGTTCGATACTGTAATTTTATAAATGTGTTTGCATGACTATAAATAAGGATTACAATGTTAACTATTTATTTAATTGATTTCATCAATTAGGATTTGTTTTGAAGTGGAAGATTAAAATTAATTGGAATTTTTTGTATTGAAATCATTGAATTGAAAAAGAAACAAAGTGCAAGTAATAAATTTAATGTAAGAATGTTTTCATTTGGAATGTACATTATTTGGAAATATAAGAATGGATTCAATATTGTGTAAGTTGATCATTTTAGAATATAAGAATGTTTACATTTATGAATTACAAGTAACGAATAAGCATTTAAGGAAAATAAAAGAATGTTTGAGGAAAATAAAGTGAACGTTTCCATTCCGAATATAAATATAACGTTGTAAAAAGAGAAATTGAATTTTTAAAACAACATTTTACGGTAGTTAAATAGCAGGCATAGGTTGCACGGAAGTGATTTTATTGCTAACCTTGAAATTTAAAATAAATTAAATTTTTGAGTTCATAATTACGTGTCGAGAAAATTGTTCCCAAAGATTGGAACTACTGTGCGAATCAAGCTAGAGGTAGCCAAACGTATCGCTCAGGAAACCTAGTCTCCCAAAAATGTATGGACTTAGTATTTAGATTGATCAGCCCTATGAACTCGGGCATATATGCCTATACTTGGTCGAAATGAAATTGACCAATCCTAAACAAAAAAAGCCGTAGAATTGGCTAAACCAAGCTACGTCATGGTTCTAAACAGAGCTATGTAATAGAATATGCCAAAATGACTACATGAGTATTATCTACATACAAAGAATCATAGTAAATAAATATGTTACAAGGTAACATAGGATGTGCAACAAGAAAAAGCAACGCTCGGAATCGAACAATTAAACCACCAATCCCCAAAGGCAAAGGAAGGGGAGTCAACATTATTGATGTGCACCCGATAGCAAGGAAAATAGCAAAATATGTTATCCTTGCAATCGACTACCGGCAGTGAAGTTGAACGATTGCCACGATCGCGGTGAAAAATGACAAAATGACAAGTGGAAGCAGTGAGCCAAAAGTTCTAAATATCAAGAGGAACCTCTCAGTACTAAAAGGCCTAGAATTGAGTCATTGATCTACCAATTTCCGGAGACATAAACTGGTGCATGATTGGAATTCTAGCTACAACCTATAGGCATCCGCCATCGCCTCGAGATTGGCAATGTCAAGAAGGTGTAATCACTAGCCTGAAGGAATTTTATTGTTCCCTAGAAATATGCAACTTCAAGGAAGGATAATCGAAATTGTATAATCCATGCGCCATTTTTCGAAGATTGAAACAATGCCTGATCAAAATTCAATGACGACACTAGTAACTAAGCAGGACATGCTCTGTAGAGGATAAGTGAAGATAGTCGTGAAAAATTAAAAAAAGTACCATTGGACCTTTCTTATCCAAGACCGGGATTGGGAAAGCTCAATTAGACATTCAATAGTCGGATAATTTGCCCCGCATGTTTAACTCATACTAATGAATGGACTCGCGATAGAAGAACCCCATCAATAGGATTTAGTTAACAACAGAAACATATGACTGAGAGGTAAATATTATGGATAATGTTCTCCAACGATAGGGAGAAAGGTAGATCTTAGACTCTTTGCAATGATAGTTGGTCAAAAGGAACACGACCAATCACAAAATTAGTAATGGATACAGAATTGGTTAAATGACGTCCTTATCTCACCAAGAAGAACACTTTGGCAACTATATGAAGGGCCACAGAAACGAACATAAATAAAGAAATTGCCAAGATTTTGTTTTATCTGCACAAAGCTGCGGGACAGCGGTGGCCACTCCCGCTTAAGCATAGCTAAAAAGAGGACCGATGGGCCAATAAGCTTCAAAGAATCCTTGCTTTCTCCTCCCTCTTTATCCAAAACTCTAAAGGTCATATGCTCATTTAGAGCAGGAGGTGGATTTAACAATAGCTCTAGAAGAGCAACTGTGCCTTGCAATTCAACCATAATTAATCGTCCTGGTATGACACGAATAAAAGGTGAAGCCTAAGCTGTGGAGGATCTAGCTTTTGGAGGAGTGGAAGTTTCTTCATTGGACTAAAATGGGATGATCGAAAAGTCATTCTAAAAAATAAAAATTGGCATTTAACACTGTCTAGTATGTTTTATTTCGAATAATATTCCCGTATGACTAATGCTCGTAATCCAAGGAAGTCGATGTATGTTGACCAGTCGGGTTCTAAGCATTGACCGGGGCAGGTGTGTCATACTTTAAGATTATCTTTTTGGGACTTACCAATTATCGATGAGAAATCGATAACGGTGGCGCTATCCGTAGCGATAGGGAAAGCATTTCATTTTCAGCTACATGAGGAGTGCAGTAGTGGGAAAACATAGTGATGGAATCATCCGACAAGATCATTCCTGAATGAACTATCTTATTAGAATGCAAGCGGTAATACAAGAACAGTCATGCATTGATAGTAGTTAGTCAAAGATAGAGAGTCGGACATGTCTCCAAAAGCTCTCGGAGGCAACAGAAAAACAAAAATTAAAACAATACATAATAAGGAGCGAGCATGCTCGTCTAAGGCATGGAACGATCTCCAGAGCGTAGATCTTGTCCTTAGAATAAAGAATGAAGAATGAAATTCTAACTATGCAAAACGGTTGGAGGATTGTCTAATGAACAAAAGCAATGCTTCAATGAAGTTTCTGAATGACTATTCAGAATTAAGGGACAGCAAATCAGAACTTGTCTTGATCCAAAGCACGCTTTGTTTTCAACAAAAGCATATGTTGGTAGGCAAGTGTTAATCGTATTTTTGACTAACTCATTTTCAACCAGAAGTTAGAATGTCAAAACGAAGACAGAATGATTCAAGAACTTTGGGAACATCATAAAAAGGCAAGGAAAAGGAGATATCAAAAGGGAGCAGAAAAGGTTGACTTAGGTTTTTAAACTTGGCGCTTGAGGTCGGACCTGAGTCATACCTGAGACAAACCTAGGGAAAATGAAGGAAAGCCTACGTTGAGAACTAGGAATACAAGAAAATATGACTTGGAATTGATACCTGAGTCTAACACAAGACAAACACGGGTCAGACCCAAGTCAACACGATACCCGAGTCAAACTCGATTCCAACCCGAGACAAACTCGGGTCAGACCCAACTCAACTTGGTACTAAGTTTCGATTTTTCTTGGCTTTGGATTTGCAAAACTTTTAAGTCGGACTCCAGGCAATCATTACCAAGTAGAACTCGGATTGAACACACAAAACTCTAAGGTCAAACTTCAAGCAATCGTTGCCAAGCAGAACTCGTGCCGGACTGACAACTCTAAGATCGCACTCCAATTCAGGTCAATCCCGACCCAAATCTCATGATTTTCATTAACGTCTAGACGACGATGAAGACGAAACAACTTGGAATTTGACAGGCATGCTTAGAACAGGGAGAGAAGAGACCCTAGAAAATATCACACAAAAATCATCTAAGGAAATAAATCATTGAAAACAACTTATCAGTTCGTCAACTTATTAAGTTTATACAACCACTTCCCTACACCTCTAGCTCATGCTGAAGTATTTTCATGAGGTTTTGACGACCAATCATCAAGTTTGAAGAGAAGACAACTCAAGTAGTCAAGCAATCTAAGTGATTAAGGAACTATCACCATCATCAACCAAGCATAAAAGGAAAAGGCATATGACACATTCATTCGAAGGAAGAAAGGCTATGCAAAAGGAATCGAGTCAACTCCAGGTAAGGAAATGACTTAGTACTGAGTAAAATGACCCGATACCGAGTTGGTTTGACAACTCGTATGGGGTTGAGCTCTTCTATGCTACTTTGGGTCGACTACTAAACTCTACTACTAACCGTGTGACGCCCCACCTCTATACTCACGCTAGCCAAGGACACTACGGTTTAATGCCGTCGACTAGCGCGAAGAATAAGGCTGTTGAGGAGCGACCATCTGTGTAATTTCTTTGTGCGAGTACCGATATGTCAGATAATATAACTTACATTTCATTTTAGAGGAAATCCTACATATCAAATACAAACTCAAAGCTACAACATAGTGGCTATGTGGACTTCAAAAACAAATATAGAAATAAACATAACACAAATCAGTCATAGACATTCATATCACAAAGGCGGAATCAGATATGAATATATGTCATAAAAGTGTACGTCAAAATGATGGTCATATAAGATCCTCTACATTACAAAAGAATAGATACAAGTTCTAGACAAAAGAATAAGTATACATCAAGGAGTCTCTATCTCGAATGTATAATAACAAAAACTACTAATCTAAAGTAGTTAGCCAAAAATCAGATGATAATCCCTGATAGGAAGTCAAGCAGGAGCACCTAAAATATCTCAGTCTGACCCGAGTATTATTTAAGAAGAAAATAATAAACGGATCAGTCTAGCTATAAATATCAGATAAAGGAATGTGATACAAGCAGAGATATAATAAGAACGTATGATAAGAATAATGTTATACGAGAACAAATATGATTTAAACAACAACAAAATCATACAATATCTCAAAAATCTCAAAGCACCAAAAAGAATATCATATTCTTTTTTTTATTCACCAAACTATAAATATTGACAAACATATTAATGGCAATCGCAAAAGTTGGTGAAACACAAATTCTAGAAATCACAATGAGAAATCCAGAAACCATAAGGGGGAGGCCAATTACAAACGGGAGCATGAAAACTCCCAACACGTGTATCACAATTGAGATGCTATCCCATAAACCGAACATCGACGTACCTAAAAAGATACGCCCAATGCACAGTCGAACATCGACGCACCTAGAAAGATACGCCCCATGCATAAATAAACATTGACGCACCTAGAAAGATATGCCCCATGTAAAGTCTAACATCGACGCACCTAGAAAGGTACGCCCTATGCAAAGTCGAACATTAACACACCTAGAAAGATACGCCCCATGCATAGACGAACATCGACGCACCTAGAAAGATACGCCCCATGCTCCGACTTATTGAGCCGATTGCTCCACGAACGGTCCAAAGACCATGGGTCGCTAGCCCATAAAAATGAGACGAAGCTCATTAGGACGAGGTACTATCCCCGATGTGGACAAAGAGACATCGCACATTGCTAATCTAAACCATAAAATGATCATCATCGATCATCAAGAAGTGTCAATTACACTAAGCCTGTAAATATAAGAGTTTAGCTTCATGTCCCATAACCACTTGCTTAACTCAAATATTTACGAACAGATTGTAGATTTCCACTCGAAAGTTGTCACAAGAGTTCAGTCGAACAAGTCCAAGAATTAACCGGCAAAGTAAACGCAAGCGTTTCATACCACTTGTTTTGCTAAGCCGTTTAATTAGATTTTCTCATACGAATGAGGTAAAGATTTGTATATACTAATAGATTAGAAACAGTTTTATAAATGAGCTTTGTATTAAAAATAGAGTTGAAATCTTCTTTGTAAAAGAGTTTGAATATTTACTACTAGTATAGAAACCTTTGTATTTTAAAGTGACAAACAATAGAAATGATTGTAGAAACAATCAATCACCAAAATCCACGTTCGAAGACATGAATCAAACCCAAAGAATTCGATACCAATTCCATTAAAATGGACATTCTAAAAAATCTTGAAAAAGAAGTCATCAAAGTCAATAATAAATGATAACATTAAATCGGATAATCACAATCGATAAAAGTTGGAATCACAAGTTAAATAGGCAAAATAGGCAAAATGAAGCAGGTCAGTCGACTGACTGCAGAGGGTCAGTCGACTGAACCAGAAACCAGAAAACTCCATTTCCTGCAGTCAGTCGACTGACTGTAGAGGGTCAGTTGACTGACTACAGAAAACAGAGACTCTCTGTTTTCTGCATAGTCTTAGACATGCTCGGATGCTACAACCAATCGACTGACTGCAGGGGGTCAGTCGACTGACTGACACTGGGACAATTTTCCAGCCTACCCAAATGAAGAGAAAACTCTTCCAAATTGCGATCGGACGAGCAATGGGCGCTAGGGGTTTATGCCGATCGACAACCCAGTCCATTAGGCTCTTCGATACACCATCAAAAGCATGATCAAACATCAAAGCTAAGATTTTTAGAGTTTTAGACTTCAAAACACCGAAAATTGAAATGTTCATCAAATCAATTCAAATCAAAAGCAAATGAATATGCACAAGTGTTCGGAATTCATACCCAACAACAAAGATAACTATAGACATAGATGTGAGATAAAAATCTCACCTTTAATCCCAAAAACAATGAATGAGAAGCTTGAAAGCAAAGGAAGATCAACCAATCAACCACTTCAACTCTAGAAGCTTGAATCTAAGCTCAAAAGAAGAACATTTCCTAAGTTAGGTTTAGGAAATTTCTGAAATCAAAGATAGAATGAGTTGGAGAAGAAGAAGGAGATACTTACCTAAGCTTCACCTTGAATTTGGAGCAAGAATTGAAGTTGGCAATTGAATCTAGGGCTTGGAGTTTTAATTTCCCATTCCCCTCCCCATTTTCAGTTGAAGCTTGAGTTTAAGGAATAGAAATGAAGTGAAGAGTGGGGTGGACTGAGCTAGGGGGTTATGTTAGGTTATTGGGCTAAAACCCAAACCTAAAGCCCTAAGTGAAAAATAGCAAAATTCACTCAACTCCAAACATATCGATGCTTATACTTAAAAAAGTTGCAAACGCCATTTTGGACTCAATGGAAGTGGTCTCGAGTCCTAATTCGACTGTTTGCAAAAAGTAGCATTTCAGAATTTAATCCGACTAACGACGCTATATTTAAATAAAATATTTAAATCTACAATCGTAAAATATGCGGGTTGTTACAGACTCCCTTCCTTAAAGAAATTGCGTCCTCGCAATAATTAAGAGGAAAATAAAAAGTAACAACCATAAAAGCATACCAACACAAAAGAAAATTTGAAATAAGAAGTTCACCACAAAGAGCATGAAAGAGTAAGTCCGAATGTGTTTGCTCGATGAATTCTCAGGATTCGCAAGAGCAATCCTTGGGATTTGAGAACCATTGAACTTTCACACAAAGAAAGGAAATATATATTTTGAAGGCGCTCAACCTCCGAAGCAATGATGCGAATCGAATGTTGCTTAAAAGTCAAATCTAGTGAATCCTCAATTTCTTCAACAACACCGGGCTCAAGAATAAAAATCGGAATCCCTAAGGTATTTCCGTGGTAGAGAGACGTGGAAAACGTCATAAATAGCAAAAGATTGAGCCGGTAATAAAAGGCTATAGGCCACGGAACAAATACGTTCAGTGATGGGAAATGGACCAACATATCGAGGTGCTAACTTTCCCGATCGACTGAAACGCACATCACCCATCAAAGGTGAAACATGAATGAACACCAATAAGATCTGGACCTAAAACCAGTTTCTCACCGGCTTCAAGCCAACACAAAGAAATCGGCACAGCCTTTCGTAGAGTGCCTCGAAAGGTGCCATACCAATACAAGACTGTAAGCTATTATAGGAAGAAAACTCAATAAGAGAAATATGATTTTCCCAACTTCCACAAAAATCAAGAACACATGCACAAAAGAGATCTTCAAGAGTTTGATTCACACGCTCGGTTTGTCCATCGGACAAAGATGATAAGCTGTGCTAAAAATTAAGCTTTGTTCCCAAAGCTTTTGAAGACCTTACCAAAATTCACTAGTAAAATAATGGATCACGATTG
Organism: Allium fistulosum; assembly: GCA_030737815.1. NCBI lineage: Eukaryota > Viridiplantae > Streptophyta > Magnoliopsida > Asparagales > Amaryllidaceae > Allium > Allium fistulosum. Next base: position 647,967,914 of record CM060904.1, read on the forward strand.
CTAACAATAAAAGTAGGAACTCCATTCAATTTAGTTTGACATAGAGTTTAGCCAAAAGAGGTATAGTCAAAAAGAAAAGGACAAGCCTCAAGGCTACACAAAACAAGAAATGAATATAAAGTGGATTCACGATCTCGAATCTCACAAGTGGATAAAGTCTCGAGTGCTTGTTGTTTACGGCTAAGGGCATCGACAACTCGATTACCCTTTTCCAAAGTACAAAGAATATCAAGATCATAAGATGCAAGGAACTCGAGCCAAAATTAAGTTCCTTATGAGAAAATAAACATTTCAAAGATTTATGATCAGAGTGGAGAACGAATTTCTCCCCCAAAATAATGTTGCCAAACTCTAAAAGCGAAAACAATAGCCGCGAGCACTAGATCATGAGTGGGATATCTGGTCTTGATAGGCTTTAATGATTTAGAAACAAAAGTGATAGCGCGTTCTCTTTTGCAAGAGAACGACACCCAAACCAATACGACTAGCATCGGTATAAACAATAAAGTCTTGATTCCCTTCGGGAATCACAAGAATAAGAGTATCGGAAAAGAGTTCTTTTAAATAATCTTCCTTCCCGAAAAGCTAAAACTTTCAAAATTACAATTATCTTTATGTAATAATCTTTTCAGAAAAAATTTACATTTTACAAGTCAATTTATTGTGTCTGATTGTCTCATCATAGCGTTTAGGAGATTCCTATCGATAATGTTGATCAAGCGCATCGACCAGAATTCTTAAAGCACTCAATGGGCAATACAATCACAAAATCATCTTTTATATGATAAACAAGTCTCTTATAAAATTTACAAATACTCTTTGCTCGTTTTGAGAATAAAATCCAAACATACTTATAAATATCTTATTAAAAAGATTTGCAAATTTTCAATTTGTTATTTTCATCCATAATCAATAAATACAAGAACGGAGTCATCGAGATATTCGTAGAATTCTCGATTCATAAAATGGATGAAATAAGCTGGACAAACTGAATGACATAATAAGTCATTCATAAGAATCATAACGAGTGCGGAATGCGGTAAGTGGAATGCTAACTTCCGCAACTCGTAGCAAATGAAAACCAGTGGCAAGGTCGAGCTGAAAAGACCTTAACACCACTCAAAAGACTGCTTAGGTGATAATCCTAAGACAACCTCAAAAATACCGGAAAATTCCACAAACTAGCCAAATGAGAAAAATAACACTTTCCTCATCAAGTGAGTTTAAAGAACTAAAATGATATCACCGAATTTGGAAATCAAAATCATTAAGAACAAAAGAAATCTGCTTAACAGATTGAAAATGTTGAAGATAAATAGTCCACTCGAGACAAAGGATATGGCTTCATAATGATTAAGCCAACCCTTTTAAATAAAAATTAATTCTGAAGCCTAAGTAACGCATAACATGCAAATCGGCTTGAAAAGAATAATCATATAAAATAATCTTGACATTTTCACAAAGTAAATTGAGTGTTGTGGATCCATCAATCAAATTTGCAATTCTCAATGAAGTCATCAAGCCCAAAAAATTAAAAAGAGAAAGAATCACCAAGTTCTTTTGATATAAAATAATGCGATGAACCCAAATAAAAAAGAACTCGAATAAGATAATCATAAAACAAATATCGTCAAGGATAGAAAATACCTTGACCAAGAGAAGTGCTAGTAAAGGCTTGCACAACCTTTAGATTTCCCTCCTTCTTGCTTGAAGTATGGGACACGCAGATATATGATGACTCAAACTTTTGCAATAGCGACAATAGAGGGGTTGCGGACACTCATTTGCATGGTGGTCCATAGAGTCACAATTGTAGCATCGTCCACGACTAGTGGTAGGAGTCTTTGCTACAGAAGTTTCTTGCTTCCCTTTCTTGTCGGGATTGGGGACTTTGAACTTAATAGGCCTCTTCATATTATTGTTGAAGTTCTGTTTGGCACCCACAACTTCAACATTACTTTCATTAACGGCCTCTTCAAGTCGAAGAGCGATATCAACAAGCAAATCAAAAGAAACTTCTAGTTTCAGAAGTAAAGGCTTCTTAAGGTTCTTATTCAACCCATAGACAAATCTCTGATTTTTCTTCAACGGGGTATTAATATACTCGACCCCATAGTTTGAGAGAGATTCAAAAGATGCGACGTAATCCGTCACAGAAGATTCACCTTGAACAAGGCCAATAAAGCGTCGGGCTAAAGTTACTTTTTCAGCCTCCGGCACAAACTTCAATTCGAATCTTTCCCGGAATTGCTCCCAAGTAAGATCCGCTTCGATAATTTCAGAAATCAAAAGCTCATACCAATCTAATGCTCTTTCTTGGAGCATGCTAGAAGCCACTTGGATGCAAAGTGAATCAATAAGATCCATGCGGGAAAAGATGCGATCGCATGATCTAAGCCAAGCTTGGATTTCTATAACGTTTTCGGATCCCTTGAATGGCCTTCCACCCAAAGCCGTGTAATCTCTGCACAAGCGTGCAAACCCGGATTTAGGGTGAGTAGGCGTGGGAACGGGTCCGGCAGCTTGGGCATTGTTCATAAGATCTCGAAGTTGTTGAGCAGACAAAAATACTCCATCCTGAGGAGTAGCACTAAATTGACCGGCGCTGGGACAGCCAGGTATAACCATTTCTCTTCTCTAAGAAAGAAAGAAAGAAGATGAAAAAGGTTATTCTCAAAATGAATATCAAACAACCTTGATTGATAAAACAAGGCATCGTGAAAGAAAATAGGATAGAACGGTACGAAGACTCGAATCAAATCCTATGGCACGATTCCTGTGATAACCCGAATTTTTGGGCATCTGTTAATTGGAAATTAACAGGATTAAATTTATTAAAATACTTATTTGTAAATTGAACAAATAAATGTAATAATCTCCTTTATAAATTATTTAAAATTGGTGAAACTGTGTTTTCAAAACAATAATAATAATGTGTTGTTTTTATATATAAATGGATTTTTAATAGAATTATTTTTACAAATTGAATTTGGGTCTGTTTAAAAATATATATTTGAGTTGATTTAAATTGAATTTTAAATTGAAATTTGAATTTAAAATCTGAAATTTAAAAAGATTGATATCTTAAAATATTTGGATTTAAAATATATGTGTGATTTTATTAGAATGTAATTTGTTTTATATTATTTTCTTTGAAAGGGTTTTATTTATATAAATCAAGAAAAGTATTTATAAATTAGGAAATTAAAAATGAAAGCTTATAAATCATTTAAAAATTTATAAACTCATACATAATTACAAGTGTAAATAGATTAGAGTATGATGGTAACATGTGTAATGTAATTAAATGATGAAATGGACAAATGTTAAGTAATTTAACAAGTGTCACATTTCTCATTTTTATTTTTATTTTCCTTTATCTCATCTTCAAAAGATAGAAACTTAAGCCAGTAAATTTACAAACCTGAAATGGTATCAACTTCTACTCTTTCAACTTAAAATTAAAACTAAGAAACAAAACCTGTTAACAACATCAAGCTTTACAATCTCCTCCATGATTTCAAGCTGAAACTAAGCAAGATCAATTCAACAACTCAGATCAAAAATCAAAGCAAGCAGATTCAAGATCAATGCAAATCAAAGTAAACTAAGTTCCAGTTTAAATACAAGAACAGATTTCAAAATTTCAAAAGCTTGTTCCTTGTCTTCAAAAACAGGTGAGTAAAACTAACCTATTTAAACTAGAATCTGTTAATATATCTGGATGTTGTGATTAATACTTGAAGTATAATGGTGATACGTGCTTGCATGAATGTAAATATTATTGTATGTATATATGTGTGTGTGTAAATAGGTGTGCATGTCTGGGAACAGGGAAGAGATGCTTCTGTTCATAATTTACAGGTTTTAAAACCTGATCAAAAATCTAAAACATCCCACCTAAACAATTTAGGCTTTGATCTCTGAATGAAAAGTATTTGTATGTGTATAACTTCATTTCTAAAAATAGATTCAAGGGAAAATATTGGGTAAATATTTTGAAAATGGAAATATACAGTAGACAAGTCAAAAATCAATGTCCATAATTTTGAGTTTGGATTTCTTAATCAGATTTGTATTAGAAAATGATGATTTTTGATAATCATTCCATAAGTTTTAAGTTTATATTTGGGAAGAATTTCTGAGTTGAACGGTATTTGCATTCTCGTCAAATTCAGACGATCGCGTGGTACGGGGGTGTCGGGTTTGAGGCCGGAGATTGGTTGTTGATCGATGATCATGGGAAAATTGCTCGGAAAAATTCTAGATCACCGGGAAGGTTGGGTAATGGTAAACTAGGGTTCGGGGTTCAGTTTTGGTCGACTTCAGTTTTCGTGGTGGTGCGACGTCGTCGAAGCATCGGTCTTCGTCGGAGTGGGTGGAATGGAAGCTTAGGACTTCGGCGAAGCTCTGGTCAGGGTGTCGAGGTTTCTGGTGACTGGCGGTGGGAATGCGAGGAAGTTTTTGGCCGATTGTTTTGGTTTCAGTTGAGGTCAAATGGTTCGATTTTGATTTCTAGCTCGATCAAGGAAGCGGGTTGGTCGGAGTGTTCGAGTGGGTCGTTGGCGACTGGATGATGGTCGGAGGGTTGGTCAGAAAGGCGTGGGCACGGCGTACACGTGCACGAGTCTTCGTCAATATCTGTAGTTGTTGCTGTGATTTAATGCTTCGGGGAAGATGGAGTTTTGCTCGGGGTCGTACTCGAGTTTGATCGGTGTAGTGATTAAGGTAGGTTGGCTCGGGGTAGGAACTGGGGTTGGCTCGGGTAAATGATGGGTTGGGCTCGGCCTGTACCAAAGTATTCTTGCATAGTTGATAATAATAAATAAATCAAGTGTTTTAAGCAAAAGTGAAGTTTTCAATATCAATAGGAACAAGTATTAAAAGTATAAATATTTACCAAATTTTCAAGAACAAGTTTCAAATATAAAGTATAGGTCTAATGTTATTTTGAATTTAATTAGGATTTTTGAGTAAGTATAGATTAATTAATTTAATTAAGTAATTAAAGAGAAATAATTAATGATTAATGATTAATTAATTAAAAATTAAAGGTTATATATTAATTAATTGGAGATAATTTAATTGGTAATTAGAGATTAATTAATGTAAGTAATTAGAGGTTAATTACTTAAATGATAATTACTTAATGTAAGTAATTAAAGGATTGATTAATTAAGAAAATTATTTAAAGGGTGGGTTAATGAATGTGATTGATTAAAAGAAAATTAATCAAAGTAAGTGATTATAGAAAAATTAATTAATGTAAATAATTAAAGGTTAACTAATGAGAATAATTAAAAGTTAATTAATGAGAATAGTTAAAGGATAATTAATTTGTGAAATTAATTAAAGGTTAATTATTTAATGTAATTAAAGAATAATTAATTAAGGATAATTAATTAAGATGTTAAATAAAGGATGATTAATTAATTGGTTTAAAATTAATTAATGATTTAGTAAGCAGGATTTAAAGGTGATTAAAGTAATTAATTTAATTTATTTAAATTAATTAGAAATGGTGTGACTAATTAAACTTGCTTATGGATGATTGGATTGAAGAAATGCCTTGAATTTTGATATCTCTGATATAAAATGTTTTGTGATATGGTATGTTTGGATTATACAGTGATATTGTGATTATCCATTGATGATGAATTGCTATGTAAAGGTGATATCATGTATTTAAAAGTTTGAATTGTATTTCTTTTAAATAACTTGGGTTAAGATGACATTGGATTCGAAGAGACCGGAGTCGGATATTAGTTAATATCCGAAACCACTTCGATTCTTTATAGATCGATAGGTGAAGTAAGTATTGAGCATAACAAGTAATGAACTCGTAGTGAAGTACGAGTTACCCGGGATTTTAAATAAGTAAATTTGCATTGGTATTTTCTTATTAGATGGTTTACTCACGCTGGTTTCCAGCCTGACCCGGGTGTTACTTTGATGTAATGCTCGGGTCAGACCGAGTATTACAGATTTTCAGGTAAGGACGTTCTGGAGCTCAGGAGGCGAGCTGGATGGCAGGAACGTATGGAGTGTAATCCGCTGAGTATTATTGATTTGTATCTAGGACATGTTGTTTTACTGTCCAGTTTGTCTGTGATTGGTTGTAACTCTGATGTATTGATGTAAATTAACTAATACAGTTTTTTTGTATAACTGATATTATTATTTGTTATTATATTTAATCCGCTGCGAATGTGAGATGTTGTGTTCTCTGTTCTTCTTTCTTCTTTCTGTTTCTTTCTTCTATCTCTTTCTTTTTCTTCTAACTATCTGGAATTTTCGGGTTCGAAAATTCCGGGTCATTACAGTTGGTATCAGAGCGGAAGGTTACGCGAGAACCTTGGCTCTGTTGGGATTACTCGTTAAGGATAGGGTCAATGGTACCCTAGAACGAGTTGAGTGTATATATATATATATATATGAGAGCGTACTTGTTATTTTTATATATAAAGATTTTAAATGATTTTATATAAGAATATATTTTGATATATAAAATGATATTTCTTTCTAATAAATATAAAGAAATTGGTTGTTAAAATATTGGAATTAAATTAAGTGGTAATAGTAATACAACCAAATTAAAATTGAATGAAGATAAGTTTGAAATGAATCCAAACTGAAATTAAAATCTTGAATTTGTAGAAATGTTATCAAGAATAAAGATAACAATGAATTGGTTTCCAGATATGATAATCTTGGTTATTATCATAAATGGTAGTTGTGTTTAATAATGAATGTTGTTAATGATTAAGCAAAATGAAATGTTTTAGGGAAGTAAACATTTAAGTGAGTATAACTTATAAATTGGAATTGAAGATAATTTAAATTTATGAAATTTTAAATCTAAATCCAGAAAACTTCAAATTGTTTTAAAGAAGTTTGTTTTGAATTAAAACCAAAGGTGGTTTAAAAATTTAAAGTATAACTTGGTGTATAAAGAAAATGTATATATATGAGGATATACATAATATCAAAGATGATTTGAAATAAACTCTAAGTGTTGAGTTTTAAATTTTTCCTTGGAATGTGATATGAAAACCCAAAGTGATAAGTTTTTGAACTTATAAGTGGAAAGATTATTAATATAAAGTTTAAAATTTGAAATGGGAATTCAAATTGGGTAAAGTTGGTTGGATTAAATTGAATTTAACTTAAGGAAAGTTAAATGAGTTTAGAATGAACAACTTGAATTAGAAATTTCAAGATGAAATTAAAATTTAACTTGGGAAGTTAAATGGTTGGTTTGAAATGGGAGTTATGAGTGATCTCAAAAATGGGTTTGAGATCTGGAAATTGAAAATGGATAATAAATTAGAATCTGAAATTTAATTGTTTTTGAATTCTTATTTGAACTTTATAATAAGTTAAGTAAAGATAATTTTAAAATGAAATTTTGGAATTTGGATTCAAAATAAAATGGTTTAAAGATTTAAGTTGTTAAATTAAAAATAAAGGGTTGTATTATTAATTTAAAAATAAAGGTTAATTTGATTTAAGGGGTTAAATCAACATTTAAAAATTTAACTCGAATTTATATAATTCGAGATGGTTTTAAGTTGAGATTTGAATAGAATTAGTTCAAATTGAATTTGACTTGAATTAATTATAATTGTAATTAAAGATGGATAAGCATAAGTTTAAATGGAAAATTTGAATTGAAATAATTTGAAATAAAATTGAAGTTGAATGAGTTCAAATTCAAATGGGAATTGGGATTAATTCAAACTGGAATTGAAATAAATAAAATTGGTTCAATTTGAAATTTATATGAATTAAATGAAATTGTGATTAAAGTTGAATAAGATTAAAAATCAAATGGAATTTGATTTGAATTTGGAAAGGAATTAAGGTTAATTCAACTTGAATTGGGATTAAATCAATTTCAATGGAAATTGAAGTATTGAGTCAATTTAAAGGAAGTGGAAATTTAAATTGAATTGATGGGAAATTAATTGGAAATGGAGATTGGGAAATTAAACAGTTTGGCTCTGGATTATTTTTCAAAATAAATTGTTTTAATACAAATATATTTTTCCAAACTATGTACTATACAATCTTTCTTCTTAAACCCCAAACTATCTTATACTTATTTTACAATTATTTTGGAACTATTTAACTATTTTGAAACTGTCTTATAAACTAATTACTATTTTTCAGTTATTTATATCTAATCACTATTTTAAAAACTATTTTGCAATTATCTAACTATTTTATAACTACTTAACTATTTTACAGCTATTTTACAAACTAATAACTATTTTTCAACTACTTATCTATTTTAAACTTTTTCAAGCTATTTTTAAATTTAAATAGGTCAGAGTTCAAACTGTTTATAATTGAAGTAATAACTTAATTGGAAATGGAAGAAATTGAGAATAAGTGAATGGAATTAAAGGAAATGTGAATAGAAAAGAGAATTGATTTGGCTAATAACCAATAAAGATAAATACGTAGGATGTACGTATATTATTCTATTCGCATAGTGATTTGATCCAGATTCGAACACAGAATTTCGAGATAATATTATCGATCCGAGTTGGGATTTTTCGCTCGATTTTCGACGGCGAACCTGGATATGGATTTTTGATTGGTTCTGGATATTCTCTATCATAGCTACGACTATGCAAGGAGAATGACGGTTTCTGATCAAGAAACCAGATCTGAGTCCGCACTAGGAAGTCGGGTGGACGATACTAGTTCGGAAGTGAAATTGTGTGATCGAGTGAGCGATCAAATTGATATAGCGTACGGATGATATGTGTACATCGTACGGGGTTGAATGAAATTGGCATTGAAAATTTGTGGATAAGAAATTTGAAATGGTTTTTGGAATGAAAGATAATATGGTTAATAACTTTATATAGGATTTATCAAATTTGAATATTTGATTAGAAATAAAATAAAGTTATATATCTTTGATAAGATAAATCTTCCCTTGTTAAATCTATTGTCAGAAGAAAAGGGTTTTGAAATATTAGAAGTATAAAAGAGGTTTTATACAAGTTTGAAATGATCCAAAGATTTTCAAAGTTATATATATCTATATCTATATATATATAAAGAATTTTATGAGAATGATTTTGGAAAAGGTTTTGGGAACCTATATAATTTGGAAAAGGCTTTTGATTTTTGGAAAATCAATTTTGGATTTTGAAAAGCCTAGTTTGAGAATTATCGATTTTGGTAATCGATTTTGTGTAAAGGAGATTTTTGATAAATCATAAAGGGTATGATTTGAAGATACTATAAGTATATAGTATAAAGTGTTTTGAGAATAGCTCTGGGGAAAAAGGCGCTTCCTTGAAATGAACTTCTCAGGAGTACCACTTGGTGGTACTGCCTTGAGCCCCAAAGGGGGTTTCTAAAGTTGATCCTATGAGGAGTCCGGACAAAACTAGTTCCTGAGGATTATTTGTGTAGCGAAAGTCGAGGGGATGGTGCCCACAGAGGCATTTGAGTTATGCTGTGACAACAATTTAACTCAATGTCACTGCGATCTACTGCAGACCATAGCGAAAGTCATGTGTGCCGCTGAGAGCCAACTGTCTACGTTTGATTTTATATCGGTAGACTGTGACACTATGGTAACATAGCGAAAGTCGTTTGTGCCGCTGAGAGCCAACAGTCTGCGTTTGATTTTATATCGGTAGACTGCGACCTATGTGGGAGAAGTTTCATTTTGACAGCGAAATCGTGTGTGCCGCTGAGAGCCAACAGTTACATGGACTTTTGCTGCGACGGCAACGTAACCCTGGAATGTAACTGCGATCTATTGTGGGTTCTATGGTGTAATCAGTTACATGGACTTTTGCTGCGATGGCAACGTAACCCGTGATGTAACTGTGACCATGGATGGGAGTGATGATTTCCAGAGCATTTTTCACCAAAGATATTTCCTCTATTTTCAAAACTGTTTTCTATATTTTCAATAAAATTATTTTTCAAAATATTTTCAAGTATTTTCACTAGGTGTTGAAAACGGGTTTACCAAGTACTGATAGATTTTCAGTCTTACGCCTGATCAACGTATGACCGAATTCTATGGGAACAAGGATAGACTGGTTGAGACATCGAGTTATAAAAAGTATTTTTATAAAAACTATTTTGATAATATTATGTACATTTTTAAAATATTTTGAAAAATTTAAATAAAAAGAGTTAAGAGTTAAGATATCTAAGGAATAATTTAACTAATAATCAACATTATTATAAAATTCTAGTTTCGTTCCTTTTCGAGGACGAAAAGATTCTAAGGGGGGAGGAATGTGATAACCCGAATTTTTGGGCATCTGTTAATTGGAAATTAACAGGATTAAATTTATTAAAATACTTATTTGTAAATTGAACAAATAAATGTAATAATCTCCTTTATAAATTATTTAAAATTGGTGAAACTGTGTTTTCAAAACAATAATAATAATGTGTTGTTTTTATATATAAATGGATTTTTAATAGAATTATTTTTACAAATTGAATTTGGGTCTGTTTAAAAATATATATTTGAGTTGATTTAAATTGAATTTTAAATTGAAATTTGAATTTAAAATCTGAAATTTAAAAAGATTGATATCTTAAAATATTTGGATTTAAAATATATGTGTGATTTTATTAGAATGTAATTTGTTTTATATTATTTTCTTTGAAAGGGTTTTATTTATATAAATCAAGAAAAGTATTTATAAATTAGGAAATTAAAAATGAAAGCTTATAAATCATTTAAAAATTTATAAACTCATACATAATTACAAGTGTAAATAGATTAGAGTATGATGGTAACATGTGTAATGTAATTAAATGATGAAATGGACAAATGTTAAGTAATTTAACAAGTGTCACATTTCTCATTTTTATTTTTATTTTCCTTTATCTCATCTTCAAAAGATAGAAACTTAAGCCAGTAAATTTACAAACCTGAAATGGTATCAACTTCTACTCTTTCAACTTAAAATTAATGTGATATCCCTGAATTTTAGGCAATATCAATTTAATAATCTGTATTAAAAAATTAAATTGATTTGATAATTTTGTAATTTAATTTGAATTAATTTAATAATCTTCTTTAATAAATATTTAAATTAGTGAAATTATCTTTTAAAAGCTAAATAAAATGTTTTCTATTTATAATGAATATATATATATATTTGTATATATATTGTGATTAGAAATCTTTGGTTTGAATTTTTTTAAATAAATAAATAATGTTTTTAAAATTCTAATATCTTTGGTAAACTGGGAAATTATGATTTATTTAAAGTTAAAACTTTTCAAAAATATTTTATAAGTAAATATATGGTTTTAAAATACTTAAGGTAAATATTACTAGTTTAAATATCTTTAATTTAGATTTTAAATAAGATTAGCAAAATGATTTGTTTAACATTATTATTTTTATATGATTTGTAAATTTGCTATGAAGGTTTAAAATTAAAATATGAAACATTAATCCATTTAAATAATAAGTAATTTATAATCTTTTGTATAAATTATATAAAATTTGTCAAGTGAGTTATTTTCAAATAATAAATATATGTATTGTTTTTATCTATAACTGTAATTGGTTTTACTCTTTAAAGTTATCTATATATATCTAAGTATTAAAAACTAATTAATTAAGTTAAAAGCTTTTTATTAACACTTAATTTTAAATACAAATTACTTATAGGACAAGTGTAAACATTTTAGAGCTAAATTAACATGTGTTAAGTAATAAACCACTTTAATGTGACAAGTGTAAATTATCTTAACAAGTGGCAATCTTTTGTTTAACAATTTATACTAAAAATAATATTTCATTTAGAAGAAAATCTGTTTTCTCATTTTTCAGTTCAAATCTATTCTTCCTCCTCTTCATTTCTTTCCTAGTCTCAAATTCAAAAACTAAGAAATTAAAACCTGTAAAATCTTCTCTCAAAACAAATCTGCAAACATCTGTTCAAAGATCTGCAGAGGTTTCAAAACTTGTATTCAAACATCTATAACCAAAATGATTTCAGCACTTTAGTTCAAAAGCAAAGCTGTAATCAAAGCCTGTAGCAAGTTTCAACTTCAAATACAACCTCTAGTTAAAGTGATTTTCTCAAATGCAAGCAAAAATCAACATCTCTGTAAAGATTAATTTCAGCAAATTCAAAACAAATAGTAGTCGAATTCCTCAAAATCAAACAAGTACCTGTAATTCTGTTTCAAAAATCTGATGGAAGCCTGTAACCTTCTTCAAGCCTGCAATTTCTGTCTCAATCAAAATCTGGAGTTTGTCTTCAGCAATATAGGATCTTGGACCTGCATACAAGCCTAAAACAACAGCATGCAAGTTTTTAAAATCAAACAAAGACTCAAGTTTTAAAAGATTCAAAAGATTTTTCATAGTGGAGACTCTGATCTTCATTTCAAAATAAGGTGAGTAAACAATTTATCTTAAAAACAGTTTTCTGTAATATCTGTTGTTATGATGAATGTGATGAATGATTGTAATGGATTGTGTTGCATGAATTATATGGATGTTAATGCATGTATATTATGTATATGAAATGTCTGTGATATACATGTTGTTGATTGTGAACACACACATATATATATCTAGACTCTGTTTAAATTTCCAGGCTCAAGTTCTATTAAATTCATATCCTCTTGATCTATTAGCTATTAGAGTATAGGCTTTAAAACAAATTTGTTTGTTTAGTCATAAGGTAAGGTTTAAAATTTTAAATTAAGTTAAATAATTTGAATTGGCTCTGGAAACTAAAAAGAATATGCAAACATCAGTTTTGACAAAAATTTAATCTCTGTAATTCATTGGTTCAGGATTATGAATTGAAAACTTATACAAAATCTTGATTTTTAAAACTTAAATCACGATTTTTAGAATTAAAATGAGGTAGCAGTTTGAGTTTGAAGAGATTATACATTTTTGATGGGTTCTGATGATCTAAGTGTTCGGGGTGTATGCTGTTTTCTCTGGAGGTGGAAGGATGATCGGGAATGTCAGGAAAAAATGGTTGTTGGATGATCAAAGCATTATGGAGGTGGTGGTTGATCAGGGAAGATCGTAGCCCTAGTTTTATGGTAAAAGGGAAATTTGTTTCCCACGGCAACGAGAATGGATCGAGTTCACTGGAATTTTGGGAAATGGAAACTTGAAGGTGGTCGAAGGCATGGCTGGAGTTTCTGACACTCCGGTGATCGGAGGGAGGAGTACGAGGAGTTTCCAGGTGCTGCTATGCTTCCAGATTTGAGCAATAATGCTCGATTTTGATTTCAAGGTGATTGAGAGATTCCGATGGACGTTGTCTGATCTGAGGAGGATCGCCGACTTACGTAGGGTAGTGGCGATGTCAGGAGATGATCGGAGCTCCGGTGCATATGTACGGTGTGCATGGATTGATGTCTGGTGATGTTTGTTTAGGAATTAGTACACTCGAGTTATCTCGAGTAATTTGAGTCTTGACTCGAAGCAAGGTAGGAATTTACTCGGAGTAAATTAGGCAAGGCTCGGGGTAATTTCTGGGTTAAGGGAAATCTGCTCTGTTTTGAAAATTTGAAAACTGGGTTTTTTTAAATTTGTAAAGAAGATTTAAATCTAAGTTTAAATCTAAATTTTAAAAATAGATTCAAGTTTAATTTGAATCTTAGTTTGAAAATAAATTAAGTTTAAATTCAAATTTTTTAAATAACTTAAAAGGTGTTAAGGAAATTAGTGTATTTAAATGAAATTGAATTTAAATGAAGATTGAAAATGTAAAGAAAAGATTTAAATAAAGTTTTTAAAGTTTAAATGTTTTAATGAATTTAAATGTTAGGTTATGGTTTAAATGTTTAAATTTAAAAAGAACTAGGTTTTAAACTCTTATAAAATTCTTTTATAAGAAAGGTATTCTTTAGCATGAAAACTTAATAGGTTTTAAATTGATTTAAATTTTGTTAAAGATAAATTGAGTTCATTTTAAAAACTTGAATTTAAATGAAATTTAAAATTAGATTTGTAAATGAATATTTTAAATAAACTTGTTAATGATAATTTAACTGTAGGTAAGAAAAGTTTTATCTTAAAATTAAATTAGAATTTAATATTTTGTTATTCATTTAAGTATTAGGATAATTAAATGGATAATTAACTTATTTTATAAATTAATGAAATGGATAATTACTTAAAGTAATTAAGGAGTTAAACTTAAGGTTTAAGATTAATTATTCTTAGAATAATTAACTTATAATTTAAGAATCATTAATTAAATAAGGTTAAATTTTAATTAATGATAAAAAAAAAAAATTTATCTAGAAATTAAGATTGTTTAAGTTATAGTTAAGCACTTAAATAAATAATTAATGTGATTAATTTTTATAATTAATTAGATTAATTAAGGATAATCAATTTTAGAAATGGTTAAGTATATTTATGGAAGTAATTTGGATTAATTACTTTTTGGAATTAATCAAGGGATTAATTAAAATTAACTAATGAGTAATTAACTTATTTAATGAAGTAATTAAAGATAGTTAATTACTGAATGTGGTTAATCAATAGTGATTAATAAATATGGTTTGATTAAAGGTTAATTACTTAATATAATTAATTTAAATATAATTTATAATTAAGTAATAATTAAGGATCATTAATTAATATAATTAATGATGTAATTAAGGTTTAATTAATTAAGATTAATTAATCAATAATAAGTGATTATAGAGTAATTAATTAATGTAATTAATTTAAAGATTTATGTAATTAATTATAGTTAATTTATTTATAAAGTAATTAAAGGTTAATCACTGTATTTGATTAAGAATAATTAATTTATAAAATTAATTAAGGATAATTACTTGAATGTAATTAAGGGGTATTAATCAAGGGTGATTAATTAAGATAATTAATGTGAGGATAATGAACTAATTGATTTGTAATAAGTTGATGGTTAAGTAAGCAAGGTTTAAAATGATGAAGTAATTAATTTAATTCATTTTAAATTAATTAAAGATAAGTAATTAATTTAATTCACTTTAAATTAATTAGAGATGGAAGTAATTAATTTAATTCATTTTAAATTAATTATAAATGATGTTATTATAGATCATTGCTTATAAATGGATGATATTAATTACCTTGAATGGTTTGAATCTCAGATATGAGATTAGTATTGTAATATGGATGTATTGGTTGCATAGTGATAATGAGATGGATTATCTGTTTGTGATAATAATGTTGATTATCTTTTGAGATATTGTGAATTATCTATTTGTATATAGATAAGAATTGAATTGTTTTAACCTTAAACAACTTGGCCTTAAAAGATACGTTTTGGATTTCGATGAGACCGGGATCGGGTTTCCGTATACCGGTATTCCAGGTCTGGAGACCCGAATACCACATCGATCCAAATTAAACGTTAGGTCGTTAATCCAAGAGGAGCAAGTGAAGACTCGAGGTGTAAGAACTATTCTTTGTCAATATAACTCTGTGGGTGATTCCGTAATGAGTTGGACGGAGATGGTACTTATAGGTTCGAGATGAAGATTCAGAGTGCAAGGGCTATGGTCGTTAACTCTGAGGGTGATTCCAAAACGAGTGTAACGAGATAGTGTCTTCGGTTTCGTTCGAACCCGGAACGAACTTGTATGGATTGAATGCTTTCAGAACATCGTCAGGAGGGCGATGAGCATTCTAAGATAGATGTGTTCTTTTAAAGGTAATCGTAACCTCAAGCCTCATCAACCGGGAATGGCTAAAACAGGGGAGGTGCAGCAAGGCTTCGTGGGTAGCGCCCACTGAGAGCAAGATATATCCCTGTCTAGAGGTCCCTTCTTTTATTTCGGCTTAGTGGGTAGTTGATTCGCGACAACTACTGGGGTTGTCTTGTTCGGGACTATCCAGTAAGGGATGGTTCCGGCTTTGTGTTGCAGGGGAGCGGGCGTACTCCTCGGTACGGTGATCTAGGCCACGTACTGTGACGGGCGGTACCCCAGTAGCCCTGCCATTGATGGAAATCCATTCTTCCTACGAGACCCTACGGACTTGATTGTATACCTATGTATGCTGGAATTTAATGAATGTAACAATTTCGGCTATTTCATATTTATTTGAAAACCCTAGACCCTATTATAATAAAACTGAATTTCCTATCAATGTTTTGGTTAGCGTAAGGTAAAAACTTTTCCGTGTTTATGTGCGGGAAGTCTTACGTGATACCTTTTGTTTTTCAAAAGGTTTTGAAGTTAAACAACTTTAACCCGTTTACTCACACCAGACCCATGTCTGACCCAAGTGTTTATTTTCTGTTTTATTAAACTCTTGGGTACTCAATATTGTATTGAGTAGTCGAGGGATTCAGGTTAGTCTTGACGAATACTGGAGGAGCTGTGGAGCAGGAGGCTTCAGCGTGTAGATATATAGAGTTTCCGCTGTGTATGATGTATTGTATTGATATAGTTGTGTTGTATAATAGACAGAAGTTTATAACTGTCTATATCGTGATGTATAAGTTATGTACTCTGATGTATATGATACTATGTAATATCTTATGTGATATAATATATTTCTCGTTCCGCTGTGAGATTTCTGATGTGTTGTTGTTCTTTCTTTCTCTTCTTTCTTCTTCTATCCCTTTCTTTCTTTATGATGATACGACTTTCTGTGGAGAGAAAGCCGGGTCGTCACAGTTGGTATCAGAGCAGTAGGTTGAGTGAATACCTAGGCTCTGGAGTGGTGTCTATCTTGAGAGAGCGTATTTGTAATTTTTATATATATTTCTACCTATATTGTTGGGTTACCTGTTCGGATTTTCCTAATTAAGTTATAGAGGTAGATGAGGTAGTGTTGTGTGTAACACAACTACAATTAGGTTGGAGTCCGAGTGTTGAGGTTGGAAGTATATTTATCGAGACTGTAGACCCAAATACTGTCTCGAGTAAGCTTTGCTATGGTGAAGGATTTCATCGATATTCGAAGGAAACCTGTTAAGGTTCGGAGTTTATCTTTAAAATATGAATGAGTAGAGTTGGATCTGCCGATGAGGCAGAAGCGAGTGATGGTATCTTGATACCTAAAGTAATAGTAGCTGCGTGATGAGACGCAGTGATTATGGATGTTTCCAAAGATGTTTTCTCTGGAACGAGTTTAAGGAAGTGTGTATGCTTCGGTGTTGTGGCTGAGTTCAGCATGGTGTGTTTCTGCTTTGGTTTGGAGTCCGAGTTTCTCGAAGAGCTTTGGATAGGAGCATCCGTGGCAGCAGTGCAGCTCGGAGTATTCTGTGTGTTGGTAGGAAGTTTTTCTGGCTGAGTAGTTTTTCTGAAAGTGAAGTTCAGAAGCAGCTGAGTGGATCCATTTCTTCGATGGATTGGATAGTTAAGTATAAGCTGTTCTAATTGGTAAAGAGAGGACAGTTTTCTTTGGAATTAGGCTGGATTGATCGCAAAAGTGACTTGCGATTGCTAAGTGTTCTCTTAGATTATCAGAGTTTTTCTGGATGTCTTCAGGGAAGTCAGAGATTTGTCGGCATTGGAGATTGAGTTTTCTTATCGACTTGAATACAAGGAGTGATACCAGTAGTTCAGCTAGTTGAAGGATGGTTCCTTGAGATAGAGTTCGGTGAAGCAACTCAAGTTTTGATGAAGTATCTGAGTTTTCTTTATGGATTTGTGGAATCATTTTCTGGAATGTGTTATCCAGTTTGTGCTCATGTTCTTCATCAGCATCCTCTTCTGCTCCAGATCAGAGTTGTGCGGCGGAAGCAGTTTGGAAGTGCATCTGTTTATTTTTCTGGATTGAAGGAGTAAGTTTAGTCTTCTATTGTTTGAGGAGTAGAGTTTGTCTTTGATCTTGAGAAGATCATTGTGATGGGTTGTTTTGATCTAGTTGTTTCTAGAGGCATCAGCGAAGGGTGAGCTGATCAGTAAAGATGTAGACAGCCCAGGATCATCCGAAGAAATTTTTTTGATAAGAGATAAGGGAATTTGGATTTCAAAGACGGAGATTGATTTTGGATAAGTTTTCTCCGATCGAAGGAGCTATAAGATTTGGTAAGACTGGGAAGTCAGCTCTGTGATATTTTGGATCTCTTCTGTATTCTGATTTGGATAAGTGTTTGATCTATCTCTGGTTTTGGAACCAGCAGTTTAGAGATTTGGTTATTGAGTCAGACTCATTTGTAGTCTGATATCTTGTTAGTTCTGTAGATCTAGATGAGTAGAAGCTCTGTAGCTTAGTAGTTTAGATTGTTTGTAGAACGAGTATCCCGGTATATATATATATACACTTGAGGAAACTCGAGGAATTCTATCTAGAATTTTGTCTGAATAGTTAGAATTTGTTTGTTTGGATGTTTGTTTGCTATGGTTGTTAGCATATGGATGATAATATATGCTTGTAATTTAAAATAAATCTTTAATAAGATTATTAAATTACCTTTGCTTTTAATTTCGGGGACGAAATTATTTTAAGGGGGAAGGAATGTGATATCCCTGAATTTTAGGCAATATCAATTTAATAATCTGTATTAAAAAATTAAATTGATTTGATAATTTTGTAATTTAATTTGAATTAATTTAATAATCTTCTTTAATAAATATTTAAATTAGTGAAATTATCTTTTAAAAGCTAAATAAAATGTTTTCTATTTATAATGAATATATATATATATTTGTATATATATTGTGATTAGAAATCTTTGGTTTGAATTTTTTTAAATAAATAAATAATGTTTTTAAAATTCTAATATCTTTGGTAAACTGGGAAATTATGATTTATTTAAAGTTAAAACTTTTCAAAAATATTTTATAAGTAAATATATGGTTTTAAAATACTTAAGGTAAATATTACTAGTTTAAATATCTTTAATTTAGATTTTAAATAAGATTAGCAAAATGATTTGTTTAACATTATTATTTTTATATGATTTGTAAATTTGCTATGAAGGTTTAAAATTAAAATATGAAACATTAATCCATTTAAATAATAAGTAATTTATAATCTTTTGTATAAATTATATAAAATTTGTCAAGTGAGTTATTTTCAAATAATAAATATATGTATTGTTTTTATCTATAACTGTAATTGGTTTTACTCTTTAAAGTTATCTATATATATCTAAGTATTAAAAACTAATTAATTAAGTTAAAAGCTTTTTATTAACACTTAATTTTAAATACAAATTACTTATAGGACAAGTGTAAACATTTTAGAGCTAAATTAACATGTGTTAAGTAATAAACCACTTTAATGTGACAAGTGTAAATTATCTTAACAAGTGGCAATCTTTTGTTTAACAATTTATACTAAAAATAATATTTCATTTAGAAGAAAATCTGTTTTCTCATTTTTCAGTTCAAATCTATTCTTCCTCCTCTTCATTTCTTTCCTAGTCTCAAATTCAAAAACTAAGAAATTAAAACCTGTAAAATCTTCTCTCAAAACAAATCTGCAAACATCTGTTCAAAGATCTGCAGAGGTTTCAAAACTTGTATTCAAACATCTATAACCAAAATGATTTCAGCACTTTAGTTCAAAAGCAAAGCTGTAATCAAAGCCTGTAGCAAGTTTCAACTTCAAATACAACCTCTAGTTAAAGTGATTTTCTCAAATGCAAGCAAAAATCAACATCTCTGTAAAGATTAATTTCAGCAAATTCAAAACAAATAGTAGTCGAATTCCTCAAAATCAAACAAGTACCTGTAATTCTGTTTCAAAAATCTGATGGAAGCCTGTAACCTTCTTCAAGCCTGCAATTTCTGTCTCAATCAAAATCTGGAGTTTGTCTTCAGCAATATAGGATCTTGGACCTGCATACAAGCCTAAAACAACAGCATGCAAGTTTTTAAAATCAAACAAAGACTCAAGTTTTAAAAGATTCAAAAGATTTTTCATAGTGGAGACTCTGATCTTCATTTCAAAATAAGGTGAGTAAACAATTTATCTTAAAAACAGTTTTCTGTAATATCTGTTGTTATGATGAATGTGATGAATGATTGTAATGGATTGTGTTGCATGAATTATATGGATGTTAATGCATGTATATTATGTATATGAAATGTCTGTGATATACATGTTGTTGATTGTGAACACACACATATATATATCTAGACTCTGTTTAAATTTCCAGGCTCAAGTTCTATTAAATTCATATCCTCTTGATCTATTAGCTATTAGAGTATAGGCTTTAAAACAAATTTGTTTGTTTAGTCATAAGGTAAGGTTTAAAATTTTAAATTAAGTTAAATAATTTGAATTGGCTCTGGAAACTAAAAAGAATATGCAAACATCAGTTTTGACAAAAATTTAATCTCTGTAATTCATTGGTTCAGGATTATGAATTGAAAACTTATACAAAATCTTGATTTTTAAAACTTAAATCACGATTTTTAGAATTAAAATGAGGTAGCAGTTTGAGTTTGAAGAGATTATACATTTTTGATGGGTTCTGATGATCTAAGTGTTCGGGGTGTATGCTGTTTTCTCTGGAGGTGGAAGGATGATCGGGAATGTCAGGAAAAAATGGTTGTTGGATGATCAAAGCATTATGGAGGTGGTGGTTGATCAGGGAAGATCGTAGCCCTAGTTTTATGGTAAAAGGGAAATTTGTTTCCCACGGCAACGAGAATGGATCGAGTTCACTGGAATTTTGGGAAATGGAAACTTGAAGGTGGTCGAAGGCATGGCTGGAGTTTCTGACACTCCGGTGATCGGAGGGAGGAGTACGAGGAGTTTCCAGGTGCTGCTATGCTTCCAGATTTGAGCAATAATGCTCGATTTTGATTTCAAGGTGATTGAGAGATTCCGATGGACGTTGTCTGATCTGAGGAGGATCGCCGACTTACGTAGGGTAGTGGCGATGTCAGGAGATGATCGGAGCTCCGGTGCATATGTACGGTGTGCATGGATTGATGTCTGGTGATGTTTGTTTAGGAATTAGTACACTCGAGTTATCTCGAGTAATTTGAGTCTTGACTCGAAGCAAGGTAGGAATTTACTCGGAGTAAATTAGGCAAGGCTCGGGGTAATTTCTGGGTTAAGGGAAATCTGCTCTGTTTTGAAAATTTGAAAACTGGTTTTTTTAAATTTGTAAAGAAGATTTAAATCTAAGTTTAAATCTAAATTTTAAAAATAGATTCAAGTTTAATTTGAATCTTAGTTTGAAAATAAATTAAGTTTAAATTCAAATTTTTTAAATAACTTAAAAGGTGTTAAGGAAATTAGTGTATTTAAATGAAATTGAATTTAAATGAAGATTGAAAATGTAAAGAAAAGATTTAAATAAAGTTTTTAAAGTTTAAATGTTTTAATGAATTTAAATGTTAGGTTATGGTTTAAATGTTTAAATTTAAAAAGAACTAGGTTTTAAACTCTTATAAAATTCTTTTATAAGAAAGGTATTCTTTAGCATGAAAACTTAATAGGTTTTAAATTGATTTAAATTTTGTTAAAGATAAATTGAGTTCATTTTAAAAACTTGAATTTAAATGAAATTTAAAATTAGATTTGTAAATGAATATTTTAAATAAACTTGTTAATGATAATTTAACTGTAGGTAAGAAAAGTTTTATCTTAAAATTAAATTAGAATTTAATATTTTGTTATTCATTTAAGTATTAGGATAATTAAATGGATAATTAACTTATTTTATAAATTAATGAAATGGATAATTACTTAAAGTAATTAAGGAGTTAAACTTAAGGTTTAAGATTAATTATTCTTAGAATAATTAACTTATAATTTAAGAATCATTAATTAAATAAGGTTAAATTTTAATTAATGATAAAAAAAAAAAAATAATTTATCTAGAAATTAAGATTGTTTAAGTTATAGTTAAGCACTTAAATAAATAATTAATGTGATTAATTTTTATAATTAATTAGATTAATTAAGGATAATCAATTTTAGAAATGGTTAAGTATATTTATGGAAGTAATTTGGATTAATTACTTTTTGGAATTAATCAAGGGATTAATTAAAATTAACTAATGAGTAATTAACTTATTTAATGAAGTAATTAAAGATAGTTAATTACTGAATGTGGTTAATCAATAGTGATTAATAAATATGGTTTGATTAAAGGTTAATTACTTAATATAATTAATTTAAATATAATTTATAATTAAGTAATAATTAAGGATCATTAATTAATATAATTAATGATGTAATTAAGGTTTAATTAATTAAGATTAATTAATCAATAATAAGTGATTATAGAGTAATTAATTAATGTAATTAATTTAAAGATTTATGTAATTAATTATAGTTAATTTATTTATAAAGTAATTAAAGGTTAATCACTGTATTTGATTAAGAATAATTAATTTATAAAATTAATTAAGGATAATTACTTGAATGTAATTAAGGGGTATTAATCAAGGGTGATTAATTAAGATAATTAATGTGAGGATAATGAACTAATTGATTTGTAATAAGTTGATGGTTAAGTAAGCAAGGTTTAAAATGATGAAGTAATTAATTTAATTCATTTTAAATTAATTAAAGATAAGTAATTAATTTAATTCACTTTAAATTAATTAGAGATGGAAGTAATTAATTTAATTCATTTTAAATTAATTATAAATGATGTTATTATAGATCATTGCTTATAAATGGATGATATTAATTACCTTGAATGGTTTGAATCTCAGATATGAGATTAGTATTGTAATATGGATGTATTGGTTGCATAGTGATAATGAGATGGATTATCTGTTTGTGATAATAATGTTGATTATCTTTTGAGATATTGTGAATTATCTATTTGTATATAGATAAGAATTGAATTGTTTTAACCTTAAACAACTTGGCCTTAAAAGATACGTTTTGGATTTCGATGAGACCGGGATCGGGTTTCCGTATACCGGTATTCCAGGTCTGGAGACCCGAATACCACATCGATCCAAATTAAACGTTAGGTCGTTAATCCAAGAGGAGCAAGTGAAGACTCGAGGTGTAAGAACTATTCTTTGTCAATATAACTCTGTGGGTGATTCCGTAATGAGTTGGACGGAGATGGTACTTATAGGTTCGAGATGAAGATTCAGAGTGCAAGGGCTATGGTCGTTAACTCTGAGGGTGATTCCAAAACGAGTGTAACGAGATAGTGTCTTCGGTTTCGTTCGAACCCGGAACGAACTTGTATGGATTGAATGCTTTCAGAACATCGTCAGGAGGGCGATGAGCATTCTAAGATAGATGTGTTCTTTTAAAGGTAATCGTAACCTCAAGCCTCATCAACCGGGAATGGCTAAAACAGGGGAGGTGCAGCAAGGCTTCGTGGGTAGCGCCCACTGAGAGCAAGATATATCCCTGTCTAGAGGTCCCTTCTTTTATTTCGGCTTAGTGGGTAGTTGATTCGCGACAACTACTGGGGTTGTCTTGTTCGGGACTATCCAGTAAGGGATGGTTCCGGCTTTGTGTTGCAGGGGAGCGGGCGTACTCCTCGGTACGGTGATCTAGGCCACGTACTGTGACGGGCGGTACCCCAGTAGCCCTGCCATTGATGGAAATCCATTCTTCCTACGAGACCCTACGGACTTGATTGTATACCTATGTATGCTGGAATTTAATGAATGTAACAATTTCGGCTATTTCATATTTATTTGAAAACCCTAGACCCTATTATAATAAAACTGAATTTCCTATCAATGTTTTGGTTAGCGTAAGGTAAAAACTTTTCCGTGTTTATGTGCGGGAAGTCTTACGTGATACCTTTTGTTTTTCAAAAGGTTTTGAAGTTAAACAACTTTAACCCGTTTACTCACACCAGACCCATGTCTGACCCAAGTGTTTATTTTCTGTTTTATTAAACTCTTGGGTACTCAATATTGTATTGAGTAGTCGAGGGATTCAGGTTAGTCTTGACGAATACTGGAGGAGCTGTGGAGCAGGAGGCTTCAGCGTGTAGATATATAGAGTTTCCGCTGTGTATGATGTATTGTATTGATATAGTTGTGTTGTATAATAGACAGAAGTTTATAACTGTCTATATCGTGATGTATAAGTTATGTACTCTGATGTATATGATACTATGTAATATCTTATGTGATATAATATATTTCTCGTTCCGCTGTGAGATTTCTGATGTGTTGTTGTTCTTTCTTTCTCTTCTTTCTTCTTCTATCCCTTTCTTTCTTTATGATGATACGACTTTCTGTGGAGAGAAAGCCGGGTCGTCACAATTAAAACTAAGAAACAAAACCTGTTAACAACATCAAGCTTTACAATCTCCTCCATGATTTCAAGCTGAAACTAAGCAAGATCAATTCAACAACTCAGATCAAAAATCAAAGCAAGCAGATTCAAGATCAATGCAAATCAAAGTAAACTAAGTTCCAGTTTAAATACAAGAACAGATTTCAAAATTTCAAAAGCTTGTTCCTTGTCTTCAAAAACAAGTGAGTAAAACTAACCTATTTAAACTAGAATCTGTTAATATATCTGGATGTTGTGATTAATACTTGAAGTATAATGGTGATACGTGCTTGCATGAATGTAAATATTATTGTATGTATATATGTGTGTGTGTAAATAGGTGTGCATGTCTGGGAACAGGGAAGAGATGCTTCTGTTCATAATTTACAGGTTTTAAAACCTGATCAAAAATCTAAAACATCCCACCTAAACAATTTAGGCTTTGATCTCTGAATGAAAAGTATTTGTATGTGTATAACTTCATTTCTAAAAATAGATTCAAGGGAAAATATTGGGTAAATATTTTGAAAATGGAAATATACAGTAGACAAGTCAAAAATCAATGTCCATAATTTTGAGTTTGGATTTCTTAATCAGATTTGTATTAGAAAATGATGATTTTTGATAATCATTCCATAAGTTTTAAGTTTATATTTGGGAAGAATTTCTGAGTTGAACGGTATTTGCATTCTCGTCAAATTCAGACGATCGCGTGGTATGGGGGTGTCGGGTTTGAGGCCGGAGATTGGTTGTTGATCGATGATCATGGGAAAATTGCTCGGAAAAATTCTAGATCACCGGGAAGGTTGGGTAATGGTAAACTAGGGTTCGGGGTTCAGTTTTGGTCGACTTCAGTTTTCGTGGTGGTGCGACGTCGTCGAAGCATCGGTCTTCGTCGGAGTGGGTGGAATGGAAGCTTAGGACTTCGGCGAAGCTCTGGTCAGGGTGTCGAGGTTTCTGGTGACTGGCGGTGGGAATGCGAGGAAGTTTTTGGCCGATTGTTTTGGTTTCAGTTGAGGTCAAATGGTTCGATTTTGATTTCTAGCTCGATCAAGGAAGCGGGTTGGTCGGAGTGTTCGAGTGGGTCGTTGGCGACTGGATGATGGTCGGAGGGTTGGTCAGAAAGGCGTGGGCACGGCGTACACGTGCACGAGTCTTCGTCAATATCTGTAGTTGTTGCTGTGATTTAATGCTTCGGGGAAGATGGAGTTTTGCTCGGGGTCGTACTCGAGTTTGATCGGTGTAGTGATTAAGGTAGGTTGGCTCGGGGTAGGAACTGGGGTTGGCTCGGGTAAATGATGGGTTGGGCTCGGCCTGTACCAAAGTATTCTTGCATAGTTGATAATAATAAATAAATCAAGTGTTTTAAGCAAAAGTGAAGTTTTCAATATCAATAGGAACAAGTATTAAAAGTATAAATATTTACCAAATTTTCAAGAACAAGTTTCAAATATAAAGTATAGGTCTAATGTTATTTTGAATTTAATTAGGATTTTTGAGTAAGTATAGATTAATTAATTTAATTAAGTAATTAAAGAGAAATAATTAATGATTAATGATTAATTAATTAAAAATTAAAGGTTATATATTAATTAATTGGAGATAAATTAATTGGTAATTAGAGATTAATTAATGTAAGTAATTAGAGGTTAATTACTTAAATGATAATTACTTAATGTAAGTAATTAAAGGATTGATTAATTAAGAAAATTAATTAAAGGGTGGGTTAATGAATGTGATTGATTAAAAGAAAATTAATCAAAGTAAGTGATTATAGAAAAATTAATTAATGTAAATAATTAAAGGTTAACTAATGAGAATAATTAAAAGTTAATTGATGAGAATAGTTAAAGGATAATTAATTTGTGAAATTAATTAAAGGTTAATTATTTAATGTAATTAAAGAATAATTAATTAAGGATAATTAATTAAGATGTTAAATAAAGGATGATTAATTAATTGGTTTAAAATTAATTAATGATTTAGTAAGCAGGATTTAAAGGTGATTAAAGTAATTAATTTAATTTATTTAAATTAATTAGAAATGGTGTGACTAATTAAACTTGCTTATGGATGATTGGATTGAAGAAATGCCTTGAATTTTGATATCTCTGATATAAAATGTTTTGTGATATGGTATGTTTGGATTATACAGTGATATTGTGATTATCCATTGATGATGAATTGCTATGTAAAGGTGATATCATGTATTTAAAAGTTTGAATTGTATTTCTTTTAAATAACTTAGGTTAAGATGACATTGGATTCGAAGAGACCGGAGTCGGATATTAGTTAATATCCGAAACCACTTCGATTCTTTATAGATCGATAGGTGAAGTAAGTATTGAGCATAACAAGTAATGAACTCGTAGTGAAGTACGAGTTACCCGGGATTTTA
Organism: Allium fistulosum; assembly: GCA_030737815.1. Lineage (NCBI taxonomy): Eukaryota > Viridiplantae > Streptophyta > Magnoliopsida > Asparagales > Amaryllidaceae > Allium > Allium fistulosum. The sequence continues at coordinate 647,994,481 of CM060904.1, forward strand.
AATAAGTAAATTTGCATTGGTATTTTCTTATTAGATGGTTTACTCACGCTGGTTTCCAGCCTGACCCGGGTGTTACTTTGATGTAATGCTCGGGTCAGACCGAGTATTACAGATTTTCAGGTAAGGACGTTCTGGAGCTCAGGAGGCGAGCTGGATGGCAGGAACGTATGGAGTGTAATCCGCTGAGTATTATTGATTTGTATCTGGGACATGTTGTTTTACTGTCCAGTTTGTCTGTGATTGGTTGTAACTCTGATGTATTGATGTAAATTAACTAATACAGTTTTTTTGTATAACTGATATTATTATTTGTTATTATATTTAATCCGCTGCGAATGTGAGATGTTGTGTTCTCTGTTCTTCTTTCTTCTTTCTGTTTCTTTCTTCTATCTCTTTCTTTTTCTTCTAACTATCTGGAATTTTCGGGTTCGAAAATTCCGGGTCGTTACAATTCCTAAGAAAGACTTAGGACAATGATCCTTGCTAGATTATTCTACATTCTTCCGAAGTTTGGCTCTGATACCATGCTGTGACGCCCAACCTCTATACTCACGCTAGCCAAGGATACTACGGTTTAATGCCATCGACTAGCGCGAAGAATAAGGCTGTTGAGGAGCGACCATCTGTGTAATTGCTTTGTGCGAGTACCGATATGTCAGATAATATAACTTACATTTCATTTTCAGAGGAAATCCGACATATCAAATACAAACTCAAAGCTACCACATAGTGGCTATGTGGACTTCGGAAACAAATATAGAAATAAACATAACACAAATCAGTCACAGACATTCATATCACAAAGGCGGAATCAGATATGAATATATGTCATAAAAGTGTACATTAAAATGGTGGTCATATAAGATCCTCTACATTACAAAAGAATAGATACAAGTGCTAGACAAAAGAATAAGTATACATCAAGGAGTCTCTATCTCGAATGTATAATAACAAAAACTACTAATCTAAAGTAGTTAGCCAAAAATCAGATGATAATCCCTGATAGGAAGTCAAGCAGGAGCACTTGAAATATCTCGGTCTGACCCAAGTATTATTTAAGAAGAAAATAATAAACGGGTCAGTCTAGCTATAAATATCAGATAAAGGAATGAGATACAAGCAGAGATATAATAAGAACGTATGCTAACAAAAATGTCATACGAGAACAAATATGATTTAAACAACAACAAAATCATACAATATCTCAAAAATCTCAAAGCACCAAAAAGAATATCATATTCTTTATTTTATTCACCAAACTATAAATATTGACAAACATATTAATGCCAATCGCTAAAGTTGGTGAAACACAAATTCTAGAAATCACAACGAGAAATCCAGAAATCATAAGGGGGAGGCCTATTACAAACGAGAGCATTAAAACTTCCAACATGTGTATCACAAATGAGACGCTATCCTATAAACCGAACATCGACGTACCTAAAAAGATACGCCCCATGCACAGTCGAACATCGACGCACCTAGAAAGATACGCCCCATGCATAAATAAACATCGACACACCTAGAAAGATACGCCCCATGTAAAGTCTAACATCGACGCAGCTAGAAAGGTACGCCCTATGCAAAGTCGAACATTGACGCACCTAGAAAGATACGCCCCATGCATAGACGAACATCGACGCACCTATAAAGATACGCTCCATGCTCCGACTTATTGAGCCGATTGCTCCACGAACGGTCCAAAGACCATGGGTCGCTAGCCCATAAAAATGAGACGAAGCTCATTAGGACGAGGTACTATCCCCGATATGGACAAAGAGACATCACACATTGCTAGTCTAAACCATAAAATGATCATCATCGATCATCAAGAAGTGTTAATTACACTAAGCTAGAAATATAAGAATTTAGCTTCATGTCCCATAACCACTTGCTTAACTCAAATATTTGTGAACAGATTGTAGATTTCCACTCGAAAGTTGTCACAAGAGTTCAATCGAACAAGTCCAAGAATTAACCGGCGAAGTAAACGCAAGCGTTTCATACCACTTGTTTTGCTAAGCCGTTTAACTAGATTTTCTCATACGAATGAGGTAAAAGTTTGTATATACTAATAGATTAGAAAACGGTTTTATAAACGAGCTTTGTATTAAAAATAGAGTTGAAATCATCTTTGTAAAAGAGTTTGAATATTTACTACTAGTATAGAAACCTATGTATTTTAATGTGACAAAGCATAGAAATGATTGTAGAAATAATCAATCACCAAAATCCACGTTTGAAGGCGTGAATCAAACCCAAAGAATTCGATACCAATTCCATTAAAATGGACATTCTCAAAAATCCTAAAAAAGAAGTCATCAAAGTTAATAATAAATGATAACAATAAATCAGTTAATCACGAATCGATAAAAGTTGGAATCTCAAGTTAAATAGGCAAAATGAAGCAGGTCAGTCGACTGACTATAGAGGGTCGGTCAACTAAACCAGAAACCAGAAAATTCCATTTCCTGCAGTCAGTCAACTGACCGTAGAGGGTCAGTCGACTGACTGCAGAAAACAGAGTCTCTCTGTTTTCTGCACAGTCTCAGACATGCTCGTATGCTACAGCCAGTCGACTGACTGCAGGGGGTCAGTCGACTGACTGGCACTGGGACAATTTTCCATCCTACCCAAATGAAGAGAAACTCTTCCAAAGTGCGATCGGACGAGCAATGGTCGCTAGGGGTTTATGCCAATCGACAACCTAGTCCAATAGGCTCTTTGATACACCATCAAAAGCATGATCAAACATCAAAGCTAAGATTTTTAGAGTTTTAGACTTCAAAACACCGAAAATTAAAATGTTCACTAAATCAATTCAAATCAAAAGCAAATGAATATGCACAAGTGTTAGGAATTCATACCTAACAACAAAGATAGCTATAGACATAGATGTGAGATAAAAATCTCACCTTTAATCCCAAAAACAATGAATGAGAAGCTTGAAAGCAAAGGAAGATCAACCAATCAACCACTTCAACTCTAGAAGCTTGAATCTAAGCTCAAAAGAAGAACATTTCCTAAGTTAGGTTTAGGAAATTTTTGAAATCAAAGAGAGAATGAGTTGGAGAAGAAGCAGGAGATACTTACCTAAGCTTCACCTTGAATTTGGAGCAAGAATTGAAGTTTGCAATTGAATCTAGGGCTTGGAGTTTTAATTTCCCATTCCCCTCCCCATTTTCAGTTGAAGCTTGAGTTTAAGGATAAAAATGAAGTGAAGAGTGGGGTGGACTGAGCTAGGGAGTTATGTTAGGTTATTGGGCTAAAACTCAAACCCAAAGCCCTAAGTGGAAAATAGCAAAATTTACTCAACTCCAAACATATCGATGCTTATACTTAAAAAAGTCGCAAATGCTATTTTGGACTCAATGGAAGTGGTCTCGAGTCCTAATTCGACTGTTTGCAAAAAGTAGCTTTTCGGACTTTAATCTGACTAACGACGCTATATTTAAATAAAATATTTAAATATACAATCGTAAAATATGCGGGTTGTTACAAACTGGCTTTTGACCCAACACCTCCTCTACCCTTATAAATACAAACCATAGAGCAACCAAAGGAGGATCTGATTTCAGCCATCACTACATGGAAGCTCTACCTCTTCTACATCTTCTTCCTCTATACAATAGTTACCAAGGCAGCTAATCTAGGCAATTCTAGGACATAGAATCTATCTAACTCCTGTGCTAGTGACTTATTCTCTTTCAAATCTCTTGTAATCTCAAGCAAACTACAACCAATCTATAAGCAACAAAGCTATAAAGTGGACGTAGGTCATAGATTGTCGAACCATTATAAAATCTTGTGTCTTTCTATTTTAATTTCTTTTATTTCTATAATTATCTTCTAGATCTAGGTATCATAGGTTCTATACAATATATGGTTGGGTGTTGATCCATTTTTGGCTTTAAAAAAATTGCTGCATTCACATGCATTCATTGTTAGACTTGATTCTTAATTAGTCATGGTCAATGCTTTGGATGATGCTTATGTTAAATATGGTGTGTCATCGTATGCTCAAAAAGTCATCCTTTCCTATAGAACCAAATCCAGGACTCTAATGTTGAATACTTTACTTTCTTCTTACACTCAACATGGTATAGTTCTAAGGTTAAAAATTTGTTCGACAAAATGGGGTTATGAGAGATAGTTGAGTATACAATTTTAGTAGTGTTAATTTCCATTTGCAATTCAAGGTTGGTAGAGGAGACTAGATCATGGCATTAAGATGGAGTTAGTGCACAAAATAAAGCATAAGATAAAGTGTTATACATTTGTTTACTAAGTACATTTGAGAAAGTAAGACAATTATAGTGTGCCTATAAGTTAGTAATGAATATCCATATAAGCCTTAATCAATAGTATGGAGAACGTTGCTATTAGAAGGCGTAGTGGATAGATTAGTTAGACTTAGGAACAGACATCATGGTGTAACTATAGTGATGATTGGTTAACTATTGTGGTACTGAATTTTCTTTACTGAGAAATATTATTTTAGATTCGCCTTCTTATTGAAAAGGAGAGTAAATTTAAGATTATTTTTAAACTAAATTTATTTGATAAGTAAAAATGTATTAAGATACGGTAAAAGTTATTATTAGGATTTTCTTCATTATTATGATTAAAAAATTCGATACACTATGAACATGCTTTTCTTATTATAAAGGTCATACATGTAACGTGATTTATCAATGTACCAGTGGGGAAATGTTCTTTTCTATAAGCATTTTTTTAGTTTTGAAAACATGGATTTCAATTGATATAAAATCTCTAGTTTTAGCAAGAAAAATACATAAATTTGGTTATCTAAATCAAGTTTATTTAGGTGGACATGTGATATTGAATTTCTTTATGTAAATTACTTGAAAATTGGAGTAAACTAATATTAGTTAGTAATGGAGCCATCATCAGCAATTGAAGCGATGAACATATTTTGCAATTGGTCATTTAATAAGATGACTGTATGTTAAATAAATTATCATTATCCACAAAATTTGACATGGGATTCATTTAGTTTCAAACATTGACTAAAGAATAAAAACTAGAAAGTTTTTTAATATTTGTTATTAACAAACTTAAATTTTTATTGATCTGTATACAATATTCTAGCTATGATAACTTTAACTCTTTATTTTGATGTATTTTTATAGTTTTGGAAAATAAAAGCTTAAACTATAAATGTTTAACCTTATTCTTCATTTTTAAATACATTTTAATATATGAATGTCACAAACCTTTAGAAAATTACAGTGAAAGCATGAGCGTACAATCTGCGTATATAGTATTGTACTGTAACCCAGATAATTTTTTTTTTAAATTTTATAGTAGCATTAAAAAATCATTATTGTAATTTATTTACTTGTGGTAAAAAACAATTACAAATGCATATAATGCCTATTCAAAATACATTAGTCAAAGACACAAAATAACAAATAATCTATTGTAGAAAATATAATAAATAGTTTTGGTACATTACCATATAATAATAATAATAAATACGTGATACTTGACCCATCATTTGGCTCAACTAATCATTATTGTTATGTTTCTACTCGCATTTCACCCAAATATGTTGACTTTTCCATAGTAATTACACAATAGCCTACTAATAACAAGCAACCGAGACAAGATCCTCATCCTGAGAGATGGCGAGTTTCTATAGCATGGCCATGGAAAAGGAAGGGCCACTCACTAAATTAAGTAGTTTAAATGTCGGGCGGCTACTTGTACTTGCTTCCCATTGAATGAGGATTAGGTTTTATGTGGGTCACATAGGCTTTTGAAAAGAAAATGGATTAGGCAGAGTGATATTAAGATCTCACGATTAAGACGGGATGCTGAGAGGCCAATGTACCTGATTATTAGTCTTAATGCAAGAAAATCAAGGTATAATTATTTATTTTTGAAGTATACAATTTGTTTGCCTTTATTAGCTAATTTAAAATTTAATATCCATTGTTAACATTTATTCAAAAATACCAAAAAACTATTAAAAAGAAATAAATATACCGCTTCGTACAAACAATTAGTGCACTATCTATGTTCCTTTTGCAGCATAAAAACGCTTCACCTTTCATTGAACTTTCCTTTTTGTACACCGTTCAAAATCCCTTGGTGCACCTTTCGCTCGACTAAAGGTGCACCTTTATTATTATTTAAAATTTTCTTATGTACGTATGTAATGATTATTAATTATATATTTAAAGAATCTTTCTTTAGCTATAAAATTGTGAATTTATTACCCATTTGTAAAATAATTAACAAAAATAAAGCAAGGAGACGTCGATAGTCGATTTAGACAAAGCACAAAATAACGGTTTGAACTCATCCACCATAGTAATGCACGAGCCGAGACTATCATTTTACGGACCGCATGTTTGTAATGGTCCTAATGGATCTATGGAAACATAAAATCATTTTAGGATAGCGGATCATGGCCTATATGAGTTTTTGATACATCTGACCAAATTCTTAATGCGGGAGAAGTTATTAATATTCTATTCTCTTTCCAATTCAAAGTCTAAAAAATCATAACTTAAATCACTATAAATTCAAATTGAAATGAGCTGTGGGGACTGACTTGGCTTATTTTAGTTAAGTTGTCAAACTTCCGCTGCCATTTAATATAACTAGTGTGTAACCTATATGTTGCACACGGTAATGTTATTTAAACTATTATTTACATTTTATGTTAAAAATAGAATTTTATTAAACAATGAAAGATAAATTTATTTAAAGGGAGGAATTATAATTTAAATGAAACGAGACGCTCGGATGTAAGATAGAGGGTTCAATCTTCACTAATCAAATATTCTCGTGGGATTAATGTCCTAGCTCAATACACACACATATACACATACAAAAACAAATTAAATTGTTATTACTGTATATGTAAATAGTTGATGTAATTTGATACGTGCATTTTATACATATATGGATGAAAAACTAACTTTAGCATTTTTGTTAATATGAATGTTGTATATATAGTGAATTGTTATTTTTTTGAAGGATTTTATAAATAAAATAATAAATATTACATAATTGAACATGTTTAAATAATTTAAATCAGTGAGCAATTTAACAACTAAATATAAGGAGTTGAATGTTCAAAATTATAAGAAAATGAGAAAAACTTTGTATGTAATTGTAGTTCAGAAGAACATCTTATGGTTAACTTATCTACACATGAATTTTTATCCCTTATTTGAGATTTTAATTATTAAACCATTTTAACTTTGTAGTTAATCATAAATTTCATATTTTTTTAGAAGGGTCATGTTTACAACTTCGATAATTGCAAAAAATGCTATGAAGCATTTAATTGAGTTATGAATTGGGTAGAGTTTAATATCATGTTGAAAATGGGTATGCCTACATAATCTGCTTTTTATTAGTATAATTTGTTCTTTCTCATCGCATGTTGTAAAGTATAAATTTATACTTTAATGGTTGTGAAAAAACAAATTTTGTTATGCAGTTCATGATATTTTTTGCTATAAAAGGATTATAACTTAAAAAAATTATTATTACTTATGTATACATTTTATGTTATGTAATTTACATATCTTTATATGTGAACAAAATAATAATTTTATCATCTTTTCATATATGTGAGTGTTGTATACATACTTAAATTGACTTATTTTTAGAATTTACTAGATGAATTAATAAATATTAATTAACTGAATTTATTTAAATATTTTAAATTAAAGATTACATAACAATATAAAATATTAGGTGAGAATTGAGAAGGATTTGTAAGTAATTGTGGAAATTTTAAAATATAGGTATTTAAAGCGAAAAATATAGTTTTCCAGTGCAATGCATGATAACTCCATTAAGATAAATGAATTATAAAATAAATTTGTTATTATTGTTGTTGTATATGATATATGCTATGTGATTTATACATCTTTGTATCCAAATGAAAATTTAAATTTACCAATTTGTTGATGCTTCTACGGTACACTATTAAAACTAACATGCTTTAACATTTATTTGATGAATTGAATATTAGTTAACTAAGTTTATCAAATGATTAAAATTTTGAATTATATAATAATCTAAATGTATGGACTTAAATGTACAATATTAGGAGAGAATTCAAAAGACACTTATGAATAATCATAAAATAATAATTAAAAGTAGGTATTTGAACGTAAATTGGTACGAGAAGTTTAGTAAAATAACTACGAGTGATAAATTATAAAAATTTAAGAATAAAATATCTGGAGAGAACTAAAAAGAGTGGAGAATTTTTTTGCAATTATACACAGAGCTAGAAATTCTTCTTCTTTACTGTTATTTAATGAATAGAATCAAAATTTTAAGGGGGTACCATCCATATTTTCTAATGGGCTGTAAACTAGTTGGTAAGTCCGAAGCCCGTAATCCAAGTCAGCCCAAATGCCTATCTCGTTTACAGTCAACGAAATAAAGAAGACACATGCATATATTTGATCTTGATAACTAATTTCGTATGATGAGTATGTTTAATTTCATTTCTGTGCTTTTATCTCTATAAAACTCAGAGAATAAATCCATGATAATGGAAAATAGGTAAAAGCCTCCATCCTAATTCACCTATTGTCAAATCAATTACGTAGATACTAATGATGGCAGGTGGGACCCACTATTTCAAGAGAGTTAAATGTAAAAATCAATGTTTTCATGATCGGGACCGGGCGACGGTACAGCGGCTGGACCGTCGACCACGTCAGTAGACCTGTCAACGGATGCTTTCAGATGCGGATATTTCCATATCCGCATCCGCATCTGAAATCATTTTCGGATATCGGATATCCGCATCCGCGGATACAGACAGATATCGGATAATTATCCTATCCTCCAACGACCGATAAATCAAAAATTATAAAAAGAAAATTTTAGTTTAACATAAATATTTTTCAATCCCATCGATTATAAACGTGTTAAAAATTAACAAATATAATGATAATAAATAGCTTCGAACAGTTAAAGATCGTTAAGTGCATATAATATAAACTACTAACTTAATAAAATAATAAACAAATATCATTCACTGCAATAAAATACACATAATTTGAACTACAATCTTGACAAAAACCGAACAGATAATTTTCGGATGCGGATGTCTTCGTATCCGCATCCACATCCATTTTTTCGGATATCGGATATTTATCCGCTTTTCGAATGCGGATGCGGATGGATTTCAGATTTTTCGGGTATCCATTGACAGCCCTAACGTCGGTTCGAAATTCAATCATATCGTAGTAATACACGAATTCATATCGGATCTTCGAACTAGTGGTCCAATCGTCTATTTTATCTAGTTATATTGCGATTTTTTTATTTTTCTCTAACTTTCTCACTGTGTCATTCTTCCTCATTCTCGTCCACCTTACTGTTTCGAAAACTTAAATAAATCTACAATGCAAAAATCATCATCATCTATAATTTAAACAGCAAACCACTTCGTTCTTCATTATGGGAAGCTCCTTGAAAACACCGTAAACATTTTCAAGTTCACCGTCATTATATTTGTATCACTGTATATTGTGTATCAAACGCAGTTACGCTGGTGCAGTTGAGCACTATAATAGTATAAAATTTCGGTTGCAGATTTTGTCGACCCTTGCAACTTGTCTACACAGTATTTTCATTTTAACACTTCTGCTATAGCGGGTATTTAAATGCATAAATTTTTTGAAATTTTTTTTTGATTTCAACGATTTGTTCGATTAAAATATCAAAACCTTAGATCTTGTGAGCCCATTGGGCTTACAATTGTGAAATTTATAATAACAATACTGTCATTTCTCTTTGGAGTCATATTTATACCCGCAAGTGACTCTACACATTGAGCCTTACTGTGCCTTTTTGAGATCCACTTAGGGATCTAACTATATCACAACACCTAGGGCTGTTAATTTTGTACGAGTGTCCGATGTTCGTTCGTATCCGCGGCCGAAATACGTCCGTTCGGGTTCGTTTGATTTTCAGTTAGAACACGAGCTAGGACAATAAAATTTGTACGAGCAAATATCTCGTCTGGTCCGTGTTTGTTCGAATTCGTTCGAATTTCTTATAATTATGTATATCCTCTATGTTTCTCAAAACATATATGACAACTATTTGGTAGGTTAATTGAGTAAGGATTCATAAAACGTTTATACAAAACGTTTATACTTCAATACACATTGATAAAAATAATATAGCTGATGGAAATGCTATTAAATAACATAAAATTTGATGTAAATTGCAATGTCCGTCCGTATTCTTCCGAGTCCGTATTCGAAAAACATATGTCTGTGTCCGTCCGATTTCATTTAGGACATGAGCTAGGACAACAAAATTTGTACGAATATAAATCTTGTCCGGTCCGTGTTCGGCGCGATTTTATTTAGGACAGAAACTGAATACACCTCCGTCCGGTTCGGTCTGACCTATTTACACCCTTAACAGTACCCTTATTTTTGTTGGGTTGTAGCTGCATTCTCCAGGGTTTATTATGGTAAACGTACAACAAGTACATTGTTCCGACTATGAATCCATACATGAAAAAGTTTGCAAATTGAACTATAATCGGCAAAATACAATCAAAACAATTTGTGGGCATTGTTAAAGTGACTTTAAAACTGAATATGGATGGAATTAATTTTTCATTTTAAAAAAAATTGTTGGATGTGTAGAAACAAAATTAGCTCTCCTTACAAAAAATACATCCGTAACTATCCTTGTTTTTTCAAAGATCAGTCACCGTATTTTCAACTTTTTTTGATCAGGCCCATCAAAAATGGTTTTGAGTGAACCATTGGGCTTTTTTTCAATTTTTCGATGGATTGTTGCCGAATTTTGGATTGTGTGAGGAGTAGAATCGTAAATTATTTTATTCGATGGATTTCTATAACAGTTTTTTTTAGAGCGGAGTAACTCTAAAATTTGATAGCCTCTGCAAAAATGTATTCCTTTTAACCATGTCCGTGCTTATTTTTTCGAAACCCAAACATACATATCCTTGCTCCTATCCTAGCACCTAAATCTTTAATAACTATAATAACTTCGGTGTCGTACTTTTTTGGTATCAACGTGAACTATCAAAATCGTCCATTTTTATATTATCAAACCATATTTATTTAAAAATAGAATTTAACATTAAACTTTTTTTACAAATTCAAACGTCCCTAAAAGTAGGATGTAACAATTAAACATACTTTACAAATTCAAAACGCTTCTAAAAATCGGATCTAAAATCAAAATTCTTTTACAAATTCAAAATACTTCTTTACAAATATACAAATAACATCACTTGAAAATAAAAATTCATTTTTTTGATTGATATAAACATATATATAATTTATAAAGAAAACAACTCACACGCGAAGTGCGTGCCGCAACACGTCTTTAATAATGGTTGTAATACATTTGATATCATAATTTTTTTATGTCAACATGAACTATCGAAAATGCATTTCTATAAATATTATCAAATCCCTTAAAAATAAGATCTAACAACTAAACTCACTTTACAAATTCAAAATATCTCTCTGTAAATATATTAACAAACCTTAAAATCACTTAAAAATATGATCTAATAATTTTTTTTAAAAAAATTCAAAACTCTCTCTATAAATATTATGAAACCTTAGTCACTTTAAAATATGATCTAACAAATAAACTTCCTTTGAAAATACATTTTTTATTAATTAATAATAAAAATAATAATTCAAACTAAAAAAAATTTGATATTGAAACTAAGAAATAAAAATCCAAACAAACTACACATAATTTCAACATAAAGTATGATTAAAAATTTGTGTTTTTTTGGATGGGTTGAAACATATATCATTTGTAGAAAAACAACTTACGCACGAAACACATGCCATAACGCTCGTATTAATAACACAAGAACCAAATACATCAGCTTCATCCAAATGGCCGTTGTTGGCAAAATATTCATTTTCCGTTCAAGTTATAGATTTAAGGACTATAAATTAAGGGGTTTTGGACCAAAGGTCCCTATTTTCAAAGCTCCTGCACAAAAAGTCCCTGCTCATAAACACATGTAAATTAGGTCCATATTTTGTTATTGTTTACCAAACTGTCCTCTTTTAGAAAATCGACTTAGCATTCTTTTCAGGGGAAAAAGTGGTATAAATTTGCCAAAATCTAAAAATAGGGACCTAATTTTCATAACTTATTCGGGAGGGACTTTTCTTACATCATCTTTCAATTTCAGGGACTTGACAGCGATTCCTTGATAAATTTAAGTACACGTACGTAAATACTACAAAGAGCGGCAATAACCAAAAAAATAAAAACAAGGCAAGAAGATGTTGACGGTTACATGAAATAGTTGCACTCGATTAATCGATTTAGCCAAAGCACAAAAGAACGGTTAGATTTCATCCACCATAGTATGCATGAGCCAAGACTATATTTTTGTGGACAACCTATTTGTGATGGATCTACGAACATGTAAAATCATTCTGGGATAGCGGATTATGGCCCAAATGAGTTTATGACAACCCAATATCATACTTACTAACCTACTTCTTAATGCAGGAAAATTTAAATATGAACACTGTTGGAAAAAAGCATAAAATTAACGGACATTTTTTCAAACACCCTTTAAAAATTTCAAAATTCTTTTCCACACCAATCAAAAATAGGTTTCATGAAAAATCTGAATCAATGTTTTTAGCAAAAATGTACATTATAAACCGCACATATTTGCAGTTAGAACTGGAAATATTTACATTTTACACTGCAAATACTTGCTGATCTAACTGCATGTTTTTGTAAAATGAAAGTTTACAGTTATATCGTAAGAATACTCATATTGTACTTTAAATATTTTGAAGTCCATACCGTAAATAATTTTTTACAAATATGTGTATTTTAAACTTTACGTATTTGTATTTTAAAATGCAATTATATGCATTTTAAAATGCACATTTACGTTAAAAATATTAATTAAGGTATTTCATGAAACTTTTTTTTTAGAAAAGTATTTAAGTATTGAATTTAAAAATAAAGGACGGATCCTAATTAATTTTCACTAAAATTTAAGTATTTATTGCGAAATGAAAATTTAAATTGATTTTCCTATGAAAAGCCATTCAGTATTTTTTGTATTAAAAATGGTGATGTATATAAACATGTTCAATTAAGAAACAAAGAGCTACCTTAAACTAGGAAGTATATTTTATCTTTATCTTTTACCAAGTGAGAGGTTTATAGGGGACAAAGTTCACTTTATGTATTCCATAAGATGACTAAAAAACACTTGACAACCACATTATCTACCTGCCAACAAAAATTAGAAGAAGAAAAAAACAATGGCACCAACAATAAAAAAACATTTACAATCCATGCAAATCATATAAAATTAGGTTGAAAGAATCTATTTTACCCAACATTCTCATGACTCTCTCCAGTAGAAATCATCTTCCACACTTAATATTTCATCCTTTCCAATGCCTACCATTCAAACCAACTCAAGTTTGAATCATCCTTCATAGCCACCTCTCTATCCACTACCTTCTCACTTCACCTTTGCACTGAATTCATCCAAATTACCTAATAACAGCATAGTCACATCTCTTTTAAATTTTTTAATTTAAAGCCTTCATATTGCTTTCAGTTCCACTTAATCCCCTTGAACTTCTATTTGCATGAAAACCCTTTCTCCATTTTTACACTGGTTGATTTTTTTCGAAAATATCTTTTGCTTAATCTAGCACCCAACCTATTAGAAAAATTCGATTTTAAGGTGAGGTGTGATATAGCTTCATTTGCAGCTAGGCTATCCTAAAAAAAGAATTAAACTTACCAAAGTCATGAAATTCAGTGTTTTTGCTTAAACATGTATTATATATCTTCTTTAAACCGCTTTATTAATACACATGCATTCGTTGTTATACTTGATTCATAGTTGGCGTTGGTTAAAGTTTTGGATGATGCCTATGTTAAATCTAGCGTGACTTCATATTCTTGAAAAGCATTCCGTTCATACAGTATCAAATCCAAGAATATGCACTACAAGAGAAACGGCTGTTTCCAACGGCGGAAAGCCGTTGGAAAGCCGTTGGAGGCCGTTGGAAATGCCGTTGGTATACGCTTCAACGGCCTCCAACGACACCAACGGGGTTATACCAACGGCTTCCAACGGCATATTTGCCAATGTGGCAAATCCTATTGACCAAACTACCGTTGGAAAGCGTTGGAATTTGCCGTTGGAAGCCGTTGGAAGTAAATGAGCAGTTAGCCGTTGGTCGCCGTTGGAAGCCGTTGGAAATCTGGGTATATTTTTTTACATAAAACCAGCAGTGCTTGTTTCCAGCCACACACAACCATAATTATATCAAAACATCTCCATTTCGAGCATATATATATAACAACTATACCAAAACATATAGATATAACCAAATCATGCATATTTTTCAACATAAACCAATATCCAAACATAACCAACATCAAAAAATCCACACCAACATCCACAACCAAACCATCAGAATGTATCAAATCCAAATATACACAGAAAATATCAGAATGTATCAAATTCTCACAACTCCAATATATACATGCCAATAACAAAACATACCTAAATCACTCCGCACCAGAACCACCAAATGAAGGAGGTTGTCCATACTGTGTGATGAACTCCGCCATACGCCGGTTCATCTCCTCCGTCCTTGCTTCATGCAGCAAATTGCGTTCCAGCATCTCGGCAAGCTCGGCTCGTAGCTGCGCAATCTCTTCCTTATCTTGAGCCTTTTGATATTCTCTTTTCGCTTATTGAGCCTGTAAACAAATTTAAATTATCAACTACACTAAAAAAATTAGTATTAAAATAATTGCAAATTAACTAACCTATATATATTCACTAACAAATTCATAAAACAAACTACGGATATGGAAGCGTCTGCCGCGGGTATAAGGATAGTTCAAAATATGAATGGAATACACTAGTATAAGGATATTTACTAACTTAAAATTTAACTTAAAATTACCGATTGGCTTCCATATCCGTAGCGTCTGCCGCGGGTTACTGGATCCAAGATAGACTCAAAAATGACGTCCTCCTCATCGGGGGTCAAGTGAGCTCGTCCCGTATCCTCAAGTAAGGCTGTCCGCGCTTCCTGGAACTTTTGCTGTCATGCAAAATATAATTGAATTTAGTTAATTTTATTTCAATTAACTTGTAAGTTTTAGTTACTTATGTTATACTTACATAGGCAGCATGCGCTTTGTCATCGTGGTCCCAAGAGTAAGAAACTGGGCCGGAATCATCAACCTGAGTCAAGGCATGTGTATGGGTAAACACATCCCAATAACTAACAGCCCCCCGTTGTCTCTCCTGAAATATACACATATAAATATACATTATTTATATTTTAACAAATTAAAACTTAAAATAATTAACTATTTATCTTATTTAATAATTATACCAAATCTTCCCGGTGATGCTGGAAAAACTTGGAACCACCGCGATGTGTAACGGGGTTCCTACTACTGTTTGCAGAATTCCTCTCGGACTGCCTCTGCAAATTTAAATTGAAAACAAAAATTATTTTGACAGTTTTAATTATTTATATATTATTTTCCTCAAACAATTTAAATTAAATAAATGATAGATTTACCAAAAATCCTCATTGCTCCACAAGGTGGCGAACTCATCAAAGACAACTTCACTCATCCAATGGGGCCTCTTTCCTGATGTTTTGATGCTGTTTATTGTTTCGCGATAGTTTTTTGCAATTTTGCTGCTCCAATGGCGCCGGACAACAGAAACATCAGCATCGGCCAAGTCCACTTCCCCCTGCACGTTTGAAAAATATATGAGTTATACAGTTGCTACAAATAGTGCAAACATGAATTGACATAATGTACATGACTACATAATGCAATAATTGATATACCACACATACCAAAAAGTCCTGCCAGATAGCCTCCCGCACCCCCTCTGGTATCGCAGTCCACCTCGGCCAACACGAGGTCATACGAGCCATATACGCCCGTCGCGAGATCGTGAGCACTATGTTGGAAGGCTCCAACGTAAACCCACCGCTGTGTAAAACAGGAAAAAAGCATTTAATATTTCATTACTACTATATATATTTGATAAAAGATTGTATGGAATAAAATTTAATTTTGAAACTTTATACTTACATGCCATCGGCTTTGGGTTTCAGCCATACCGTAGGCCGAACACCCGGCTGTGAAGGACTAGCATCATCACCTCTCTGTGAGCTGGAAGATCCGGAGTGTGAACGTCTGCGTCCCGACATACCTATATGAAATCATAGTATAAAGAAAAGCAAGAGTAACATTGATTAATTTAGTATGCAAATGGTGTCAGAATAATGAACATGGCGTAACATACATTATGGTGTAACATAAAAGAGACTATGTGATACATATCATATAAAATTACTTTGGAAACAGAAAAATGAAAGAAAATTACCTTCTCAAAATATTGATTAGTGATCAATCCTCATTGCTTTCGGATTCAGACTCTTCTTCGCGCTCTATATTTTGTTCCTTTATACTCTCAAATGCTTCAATTAATGCATTTGATTCATCGTTTAGAGATCCAAAATCTATTTGATCGTCGGTTACTATTATTCCTCTATTTTCCTCGATATTTGCTTGGTAGGCTTGTTGTTCAGGAATATTTCGTCCATCAAATGTAAACCTTGGTTTGGTTTTAAAAACAGCCGACCAATCTATTTTATCTCTTCTTAAAGATGGGTAAGGAGCATAATAAACTTGAAGAGCTTGTTTGGCAAGTACAAAAGGATCGTACTTATAATACCTCGAAGTATGTTTTATTTCTATAAGATTTGCAAATCGAACCTTCAACTCGAGCTTTCTGTCTCACTTTTTTCTTTAGATGATTTAAATATCTAGCAAAAATTATTTTAAATTAATTTTTTATACATTTAATTAAACCAATATGTAATAAACTAAATATTAATATACCTTTCAAATGGATACATCCATCCATATTGCACAGGCCCTCGAAGACGTGCTTCAAATGGAAGATGAATAGGTAAATGCTCCATAACATTGAAAAAACCTGGAGGAAATATTTTTTCCAGTTTGCAAAGCAATATCGGGATTTCTTCCTCAAGTTTACGTAGACGATCAAATTTTAATGTAGTTGAACAAATCTCTTTATAAAACAGACCAAGTTCTGTTACAACAGTCCAAACTTTTACGGGCAACAGTTCTTTAAAAGCGACGGGTAACAAATTTTCCATCATAACATGACAATCATGACTTTTCATCCCGCTAAGTTTATTGTTCTTATAGTCAACACATCTATGAAGATTAGAAGATATGCCATATGGGAATCTTAATCCTTCCACCCATTTTAAAAGTAATTTAACTTGATTATTGTCTAGCTCATAGCAAGCTTTTGGCTTTTTTGTGTCATTTGGTTTTATATGAAGCTCAGGACGATTACATATTACTTCGATATCACGTCTTGATTTCAAATCATCTTTCATCTTCCCTTTAACATTCAAAATTGTATTAAACAGATTATCAAACACGTTTTTCTCATTATGCATCACGTCAATATTACGACGAATCAAGAGATTTTTCCAATAAGGTAATTCCCAAAATATGCTCTGTTTGCACCAGTTATGAATCGATGATTTACCTTGAATTTCAATTTGTTCTCCGGTATCATTTATCTTTGGATAATCCTTTACCAGTGTTAACTCCTATTTTCAAATGACCTAAAACTGTAGGCCCTAAAAAGCAAACGACCTAAAGGAAGCTGCGACCTAAAGAGAGCCTGCGACCTAACTTCGGAAAGGACTCCGTGACCTAACGATTGAAAGAAGCTGTGACCTAAAGGAAGTCGCGACCTAAGAAAGCCTGCGACCTAACTATCAAAGGGACCTTATGACCTAACTATTGAAGGAAGCTTGCGACCTAGCGTACTGAACGAACTAAAAGGCATTGACGACCTAACTCATGAAGCGGTCTAACGACTTAGCAACCAGGCGAGCTAAAAGTGAAGAAAGAAGCATGACCTACCCTAGGTCGTTCCCAACCTACCACTTGTTCAGATGAAACCAAGAGCAACTCCATCACTGCACTTTCCGTCATGAGAATACCGCGACCTATCTTAGGTCGCTCGCGACCTACGACCTAACTTTGGTCGTACGCGACCTAAGACTTGGGCAGAACTTTTGTCCAGGATTCAATTCCTATAAATACCCCCCAAACTCCAACAAGTAGGGGACTTTTGGCTGATCATTTCTTGAAGCATCGTTACTCTGCCGAATTCCCGACTCATCCATCATTTGAAGAACTCTAATCACTCAAGACATTACAACAAGCTTTGAGAGAAATCTACCGCATTCAACATGAATTCGAGAAGATCTTCAACATCGAAGCTTGAGCTAATAGTCTAAAGTGTTTAGGAATCGAAAGATATTGTATTTTGAAGGATATCGTATCATTTTGTAACCAGAATAAAAAATAAGAGAGTATAAAGTGGACGTAGGATCAATTACGAGCCGAACCACTATAAATCTGCTGTCTTTTACCGCTTTCAGCTATTTTACTGCTTAATTTCTGTTCCCGTCACACGGGTGGTGCTTTCACAACTCTATTACACACACACACCGGGTGTTAGCGTTCAATTTTCAGCGTTAACATTTTTGGTGCTTTCATTGAGAAACAAACTCAGGCGATCATTCACCATTGCTTCACGGAAGTTTGTTGAAAGAATTTCCTTCAAAACCAGAAGTCTATCAGACATAATGGCTCCTGGAAGGAAGCGTAAGTCTGTCAGATCTGATGATGACCGCGACAATACTGCCACTTCTCTTTCTCCAAGTCAGGCAGCTCCAAGCGTCGGGGTGACGCGAGAAGAGTTGGATGCTGCTGTGTCCGGACTGTACCATTAGATTGAAACTCAGAATAATCTGATGATGGAAAAGTTGAATGCTCTGCTCGGGGCTAATCAAAGACCATTAAGTAATGAAGAAAACTTTGCTAATGCTGCTCATAACTCCGAAGGGAGAAATATTCCTCAAGGGGGATCAGGTGCTGGCGAAGGGGCACCCCTCCAGGCAGAAGGATCCAGGCCGTCACCAGTTCTCCGTGAGCATTTACCTGGGCAAACCTCCGAGAAAATGGCCGAAGTCTATTCCGCGAAGTCTCTAAACAATGAGGAATATCTCTCTAGCATCGTTCGCCAAATAATGAAGGAAAGCATGCAGAGAAACGAATATGAGAATGATTGGGGATTCGCTCCGAGTAAGATTCCATTTACTGAAAGGATCCTAAAAGCTGAGTTTCCTAGAAAATTCGTTCCTCCTACCATTCCTTCTTATCGAGGAACAAGTGATCCAAATCAGTTCCTATACAAATATGATTGGCACATGACTGGCGCCAGAGCAACTGACGAGATTAAATGCCGGTATTTCCCGGTATACTTGGAAGGAGTGGCGTTACTTTGGTTTACCAAGCTTCCTGTGCGATCTGTTGATCAATTTTCCGATCTGACTCAAAAATTCAAGGAACAATTCAGATTGTACATTCCAAGAGCAAAGGATATAATGTCTCTCTCAAGTCTTGAGTAGAACCC